>JAOANR010000009.1:51881961-52584404 GCA_030278955.1 Hygrophila difformis
AAATTGATTTTAGGTTGAAGCTATAGTTCCATCTTCTTTCTAACACTCTCAAAAGCTCCAAAAAAACTACGTGTGAATAGACCGTGGACTTGGTGCAGAATGTGCACCCAATTCAGTACCCCCTTCTCGACTATTTGAACAGAGTTGAGCTAATAACAACCCGTACTAGCTTTTTCTTACCTGATTTCTTTGCTGAGTCGTGTTCGTTTTTCTTCAAGGATTTAGAGGTGGCATGAACTGAGTTTGCATCATCATTGCATCCCCACGCATAGGAAAGGGGGACGAATAAATTTTTGCAAAATGTGGCGACAACAAACACCGACCCGCCTGTTTTAAGATGGAAGTGTTACATTATGATACATAGTCAGATCCAGAAATTCTTTTTGACAGTTTTATTTAACCTAATTCGACATAGACATTTAACGGTTAAAAATCCATGAACTTCTTTTAAAATTCAAGAAAGTCTATAGAAAATCTCAATCACAATCCTACACCCTCTTTAATTCGAGAGAGCATGATGTAAAGATGGCTGCCACATGCGGCCATCTTATATGTGAGGGAAGAGTTCTGTTATGCGATCAAAAAAATATGTTATGATATAGGATATATGATTGGAGAAATATTTTGTGTGAAGGAAGAGATATTTTTTTATGAGGAGAAATATATTTTTTGTGGTGTGTGCACACCGAGAACTAGGGTTGGGTCGGTACGGTAATACCGAAAAAAAATTCGCCGTACCGGATACCGTAACCGAACTTTACAGTATGAAAAATTTCATACCGTTGCTGTACCCGAATCTTTCGGTTTACCGATCTTCAGTATACCGAAAGTTTCGGTATGAAATATTTCCATACGTTGTCATACCGATATTTCCGGTAAGTTCGGTATATACCGTTATAACCGAGCATTCGGTACATACCGAAATACCGGTATCGGTATATACCGACATACCGAACATTTGCTTACATACCGACATACCGGTATTGCGGTATATACCGACATACCGAACTTTCACTACATACCAGCATACCGGTATTACGGTATATATCGGTATCGCGGTATATACCGACATACCGATCAATCGGTATATACCGATATACCGCGGTATATACCGAAGTTCGGTACGGTAACGGTATACCGCGGTATCAAAAAATTTATACCGTTACCGTACCGAAAATCTTACGGTACGGTATGATACCGTACCGAAAATTGCGGTATACCGCAAATTTCGGTATTCTCGGTATTTTTTCGGTACGGTATGTGCGGTATGCGGTATATTCGGTATTTTTCCCCAGCCCTACCGAGAACCTAGTAGAAGCTTTACCCTAATAGGATTGACTTAATTCTAGTACTCCCTCCGTTCCATTAAAAGTGGTCTTTTTTACTTTTAAACACTATTCATTGTTTAATTTTGACTCAATTTTATTGTATTGATACAAGAAGAAAAAAATAGTCAAATGTGGTCTTATTAGAATCGTCTAATCGTATAGTTTTAGAATATATATTTTATATAATTTTTACTTATACCGATTTTGAGATATAAAGCGTTTAACAATTGCATTGAATTTTGTGCAGAAGAGAAAGTGACCACTTTTAATGGGACAGAGGGAGTAATAATTTTCTTTTCTTTGCGCGTGCGAAAAGAAAAGCTTGTATGTTTCTAGGAAGCTGTCCGATTCGGACCTCTGTGTAGTCTGTCCTCAGTCCTCACCTGGTTGATGCTTCCATGTAAAATCCTAATATTCCGTCGTTTAAACTTCGTGTGGACCCCAATTCCCAAGTCTCCTTAGCTTGTCCTGCAAAAAGGTCAACGCTTTACTCTATTCTCTCTTCCTAATCTATGGATCTATAAATAGATCCATACGTACCACTCTTGCTATCACCCAAATTAATTAGTTTCACTTCACTGCTCCCTCTCTTCCAAAAACATTCTCCACCTTTCTTTTTTGTCTTCTTCCTTGTCATTATTCAGTTCTGTCCTTGAATTCTACAATCATCGTATTGCTACCACACTACCAACTACCATGACCAAGGTATTTTTATTTTTAACTATCTCTCACTTTTAACTTTTCTTTTTTTTTTTTTTTTTTCATGAATTCTAATCTTTTTATTTGGTGATTTATTATATTGAACTCAATTGCAGCAAATAATTGTGGTTGGAGTTTTCATGGGACGACCAAAAATCGCGATCCAAGGCACTCAAAATCTCCGTCGGCGTCTCAGGTAGAGAACTAATTCTTTAACTTCATCCTTGTATTTCATTTCCACGAATATATATACATACACTCTAAAAATGTTGTAATAAATTAATGTAATTAATTAATTGCAAAATTGAATATATAGGAGTTGAATCGGCAACCGTGAAGGGGAACCAACTGGAGGTCGTCGGAGAGGGGATCGATGCCGTGCAGCTTACGCGCCGCCTGAGAAAGGGCGTATCCCACGCCGAACTCATCAGCGTTGGCGAAGTCAAGAAAGAAGGGGCCGCCGTTGCCGCCGCAGCAGCAGCGGTGGTGCCGCAACCTCAGGCCCAAGTGGTGTGGATGCAATCGTACCCGTCGTATAGTAGTCACGGTTATCCAGCTTACAGTCATGTGACAGAACCAGGCTGCACAATCATGTAATGATGAGAAAAATTCATTCGCATATACTATCAGTTCTCAGCGGAACTAATATAAAGAAAATATTTTTGGAACCCATACTGTTAGGTCCACGGATCCAGCAAGATAGAAAACTTTATGCAGTGGTTCACTGTAAGTGTTTGAACACAGACAATGAACAAACAGATTACGATATCAGTGTAAACATAAGCACAGCGGAATGAATAAGCGCATAAAGTAAACAAACAACACAAAGAGTTGTTGACCCAGTTCGGCCTTCGGCCTACGTCTGGGGGATACCAATCCAGGAGATTATTTCACTATGTGTATCAACAATGGTTTACAACCACACACAGTAGATGAAATAACTTGAATGCCTTCACTCCGAACTCCAGGCGGATAGTTGTGATGACCAGCTGCTCTCTCCAGCTCTGGTATAGGCTTCCCACCTATTTCAACTCCCCAAAGCTAACCCACTTTGAGTTTCCCCTGAAGTAACCTGTGAAGCACCTCTCCTTGTTGAGTAGAATAAATGTGTTAAAGTCTTCTTCCTGGTTTCGCCTTAAGCACTCTCCTTAAATGTGTCTCAGCTTCACTTGAAGGAACTGAAGAACAATTAGAAACTGGAGTGCTCAAGACTCTGGTCAATCTTTCAGCAAAGGGTAGTTTCTGTGAATACTAGGCTGAAGATTGAAGTGGCTTCTCTCTAAGTTGTTCTGAAAGCTTGAAGGAGTTTCAGAGTGTTTCAAGAATGATAATGTTGAGAAGTGTTTCTCCCAAGCTTCAGCAAATCCATTTAACCAGTAGCTCCCAACAGACAGATTTGAATTCCATACCATTTTGGGAAAGAGCTGTTGGGAGAGTTCAGTCCACAGATTTGAATTCCTTTCCAATTTGGGAAAGAGCTGTTAGACACAGGCAGCTGTCTGCAAGTTTCCCTTTTCTGATCTGGGGAAGAATCCCTACATAGAAATGTTAGCATACAATCTTCCCAGATAAGGAAATAGCTGTTGGAGCTGGATATGGTTGGCATTCTCTCAAACTTCATCCATTTCACACATGTTGCCTGCTGCCATGGTGGTTCAATCATCGGTGTTGAACTTCCGTCAAAACACAGGACCCAACACATACGAGTGTTTTGATTTTTGAGAGATGATTATATATTTATATATAATTCTGCTTATATTATGTTTAGATAAAGTAACAAACTTTTATTGTAATTGAAGATAATTAGTTATGATGCAACAATGAATAGGAAAAACAATTTCTGTAACTATGTAGAATTTGAATTATTGGTGAATGGTGACCTACAAATTCTGTCGATTACTTTGTAATATGTAATACATTTGATGATTACTATGTTGGCAAAAGAATTCCTTATCTAATGTGCTGCTCCTCCAAGGGTGAACTTTGTTAAAAAGCTCAGAATTGCTATATGACAATCCAGTTCGGTTACGGTCATGGTTCACCATCATGAGAACCGGTCGCGTCGCGGTCGCGGTAGTTCTACATCATCTCGGTGTATCGTCGCGGCGTATCGGACAAATATCGGCTCATTGTATTTTATAGCAAAAAATATTTAAATAAAAATCGGCGAAATCTCGGCGATATCTCGAATGTCTCGGCGTACCGGCGATATCTCGACGACATGGCGAAGGTGAGTTAAAAATTGAATCGGGTATCATTCTTGGAACGGCAGGTGCCGTTTGGGTTATGACTCGCCGAGATCTTGGCCGTCTCGGCGGCGAATCATGGTTATGGTACAGATTAGTTAGGGAATGATGAGAGTGTGGTTAAATGTGATGCATGAGTGAGATTTCCTTAAAAAAAATGAATTTCTTAAGCATGAATGCAATGAATTTCTTAAACTTCATTCGACTACAATTTTATAATCTCTTAATCGTAGTTGAAACTTGCAAGTGCCCCAACTATATAATCAGTGTAGCGCTAATCACTATTGAAACAACGTAACGAGCTATTTTGGTAAGAAAATGCATTTTTCTTTTAAAAAAAACATTAACATTGGGGATTGAATCAACAAACTATGAGGATGACACATTTGCCGACACATTAGTCAATGTTTAAAAAAAAAACACAAACTATGAGGAGGGATAGGAGATATAGGGACAGTGGCGCACGTATGTAATGGCTTGGGGAGCACCTGCCCCCCTCGAGTTCAAAATTTACCTTTAATTTTTTATATAATATATGTATTTTAGTTATGGTAGAAAATAATTTTCTATAATTTCGCCTCCGGGTCCAAAATTGCTATAAATTTTTTATATAACTTTATTAATTTTAGCTGTAGTAGAAGACAATTTTCCATAATTTCGTCCCCCGAATTCAAAATATGACGATTTGTAGATTATAATTGTCACCCCAAAATGTAAAAATAAAATATTTATAATTAGTTTTTGATATAATATTATCTTTTGTTATTTTTTATGTTGTGCGTAAAAAATAAATATATTAGAAAGTTCGCGCCCCCAACCCAAAGACCCTGCGTCCGCCACTGGATGGGGACATGATGGAAAATCAAATTCCCAATCATAAAATCAAAAATTAGATACTTTAATTTAATTACTAAACCAGATCCTAAGGTCATCTCCAGCGATAAACTCTATTTCACAGTCAACTCTACTCTATTTCCCAGTCCAGTCTACAGTTTTTTCACTTTTGATCTCCAACAATCAACTCTAAATTTTCCTCTATTTAAGAATATTCTATTTTAATTCCTTTTACTATTCATTTAATTTTAATCTATCAAATTTATATATTATATTTATTTACATATACATTACTTAAATTTTATAATTAAAATTTTATTTATATATTATTAATTTTTTAAATATTTTAAATTATTTCATATAAGAAAATGCAACATAGTAGCACACTTTAAATTTAGTTATGTTCTTATTAAAACTAACATTTAAATTAAAAAACAATACAAATAGTAACATAAAAAAAGAAAAAAAAAAGAAGGAAAATAGCGTTATTGCTACAGTACCCCGCTACATATACCGGGACACTATTCATTCCCAACAAAATAGAAATATCATCTGCGGTTCCCGTTGTCCACTCGAGAGAATTTTAACACAAACGAAGTTTTCCACTAAAATACAGTAGCCCTTGAGATGCTCTAAGGTCGGACATAGAGGATTTAAGAAAATCAAGTGTGCATCCCTAGTTAGAAAATGCATTTAGTTCTAAATACAATACTTCTTCCGTTCTTTTTTATTTGATATGGTAGGAGTTTTGTTATTGTTCATTAAGTAATTTTGATTCGACTTTTTATTATAGTTATATAGCACAAAAAATAGTCAAGTGAGATCTTGTTAGATTCGTCTAATTACATAGATTTAAATATATTAGATTGCGTGAAATATGAGTCTGACAATTAAAAAAAGAACAGAGGAAGTATTTATTTTTATTTATTTTGTACTCCACCCTTACTGTATATTTTAGTAATTTATTTACTGCCTTGTGAAGAAATTTATGCACATGGAGGTGGTTCCGCGTCTTCAGCTTCATCTAATTCATCTGCAGCTTAAACAATATCGATGCGAGTGCAATATGCAAAAAGTCCCCATTCCATTTACAACCCAACTCAAATCGGTGGGCAAAAGCGAAAAGCCTCAAGATCACTTTCTAGGTTATACTGTATGATCATTTCACACCCTTTTCCCCTCTCTCTCTCTCTCTCTCTCTCTCTCTCTCTGTCTCTCTCTCTCGAGTCTCAAATACCATCATTTCCCTTCACTTGTCGTCCTTGCCACTCTTTCATGTATTCCGGCTGTTTTGTTGCTTAATCTGGTGAATCCTTTACTCATTTCATTGTCCGATCCCGTTTTCTATATGGGTTTTGTTTATTGGATATTCCTGTTTCGGTGAATCGGAAAACCCTTTTCCCCTAACAGATTATGCATTTCAATTTTTTCTGCATCTAGCTGGGTTTTGTTGGTTAGGGGCGCGGATTTATGAATTAGGGGGAATGGGTGAAAACTGATTTAGGGAATGGTGCTCGATGTTCTGGAATTTGGACGTATCTTGCGATAAAGCCCTTTTCGTGTCGTTTAGTGGAAATGATGAATGCTGCTCAGGAAATTGAAGGATGTTGTTGTCTGACTTATTGAATGTGCTCTTGATTTGCTAGTGCTACTTTTATGCTGTTGAAATAGAATGTCGAAAATGGGACACCATACTTATAAATCCTGGTTATGTTGGTTGGTGATGACGTCTGCATTTTTCACATTATCTTGGTTTTTAATGTTCAAATCGACGAGCCAGTCTCAGACTCTTCAATTTGGTGTTTCGCCAAAGTCGGTGATTTTTGAAGCTTCTGAAAGTAGGAATCCTAGTGAAGTCCCAAATGCCATTGTATCCGCGGATGGGATAATTTCGAAAGAGAATTTAAGAAAATGTGGTATAATCAAACCAATTCTTAAGGTTTTTATGTATGATTTGCCTTCGGAATTTCATTTTGAACTCTTGGGCTGGAAAGGCAATGGGAATAGTGTATGGCCTGATGTTCGTACAGAGGTTCCTAGATACCCCGGTGGGTTAAATTTGCAGCATAGCATAGGATATTGGCTGACCCTGGATCTTCTAAACTCAGAATTATCTGGTGATTTGAGTGGCCGAAGTGCTGTGCGAGTGCGTAATTCAAGTGAAGCCGATGTTTTATTTGTTCCTTTTTTTTCATCTCTGTGCTACAACCGGCACTCGAAGCCTAATCCTGGCAAGAAAAAGAGTACTAATGTTGAATTACAGGAAAAGTTGGTTAGTTTCTTGACTGCTCAGGAAGAGTGGAAGAGGTCTAATGGGAAAGATCACATAATTCTTGCTCATCATCCAAATAGCCTCTTAGATGCAAGGACAAAGTTGTGGCCTGCAATTTATATTCTGTCGGATTTTGGACGATATCCTCCAACCATTGCTAATGTTGAGAAAGATGTTATTGCGCCATACACCCATGTTGTTAAAAAATATGTGGATGATTCGTCTGATTTTGATAGCCGCTCAACTTTGCTCTATTTTCAGGGATCTATATACAGAAAAGATGTAAGTTGTCTTCCATTACATAATGATTTATGTATTTCTTGTAGCAGTAGAGGCAATGAATTTATTTTTGTTATTAATACTTCAACGAATGACTTAGGACCCATTTGATAAAATAAGAGGTAAAATCCCGTATCATTTATTCAATAAGAGGTGGTCCAATAAGTCTAAGAGCTGAGTAGATAAAAGAGAAATAAGTGATAAGAGGCTCTTATCACTTATTTGTAACAATAAGCCTAAGCCTTATTGCAAAACTTCTTTTCAGTAAGTGATCACCCCTGATAAGAGGTATCAAACTAGGCCTTAGTTTGAAGGGCTGTTCTTTGGTTTTGGTGGTCGTGAGAAAGTGAAGTTAGAATTGCCAAACATATAGATCCTTTCAAGTATTTTCTTTGTTTTCCTGCATCAATCGTTTTCTATGAAAATAACAAAACAACTCTCTGAAAATGACGGTTCGCTGTTAATCATCTGTTAAGCCGTTTTGTTTATCTTAAATTGGAATTATAGTTGATGTTGCTTCAAATACTTCATTTTTGTTTTTTAAGCTGAAATAGAGTATTAGACAACATATTTGAGTGCAAACTAAAAATAAATTTACCATGTAATTGGCCTCGAAGTGGATAATTTTGAATATAGTTCTAGTCAAAAGAAATCATACTTTTAAGGATGTATCTTCACTGAAAACAACGGTTATATGCACCATATAGTCCACCCCTACGTAACGCAACAAGGGTTTAGATGATGATGACATTACTTTAAGCATAACTTAAATGATCATAAACATTACACGGGCTAATCAATGCAAATGGTCTTGACCTCTTTCTGGCTGTTTTATCCCTGTTATATTCTTGGTATTATTGTTCTCATGGCCTAACTGAGTTTCCTTCATTGACTTCAAATGGAGCCATTTGGGCTGGATGCTGTCGTCTCAAACTTAACATTAAAAATATTTGTTTGTTTTCCATTGTTTGTCTTTCACTCACTGTTTCTGTTGCATTTAAGGTTTGGCATTATCTTGTTTTTTTCCTTTCTTCTCTGCCACTTTGTGTCCAGTGTATTGGTCTTTATAGGGTTGTACTGGATTCATGTAATAGCTTATTCATTTGTGATTCTCAGGGCGGAATAATTCGACAGGAGCTGTATTACATGCTAAGAAACGAATCCGATGTGCACTTCTCTTTTGGAACAGTTCAAAAGGGAGGGATTTCACAAGCTACCAAGGGGATGCGCTCATCCAAATTCTGTCTAAACATTGCAGGCGACACTCCGTCATCTAATCGCCTTTTTGATGCCATTGTGAGCCACTGTGTGCCAGTCATTATCAGCGACGAAATTGAGCTTCCTTATGAAGATGTTCTTGACTATTCCAAATTCTGCATATTTGTCCGCACATCTGATGCTCTTAAAAAAAACTTTCTCTTGAATCACACCAGGAGCATCAGCAAAGACAAATGGACTGCAATGTGGAATAGACTAAAGGAAGTTGAGCACTTCTATGAGTATCAGTATCCATCCCAAGAAAATGATGCTGTTCAGATGATATGGCAGGCGATTTCACGCAAGGTTCCTGCTATAAAAAGGAAAATTCACTGGTCCAGGCGATATTCTCGCACAAACACCCAAGAAAAAGACAACCTGGCCTCAATATTGTTGCCAAGAAATTTCAGTTAACAACTTAAAAAACTGGGGACACTACAGCCCTCAGTGTTGAAGACTGCAGAAGCTTAGTTGGGAGGTATGCCATAGCTGTCTAGATGATTTGTAAATTCATTCAGTGTTTCAGTTGCTCGAATTTGCTGGTGTCTGTCTGACATGTTTGTAGCTTTAGGTTGATGCTTAGTTGAGCCCAATTTTCTGCATAACCATAGTTGCATATTTCTCTGTAAGGATTCTATGTTCTTGCTCCAATCAGCTTGAAACTGCATATCCCACATCTGATTATAATTGAGCTTTGGTTGAGGTAATTGAAAAGGATATACACCTGTATACAACGCTTGTAACGGAGTATTTCACTTACTTGCTGTCACCCGGCAGAGGGTGATGTTAAATTTTCGAAAGCTTTTGTTGAAATTTAGCAACAGCGCAGTTAACTATGCATTTCCAATTAGTCACTGCTAATTGCACTATTTACCATGTGTGTTGTGCTCCCACCTATTACCTATTACACATTCAAGTAGCTCACTATGGGCTAACTAGTTTGTGTCAGATGCTTATCTTTAATCTGGGAACAATGCTTGCTTGTGCTCAGTTCGTATGCATAGAACATTGTGATATCGAATTGTGGTGCCCTTCGCCTACATGCTGATTATTTCTTGATATTCCGATGTTTGTTTTTTTCATGTACGAATTCAATTCTACTTTTGGTTAGAATAAGCTTTTCTTTGCGTCTTGAGACTTGCGGCCTCCCTTTTCATTCTTTGATCGAATTGCAAACTTGGCCTCAACCAGTGAGGCAGATTTGGTTGATCCTTTTATTGATTTGGTAGATTCTACACGATGCGCCGTGTTTGTAGCGTTGCCTTGTGCAATGGCATGTGTTAATCCAATGCCAGAAGCGGTTTGATTCTTAAAGGCAGCCACTAGAAGACTCCGGGGAGATGAGGAAAGGCACCCACTACAACTTCCAGTTTTGATGAAGACAGGTACCAAAACAAGGGAAAACACATTAGGGATTTTTGTTTTTATTCCCTTTTCCTCCTCTTGTTAATTTTCTTTTATTCTTTGGGTGAACTAAAAGGGATTTCTCAATCCTCTTTGAAGTCCAAGAGTAACTTTTTGATGTACGGGTGGGTTTAGTGGATATAGCTCTTGCAAAATACAGTAATTTTTTGCATTCACAGGTATTCGAATTTAAATTTCACCTAAATATCTAAAACCCTAAATTTTTCTTGAAGGAAAAACTTAATTTATTTTTTATTTTTATTTTAAACTTTTTTTTTTGACTTTTTCAATAACATGCATACATTGCGTGAGTATAGAATTAAGTGAAGTGAATTCATTCCATAATTTATGCATTTTTTCTTTTTTACATGATTCACCCCTTTTTTCTTAAGGAAATTGTAAAAATTTAGTATGTCATTCTGGAATTGAATCCTCACTCTTGGAAAATTAGAATTGGATCATTAGGATTTGAACGCTAATCCCCATAATTTATGCACTTTGGGTTTTAATATCTTAATTAGTTGCTGGTTTATCTATCTATATAATAAATCCTGAATACTTTTTGCATATGCAGACTGTAATGCCCTTATTAAATATACTCCATTTTTTTTTAATTTTAAGGGTTATATTGTAATTATGCCTTAGAATGCTGATTAATCATCCAGAAACGTACAGTCATCCAAATTAATTACACGTCAGCGCCGAATCATCCTACTTGCCAAGTCATCAATTTTTAAATCTTATATTTAGGTAATAAAACTATTTATTAGTCTAAAAAAATCTTGAAAAAATCTTTTCATATATTTAAAAAGGATATAAATTGGAAATAAATTATACTAATATATTTGATATTATGACAGATTTTGTTAAATCAATATATATATTCTTTAAATTTTTCACGACATATGGAGTATTATTTAATTGAGTATGTTATATTTTCAAATATATTATATTAATTATATAAAAATTTGGGCCTGAAATATTAACCTCAATCAATATAATAAATTAAACGATTAATTAATAAATAATAACTATAATTCTGTTAATTTATCAAACTATATATCTATTTATCTATATAATAAATTCTGAATACTTTTTGGCATGTGCAGACTGTATTGCCCTTATTGTATCTTATATTTTTATTTTCATTCTTATTAAAAATATCAAATCAAGGTTATATCTATAAATTATTATAAAACATAATCAAACATATCAACGACTCTCATCATGACATATTATAATTGCTACATCATCCTCTCAAAAATACTACAAGTTGCCCCGTGTCATTTATATAATAAATCCTGAATTAAATTTAATCTAAATCTCAAAAAGATATAAATTAAAAACAATTTAAATCATACTATTATATTTTATATTTTGTAAATATTAATTGAAAATATATATA
Organism: Hygrophila difformis; assembly: GCA_030278955.1. Classification (NCBI taxonomy): domain Eukaryota; kingdom Viridiplantae; phylum Streptophyta; class Magnoliopsida; order Lamiales; family Acanthaceae; genus Hygrophila; species Hygrophila difformis. Next base: position 51,893,686 of record JAOANR010000009.1, read on the forward strand.
TAATTTATTTTTGATAACAATATAATATAAATTCTTTAACTTTATATATTATATCTCTTATAATAAATCATGAATACCTTTTGGACGATATATTAGCAAGAAAAAGAGAAAATCCGATGAATGATCATTCTATGATAGTTGAACAGATTGCTAATGTGATTTACTAAAATATAAGCATAAAAAAGTGGTTACTGCTTTACCGAAATAACTAATTATAATAACTAGGACAATAATCAATAAAATTATTATCCAATAATTTTATATTCAATGATTAATAACTCATTTTTGAATTCATTCTCCAATATTAAATCATTATTCAAATTTAAGAGAAATGACGAATATAATAAAGTATGATAGTTTGGATTCACTCAATAAAACAAATATGATTGGAGAATGATTGTAAGAGTGATTCATTTACGAGACAGTTACAGTATATTATGAAATAAATAATTGAAAATCATAGCATGTTATTATTATTTGATGTCAATGTGACGATATAATAATTTACTACACAATCACATCTATATAAGTAGTTTTTATATTACAATATTGACATAATGATTTATATAACTGTATGATCACATGCATCTCTTTATATGGTGAAATCATATGCACGCCTTTGTAATTCTTTACAGAAAAATTTACTCTGTAAAAAATTCCCAATCAAATCATATATCAAGAAATTTCTGAAGTGCACAAAGTTTGACAACTAAAAATATTGATGAAAAATTATACGAAAGTAGCGCCAATTGCAAATGACGAACTATGATAAAGATAAATATGAAAGACTGAATCAAATTTTATGACCAACATTACATCCAAGAACTGATCGTAGTCCGACGACAACCATCTGATTGCCTGATTGGTATATGAACTAAAATTTTTATAGTTTTGAGAGTTATATTTCTATTTATCATTAAATTTTAAATACATACTATTAATAACTTAAAAATATTATAGTAAACACTAATCTATATAATAAATCCTGAATACTTTTTGGTCTGTGCAGACTCTTTTGTCCTTATTAAATTTAATTCATCCTTCTTAATTTTAAAGGGTTATTCAGTCATTATATGCTCATTTATAGATCAACGGTTCATAAGTTTACACGTAATCTGCTGACTAATTCCACGTCCCATCATCAAAACCTATATTTAGAAAATAAATCTATGTATTAATAATATAACAAAATCTTGAGGAAATCTTCCTATATATTTTAAAAAGATATAATTGATTACAAATATATATATATAAATTATTTGATTATATACATAATATTTTTAAAAATATTAATACTGTAACATTATTAAATAAATTTAATTAGGTTACAAATTTATGTCTAAAAAATATATAATCATATATCAATATAAGGAATATAATAACTATATTTTAAATAAAAATATTTCATTGAAAATATGGTGTAAACATTAAATTGACCCTAAAAATATTGAATAAAGTAAAATGACTAATAACCTACAAAATTTTATATCATTCTAAACAAATTCTACATATATTTTTTTCTTTTTAAAGAAGAAAAGAAAGAAAAGGAAAAAAAAGACTAAAACACATTATAGTTTAATTATTAAACATAATATCCTTAATCCAGTAATCTTCATCTAGGGTTCGGTTATGGTGCAATCATGGAATCCGCAGCACATCAAGGCATCAATCATAGCCATTCAAAAGCATCCAACGGTTGTAGGTTAATAAGGGTATAATTGTAATAACACAATAATAGTCCATTTTAATAACAAATCATTTCAGCGACAATGCAAGTATTTTAGACATGTTATCATATCTAATATTTGGTAACTCTATATTTAGTATGTTATCATATTTATTATTTGGTAAATCATATCAAATATTTGGTAATCCATATCTAATATTTCAAATAATATCTTTTTATGATCAAAGATACGTATCAAATTTATTAATAGATCATTCAGCGATCTTACCAAAAATAATTAAGTGATGCTATAAAATACATTTCAGGGACCACAAGTAGAGGAATTCAGCGACCGTATCTAGCATAATTCAGCGATGGTACCAAGAAGAATTCAGCGACGCAACCAAGAATGATTCAGCGATGCTACCAAAATAATTCTGTGATGCTACCAAAAATAATGAAGGGATGCTATCAAATATATTTCAGCGATCTCAAGTAGAGGAATTCAGCGATGGTACCAAGCAGAATTCAGCGATGCAACCAAGAATGATTCAGATTCAGCGTGCTACCAAAAATAATTCTGTGATGCTACCAAAAATAATGAAGGGATGCTGTCAAATATATTTCAGCGACCTCAAGTAGAGGAATTCAGCGATGGTACCAAGCAGAATTCAGCGATACAACCAAGAATGATTCAGCGATGCTACCAAAAACAATTCTGTGATACTACCAAAAATAATGAAGGGATGCTATCAAATATATTTCAGCGACCTCAAGTAGAGGAATTCAGCGATGGTACCAAGCAGAATTCAGCGATACAACTAAGAATGATTCAGCGATGCTACCAAAAATAATTCTGTGATGCTACCAAAAATAATGAAGGGATGCTATCAAGAACATTTCAGCGACGCTTATTTCCGTTACATTTACTTTTACGCAAATTTACTATTTTAACCTTAAATTAATCTCAACCATCAATTTACAAAATGCATCAACGGTCTAGAAGCATCCGCAGCACATCATGTCGCGGCACCCTAACGGATCCCCTTCATCTATTTCAGTATAAAATAAAAATGTATATGAAATTTGGAGTAAATTGTTATACAATTTTTTTAAAATAATTTGTAATGTAAAAGAATATAAGGAGTATACCCCTAAGGCCGGGTGTATTATGCCTCACAGTACTATTTTTTTGCAAAAGAATAATACAGACACATGCTTGATGCATTTGTAAGTTTGTACAGGTATAATTTTAATGCGGATTTCAATGTATTATTTAACCCCGAAGGAAATGCGGGTTTAGGTTGTACATCACTATTTTTCTCTTTCTCCCTCTTTAATCCCGACCTATCCCCTTCCCCAGACTTCCCTGCTCTGCGAATTCCTTAGACACAGCTACTCCCCATCCCATTGGCTAATTAATTTATCTAAATTAGTTAAGAAAATAATTAGATTAATTTTAATTTTTGAAATAATATATTTTCTATGAATCATAAATATTTAAAAATATAAAATTGCAAAATTTAAATAATTTAAACTATTCAATAATACCATAAAATAATAACAATACAATATATTAGCATCAAACACTGTAATTATAATACAGTGTACCACCAAACACCGTATAACATTAATTTAATACAATACATCATAGTACAATACATCTGCATTAAATAATACAATACACCTTAATACTATATACCATGCCAAACATGCCCCAAAAAACTTGGTATCGGGGTATAAATTCGATTTTAAAGCTTATAATAATAATGAATTAAAAAATAATAAAAATTTCATTAAATGAAATTAAAATATTAACTACCAAATTTTTTTCATAATCAATATGGAAAAGAAAAAATTGAGAAGATATTATGGACAAAAATAATATTTAAAAATTAATATTTAATCAAAACGTAATTATAATTAAAAATTTTATTTTATAAAATTATGGATTAGTCCATAAAAATTAATCACAACAAAAATTTAAAATACATTACATAATAAAATATAAGTTTTAAATGATGAAAAGATAACAAAAAGGTATAAATAATATTTTTTAAAAAAAAACTTTAGGGATAATAGTGAAAATGTACAACATATTAGGGAGTAAAACTAATATCTTTTCAGAACTTTAATAATGCAAAATATACTCAATCAGTTCCGATAACACTGTCCAAAATTTTTGGACACGGTATTTTAGGTATAATAGGTTATTGTGATAAAGCGGAGTAATTAGTTGATGCAATGTTTTAATTGATGTTTATGGAGTAAGTTTTTTTTTTAAAAAAAAAAGTGAAATGTGACAATTGTAGTGACACAGACAAAAAAGGGAAGTGAGACAGAATTAGTGGGACGGATGGAATAATTTTTTCTAATTTTGAATAGTTAAGGGTATTTGTTTTCCACTTGCTCTCATCATTTTAACAGTAAAAATAATTTATTTTATATTATTTCCACATGGGTTTGAATTTCCTTCATTCATCTTATTATCTCTTTTATTTTCTTTTAATTTTTCGTTGCATGCATTTCAACCAATATTTAAGCAAAAGATTTTGAATATCATGTAATTCAAAAAAACACTATATTCTCATTTTATATCGTCATATTAGTTTAACACCCGTGCGTAGCGGGCGAAAAAATCTAGTTTTTATAATTAAATTTAGAACTATAATAATCAAATGGTCTGTTTGTTGGAGAACTTAGCCCAAGTGGTTAAATCATTTGACTTCCAACGGAATGTTGGAGTATCGATTCCCCACCGGCCCCCTATCCCTCCCCTTTTATTCCCCTTTGTAATTTGTGTGGCAGGGCTCCCACCACCATTTTCCTAGCATCTATAGGCTGTTCAGCAAAAAAAATGGCCTATTTGTGGTTCAGCAAAAAATGGTCAGTTTGTCAAACGATTTGGGGTATGTTTGGGAATAATTAGAGTTTAACATTTGGAGTTTGGAGTCTGGAGTTTGAAATTAATAGTGAAAATAGTTTTAAATTTGAATAATGGTGTTTGGTATTGCAATTTTAAATTAGAGTTTAGAGTCTGGAATTTGGAAAGTTAAAAATTGGGAGATGAGCGTTCAGAGTTTAGAGATTAGAGATTAAAATATTAAATTTTGGCGGTTACTATAATTAGTGTTTACTATATGTAAGGTTTTAGGCTATTTTTAGTATGTATTTTAAAACTAAACGCTAATCGCTTGCGTTTGTTCCCAAACGCAAGCCTTGAATCATGGGCCTTGACTGTATTTGGTGCTCTAAGCAGCTTGTCAAGATGGAAATTTTATATGAGATCATTTTTCTCTTTATAATATCGGAATGATCGGATTGAATTAGGATTCTAAAATCTTATAAAATTGCAACAATAGATGAAATCAATTATGTATACTAACAAGTGAAAGTATTAATTCATGTGTTTATAAATTTTGCAATTTAATTAATTTTATAATATTGTACAAAAATATCACAAGTAAACATAAGAAATTTGCACAGAATTGCATATTGTGTTTTTTACACATCATAATAAATTGTTATAAGTTCCTTAAGTTTAAAATTAAAGTAAAAGAAGTTACTTTGATCACAAATTATAAAATTCAATAAGAATCTAATGCGTTTAAGAAGTATAATTGTAGAAGTGTTTAAAGAGCAGATGGGAAATCGAACCCAACCTAAATGTTGAAAATCATGGAAGTTAACCACTTGGCCAAGTCATTGTACCTCGGCAATGATACATATTTTTTCTTCTCTTCTTTTCTTTTCTTTTATTTTCTTTTATTTCTTTATTTATTTATTTATTTATTTTTTGTTGGGACAAATGGGAGGGATAAGGAGCCGGGTGAAAAAACGAACCCCCACCTATAGATTCGGAATCGAGGCACTTGACTACTAGGACAAGTCTTCATCCCAATGATATGTATTCATATATTATAAGGAAAAAAGGTTAAATACATCTCTTTTCTTTTCCGTAAATTCAAATCAGTCCTTTTTTTTCTTTTAATCTTTTCCCAATTCAGTCCTGAACTTTTGTTTTGTTCCATTTAGTCCTCTACCCAAATAAGGTATTTTTATATTAATTGGCCTCCAACCTTTCAAAGTATTTCATTTTAGGCCCAAAATCTTAAATTATTATTATTATTAGTCCATTTATTAAATAAATGCCCAACATACTTCCGTAAATAAAATTAAATACCAAACTTCATACATTGAGTTTGACTGCCTTGTTACCGGGTCTTCCCAGCTGTGGGATTTTAGGGACTCCCTCCAACCATCCGACCGCAACCGATGGTTCATTCGTTCTGATTTCCTTTACAAACATTCAACACAATCCTACTCATTAAGTCGTAGCAAAGCTTGAGTAAATGATTTAATTTTAATTTTTAGGTAAATGATTTTTATTTTATTTTTTGGAAGGTTATAGATGCAGAAAGCCTGAACAATAAAATCCAGGCTATTTTTTAAAAAATATTTTTAATAATATTTGAATAATATTTCATTATTTTTTCAATGAAATCAAGGCTTCCTGTGTCCATAACCTTCTAAATATTAAAATTAAATAATTTACTCAAACCTTGTTACGTCCTAAGGTAGGAAAAAAAATAGGATTGTGTTGATTGTTGCTGAAGGAAACAGAACCAATGAACCATCGGTTGCAGTCGGGTGGTTGGATAGAGTCCTTAAAATCCCGGAACTTGGAAGACCCTGTAACAAAGCAGTCAAACCCAATATATAAGGTTTGGTGTTTAATTTTATTTATGGAAGTATGTTGGGCATTTATTTGATAAACGAACTTATAATAAAAAACAATTAAGGTTCTGGGCCTTAAATGAAATAATTTGAAAGGTTGGAGACCAATTAATATAAAAATTACTGAGTTTGGTAGAGGACTAAATGGAACAAAATAAAAAAAATTTAGGACTGAATTGACAAAAGATAAAAGAAAAATGACTAATAGTATGCCCATATGTCATGTTTAAATTTAACCCATTGCCACATCAAGCATAATTAGTGAACAATGAACTGATTTGGACATAATAGTAATAAAATAAGAAAAGATTGAATTGGATTTTTGGATAAAAAAATGGATGTATTTAATATTTTTTCTTATATTATAAATATATTTTTAAATTTTGAATTTCAAAAGTCATATTGGAACCCATTAAATTCAACAAGTTAGGGCGATCTTTTACGCATCCGAAGTAATACATGTATGAACTTTTTAATGCATTAATATATATGTATATCAGAATATGTTAATTATAAAATTATTTTGATTGGATCATATTATGGTGAATTTTTTGATAATACTCTTGAATTTTATTTATATTCATATACGTTTTTGATAAAAACGTTAAATATATTAAATCTTATTATTAAATAATTTAATCCAACAATAACTGTGAAGTTGTAAATTTGTAATAACGTAAGGTCAACCAAATATTTTTCATAAAAGAAAATTTTGGATTTGAATCCCATGAAAAATATATACATACAATTAATCTATGAATATCTCTTCCAAAAAAAATAATCTATGAAAAAACTTGTAACCGTTGATTTGTTGATTGCGTCAGAGTTATGGACGAAGTAGATTCGTCCAACTAAACAAAATAAATAAACGGTCCATGAGCTAAAATTCTCATATTTTCTGTGATTTCTTGGGTTCTTCTTCTTCCTCCTACCTCCTCTGTCTCTCTTCCATTCCCAATTTTGAATTTTCTCTTCCCACAACCTGAAAACTAGAAAGATTAATCAATAGAGGAAGAGAAGTCATTGTTTGATCTAAAGCCTGATATTCGATCCACTTTTATTGTTCCTCTAGATTCTTTATTTGATCATTTATTCACGAGTTTTGAATTTCGATTCGGAAAAAAAAAATCATGTCTTACGCTTACCTCTTCAAATACATTATCATTGGCGATACGGGTAATTGGTTTCTCTTCGTTCTAATTGTTTAATGCAATTCGATTTGTTTTTTCATTGAATGGTTGTTGTTTTAAGGATTTTTTTTTTTAATTTATTTTTTATTTTTTTATTATCGTACTAGCGGATGATTACGCGCGGTGGGGTTGTGTTTGTTTGCTGTCTCTGATATGAAGCGTTGAAATTGGGACTTGTTTGGATTCCTGGGTTCACTCGCCGTTACAATTTTAATTTTCCTGAAACGATGTGCTGAATTAGAAGTTTGGGGTGACGGTTTCAAAGAAATTGTCTATTAATGAATAGGAAAGAGAAGAACATTTGTGATTTGCTTTGATGCTTTAAAGGTTGCATTTTGCTTTTTTCTGAAGTATGCGGTTGAGATGATGACACTGAACTTCAGTACAGATGGGGGAGATGGAGGAATAAAGATGCATAACATTTGTTTTTCGTATGTAACACAATGCATATATGGGATTCTAGCATTAGACTGGGCAGCTGTTATATCTTCTCATGTTAAGACATTTTTGTGTTTCAACTTGCAATAAGCTTTTTTCAGTTTGAATTGATTTCTAGCGATCTATTCTTTTGGATAGTGGCATTCATAAGTTTGAAAATTTCTTACAGGTGTTGGGAAATCATGTCTGCTTCTGCAGTTCACAGACAAACGATTTCAGCCGGTACATGATTTGACCATTGGTGTTGAATTTGGGGCTAGGATGGTCACAGTCGACAGCAAACCAATAAAGCTACAGATTTGGGACACGGTTTGTCGTGCCCTTTTCTTCTTTCATTATAATATCATATTTGGTATTTCCATTGTAACTTGCATTTGCCAGTAATTGTTTATGTTTTAAGGATGTGGATTAAGTTGAATACTACAACTCAATTGAGGCACTTATTAATCATTTTACTCCTATTGCTATCTTCATGTGCATGTGTTCCAACATGAGTGATATCTTTGTTTGTGTCCCATGTCAGGCTGGTCAAGAATCATTCAGGTCAATTACAAGGTCTTATTACAGAGGTGCTGCTGGGGCACTTCTAGTTTATGACATCACACGGTATCATTATGTTTCACTTGCTTAAGAATTTATAAGTTGCAAAGATGCACCAAAAATTAAATAAAATAAAATAAAGAAAGAAATAAAAGATACAGAAAAGATGAATAAATAAACTTTGCCAATTAATACTCCTTGTTTTCACATCTGTTCAATACGCTGGTAAATAAATGCAGTTATTGGTGAGTTCAAATGATTCATCAAAACATAAACATAAATAACTCAGTCATGTAGATGTGACACTTCTATTCTATGTTGTCAGCCCATTTGTGAATGCAATGTTATCAGACCACATGACTGCATGTTCATAATGTCTTGATATTGATTTTTGGGAGATATATGTATCATCTCCTCTAGATAAGTAGCTCCACTTGATAATGTGATACTTTACCAGTTTCAATTCAAATGGTCTGGACAAGTCAGGATCTTTAGATAACTTGGATATTGAATGTGTAGAATGTCAACTGTTGTGTTTTATGATTGGTGATTGGAATTGCGTATTTGTTTTTGTGAGAAATAGAAGCTATCAATCTACTGATATTCATGGTTAGTGTCTGCAACACCAAAATCTTGTTTTAGTGCTTTTGTAAAAACAAAATACAGTACTTCATATCAATCCCATTCACTGCATCACTTGCACATTTCTGCATCAGGACTTTTTATTAAATTATTGTGATCTTATTAAATTAGCATATGACTAATTTTGCTCGTATATGATTTTCTAGTGTAGAATTTTTTATACCTATGATTTCATAAAAGTATGATTATGCATCTTATTGTATTTGAATCCCATATTCTTTTTGTATTTGTCAACTCCGTTATTTATTTCAATGGGAAAATACATATTTGTCTTGTCATGTTTTACTTGAGGTTTGTATTTTGAAAGTTTTTACCACACTCAGGACGAAAATTATGTGTGCAGTCTGATAGACTTCCACTCAACATAAAGTGCCCCTGATAGTGAATTAGTATATCTAATGAGTGTGTGATTTGCTTAATGTTTTTATTGGCATATTTGAATGTTTTTCCCATTAGGCATTGGAATGCAAGTTTAGCACTTTAGGTTGCTTGGACCGTTGTAATCTTATCATCGCTTTAATACTCTTTAATAATGAAAACTTAGTTTGCAACAATCTATATATCTAGTTGCTTTATCCTCATCAGTTTCTATAGTTGAATAATGTTCACTACATTTTTGAAATAAATAAGTTAATTGATTTGTACTTATTTAGGAGAGAAACATTTAACCACCTTGCAAGTTGGTTGGAGGATGCAAGACAACACGCAAGTTCAAATATGACCATAATACTAGTAGGAAACAAATCCGATCTAGCTCACAGAAGAGCTGTCAGTGTCGAGGAAGGGGAGCAGTTTGCTAAGGAGAATGGGTTGATATATCTGGAGGCTTCTGCCAAGACAGCTGAAAATGTTGAGGAGGTGAAGATAAAATTCTACCTTCTGGGCCTGGTTTTTTGTACTCTCAGGCTCAGCTTTAAGTTTGAAATGTTTTTATTAGCATCTCCTTTAGTTTGTTGCTGCAATTATGCTGTCTTTTGCAGGCATTTATAAAGACTGCCTCAACAATCTACAAGAAAATCCAGGATGGAGTTTTTGATGTGTCTAATGAGGTGGGTTGTTATTTGACATATTTGTGCAACTTTAGCAAATGCCAATCTACATGTGTTATTTCGATTATGACAAATTTATCTTACATTGTTGTGTAGATATACCAAAATTAGAAACTAGCATTCTTTTCGAAATTCTCAAGGTTTGCACAGCATGAATCTGCGGATGTAATCTATGTTAGTTTTATTCATATTGCTATTGCCAACTCTAACCAACAAAGAACCAGGGATAGTTTTATTCTGGAATACTGCTTTGTGTTAATTTCTGTAATGGCAGTTCTTGGGCTACAATTATTATATGGGGTAAAAGTTTCCGGTGTGGAGCTGTTCAATTGATATCTTAAGTCTAATGGTGGATTTCTTGAATGAATATAAACAAAAACTTCACTTTTTGGTTTTCTTTCTTTTCTTTTCTTTTCTTTTCTTTTCTTTTTTCTTTCTTTTTTTCTTTTTTTCTTTTCTTTTCTTTTTTTTTTTAACTTTACTTTCCAAATATAAGCAAAATGAATTCACATTATGAATTTTTGTTTATATGAATCTCAAATTTTTTATGTGTGCAGTCAAATGGAATAAAAATTGGATACGGAGGAATCCAAGGGCCATCAGGAGGAAGAGATGGTGCTGCAGCTCAAGGAGGAGCTTGCTGTAGCTGAGCTTCATTAGTTCATTCTCCTTCATTCTGAACATCATACAAATTACAATGGTTGGTAAAATATTAAAAGATAAAACAAATAAAAAAATTCTTCGGTTCTTTTTTTTTTTTTTTTCCTTCCCCCCTTTCCTTTTTAGTTATTTACTTCTGTGTTGGTACTTTTAATTTTTTTTCGCAGCACACTGGGATTTAAAAATGTGGACAAATATTTAAGTGTACTGTGATACATTGATATACTATTTGTTGTTACATCCTAGTTAAGTATTCTTTACTCTGACATGCTGTAATTGATTAAACATTTAAGCTTGCTGACCTTAAGCTCTTCAGTGCTGATGTATAGACATTATACATTTACTGTAACAAATGAAAGTTTTGGATTGTTGTTGAATTCATACATGCTGATATACCAATTTTCAACCAGGCACTGAGGTATATGAATTTAAATTGAGAGAAGTAGAAAAATATTGTCATTTTGTCTGGCAAAATAGTTCCCAATTTTGGTTTGCAGTTGATCCCCGGCCCCAACCGGTGGCGATACTGGAATTCATATAAAATTGCTTATATAAACTTCCAAATTCACCAAACACTACCAAGTCTATAAAAAGTTCTCCAAAACATTCTCAGAAACACCATGAAAAGAAAAAAAAAAAAATCCCACTGTTGGCTCTAAAAAATCTTAACCCTTATTCTTTAGATTGAAAAAATCTACAATAATTTTCTCTTCAACTCAAGCTCAAAATTTCTCTTTTACCAACCTCCAGAACAAGCACATGATTAATATATATACCTCGTAAAGACTAGATGAAAATGATTAACTTACCTAAAGGAACCGGCTTCAAACAGGCAATCAAGATTTGGCTGTTTTAGTTAAGCCCGAGAAAGAGAGTTTAGAGAACACAACCGATCAGTTGGTTGCATAACATTCTCGAGTTGTCACTTATACTATATGGGAAACTATTGTCATTACAATGGTGACATGAGAATCGAATGATGAATTCCCTCGTCATGGATAAAAAGGCATTCTTGTATCAGTCGCCTCAATCATATGCACTCTTGTGCTGCAATAGATGCTGTGGTATGCCCAGCCTCAATGTGGAAAGAGCAGCAGTTGCTTTCATCTTCCAAGTTATTTTCTGGTAACCATTAATTAACACCTCCTTGTTCAGTCTCACAGGGAGCTCCTTGATAATAAGTTGACACTTCATCAAACTCCGCGTCCTTACAGGTAATAAGCTCCTCAGTCTCTGGATCCATGCATGTCCATCTTTCACCCAATTATCATAGCCAACAAAATATGAAGTGTATATCTCAAATTCTTCAACTCAAGCCTGCTTTTCCCATCTGCCTTGCCAGAGCCTCTTGGGTACATAGCAAACTTTTCTCGAATTCTTTAATTCAAGGCTGCTTTTTCTCAATGAAATTTTTTTTGCCAATTGAGGTCCTTAGAAAAAAGAGAACCTCACCACATTTAATCTTCCATTTTCTTCGTCGTTGTGCATTTTGTCCATAGTCCATATATAGCTTCAAATATCTGTGATGGAGCCTGTCAACTTCTCAGACACTTTTTCCTCCATTTCGCCGATTCCACCCCAATTGATAGGCACTAAGCAGTATAGTGTTGTGCTTCCACATGATCAACCATGGCTCAAAATCGACCTAGATCTCAATATATGCATGGCATGGGGTTTCTTGGTGGCATGGCAAGGCTTACTTGAAAATCTCTCAACTCAACACATAGATGGAGGAGGAACGCAACAAGGAAGAATTCTTCTAACTCACACTCGATGGAATCACACAAGGAAAGAAGAAAGAAGGCTCTCAACACTTGGGTGAAAAAACAATCGGAGCCCACTTGGTGTGGGCCAGCCCAAAAACCCAATACGAACATATAGTATAGTAAGTATTTAATCTGCACTTGATGGCTACAGTTATTATTAAGGGATTATTATTTGCATGTTGCAGAATCAGTCCAACCATTCGACATATCTTTTTATTTATTAGACTAAAAAAAACAAGTTGAATCTACTTTCAAAATTTTAAATTTTTATAATGAAATATAGTAAGTATTATTTTACAAATCATTTTAACTTTTTAATAATTCATAACATATATATTGTTAAAAAATTAGAATATTAACCTCTATAGGTTATATATATACTTCATCTTTCAATTAATGTTATTAACATTGGCATAGTAAACACTATTCATTGAGTAACTTTGATTCGTCTTTTTAACACTGCTACATAAGATAAAATATAGTCAAGTGAGATGTTGCTAGATTCATCTAATCACATAGTTTTAGAATATTTAACTTTTATAATTTTTACTTTTACACAATTTGAAATATTAATCGTTAAACATTTGCATTGGATTACGTGAAAACATGAAATGTTAATATCATTTGATGACGGATGGAGTATATTCTATTGAGCAACTGCTAAACTCTAAAATTAAATACCTAAATACTTATTGAGAAACTAAACTGAAATTCCAAACTCTAAAGTCTAAACCAAATTCTAAACTCTAAGCTTTGAAGTTTTTTCCAAACAAATCCAAATTTTGCTACTATAGAAGAAAGTTGAAATGTCATTTGGAAATATATACTATATATAAACTAGAAAGTATGCTATGAAAGTGATGATCACTAAATAACTCTTGGATCTTCATCTTCCAGCTTCACCCCCATTCCATTGTTCCATAGCCTACTTGTCTTCGGACTTCTAATCCCTGTATATATACTTGATTAATTGAGGATCATACTTGATTAATGAGGGGGTGATGATTGATGGAGTATTATTTATGAATCATGGTATATAGAATATCAAATTGGCAGAGGACAGAATCTTTAACCTGAAGTTCAAAGTCTCCTCGCTGAGTCTCAAAATTTCCTTGAGTGATATAAAGCTAGGATTGACAGTAACAATCCTAATATACTCATGGTCACCACGTTCAATTCTTACACTCTTATCCTTTGGATCATACAGAAGTGTATGACCTCCATAGGAATGCAATAAAATTGCCCCATTTTTGACAACTTGCACAGTCCTAAAAAAGCTACCATTACAGCGAATATCATCCGTGACACATATCTTGCTCCAATATTTATCATTACCATTCCTTCTCAAAATCCACAAACCGAACGAGTTGTGGATGACACTCCATCGTTCGCTAGAGTTTAGAGAAAGACAATAAGCCAAAAGTAGACATCCATCCAGCACTCCAATGACAGTGCTTTCCACTGTCTGATTTTCTAGAGAAATCTCTGGCCCTTTAATCACTCCAAATTCTTCCCTTTCAAAATCAAAGAAAGTAATAATACTGCATTCATCTGAAACATAATGTGCCCAATAAATGACACCATCTAAGAATGTGTGGCTATTACTGTATCGAGCGTTAAACTGCAGATGAGACCATGTATCTACAATTTCAATAACCCTCCAGGAATTAGACCCTACATCAAGGATTTCAATACGATCATAGGGCATATTGACCCCCCATATTGACATTGACAATTTCAAAATCTTGTATTGGTTACTGGCCGCGCTGCACCCTAACCACATGGGATATAACCAATTATTGGTTGCACTAAAGCTTTCCCCTTTGTCTAAGGGAATCACTACGTATTCATTAGTAATAGGATTGCACACGATGGATTTCGGTTCCATCAAGTTAACAAGAAAAATCAATCCATTACATGAATTACCCAGAAGATACTTACTATTATGCGGCAGCTTAACAATAGGCTTCTTCATCTGCGTTAGAGTAGGAAATCTTCCATTACGAGCGATGTCGTATTCAGGGTCCAGTAAGTAGAGTTTGCTTGAGCGTAGAATTCCTTTATACAGTTGGACTTGGAAAATCAGAACTGGGGAGGCGTGTGCGGAGTGCCGAGAAGCAAAATAGGGATCATCCGGGTAAGAGGAGTTATGAAGAAACGTCTTGCAGACAGACTTGGCGATGTAAAGAGTCTTCAATGAAAGCCTGGCGAGGATTTCCTGCAGGACATCGAGAGGCAGATCGAGGAGACAAATAATCCCCATTGTTGCTCCAAATAAAATTACCAGAAGCGTCGTAGGGCCTTTTAGCGAATAGCTAGGGTTTATTAAGGTAGCAAAAAAAAAAAAAAAATTTACTACCTTAATAAACCCTAGCTATTAAGGTAGTACTAATTGATTAGAAATCACGCTCAACCTATAATTCAGGCTCAAATCTGTAATAAAAGAAAAAAATCTAGAGAATTTGTAAAATATTCTATTAATATTTTTCTAGGATTTAGAATTTTGAAAGGTTTTGAATTGAACAATAAGATTTGGATTCCGCGTAGGTTTAGTATTTCTGCTTTTTCGTTTATAGAATTTTAAATATAAGAAATTTGTAAAATTCTATTTAAACTCTTTTTTTATTTTTTATTTTATTTATAAACAGTCGTTTGCAAACGTCGGCAAAGAGAACTCATATTGATATTTTTTGTTTTATACTGCCATTTTTTTATTTTTTATTTTTAATTTCAATTGATCAAAATACACAATTTGGAACCAACAATAGTTGACTTGAATGGATGAGGACTCTAGACGCTTAAGCAAGGTCTCGAGTTCGAGCTTTGTGTATGCAAAATACCTCTTTGGGAGAGGCGCCCTTAATTGTCTTTGCAGATCCTCGAGGGATTAGTCTTGGGTCAAAGGCCTCAATACTTATAAGCAAGTCAATTTTTTCTTACTTCATCGATGTGGGATGGGTTTGATACCCACGACAACCTCCTTGTTCAATCTCACTGGAGCTCCTTGATAATAAGTTGACACTTCTTCATGATAATAAGTTGACACTTCTTCAAACTCCGCATCCTTCCATGTAATAAACTCGATCCATGCATGTCCAATCTTTAACCCTATTATCATAGCATGAAAACATATATTTCGAATTCTTCAACTCAAGGCTGCTTTTCCCATCTGTCTTGCCAGAGCCTCTTGGGTACATAGCAAACTTTTGAATAGTCCAATTGAAGGCTGCTACTTAAATCTGCTGTAAAGTAGCATATATTGAGGTTGTTTGGGAGTCAGCGAATTTGCTAGCGGATAGCAGATTTGGAGAGAGAACTGTGAGATAATATGTTGTTTCAATCCGCTATATATGCTTGTGAATATGCTGACATCCATACATGATCATTGTAAAATTCTGCAATAAGAGAGTAATATATACTTCCTCCGTTCCTAAATAAATGCAACATACCCACATTTCACGCAATCCAATGCACATTTTTAATCCGTAATAACTCAAATTCCATACAAGTACAAATTTTGAAAATTTGATATTCTAAATCTATGCGATTAGACGAATCCCAAGATCTCACTTGACTATATTTTATCTTATATAATTGTATTAAAAAGTCGAGTCAAAGCTACTCAATGAACAGTGACAAAAATCAAAACGTGCAAATAAAAAAGAACGGAGGTAGTAGCATCTAGTAGATTTGACTCGTAGATTTAAAAATCATATTTTACAATATGCATGCTCCTTCAAAATCTCTAGCTAGCATATTGAAAATTGACATATTAATTAATGCAAATATGCTGCCTAATATGCCACTTACCAAACAAACATATATGCCGTTCAAATATGATATACTTCCTCCGTCTCATTATTTTTGTTACAGTGGCCTCCAACACGCATGCCGATGTACAATTTGAATGTTTAATAACTTAAGTTGTATACAATGAAAAGTTATAAAAGGTTGATTGTCTAAAACTACAAGATTAGACGAATCTAACAAGATCTCACTTGACTATGTTTTTTCATACATAACTACGATAAAAATTCTAATCAAAGTTAAACTGTGAATAGTGCCAAAAATTCATCCGTAACAAAATGGGTGAGACGGAGGTAGTATGTTATATGCAATCCATATATACTTAACACCATACAACCACATGTCATTTAATTGTAGTTTATGATTAGAATAAGAAACATAATTACCATTCGCCTCCTTTAGAAAGAGCACTTAATTCATGTAATATTCACAATTGAATTTAAATATAATCATTTATCAGAAAATCATAGAAGCAGTAAAAAATAACCAACAATCAAACGAATTACTATTTGTTTGATTGAATAAAGAATCAAACTTGATATATTGGCCCTCATCAACACTTCTTTTATTTTATTTTTTCTTATCATTCATTGTCAATCCTAAAAAAAATACCCCGTCCGTCCCATTTAACCTGTCTTGTTTCATTTCTGCACACAATCCAATGCGCATTTTCAATCGTTAATATTTCAAAATATGTAAAACACAAAATTATGTAAAATATATATATATTCTAAAACTACATAATCTTACGATTCTAACAAGACCCAACTCGGCTATTTTTTTCAAATATATACTTACAAAAACGTTGAGTCAAAGTTAAACAATGAACAGTACTAAAAAGTCAAACATGACAAGTATATCGGGATGGAGGGAGTAATAGTAATAATAGCATAATAATACATTAGTCCTTAGGAGTGTTCGGTAAAGTAAAATGAGCCTAGAGAAAGAAAAATAATTAATTTTGATTTCGAGATAATATCATCTCGAGGGGAAGGTGTTGAAATCCCACATCGGTTAAATGTGGTTCCCCATTACTACTTTATATGGATTAAGACCAACTCTACCTATCACCAATTAGTTTTAGGTGGCTACTCGACCTATCACCAATTGATTTTAGGTGTGAGCCTCTCATCCATGAATTTCTACAATTCAACACAAAGAGGCAGGAAGATCACACACCAGTTACAATTTCAGACAAGACTGTTTTGAAGATCACACACCAGTTACAATTTCAGACAAGACTGTTTTGAAACCATCCCATTGCAAAGTATACTAACACGCATCATGTAAGAACGTAGACGAAAGAGATGCCCCGAGCATCGTTCATTAATCTTCTCGATTAAATTTAAACAAACCCCTTTGCTGCGTATAATATGAACAATATTCATAACCCACACGACACCATAGCTATTACTATAAATACCCTACGAGATTCAAAGCACAAGGCACCTTCAAAATCATACATACTTAGCCCAAACCTTTATTCCAAAACCAACTCTCCGAGATTCTAAATTTTACTAAAAACTAAGCAACAAACAATTATTGGGTATTGAATTTGACTCTACGAGATTCTCCGAGCAATAAAGTTAAGAGGTAAAGCCACTCTTTGATGCTCAGAACGATTTCAACAATCTGGAGTTGCTATTCTAAGATGTTTTTCTTTAGCATTAGGTGTATATTTCAAATTCTAATAATTAACTCAAAAGTCTAAACCATAAACTCTGAAATTTTAAAGTTTTTCCAAACAAAGCCAAAATTTGCTACTGTAGAAGAAAGTTGAAATGTCACTAGGAAATATACCATATCATCATATATATATATATATGTAAAAACTAGAAAGTATGCTATGAAAGTGATGATCACTAAATAACTCTTGGACCTTCATCTTCCAGCTTCACCCCATTCCATTGTTCCATAGCCTATTCTTCGTCGGACTTGCTACTCCCTGTATATTTACTTGATTAACTCAGGATCATAAACCCATTGCCCAAAAATCCTGTGAACCTGGAACTGACAGTCTTTACGAGTCCAATAGTTATCTGCAGTGCAGAAGCACACAAAAATAATGAGGGGGTGATGATTCATGGAGTATTATTTATGAATCATGGTATATAGAATATCAAATTGGCAGAGGACAGAATCTTTAACCTGAAGTTCAAAGTCTCCTCGCTGAGTCTCAAAATTTCCTTGAGTGATATAAAGCTAGGATTGACAGTAACAATCCTAATATACTCATGGTCACCACGTTCAATTCTTACACTCTTATCCTTTGGATCGTACAAAAGTGTATCACCTCTATAGGAATGCAATAAAATTGCCCCATTTTTGACAACTTGCACAGTCGTAAACCATTTACCTGTATTGCGAATATCATCCGTGATAAACATCTTACTCCATTGTTTATCATTACCATTCTTTCTCAAGATCCACAAAACGAACGAGTGGATGTCTCGTTGTTCTCGAGAGTTTAGAGAAAGACAATAAACCAAACATAGACATCCATCATGCACTCCAACGACAGTTCTTACCACTCTATGATTTTCTACGGAATTCTGTGGCTCTTTCAACACTCCAAATTCTTCCCTTTCAAAATCAAAGAAAGTAATAGTGCTTCCATCTGTAACATAACTTGCCCAATAAATGACACCATCTAAAAATGTGTAGCTATCACTGTATCGAGAACTAAACCAAGACACTGTATCTCCAATTCCGATAACCCTCCACGAATCAGACCCTACATCAAGGATTTCAATACGATTAGAGGGCCTATTCTGCCCCCTTACTGACTTTGACAATTTCAAAATCTTGTATTGGTTACTGGCCGCGCTGCACCCTAACCACATGGGATATAACCACTTATTGGTTGCACTAAAGGGAACGCTGCACCGTAACCACATGGGATATAACCACTTATTGGTTGCACTAAAGCTTTCCCCTTTGTCTAAGGGAATCACTATATATTCATTCGTAATAGGATTGCACACGATTGATTTCGGTTCCATCAAGTGAACAAGAAAAATCAATCCATTACATGAATTCACGAGACCATACTTATTATTATGGGCCAGCTGAACAATAGGATTCTTCATCTCCGTTAGAGTAGGAAATATTCCATTGGACCACGACCGCGCCATGGCGATGTCGTGTTCAGGGTCCAGTAAGTAGAGTTCGCTTGAGGGTAGAATTCGTTTATACCATTGGACTTGGAAAATCAGAACTGGGGAGGTGTGTGCGGAGTGCCGAGCAGCGAAATAGCGATCATCCGAATAAGAGGAGTTATGAAGAAACGTCTTGCAGACAGACTTGGAGATGTAAAGAGTCTTCAATGAAAGCCTCGCCAGGATTTCCTGCAGGACATCAGGAGGCAGATCGAGGAGACCAATAATCTCCATTGTTGCTCCAAGTAGAATTACCGGAAGCGGCGGAGGGCCTTTTAGCGATTAGCTAGGGTTTTATTAAGACTAATTCCTTTAAATATAGTAGTAATCTATATATATATATATATTAAAGCATTAGTGAACAACCTATCCTAAATTTAATGTGGTGTCTCCATTTCAAATTTTTAATTTTTATAAATTTTTGCATTTTATTAATTTTAGATTTTTGCATTTATTTATTTATTCATTATAGATTTTCAGTTTTTAAATATATGGAATCTCTAATTTATACGAGATTTCCAAAATATTCAGTTTTAAAAAGATTTGAAAGATTTGAAATTTGAAATTTTGTATTTTTATTTTATCTATATTATTTTATATTTTTAATTTACTAATTTTTGATTTTCAATTTATATATATTAATTAATGTATATATATAGGCCATGTTTTATAAAAATATATCACTTCTCCTAAAAGTAATATACAATTATATATTTGATAATTGTTAAAAAATAGTATGTTTTAAGGTAATTGTGAAAATTCATATTCTATGAATAATTAGTTTAGAGTAATTAATTATTTTCGTAAAGTATTAAATAGAAGAATTAGGTGTATAAAGAGTTGTTGGGGATGTGAATAGATCCATCATTAAATAAAGAAGAAAATTTTAATTTTTCTTATTGGGGGTGTGAATAGATCCATCAGTAAATAAAGAAGGAAAATTTAATTTTTTAATCTATTATTTAAGAAATACTCCCTCCGTTTTATAATAACTGTAACACTAGGAAATGATACGAGATTTAAGGTAAGTTATTAAAATTAATTTAGTTTTTTTGGTAAACAAAAAATTAATTTAGTTGAATAATTATAATAATTGAATGAAAAAAATAAGATGAATCACATTTGACTTTATTCCTTTTGAGTTTTATTTGAATGAATATAAAAGAATTAATAGTTTAATTATAGTTAGTAAAAATTATTAACCTTCAAAACATTCCAAATATGGTAACTTAATACTTATTTTCAAACACCCAAAAAAGGAAAGTGTAACACTTAAAAAAAAAAGAGGAAGTAATTCATTAAAAAAGAGGAAGTAATTCATTAATCTATATTTTAACACATTTGCAATTGACGAAAAAATAAATATAAATCTAGATTTGTTAGAAATTAAAAGACTAATATTGCTACAAATTCTATAAGTTTTAAAATTTTATCTGGAATGCCCGTACTCCATGAAGTTTTAACGTCTGAAACAGATAATCTATTGATATTAGAAGAGACATATATTATAATAAGGAAGAAATGAAGGTGGATCATGCTAAACTATTAACTTTGTTAATTGATGAGCAGAATAATGTTTATAATAAAATAATATATGTAGTTGATAGTGATGAGGGTTGATTCTTTTTTCTTTACATTGTGGAACTGACAAGAGATTTATCGATAATTTATCTAGAAAGCATTATGTTTAACCCTTCATGGGAGAGACGATATTTTGCTACATGTAGCATCCAGTGGAATAGCATCCCCTACTCATTCCAAAGGTATGACTGCACATTCTATATTTGTTATTCCACTAGATTATGACGAGAATTCTACATGCAAAAAACTTACCCCATAATAATATTTAACCTCTCTTCTCATTAAAATGAAGCTCATTATTTGGAATAAAAATTCTTTATTGGTAGAATGATGGAAAAAATACCAAAATTGTGCCATAACTTTGTCCATTTTCTAATTTGGTACCATAACTATGGATCTTCTAATTTGATGTCGTAACTTTGCTAATGATCT
Organism: Hygrophila difformis; assembly: GCA_030278955.1. Taxonomy (NCBI): domain Eukaryota; kingdom Viridiplantae; phylum Streptophyta; class Magnoliopsida; order Lamiales; family Acanthaceae; genus Hygrophila; species Hygrophila difformis. Next base: position 51,915,352 of record JAOANR010000009.1, read on the forward strand.
CCAAAATGGTTCTATTAAGCCTTAATCACTTAATTTGCTGACATGACATATGATTAACGACTTATATTATTTTAATTATGCCAACTATGATTCACCTAAGCATTGACTATGTATTGACCACACATGTACACTTAACCTAATTTATGGACCCATCCAAATTCACCCAAAACCCATCCCACCCTACTCCCAGACCCGCCCAAATTAGAGCCACAAATTAATTCCGAACAAGGCGGATCTGGAGGATAAGCGGATGGTCCGAACGGAAGATACGGTGGAGTTTGCAGAGAATCAGGTGTTGTACTTCTTTGAAACGTCGGCGATGAGTGGGGAAAATGTGGAGACCGCATTCTTGAATCTTTTGGAGGAAATCCACAATATGGTGTCGAAGAAAGCATTGGGCAACATCAACGTAGTGAAGCCGAAAATATTGGGGAAGCAGGGGGCGGGGTTACTCAAGGGGTTGAAATTGAGACAATATCGAGTAGTGATTTGTAAGTTAGCGAGATGAAGAAGTTGCCCACTTATTCTTGCTGAATGGATGAACGATTGTTGATGATGATTTTCTATTTGAATGTGTTTTTTATCTTATATACATAGTGGGAAGAAGAAGATGAAGAATTGAAGGTGGGGTTGTGTTTTTCATTTTTAGACTCCAAATTAGGTGATTAAGGACCGAATGGACCATTTTGAGGATCAGTAGCAAAGTTACGGCACTAAATTAGAAAACTCCATACTTATGGCATCAAATTCAAAAATTAGCAAAGTTACGACACCATTTAGGCATTTTTCTATAGAATGATTATGAGGCCGTCTGAATTAACCAAATTCCCCATTCGATTTCAGAAGAAAAAATTTCCACTCGCAATTTGTTCTACTATGACAATTAAAAAAAAAAACCAATGTCAATCTTTAAAGAAGGGTGGACTCTATCTTCAAAAATCAGTTTTTACCCATGTCAGTGATATGTTGCTATATTATGTCACTGGAAAGAGGGGACTCGAAGTAATTATATGTAATTAAGATGGATTAACCGATTACAATAAATGTTTACAATGAAAATTATATATGGCATAAATTTGCACAATGAATACTTCATGTAGGTGATGATAATTGGTAAAGCTGGTGTTGATATTGGAGATGTACAATTAGATACGACATTCCAGATGATAATTTTATAAACTCTACGGGAGATCATATAACGACAATTGTTGAGAATACTTATACAAATATAAACTGCACCACTTCAAATCCAGATAGTTTTAAGGATAGTGATATAAGAACTCTTACCAATGAGATTTCTGATACGATCAATGATTATATCATGAAACGTATGTATGCAAATATAAATGTATATATATATATCAGTTTTAACAATATTTGTCAATAGAATGAAAGCATAGATAATGCCCATGAATTATTTTTCACTGGAATATCTGAACATGATCAATTATTTTGGATTATTGAATCGTGAAATATAATTGAATGAGAGTTGCATAGTCATGGGAAAAAAAGCCAATTTGGTGTCATAACTTTATCCATTTTTCAATTTGATGCTATAAGTTTGGAGTTTTCTTATTTGGTACCATAGCTTTGCTAATGGTCTTCAAAATGGTGCATATGACCTTAATCACTCATATTTGCTGAGGTGACACAAGATTAGAGTAAATAATTAATTTAATTGTCATATATGTGTCACATTGACATTAACTGGGTTTGAATACAAATATGAGTATTTTCTAACGAATTTGATGTATACTTGCAGACTGAGAATAAGACTATTAAATTAGAAATATGTTTAGAATGTGCCCACATGTAAATGTAAAACCCGTTTAATGCCTACATGACACCTATATGGCACAATTAAATTAATTATTTACACTAATCTTGTGCCACGTCAGCAAATGTGGGTGATTAAGGCCCAATAGGGAAATTTTGGTGAATATTAGCAAAGTTATGGCACCAAATTAGAAAACTCCAAAGTTATAGCACAAAATTGAAAAATGGGCAAAGTTACGGCACTAAATTGGCATTTTTTTTCTCATAGTCATTCTTCTTAGGAATATAGATCCATCAAATAAATTATGCAATGGAAGTATGTTGATACTAACCAAGATGCGGAACCATATAATTGATGTTAAACTAATTTTCGGGAAACTATGAAAGTAGAAAATTCTTGATTGGTAGAATAGTTATGAACTTATCTGATTTAACCAAATTCTCTATTCGATTTCAGATGAGAAAAATTCTCACTTGCAGTTTGTTTTGCTATGATTATAAACAAAAGTCAATGTCAATTTTTAAAGAATGCTGGATTTTATCTTCCAAAACCAGTTTTTAGCCATGAACTGTTATGTTGCAATATTTCATGTCACTAGCAAGATGTCGCTCAAAGAATTAAAATGCAATTAAGAATGATTAGCTCAAGATACCACAAGACATGTTCTTTACAATGACATTTATATATGACAGAAAATTTGCAAAATGAATACTTGATGTAAAACTGCTATTGATTTTGGAGATGTACAATCAGATGGCATTTCTGGATGAGATTCTTATAAACTCTACGGGCGATCATATAGCGGCAGTTTTTACAGTACATATACAAATATAAGCTACACCACTTAAAATTGAAATATTTTTAAAGATAGTGCTATACTAGCACATACTAATGAGATTTTCAGCAATGAAATTTTCAATAAATTGTGATGGAATTTTCATATTATGCTAAATATTTATATTTAAATATTGTTTTATTTTAATTTAACTTTATTATTTTAATAATCACTACAAGAAAAATTGGTTTTACCGACCGCAGGTGCGGTCGGTAAGCCCGGAATGCGGGTCGTTTCGGGGCTTACCGACCGCACCACCGACCGCAAGGGTCGGTCGGTAATACCTTGGTAGGTAATTTTCCTCCGACCAAAAAAATTTGCCGTCGGAAACTTACCGACCGAACGGTGGTCGGTAAGTTTACCGACCGAATTACCGACCGCAATGCGGTCGGTAACTCTCTGGTCCCAAGAGGTCCCGGAGAGACTTACCGACCGAATTACTGACCGCAAATTGCGGTCGGTAATTCTAGTTTATGAAAAAATTGTTCTTGGGAGGGCTCGAACCGCCCACCTCACCATCATCATCCTCAACCCTAACCAGCTTAGCTAGATCTCTAACCGATCAATCATATTCTGACATGTGTCCTATATAGTAAACCTCCCCAAGTATATATGTTGATAGAATTTGCTGAGTAGAGGCCTCGAACCCGGGTGGGGAAATAGATCCCTCGCGCGTGTGACCATGACCATCTGAGCACTTCATGTTTCATGTTATTTTTTGAAATGTTATATATATAACCTATATAAGTACATATATACATTTAAAATGTGTAAATTTGAAACGAAATTAAAATATAAAATAAAAATTAAAATTATACTACCTCCGTTCCTTTTTAATTGGCACATTTTGACTTTTGTCACTGTTCATTAAGTAGCTTTGACTCGACTTTTTAATACAATTATATAAGATAAAATATAATCAAGTGGGATCTTGTTGGATTCGTCTAATCGCATAGATTTAGAATATCAAATTTTCATAATTTTTACTTGTATGGAATTTGAGTTATTACGGATTAAAAACGTGTATTGGATTGCGTGAAATGTGGGTCTGTAGCACTTATTTAGGAACGGAGGAAGTATTAATTAAAAAAATAATTAAATTATAAACTGTTAAATGGTTGAAATAAATAATTAAATGAATTTAATTAAATTAATTTATATATTAATTAAATATATAAATATATTAATTGAATAAATAATAACAAAAACATAAATAATAATTAATTAATTATAAATATATAAATAATTAAATTATAAAATAAATAATTAATTAAATGGTTGAAATAAATAATAATTAAATTATAAAATAAATAATGCTCAAATAAAGGAATAATTAAAGAAACATTTATTAAAAATAAAAAATAAATAATTAAAAATGAAAAAAAATTTAGCGACCGACATTTTCGGTCGGTAATGCGGTCGGTAGATTAAATTATTTTTTTAAAAATAATAAAACTTTTAAAAAATTAAAAAAAAATTGAAAAAACTTTACCGACCGCAAATGCGGTCGGTAATTCGGTCGGTGATACCGACCGAATTAAGTTTGGTCGGTGAAGTGGTCGTCCGGAAACCGGGTCCACCATAACGGGTCTAAATTACCGACCGCATGTTGCGTCGGCCCTGCGGTCGGTAAATCCGACCCGCATCATGTCGGTCGGTAATTTCGGTCGGTAAAACGCAATTTTCTTGTAGTGAATTATTTTTATTGATCTGTTAGGTTTGTACCGGACAAGCCAAATAAGCTAAGACGGTATAATATGATTTCTTTGTTAGTATAAAAATAACTAAATTGTTATTATCATATACATCCTCTTTCAAATATATATAAAATCATACACATTTTTTATTACTCAAAATATAATTTATTATTACTTTATATAATATGTATATATTATATAAAATATATAATTATGTCCGTCGAGTCTCGACAGGTTACTTACTAGTTGATTAGAAATCACGCTAAACCTATAATTGAGGTTCAAATCTGTAATAAAAGTAAAAAATCTAGATAATTTGTAAAGTCCTCTGTGAATATTTTTTTAGGATTTAGAATTTTGAAATGTTTTGAATTGAATAATAAGATTTGGATTGCACGTAGTTTTAATTATTTCAGTTTTTCTGTTTAAAAATTTTAAACATAGAAAATTTCTAAAGTTCTATTTAAATTTTTATTTGTATTTGCTTAGCTAAAAAATTATATTCGTATTTTTGTTTTTTTATAGTTTTTTAATTTAATTTTTATTTTCTTAGTTCAACTGATTTCAAAATATCAATCGACTAGAATGGTACGAGCTCTTTCTACTTAAGTAAGAGTTTTGAGTTTGAGGTCTATGTAAAATTTTATTTTGTGGTCTATGTAAAATTTTATTTTGTGGGAAACAACACGCCCAAAAGGAATTATTCTTTTACCAATAAAATAAAGTCCCAATTTTCAAATTCTTTCTTTGTGTTCTTCCCAAAGTACAATTTAGGACAAATTCTTCCTTTGTATTCTTACCAGACACGATTTAGGAAAGATGTGTAAATCCAATCCAAGAATCAAGCAATACCAAAAATAATGGAATAATACCCCATTTAGTCATTTTTTCCCCTTTTGCTAATTCAATTATAAACTTTTATATGGCTTCATTTATTCCTCTACTTTTAGCCTTAACAGCCAAATCATTATTTTTTATATTAAATTGGCGTCTACCTTTTCAAATTATTTAATTTAAGACCAAAACCTTAAATATTTATTCTTATTAGTCCAATTATCAAATAAGAATCTATGGAAAATTTGTAAAGTTCTATTCAAATTTTTATTTGAATTTGCTTTGCTAAAAAATTATATTCGTATTTTTGTTTTATATAGTTTTCTGATAATGACCAAAATTGACCATTATTTTCAATCTATTTCCGTGTCTAAACATGGGCATTTGATCGCATTCCGGTCTTATTTAAATAAGAAAGCAGTCGAATTTGACAGATATATGCAATTTTATATAAATAATAAGCTGGTATTGAAAAATACAAAAATATTGTTTATTTTATTAAATTTGTGTTAAAAAATCCAAAAACATGATAAAAAATATTAAAAATCCTACACTTGATTAATTTTGGTTCGTTGTTGTCTATTCGGTGGAACACGGGTTCATTAAATGGAACACAAACCAAATAATCAAGTGGAATATATATACATATTTATATTATTTTTATTTTTATTTTGAAGTATATATTTATATTTTTTATGTTTATTTCTATTTCCATTTTCTGTTTTAATAAAAAAATATTTGGTCCACTAATCCTTTTTAATTCAATGCAGGTGATTTGGTGATTTGGCCCAATAGATTTTTTTAGTCCAATCCAATTTGATTTGGCCCAGGAGCAGTAAGATCAAGCCCAACAATACTTTCAGTCCAGTCCAACACTATCAGAGGCCCAACCCCAAGCCCAAAACCTAAAACCTAACCCTAATCCCCCTGCCTCCACTGTTTTCTGGCATCGCCACCGCCGTCGGCGCCGCCTCCGATCGAGCTCCGGTCACCTCCCTCACAGCCACCTCCATCCCATTTCAACCTCCACCACCAACACCGCCTGCCTCCACCTCGCGCCCACACCATTTCCACCGGCAGCAGCCACCACCACCGCTTCCGACGACTCCATCACAGCCGCTCAACAGCCCTAATCTCTACCAACGGCAGCCCCAACTCCCACCTACCATCGACTTCCACATCCGGCCACCATCCCCGGCGAGCCACTCACCATCGGCCATTTCCATTGCCGCCCCATACCTGCCATCCCATCATCTCCGGCGAAACAAAAGAAAAAAAAAAGTAGAGCAGCAAGCTCCGGCCGCATCCCTCCGCTCCAGTCTCCGGCCTGCCGCACCACCCTCTCACCATGTCCGCCGCAACACCACCTCCGACCCTTCATCACCACCGCAGCAAGCTCCCGCGAGCTCTGCCCACCACCTTCAAGCCGCAGTCACCACCTCCACCACATCGCGCCACCACCACTGCCTCCTCATCTCTCCACCGCCGGACGCCCTTCTACAACCTCCCCTCCGGCCTCCAAAAATTCCATCTCCTCCACCCTTCTTCGGCGCCTCTGTCTCCTCATCACCAACATCTCCGCTCCACACCACAGCCGAGCACCCCACCACCGACGCAGCCCTCCATTTTTTTGCCATCTCCAGCCGCCGCCTGCCTCCACCTCTCGCCGACCACCATCTCTGCCTTCTTGTTCCATCCATCCAGACACACAAAGAAAATGAAAGGTGAAAGAAAGAAATGGTAGAAGAAGAAGCTGTCAAGAAAGAAGAAGAAGGAAAGAAATTGGAACAAGAAGGGAGAGGAAAGAGAAAGAAAATGGGAGAAGAAGAGTGGAGAGTGATAAAATTTATCCGGACCTCGGGACTCCTGTGGCGCTAGACAAAATTCGTGTCGCGAGACCATGTCTAGCGACACAGAGTCTCGCGACAGACAAAAATGGTTAGGGACTGGGAGTCTCAAGACACAAAATCCGTGTCGCGAGACCATGTATAGCGACTGTGAGAGAGGTCTCACGACACATGTTTAGGGACAGACAAATTGAGTATCACGACAGGTCTCATGTCGCGAGGCACAGTCCCGCGACACGGGGTATCGCGCCACACAGAGAAATTAAAGCCCTCAGTCACGTGACAACTCACATGCTACTCCCATTTCAAAATTCCCATGTGCCAAAATACTCAGACTGTCCCGGGACCTCAGCTCCCACAGAAGAATTTTTTTTCGTCTATTACCTCGTGGACTCCAACTCCCGCCCCTTGCTGCAAAGAGTTTGAATGTTAATGGACCTAGGGTTTTGCTCCCACCTATATATAGCTGTTTTGCTCCCTTGAACAGTGGCCGCACAATGTAAAAAAAATTCGGATATTGTTCTTGGAGACACTGTGCTCCCAAGTAGTTTTATTGTAGATAGTTTTATTTTTATGTAATGTAGTTTCCATTCTAGCTTTAGGTTTAATTTCTGTTTCTTAGTTGTAAATGGGTTGTTAGTTGTAGCTAGCCACTTTTATATTTTATTTTGTTTACAGTTTTTAGGATTAGATTTGTGGGTTGAAAACACTTAATCAATGGGTGTTTTGGACATATCTTGGTTTTAGATGTTATATACAAGATAATGCTTCACCAAAAATATGTTTCTGCTTTCTTCCATGTTTACTGCCTATTTTATTTTTGGTCACTTGTCCATATTTTTATGTTTTAGTTAGGTTTAATAGTTTATTAGATTTAATAAATGCATGAATGCTTGATGCCCATCCCTTAGAAGATTTATTAGTGTAGTTTAATTTAAATTGTTGTTTCTAGTTTAGTTTTATTTTATTTTAGTTTAGTAGGGGTTTTTATAGTATTGTTGGTGTTGTTCTTATATTTATTTGTAGGATTAGTGTGCTAGATCTAAAAAGGGATGGTATTAAAGTGTTTGTGCATATTTTAATTAAAAAATTGCATTTCCTATATTGTATTGCATCACGTTGTAACCCCACGGGTTGCAACGTAATATTCCCGTTGTGATCCCACGCATCACAACGCACTTTTATGCAATGCAATATAAGACGTTATGCTGCCAAAATTTTTATAAAATTTTCAAAACCCAGTCGCCAGAACCACCTGTCGCGAGACCACGTCTCGCGACACACTTTTGAGTCTCGCGACTGGGGACCAAACACTTAGAAAATTTATAAAAGCCTTGTGTCGCCAGACCCCTGTAGCGAGACCACGTCTCGCGACACAATTTTTGTTTAGCGACCCGAAGCCCAAAATTCTAAATTCCACCTGTCGCGAGACCCATGTCGCGAGCCTAGGTTCGCGACACAATTTATGGTCTCACGACTGGGTCCCATCTCTTTTGAATTCCAAAAATTCTGATTTCCAACCTCCGTGTCGCCAGACCCGTGTTGCGAGGCCACGTCTCGCGACACAATTTTTGTCTAGCGACACGGAAACCCTAAATTTCTAAAAAAAAATTAATTTCTCTTATTTCCCACCTCTCATGTCGTGATCCTCCCGTCGTGAACCCACGGCTCACGACGCAATTTCTGTCTCACGACATGCTTGGCACCTTTTTACCAAATTTTTATTCTCCATCTCACCCCATTAATTAATTGAACCTTTATATTAATATTTTGAGGTTGAAATCCAATGATCACAACCCATGATTAATTTGATATAAAGAACTTTGTTCAATTTTCCATTAAAAGATTCTTCTAAAAAGATTAAACTCTAATGATCTAAGTATATAATCCGGACTGTAATTAATTAATTATGGAATATGTGATTATTTAGACATAAAGAGTAATTATGGATCAATTTCCATACCCTTGCATGAGAAACCAAAGTCTCTCATACAAGATGACACAAAAATATTTTCTTTATTTTATTTTTGTCTTTACCTGTGTTGTGTGAAACGAGTAGTGAAAAATAGCACAGAATAATGTCGGCGAACGGTCCCTTCCCCGGGAAATGAAGTAGCACGTAGTCTGTGTATTAATTACTATTTATTATTTTGCATGGTTTGGATAGTGACTGACGAGGTCAGGCAAACGGTCCTCTCACCAGGAAATGAAGTAGCCACTCAGTCAGTATCTGTCCAAATACAGTTTTATTTTCCTTATTTTAATTTCAAACCTGAATCTGGAGCTGTAGTAATGTTCGATGATATATGCCAATGTTATCTAATAATTATTGTAGTGATAGAACATGTGGGTTTTTATCCAGTTCACAGGTAATGGAGTCTAAGATGACGGCGGCAACTGTCATTTAAGGCATTCCACTGTCTACAAATCATCCCACCTGGAAAGTCAGGACCTGGATAGCAGATGTTTTGCAGTCCGGATTATCCTGATTATTTTTGTCATCTTTTTAGCCAAATTCTTCTCACCTCAGGCTATTTCATCTTTGTGTAACAACTTCTGTCTAAACCCGCCTTATATTTTGGGTTATTTAATTTTACACTTCTTTATAAATTTATGCATAATATTATTATGTAGATATTGTGGTCAATAGTATTTTGGGATCCTTCCCTTGGACATAGAAGCCTTGAATTTTAATCAGATGTCTCATAATAAATTTCCAACAAAAATTCATTTATAAAATCCGGATCTGAGTAAGGGATGAATTCCACAGTTATGACTAACTCATACCTGACTGAGGGTTGATTTTGGGAAATTAGAAGCAGAGTCAGCGATTAGGTCTCACCTAGACTGAAAGGATCTGTGTTTTAATTGAGAGTCTAGTACCTGTTTAGGGAATGATTTTCAAACATCAATTATTTTCCAAAATTGCTGTATGTTGGAAATCTTATATTAAATATTGCACTGAATCAGAGTCCACTTGGATTCAGATAAGGTGTGATAGATAATACTAGAAGAACAACATGTGGGCCTTGGTTATTTTCTAAGATAGGGTTGAGTTCCTTTCAACTGCTATCCTCTTCTGCCAAAGCCTATTTTTGAGTCCCGAGTGAGTGCATCCGGAACGAACTAATTTGTTAGTTCGTTTCATTAGTTTGTATCACATAACCACCCGAAGGGAAGTGAACACTGCGAGCATTTCACCGAGATTAGGGAATTCTTGATCCACATCCAGTCATTCTGACCGGGGGCTTTCATTTACTACCAGTATGAAGCTTTTGAAACTTCCGAGTGATAGGATTTTAAAATGCTTTCTTTACTGCTTTTTTTTAAACGCTTTCGTAGAGGTCACTCGGATGCGTCACTAGATCTTCTAACTGCTACTAGGACTGATAGTTAAGGGATAGTTCAGGGCTTGATTAGAATCTTTGGGTGTGACATGGGGGAATGATAGCAGTACTTGGCATCTCAATAAATGATTTGTCGGGTGTTGCTTGTCCACCACAGATAAATGACATACCTCAGCGCGGGGGCAGTTGTATCTTTGTGGTATCTTGGATTTTGTTATCTTAAGGCATGCAAATTCTTATTGTAAGTACCTGTCTGTTAAAGGGAACATGGTATAGGAAACATGAGAGTTAGCTAACTGATGGATTATCCCAAACAAAGATCTGTGTAACAAAATGGAAGTTTAATTGTGTTACATCTGAATTTTGTCCAATCTTTATTCTTTTCTTCCTGTCCCTTCTGTCACAATTTAAATCTGCTTTCTAGATTAATGATAGATAGCTTAGTATAACGCTTTCTTAGAATAATTTTATTGCTTCTTAGATTAAATTTAATTCGCTTCCTAGAATAATTTTATCTGCTTTATTTTAATTGCTTTCATAACTTAGTTTAAATTCTGTCAAGTAGTTGGTAATTAAAACACAAACTTGAATCGAGTAACCGAGTTGAAAATCTTATAAAATAACGTGGGCCCTGCTTCCATCGCACATCCTCCAGTGAACGATCCGGTACTTACTATAAATACTGCAATTTTTGACTCCGTGCGCTTTCGGGGGCACAGTTTCTTAACACGAGTAAATAAAAACGTGACAACCTATAAATATATCCCTAATCCCAACTCCATCTTCATAAATCGATTTTCATTAAATAAAATCAAAACTGGGATTATTTCATATTTCTATTTTAGAAAATACTCGTGTGGGAAATTTGTCAAAAGTTTCATTTTCTAAATTTTTTTTTTCTTTATTCAACTGATTTCGAAATATCAATCGCAATTGACTTGATTGGCACGAGCTCTTTCAAATAAAGTAAGAGTTTTGAGTTTGAGGTCGTCTATGTAAAATTTATTTTGTGGGAAACAACACGCCTATCCAATCCCGAAGGGGTTAGTGTTTTACCAATAAAATAAAGTCTGAATTATCAAATTCTTTCTTTGTGTTCTTTCCAAAATATGATTTAGGATTATTCTTCCTTTGTATTCTTACCAAACACCATTTAGGAAAGATGTGTATATTCAATCCAAGAATCAAGCAATACCTAAAATAATGGAATAATACCCCATTTTGTCATTTTTCTTTTTTCTTTTGCTAATTCCGTTATATACTTTTGTTTTGCCTCATTTAGTCATCTACTTTTAATCTTAATAGCCAAATCAGTCATTTTTATAATAAATTGGCCTCTAACCTTTCAAATTATTTTATTTAAGCCCAAAACCTTAATTTTTATTCTTGTTAGTCCAATTATCAAATAAGTACCCAATATGTTTCCTAAATCTTGTGGCTGACTCTAATCAAATTAATTAATTATTTTTTTGGTACATTAAAATTAAAATTGGATATTTGAATGTTTTAAGATTTCACTTGATTATCTGCTGAAAGGTTTAGCTAGTATGCAGTATATGATATATACTTCCGCTTTTAATAATTAACAATTTTTCTTCTTTAATGATTTTAAAATAAGGGGGTGTATTCAATCCGGAGTTTGTGAGATTTTTTTAGACTTTTAAAGTTGGGTTATATTCAATTTAGATTTTTAAAAGTCTTTAAAAATTTTGAGGTATTCAATACAGATTTTAAAAAGTCTTTAAAAATTTTGAGGTATTTAAGAGTTCATGGATTTTAAATCTTTATAGATTTTAATGGATTCTCTTAAAAATATAATTAAACAAAATCTCTATAAACAATTCAAGATTTCTAAAAGTCAGCCAAACTCTATATGGAGTCTACTCAAAATCAATCAACTCTAGGTGAGCTATGGATTCTCTAAATCTACTAACTTTTTAAAATCCATAAAACTCTGGATTGAATACACCCCTGTGTCGAAACAAAAACGATATTGTATAATGTATTTGTTATATTTAAAAGGAAAATTGACAATATAAAAAGTAAAAGGAAGCATTTAGTTTAATTTAATACTATAACTTTTAAATTTATAGTATGCATAAAATGTTAAATAATACTCCTTCCGTCCCAGTTGAATTGTCCCGTTTGACTTTTCGACCCTGTTTATTGTGCAACTTTGGCTCAATGTTATTGTAATTATACATTTAAAAAAAATAGTCGAGTTTGGTCTTATTAGATTCGTCTAATCGTATTGTTTTAGAATATATATCTTATATACTTTTTAGTTGTATATATTTTGATATATTAACGATTAAAAAATACATTGAATTATGTGCAGAAATGAAATGTGACATTTCAAGGGAGTACTATATAGAATAATTTGATTGTTTGAAATAATAATAATAATAATAATAATAATAACAACAACAACAACAACAACAACAACAACAACAACAACAACAACAACAAGAAGAAGAAGGTCAAATCCAAGGTATGAGGTTTTGTGGTTAATTTTATTTACGTAAATATGTTGGGCACTAATTTAATAAATGGACTAGTAAGAATAAAAATTTAAGATTTTGGGACTGAAATTAAATAATTTGAAAGGTTAGAAATCTAATATAAAAAGGACTGATTTGGCTATTAAGAATAAAAGTAGAGGACTAAATGGGGCAAAACAAAAGTTTATAACTGAATTGACAAAAGAGAAAAGAAAAATGACTAAATGGGATTTTATTCCCCTAAAATAATCATCGGCGTGAAGCCCTCAACCATATGGGGTCCGTTCAGTACGTAATTTTTGGAAGCTTTTGGGAGCTTTATATTCTATGTGAAAACAATAGCCCCTTTCTGCACGCTAGCTTTTAAAGGATTTAGCTGTAAATTGCAGCTCCGTAAAACTCTACAATCAGAAGCTATTCTGAGTAGTTTTTGGGAGCTTTCAAAAGGCTTTCGAAGATAATTAATTTTTCTCCTCAATTACAATTTATGACAGCTATAATTACTTCTACCGAACACTTATGTAAAAACCGATAGCTACAGTTGCGTGCTACAACTCCTAACAGCTACCGCTCCTTACAGATGCTGCTCGCGACTACGACTCGCAGCTACAACTCTACGTGCAAAATAGACCTATGATATCTCCACTAAACAAAAGCCTAAAAACCCAGATAACCCCACAGTAAAACACCCATTCGGCATTTGCTGCTGAAAATCAGGAGATGCAGATATTTCATATTGGTTTTGGTTACCCTCAACTTGTTCATACTTTGTCCACACTGTTCAGAACAAAAAATATAAAGTAAAAATAAATAAATAAATAAAAATAACTTAAATTTGTTAGGAAATGGATACATAGAAGCAACTTTATTATTTATTTTTTTAGTGGGATGTGTCTTACCTATTAGTCAAGTCCCCCACTTCCAACCTTCCGATTATAGGTTGGGGTTCGATTCCCCACTTGCCTCTATCCTTCCTTTTTATCCCTTTGTAATTTGCATGGTATAGGCTCCCATCACCCTTTCCTAGCCCGTATAGGATGTTCAAAAAAAAAAACTTTATTATTTATTACTATGTGGGAATGGGGACTTGGCCCATTGCTATGTTTGGTCATGTCCCCTGACTACCAACCTTATAGTTGCGGTTCGATTCCCACCCAACTCCCTATCCCTCCCGTTTATCTTCCTTTGTAATTTGTGTGACTTGTACACCTTATTACTTTGAAGGATCGCCTTAAAGAATAATTCCATCGTAGGAACGACTGTTTTCCCTAGAGGTAGGAACATTCACCCCAACTGCGTTCCTACCATCCATCTTACAAGATTATCATACAATCTTCACATAGTTAAGGATGTAAGAAATGGACGGAACAGCAACACAAAAGGAACGTCGAGTCGAGATGGAACTCTTCCCGCAAGACGTTTATGCCCCGGTAGTGCTCTGGCAACGGCAGAACATCCCCAAAGGTAAAACGACGATTGCCTCGACGTAGCAGCACCGCAGACGTCGACGACCGGCGAACAAAACAGCAAGAGAAGAGGGAGTCGGGAGGAGAGGATGTATGCAGAGAAGATGCAGAAAGTTGTGTGTTCTTCTAAGCCTGACGCTGCTGCCATTTATAGGCGTTGGACGAGACGAAACCGCCGGCGGCCATTGATGGGGCGGTTTCAGCTGGAATTCAAAAGATTTTTGATAATGGCCAAAATTGACCATTATTTCCAATCCATTTCCGTGTCTGAGACGGACATTCTGATCGCTTTTCCATCTTATTTTAATAAGGAAGCAGTTGAAATTGACAGATTAATGCGAGTTTGTAAGAACATTGAGCCGGTAATAAAAGGACTCAAAATGTGCAATTTTTAATTTTATTTGTGTTAGAAAAATAAAAAAACATGGAAAAAGGAAAAAGAAAAGAAAAAGGAGGAAAAATGGGCAAAAGAATAAAAGAGCCCACAAAAAATCAAAAAGATGGGAAAAAGATTGAAAATCCCACAACTGAAATTTGGTTAAGTGTTGAAGCACAATTCGAATTGTGCAATTCGAATTAATTCGAATTGCATACAATTCGAATTGCTGAAGAGAACAAAGAAATGGTTAAGTGTTGGGAAGGGATGCAGAAGCCTAATTCGAATTGTTCAATTCGAATTAATTCGAATTAGGCAATGAAGAGAAGGAACCCAAAGGCAAGAAGAAGAAGTGCAATTCGAATTGTCTAATTCGAATTAATTCGAATTAGCACAAACAATTCGAATTGCCACAAATGCATGGAGGCCAAGCAGAAACTCTCATCCAATTCGAGAAAAGATCAATTCGAATTCTTCACAAAAATTCGAATTGATGACTGAAGGCCACATTTCCAGCTCAAGGAAGAAATCTCACAATTCGAATTAATTCGAATTGGTTGAGATAATTCGAACTTCACTCAAAAATTCATCCAAAGAAAGCTGTGGAGCATGAGCACAACACTGGTGGGCCTAGGGTTTCGAAATTTGTCTATAAAAGCAGACCCTCCACAACAGAATCAAGAGATCAGAAAATTTGCCAAAAAGCAGCTTGGGGACAAAAAGAATAGCAGGAGGATTCACACCCCTTAAGGGTTAGATAGGTAGTTTAGTTTAGTTTAGTTTATTTTTCTTGCAAGTAGTGTAGTTTTACATACTTTAATTTTAGTTTAGTGTAGAAGCAGTTTTTGTAACCCTTAGAGTAGCCATTTCCAGAATTTTTACATGCTTTCTAGTTAGAATAAACCCTACCTTCAAGCTAATGATGGTATTGGGTTCCTTATTTTTGGCTTGCAAAGTGTCAATACAAGGAAAATTTCCAGAAATGGTCTTGTTCATGTGTTTTGACACTCTTTAATGCTTTCCTTAGAAATAAATGCTTAGAATGTTTGTTTGTTTCAACTAGGTTACATTCATTATGTTCTAGTTGACATTCAAACGTAATAAATGCGTGTTTGGTGGATTTTTGGCTTGGATTTGTACCTTAGAGCTTCAAATAAGTGTTCTTAGGTTTTAGATGTTTTTAGGGTTTGTTAGGACTTATTTTCATGCCTTATTTTTTCTGCCTCATTTCTGTTTTCTTGATGCCTTAGATAACATAGGTGTTCTTGGCATTATGCATGTAGTTCTTAGATATTTAGAAGTTTTAGGATTTTTTATCTTTGAATCCTTTGTTTGTAGAAATAGGGTTGAATCTAGCCAATAACCACCGGACATGTATTTTGTTTAATCCTTTAAAACCTCACTAGGGTGGCTGTGAATTGACACTGATGTGAGATGAGGGATTTGGTGAATCTAAACCCATCATTACCCGCACAGTGTACACCTAACCCATACTTGTCAGAACAAAAATTGTTATTTGAAAAGGATGTAATTCGAATTATCTCGAATTGCCTAAGAAATTCAAATTGCACACTCAAAAATTTCCTCCATGTGGTTTCCAACCAATTCGAATTATCCAATTCGAGTTAATTCGAATTGCTCAACAATTCGAATTGGCTTGAAAACCACATTGTATCCATTGCCATCCCATCATGCCTTAGTTTATTTTCTTTCCCCAACCAATTCGAATTGCCCAATTCGAATTAATTCGAATTACTGGACAATTCAAATTCACCTTCTCATTGAGGTAAATGCCTTAGTCAATTTGAGCAAGAAAAGGACTTCGCCAATTCGAGTTGTCCAATTCGAATTAATCCGAATTGGTCAATAATTCGAATTAGATGATGCTCCAACTCTTGGCAATGATTAATTGGGTAAGGTCATACTTCATTCTTCATGCATTTTCAATTCGAATTACCCCAATAATTCGAATTGAACTATCCTTTTATTTTGAAAACTCCATAAACATTTTCTTTCATGATTTGTGTAAGTTGCATGGGTGTATTGGGCCTCGGCCCAGTTCATCTAATTTCTATCCATTACACATTTCAACTGTAATGACCCGATTTAATTAATTGGACTGTTTAAATAGTTTGATATATGGTTATTTTTGCATTTTAGTCCGGATGGGGTCAATTTGTTGTACTTGAGAAGGAATGGGGGGTTGTTTGTAATTATTCTTTTATTGGGAGTTAAATGGGGTTCTTTTGTAATTTGAGGCAAAGAAAGAAAACAAGAAACAAGAGAGAAGGAGAGAACGGCCGAGAGAGAGAGAGAAGGATTTGGAGTAATCTTCGGCTCGTTCAAACTATCGCGTTTCTTGGCCGATTGATTAATCGGTTGTTGGGGTTGGTGGATTTTGGTTGATTTAGAGGAATTGAGGCTTGGAATCAACGAATCGGTGCTCTAATCTTGTTGAAGATCATAAGGCAAGGGATTTGTATGCTTAAATTACGTGTTGGGGGTATTGGGGGTGATTTCCGGCAAGGGTTATATGCGTATTATTGGTTGGATTCCTGCTTTTTCTTGTTCTCTGCGTAGTTCCATTGTTGCAAATTTGTGCGGGTGAGTGTATCTGCGTGTCTGGCTCTCGAGTAAGATTTCATTTGGTGACTTTGATTTTATTTGTCATAAATTCGAATAAGTTGCCTAGAGTTATACAAGCATAATCTGTATGCATTCCGAGTCGAGGTGGACTGCGAAGTTGGTTATTTATCTGCTGAATATTTAAATCACTTCATTGAAATCTCTTTTAAAATCGTTGCTCTCAGAGATGTAAATATATACACACACTCAGTGCATAGTAATGGCAGGGGAGCCTTGACAAGTCATAGTAAAAGAATAAGTTGTCTACTGCTATGTCCCTATAATGCCTTTCTCATCTTATTTCAATTTTCCATTTTTTTTAAAATCAAAATTCGAGTGCACTAGTAATGAAATTGAAGATTCATAATCTGGACATGCAAATGGCTTTAGAGATTTATTTTATTTTATTTTTACGTGTGCACTAGTATGTTGGTTTCATTGTAATTCCATTTTTATTGGCTTATGGCATTTACATGTTAAGATTGATGAATTTATCTACAACTAAATTCCATACAGTGAATTAACTGATTATTTTGGGAGTCTTACACATTTAATTGTGTATTATTTATTGGAATGTTATGGAATTGACGGAATTGGCCCTTGCGGCATATTGATTATGATTGATCGGGCAGCCTTCACAGGTGTTGTTGAGCCCCGGTGGCCCTACGGGGTGGATTATTGGCTGTATTGCCTGAGATTATTGGCTGTGATGCCTGTTGTACCTTCGGGGTGTATGATTTGGGCTGTGATGCCTGTGGTCCCTGCGGGGATGGTGTATGTTACCCTGTAACGGGTTGGAGTTGATGATATCCTCACCCGTGGGTTCATACCGCCCGGGTTTTTAAGTGCCGGCTAGGCATATTCATTGCATTTGCATATAGGTTAGATAGGTGTATGTTAGGCCATGCATCACGTGCATAAATTGTATGATCGTGGTTGAAGCACCGGTATGGGACGGTGTGATGTTATCTGCTTTTATTTTTGTTCTGCTCTGTTATTCATGCTTTTATTGCTATTATTATTATTTTGATTATGATTATTATTATCATTATTATTATTATTATTTACTCTTGTTGCTCTGTTATCCCTTACTCCCCAACACGTAGCCTTGCTCAGTACGTTGTACTGACTCCCTTTGCTTTTTCTGTTTTATAGATCCTGCTGGAGGCGCTGGAGCATGATTGGGGTATGGGGATGAGAGATCACATAGATAGGATTCTTATGTTCTTTTGATTATGTTTTTTTTTATATATATGGTACTTTATTGATTGCTATTACTTGACACTTAGTTGACTAGTTGAGGCCTATGAGCCTAGGATTTACATTCTGTCGGCCTGTGGCCTTATGTGTTTACTGCTTTGGGCTGGTAGCCCTGTTTCTGATATATTGGCAGGATGCCAAATTATGTTTGAGAGGCTTGTAGCCTGATACTCTGACAGGGATTGTTTTTATTCAGTTATTCTGTGGGGATTATTTAAGTGCCTTTGTGTTTTATTTTATTTTAGATTCCGCATGTAACTGAATTAATCAGATGATCACTTTAGGTTTGCTCAGCCTTGTACTAGCTGTTTTAAATTAGCTGGTCACTAGTTTAGGATAGTTAGTACGGCGGTAATGCTTGCGAAAATCAGGTTTGAATTTTCGGGGCATTACATCAACCCACTAGTGTCTACTTATTGTGTGCTTAACACCCACACAATACCAAAAATATTTTCTTACTTTCATGTTTTCTCTTTCATTGTGTGTATGAACGGATAATGAGAAACACCACAGATTAATGTTGGTGAAAGGTCCCTTCACAGGGATATTGACTAACCCGTCTTCTGTGTGTCAATCATTTATCTGTTATTTTGCATGATCTGGTTAGTGGTTGGTGGAAGCTCCGGCGAGCGTTCTCTTCACTAAGAGTTTCGATTAGTCACTCAGCCAATTCCTAATCAGATACAGTTTTAATTCTCGTTATCTTAATTTCTCAACCTGAATTCAAGTTGCAATACTATCAAATGATGTCGACCAACATCAGTTGAGAAATATTACAGCAAGAAAACATGTGGGTTTTTTCTTCCACTCACAGACAAAAGAAAACTGAATGACGGCGGTCACCATCGTTTGGAATTCTTTCTGTCTAAAATCAGTCATCTGGGATAATTGGGAACCGGATAGCAGATGTTTGCAGTCCGGAAAACCCCAACTATCTCTGGCACCCTTTCTAGCCGATTTCTTCTCATCTCAGGCTAATCCACCTTTGTGTATCGCATTCTGTCTAACCCCACCATATATTTTGGGGTATTTTATTTTCCTTTTCATATACTTGTATGCATGATATTATTATGTAAGTGTTGCGGTCATATACATATTTTGGGGATCCTTCCCCTTGGACATAGAAGTCTTGATTTAAATCTGATGCTGCATAATAAATTTCCAACAAAAATTTCTTTATAAAATCCGGATCTGAGCAAGGGATAAATTCAACGGTTATGACTAATTCATATTCTACCGGGGGTTGATTTTGAGAGCTTAGAAACAGAGTCAGCGATTAGGTCTCATCTAGACTGAAAGGATCTGTATTTTAATTGAGAGTTTAGTACCTGTCTGGGGAATGATTTTCAAATATTCATTTGCTTCTCGAAATTGCTGTGTGTTGGAAATCTTATATTAGATATCGCATTAAATCAATACCCACTTGGGTGTAGATGAGATGTGATAAATAATACTAGATGAACAACTTATAGGCCTTGGTGAATTTCTAAGGTAGGGTTGAGTATTCCTTCGACTACTATCTTCTTCTGCCAAAGTCTAGAATTGAGTCTTGAGTGAGTACATCCGGAATAGGTTCATTCATGGATCTGTTTCATTTAGTTTGTATCTCATAACTACCCAGATGTTGTAAGCCTTGTGGCTTATTGATATCTTGGGGGTTCTTGATCTGCATCTGGTCACCAAGACCAGGGGCTCTTTTATACTAACGGAAAGAGACGTTTTTAACGCTTCCGAGTGATAGATTTAAATGCTTTCTTTACAGCTTTCTTATCGCTTTCTTTTAAAAATGCTTCCATAGAGGTCACTCGGAAGAATTAGGGGCTGTCCATCTGTTAAAAGGTTTGAGAGTTATGGAATGGTTTGGGGCTTGATTTGAAACTTTGGGTGTGACATGGGGGAATGATAGCAGTACTTGGCATGTCAACTAATGATATGACAGGTGTTGCTCATCCACCGTAGATAATTAACATACTTTTGCAAGGCATTGCAAGGGGAGTTAAGAGTTTATGGTATCTTAGAAATTGAGGTCGTAAGAGCATGTAAATTCTCATCGTAAGTACCTGTCTGTTAAAGGGAACATGGTGTAGAAAGCATAAGAGTTAGCTAACTAGAGGATTATCCCAAGCTAAGATCTGTGTATTAAAAAATGAAAGTTTAATTGTGTTTCATCTGAATCTTGTCCAATCTTTATTATTTCCTCCCTGTCCCTTCTGTCATATTTAAATCTGCTTTCTAGATAGCGTAGCATAATTTTTAACCGCTTTCTTAGTATAAGTTTAATTGCTTTCTTCGATCTAGTTTACCATGCTTTGTAGAATAAATTTTACTGCTTTCATGATCTGGATTTAAATTATGTCAAGTAGTTGTTAGAAATCATTGCAAAACTTTAATCGAGTAACCGAGTGGAAAATCTTAGTAAACGACGTGGGCCCTGCTTCCATCGCACATCCTCCAGTGAACGATCCGGTACTTACTATAAATTACTGCAATTTTTGACTCCGTGCGCTTTCGGGGGCACAATTTCTTAACACGAGTAAATAAAAATACAACATTTTAGAAAATACTCATGTAGTGGGAAGATGTTCAAAAGTTTCATGGCAGGTATCTTCTTGACATGAAATTAAGAAAAGCATCATGGTGCAGATACCAGGGACTTTCAGGGTGACAGACTGAAGGTCAATCCCGGTTGCACCATGATATTTGTCAAAAGTTTCATGGCAGAAAGGACCACAGCGCCATTTGAAATCAAAAGACCCCACATGAGTAATAAAAAGTGGGAGTTTTAACATATATCCTTAAACCCCTTCCCTAAATCATAACTCCTTTCATTCAATAAATTTAACCTGATATTTCAGAAAATTACTCGTGTGGTGGAAATTGTCAAAAGTTTCATGGCGCCGTTGCCGGGGATTCTCGAGGCGCCATTTGAAATCACAGTTTCCCACTCGAGCAATAAACCAGTGAGATATTTTAGAAAATACTCGTTTCATGCAAACAATGTCAAAAGTTTCAATTTTCAACAGCTGAATTCGAATGGTTTTCAACAACTCGCGACGGGTGTTAAAATCAGAGTGGGCTTCAACGACTGGGCTTGGCGCATGGGCTCGACAAATAAACTTTGTCTAAAAAATTAGACAGGCCCAAAGCCCACCCAAAGCCCAATTACCAAGATCCAAGTCCAAGTCCAAGTCCACGGGCACGGGCACGGGCGCGGGCGCGGGCGACGGCGACGGCGACGGCGCGGCGCGGCTCGGCTCGGCTCGGCTCGGCTTGGGACGGGACGGGCGCGCGCGTGTGGGCTTCCCCCACACTTGACCAACCTGCATTAGTTTAATTGATTCTAACACGCAGAACAATATAAACTAATTCAACTCCCACTGCTCAAGCAATGTGGGACGCGCCACCTTTACCCACTCTTTAACAACCATTTAAACATAGGCGTTTCAACTAGCCACATTCAATGACCCACTTCGACCACTTATTTCTCACTCACCCGACAACGGTTTTGAGAAAATAAATGCACTACGACAATCAACGCGAAATGTAGAATTCGTATACGCTATTTAATTAATCCAAATTAAATATCGTCATTACGCAAAAAGGAGCTCAAAACCCCTTTTTCCAACAATCCCCCACATGAGTGGAAATAACAGCAGCAGTGAATGCAATGCAGATGCAAATGCCCCGACTCCTTCTTTAAAGAAAGGTTACTGCACGGGTTTAAGTAGTTTTTGGCTTTGAACTTAAACCATATCAATATTATCGAGTATACAGGCGGCGTAGTGATTTTACTCTTGAACTATCCCCCACAATGTATACTGGTCCAATAATAAAGAATCAGTAACTTTTCAGACTCTTTGTCCGTTCTCACGTTTGGTTCCATTCCAGGCCATGGAAACCCCCTTTGGATTCATAAGTCTCAACTAAAGCGGCCACACTTCTACTTATATAGGTGATTCGAACAAGTATCCTGTCATACTTATATGAACACACAGTTCCAGAATCACTAAGAGTCATTAAACTCAACCTCTACCACAGACAGGCATCAAACACTTCATCATTGCTTCTGAGGGAAGGATGAAGATTATTCTTCAAAAGTGTTTTCACATTTGAAATCATACATCTTAGTTGTCCCTTTGAACCAAGTTTGTGGGATCTCCACGCATCATGGTTGGGTTACCAATGTAATCATTCTTTAGGTGTGGGTTTTAACCCCATTCCCTCTCGCAATTTGCAAAATTGATCTCTGTTGATAGCTTTTGTTAACGGATCCGCTAGGTTATCTCCAGACTTCACATAAGTTAGAGAAATCACCCCACTAGAGATCAATTGCTTAACGGTATGATGTCGACGACGGATATGTCTCGACTTACCATTATACATCTCATTTTGTGCCCTGCCAATAGCTGCTTGACTATCACAGTGTATCATTACTGTTGGCACAGGTTTCTTCCAACATGGAATTTCCTCGAGGAAATTTCGAAGCCATTCGGCTTCTTCACCAGCTTTATCTAAAGCTATGAATTCAGATTCCATGGTGGATCGGGCTATACACGTTTGTTTTTGTGACTTCCAAGACACAACCCCTCCCGCAATCATGAATACATAACCACTTGTGGATAATGAATCACTTTTCTCTGATATCCAATCGGCATCAGAGTACCCTTCAAGAACAGGAGGATATCTCGTGTAATGTAACCCCAACTCTTGAGTATATCTTAGATATCTCAAGACTCTCATAATAGCCTTCCAATGCTCACGACTTGGATTGCTAGTATATCTACTCAATTTGTTAACCGAATATGCAAGATCCGGGCGAGTACAATTAGTCAAGTACATTAGACTACCAATGATTCTTGCATACTCTTCTTGAGCAACAGGTTTACCTCTGTTTACTTTCAACTTTTCACTGGGATCCATAGGCGTCTTTGCCGGACGACTATCATAAGCGTTGAATTTACTTAACACTTTCTGAATGTAATGAGACTGAGAAAGAACAATCCCTTCGGGATGTCTTATGATTTTGATCCCTAATATGACATCGGCTACACCCATGTCTTTCATATCAAAATTCCTTTTTAACATGTTCTTGGTCTGATTAATCATATTCAAGTCACTGCCCATGATCAACATGTCATCTACATACAAGCAAACTATAACAAATTTGTCTGTTATTCCCTTGTAGTAAACGCATTTATCACATTCATTGTACTTGAACCCGTTTGACAACATCACATTATCAAACTTCAAGTGCCACTGCTTAGGCGCTTGTTTCAGACCATACAGAGATTTAACCAGTTTGCAGACTTTATGCTCTTGTCCTTGAACAACAAAGCCTTCTGGTTGATTCATATAAATCTCTTCATCTAGATCACCATTTAAGAACGCAGTCTTAACATCCATTTGACGTATCTCAAGATTGTAAAGTGCAGCAATCGAGAGAAACACTCGAATGGAGGTGATTCTGGACACCGGAGAATAAGTATCAAAATAATTATCTCCTTCCTTCTGTCTAAAGCCCTGAACTACAAGGCGAGCCTTGTATTTATCAATTGATCCATCGGCTTTATACTTTCTTTTAAGGACCCAACGACATCCTAAGGGTTTACAACCTTTCGGTAGATCAGTAAGAACCCAAGTGCGATTCTGCATAATGGATTCTAACTCACTGTTTATGGCTTCTTGCCATAACGCAGCATCTGGTCGAGCCAGAGCTTCACTCACAGTTCTTGGCTCATTATCTAACATAAAAGTGACGAAATCTGGACCAAAAGTTTTAGCCACTTTGTCCCTATGGCTACGACGAAGTTCAACTGGTTCAGGAGAAACACTTCCCTTGTCAGTTTGCTTCGGCTGATCAGAACTCGTAGCTTCATCAAACGTTCTTTTATTTGAACATTCCACTCTATCCTTGTAAGGATATATGTCTTCAAAAAACACGGCGTTTCTTGATTCAATTATCGTTCCTTCACTAATATCAGATATTTCTGACTTATGTACCAGGAAACGATACGCGCTACTGTTGAGGGCATACCCTATAAAGATACAATCAACTGTTTTGGGGCCGATTGTAACTTGTTTAGGAGGTGGCACCTCAACTTTAGCCAAACACCCCCACACTTTGAGGTATTTGAAAGAAGGTTTTCTACCTTTCCATAACTCGTAAGGTGTTACTTCCTTACCTTTGTGAGGTATTTTATTTAAAATATAATTAGCTGTTAAAACAGCTTCCCCCCACAAGTTCTGGGGTAACCCTGAACTAATCAACAAGGCATTCATCATATCCTTTAGCGTACGGTTCTTACGTTCTGCAACACCATTGGACTGCGGTGAATATGGAGCTGTAGTTTGATGAATTATTCCGGATTCGGCACACAATTCAGCAAATGGAGCAACATATTCTCCTCCTCTATCACTCCGAATAACCTTAATTCGGCTATTCAATTGAGTTTCAGCCTCAAGCTTGAAGTTTTTAAAAGCTTCAATAGCTTCATCTTTGCTTCTCAATAAATAAAGATAGCAATAACGAATGCTATCATCAATAAAAGTAATAAAATACTTTTTACCACCCCGAGTTTGCAAAGATCTAAAATCGCATACATCAGTATGAATTAAATCCAGGGGTTTAGTATTTCTTTCAACACTTGGAAATGGAGGTTTTGTCATTTTCGCTTCAACACAAATTTCACATTTGTTTTTATCGTTGAATTCCATTTCCTTAAGTAAATTTAAATTTACCAATCTCTTTATAGCATTTTTATTTGCATGTCCAAGTCTACAATGCCATAAATTAAAACACTCAAGCAAGTAAGAAGAACCTTCAATTTTATTACCAGAAGCTTGCTCAACAACTTGGCGTTTAGCCATTACATTAAACTTGAAAAGACCATTGGTGAGATAGCCTCTACCAAGGAATTTTCCAAACTTAGTCATGATAAACTTATCAGACTCAAAAACAAGTTTGAAACCACTACTAACTAGCAGCGAACCAGAAACCAAATTCTTCCGGATACAGGGACATGCAGCACATCCTTCAGAGTCAAGTTTTTGCCATTAGTCAGCCTCAGTATCACATTTCCAACGCCAACCACATCAGATGATGCTTGGTTTCCCATGTGCAGCTTTCTGCCTTCAACAGTCCGGTATGAAGTAAAGAACTCCCTGTTGGCAGCCACATGACACGAAGCCCCGGTATCAACAAACCAACCTTTAGCATCATCAATATGCAATACTGCTTCAGACACCACTGCACAAAGGTTGTCTTCCCAACCTTCAGGTTCAGCCTGTACCATATGAGAGGCAGGCTTAGCAGGCTTCTTATTCTTCGGCTTTGGGCACTGATTGGCAAAGTGCCCAACCTTGCCACAGTTGTAGCAATTCCCGGAGAACTTCTTCCTCTTTTGGCCATCGGCAACCGCTTTTCCTTTGCCCGCAGCGGTCGGCTGCTTGCGTTTACCGGTCGTTTCAGTCAAGTTCGCCTTAGCCTCCACGGAATGGCTCTTTGACACGGCCTTGCGGTTATCCTCCTCGATTCTGATCCGTGTAACGAGATCTTCAAGGGACATTTCCTTTTGCTTGTGCATCAGGTAGTTCTTGAAGTCTTTCCACGAAGGAGGCAGCTTCTCGATCACAACCGCAGCGTTAAACGCATCGAGCAATTGCATTCCCTCAGCGTGAACGCCATGTATCAGTAATTGAAACTCTTGAACTTGTTCAACCACTGAACGCCCGTCAACCATCTGAAAACCCAGATATTTGGAAACGGCATGCTTTTTAGTACCAGCATCTTCTGTTTTGTACTTCCGTTCCAACTGAATCCACAATTCCTTTGCACCTTTTACAGAAGAGTACACAGCGTACAAAGGATTCGTGAGAGCACTCAGAATGAAGTTCTTACACATGAAATCACCGTGAACCCATTGTTCTTTGGCGAAGAGCTTCTGAGGATCGGTCTCCATCTCAGACAGGGACGGCCGGCTGCTCCTCAAAAACCCGGCCAAACCAAGAGTGGTCAGATAGAACAACGTCTTCTATTGCCACGTCTTGAAATCACGCCCGTCAAACTTTGACGGCTTCTCGGCCACTCCAAATGACCTTGGCAACGCCATAGGAACGGAACCCGTTGACGGCCCAACGCCCGGCACGAAGGCCGGCTCCGACTGAACATAAGTTGGCAAACTAGTGTTCAGCGGCCCACCGCCCGGTTGTAAACCGGTGTTCATGTTATTCAGTCCTGCGGGTGTAACCCCGACCGTTTGTCCAGAAAAAGGCAAAGACGCCCCAACGGAAGCGTTGGGCTGGAACGAAACTGTTCCAAAGGAGTGTCCAGAAATAAACTGCCCGGAATTGGGCAGAACAAACCCACCAGAGTTGGGCGTCGGCGACGGGGGCAGAAAGGCCGTCGTTGGATCAAGCAAGTATTGATCGACGGAAGCGTTTGGGTCTGACGTCGGCAGCGGCAACGGCAGCGGCAGCGTCACGGGTGGAGGAACGACAGTGGGCGTGGTCAGCATCGACGGCACCGCTGCGGTTGGGGTAACGACAGCGGACGCCTGGACAGAGCCAGGCATGGGAACGGAGGCGGCGGCGGCGGCGGCGGATGAAACGTCAGCGGAGGCGGTGGCGGCAGCAGTGAAACCGTCCATTTATAAACGTCTTGCGCTTGTAAGAAATGGACGGAACAGCAACACAAAAGGAACGTCGAGTCGAGATGGAACTCTTCCCGCAAGACGTTTATGCCCCGGTAGTGCTCCGGCAACGGCAGAACATCCCCAAAGGTAAAACGACGATTGCCTCGACGTAGCAGCACCGCAGACGTCGACGACCGGCGAACAAAACAGCAAGAGAAGAGGGAGTCGGGAGGAGAGGATGTATGCAGAGAAGATGCAGAAAGTTGTGTGTTCTTCTAAGCCTGACGCTGCTGCCATTTATAGGCGTTGGACGAGACGAAACCGCCGGCGGCCATTGATGGGGCGGTTTCAGCTGGAATTCAAAAGATTTTCAACAGCTGAATTCGAATGGTTTTCAACAACTCGCGACGGGTGTTGAAATCAGAGTGGGCTTCAACGACTGGGCTTGGCGCATGGGCTCGACAAATAAACTTTGTCTAAAAAATTAGACAGGCCCAAAGCCCACCCAAAGCCCAATTACCAAGTCCAAGTCCGCGGGCGACGGCGCGGCTCGGCTCGGGACGGGACGGGCGCGCGCGTGTGGGCTTCCCCCACACTTGACCAACCTGCATTAGTTTAATTGATTCTAACACACAGAACAATATAAACTAATTCAACTCCCACTGCTCAAGCAATGTGGGACGCGCCGCCTTTACTCACTCTTTAACAACCATTTAAACATAGGCGTTTCAACTAGCCACATTCAATGACCCACTTCGACCACTTATTTCTCACTCACCCGACAACGGTTTTGAGAAAATAAATGCACTACGACAATCTACGCGAAATGTAGAATTCGTATACGCTATTTAATTAATCGAAATTAAATATCGTCATTACGCAAAAAGGAGCTCAAAACCCCCTTTTTCCAACAAAGGACGCCTCAAATATTTCTAGCCGCCTCAAATATTAGTAGCTACAATTGAAACCCATGACCAGCAATGACATTCAACTCACTCTTGTTCAAAATGTGATTGCAACAGCATCATCAACAAGGACTCTAGTGTTTTCACCTAAATTATTAAATTAATTAAACTTCTGTTGGAATTAAAACTCTTTAGTTTCTACCGCAGTGGCTTGTTACTAAACACAAGACCCACCACAAATTAGATTTAGTGGACAAACATAGTTAGAAAACATTGATACTCTGCAACAACAGAGTATCAAAACACATTCTCAGGATAATAAATGCTGCTAATGTTAATGAGTCTTCCATAGCCACCACAATAATCTTTGATGATTAGGAATGTGCTTTTAATATGATCTACCAAGATAGTCGTCCCTTGCGCGATAAAACAAACAAACAAAAAAAAAACAAAAACAAAAACAAAAACTGTAACCTTGCTGTATTAATTGCCGAAAGAATTAAGCCTTTCCGAAGTCCCCCATGCTCAATGAAATTTTTTCCAATTGAGGTCCTTAAAACAAAGAGAGCCTCACCACATTTAATCTTCAATTTTCTTCGTAGTTGTGCATTTTCTGGAGTATATATCTAGAGGAATTGTAGAATCACAATTGACATTTTTTCCACAAATCCTGCCCTTGAAGGTAGGCGGCCTCCATAGTCCATAGTCCATACATAGCTTCTTACAATATCTGTGATTGGAGCCTGTCAACTTCTCGATACTGTTTCCTCCATTCGCCGATGATTCCATCCCAATCGACAAGAAAGTTGTGAGCACAAAGCCTCAACGTGTTCATAAACAGTATAGTATAGTACAGTATATTTCTGTTTAATCTACACTTGGGATGAGGACTTAGCTCAAGTGGTTAAGTCCCTAGACTTCCAACGGAAGGTTGGAAGTTCGATTCCCACCGGCCCCCTATGCTTCCCTTTCATTACCCTTAATAATTTATGTGGCATGAGCTCCCACCATCCCTTTTCAGGCTTTCAATGGCTCCTCCCAAAAAAAATCTACACTTATGGCTACAGTTATTATTAAGGGATTATTATTTGCAGAGTCAGTACAACTATTCACGCATGGGTTGTCTTAAGGTAAAAACGTCAATTCTAACAAATACTACAATTTAAATATGTTTTTTCGAGTTCATGATCTCGACGCCAGGTGTTGGGTATATAAAAGGCAGGCACCCGACCCCATACAACAGATAGGAGATCTACACGAGATCAAAGAGTTCACCTTGGTCTTGTCCATAGTACCAACAACAATTGAAGTAATCAAAGTTCAAAGGGGATAAAAGAGCAGAGTTTGTGCAGAGTGTCTGAACCATTAATTACATTAATAAAAATGTGTATTTTAAAAAAAGATAAAGCCAAATGATTCTGAAATTAAATACAGCTAAAAACTTATTAAAAAAACAACTAAATCCAAATTTTAAACTTCAAATTCCAACATCTAAACTATTGCCATAAACTCTATAATTTGAAGTTTTTTCGAAAAAAAGCCAACCCATTGCATTATTCCATAGCATACTCGTTGTTGTACAGCTTGATTAATCATCAAAGATCAAATTAAAAACCTCCCGCCCAGAAAACCTGTGAAACTGCATTTTCCGGTCTGGTCTTTACGAGTGCAATATCGCTCCTTAATTACTTCCAATGCCTTCTTCTCTGCATACAGAAAATTCAAGACAACACTTTATTATGCTTCCATTATAGGATAGTATTTTTTTTCTCCATCCAATAATACAAACAACTATTCAGTGCCTTTAACAACGAAATATGTGCAGTGTAGAAGCACACAAAAATAATAAGAGGGTGATGATTGATAGAGTATATAAAAGATCACATTGATAGGACAGAATCCTTACCTGAAGTTCAAAGTCTCCTCGTCAAGTCTCAAAGTTTCCTTGAGTGATACAAAGGTAGGATTAACAGCAACAAAATTACCCACCTGGACGCGACTCTTAGCATGTTCAATTTTTACACTCTTATCCTTCGGATCGTACAAAAGTGTATCACCAGTATCCGAATGCAGTAAAATCGCCCCATTTTTCACAACTTGCACAGTCCTATACCGGCAAGTACAGAGAATATCATCGGTAACAAACATCTTGCTCCAATATTTATTATTACCATTCCTTCTCAAAATCCACAAAACGAATGAGTGGAATTCAATGTCACTCCATCTCCCTCGTTTGCTAGACATTAGAGAGAGACAATAAGCCAAAACTAGACATCCATCAACCACTCCAATGGCACAGCTTTTCACCTTACGATTTTTATCAGAATTCCTTGGCCCTTTAATCACTCCAAATTCTTCCCTTTCAAAATCAAAGAAAGCAGTAGTGCGTCCCCTTAAAACGTAAAGTACATCATCTAAGAATGTGTGGCTATTACAGTTTCGAAACATACACCACAGACAAGACATTGTAACTGTATCTCCAATTGTAATAACCCTCCACGAATTAGACCCTACATCAAGGATTTCGAAACGACTAAAGTACCTACGATCCCGTATTAACGTTGACAATTTCAAAATCTTGTATTGGTTACTGGCCGAGCTGCATCCTAACCACATGGAATGTAACCACGCCTTTTGTTTGTCTAAGGGAATCATTACATCTATCTATCTATTATAATAAAAAAACTGTTGCCCTTATGAACAGTAGTTATAGAGATAAAACTTCCCTTATGAATAGTGACAGCTCCTTATGAACAGTAATGGCTTATAAACAGTAACTACTGTTCATAAGGGCAACAGTTTTTTTATTATAATAGATAGATAGATGTAATGATTCCCTTAGACAAACTTCCCTTATGAATAGTGACAGCTCCTTATGAACAGTAATGGCTTATAAACAGTAACAACTCTTCCTAATCAATAATGTTTGTCTTGGAAACAGTAATGGTACTTTATGAAAAGTACCAAGAAAATGAGATAATTTAAAACAAACAAAAAACCACACAGCCCAACCAATTAATTTATTGCAGTCTGTTGCACACAAGCGGCAAATTTGAAAATTCAAACATTCAAATTTTAAAATTTGGCTGCACATTCCAACTCATTGACAAATGTAAGTACAACTGATCTATAAATATTCTGAGCTCCAATGCAATCATTGATCTGAAATATAACAACTTATTTTTAAGGTTGGAATGGAACTGGTGCTGCAGCAAGAAGTATATTGTTATCAGCATGAATCAAATGATGGACGTGCTCCAAACTTCCAGTGGCCGGAATCCAACATGTGTTGCGCTTTGAAGGTACACACTATAATTTATTTTGTACATCATGTATTGTTTACACATTGTATTTATATACTCATTAATAAAATTTAGAATTTTTACAAACAAATGACCCAACAACTGAAATAGCATTTGGTTAGTTCACATTTTTTTTTACATCGTATATGAGCATTCAATTAAATATGCAGATGAATTGGGGAGGGTTCCACAGCAAGCACTCAAAGCTTTATATATGTTTCTTGTGTGGTTTGAAAACTACAATCTGAAAAAAAAAATTCAGTCAAGATGGCCAGCTACTCCGTCACTATGTGGCAAGCAGAGAAGTGCCTCAAATTACAGCTTTATGCATTGCAAAATATTACTATGAAATTCAAAGAAGCACTTACATTGGCATGGAGCAAAAGCATATTGGAAAATATTTAATTCAAAGAAGTACTTACATTGGCATGTTAAAAATTAAACCCATTCCAATGTCGGCAAAGTCATTACCGACAACAAGCCACTATCAAAAGAAACGGCTGTGTTCTTCAACCATTGCAGATTCATTTGTCAAAATTGGTGTATTTTATATTGTTAAGTTTGTAATCCTTTCGGCTATAAATAGCCGTGTAATCTTAGTGAAAAAATGCAGAACGAGATTTAGAATAATAACATCTAAACTCTCTTCTCCCCAATTCAAAATTCCAACAGAATTGGTATCAGAGCCTGAGATCTAAACTCAGAGCCAAACAATTTGAGTATAAACACTCAAAATTAAAAGACTTAAATCTGCTCACCTGGGGTGTCTCCTCCTAGCTACTGCCAGCAGCCTCACCACCACTGCCTGCAACCTTTCTCCGGCGAATCCGCACCTCCGAGCGCCGCCCGCTGCCACCACGAGTTGCAGCCCACAGTCTGACGAGCCAGCGCGTCCGCTGCTCGTCCCCAACACCACTACAGTCACTAAACTGCTGCTGTTGCTCCGACGAGTTCCCACCGCCGCTGCCGTTCTACTCCCGCCGCCGACCAGCTGCGCAACTCTGCCATCCGCGCCGCCTGCAGCCACCGTAAAGCCAACAACCACCCTGTGCTGCTCCTGCTCGCCGCCGTGAGCAACAACTCCTCCGTGCCGAAGCCGCAACCAACACCTTCTTCAAAAAACGCTGCTGGTGTCTTGAACATTCGTTCCACCTTGGGCTGTTGTCTCTTGCGTAAGTAAACAAAAAAAATAATTTTCAATTGAGATGAAGTAGTGTGGCAGGTGTGAAGGATGATTGTGAATTAAATGAGATAGTTGGGAATTAAAGGAGTTAGTGGGTGTTTTTTTTAAAAAAATAAAAATAAAAATAAATATTCAAAAAAAAAAGGTTAGTGGTGAGATTTTTTTTTTTTAAAAAAAAGGAGAGTGCATATATATTTTCTTTCAAAAAAATTGTGGGTTCCGGAAGAATTTGTCAAAATTGAAGATTTTGGAGTACACGAAGGAAGCTGTGCAATCAGAAGAGGAGGTCCTGCAATTATTCAGAAAATATTGTTCACAATGGCGTCAACCAGTTCTCTTCAATCACAGGTGCCCAAATTGACAAAAGAAAATTACAGGATGTGGAGTATCCAAATGGAAGCCTTGCTCGGATCCCTTGATGTCTGGGATATGGTCGAAGCAGATTTTGCAGAGTTGACATCAACAATAGAAGATGACGATCAATTGAAGGAGATAAAGAAAAAAGAGAAAAAAGCCTTATTCACAATATACCAAGGCGTAGATGAAGCCACATTTGAGTTAATTTCTACAGCAAAAACATCGAAGGATGCATGGGAAATTTTAAAGAAAGCCCACGATGGAGTAGATAAAGTGAAGAAAATCCGGCTCCAATCCTTGAGAGCCAAATTTGAAACTCTACAACAAAGCAGATCAGAAGCCGTCTCAGATTACTTCTCCCGAGTAATCTCTGTTGTTCATCAAATGAGACAAAATGGCGAGGAGATCAAAGATGTTCGTGTTGTGGAGAAAATCTTGAGGTCACTAGACCCAAAATTCAACTTTATCGTTGTTGCTATCGAAGAATCAAAAAATCTCGAGGCAATGACAATTGAAGAATTAATGGGCTCTTTACAAGCCCATGAGCATCGACTCTTCAAAAAGGGAGACGAACAATCCTTGGAGCAAGCACTGCAGACGAAACTGTCGTTTAAAAGAAATAATGCTGTCAGAGGAAGTCCACAACGTGGACGTTATCAAACACAGAGAGGAAGAGATGGCCGAGTCAACAATCGCTATGATCAGAATCGAATCAATAATGGCGAAAATAATGGAGGAAATGAACGTGGCCAGAATATCAATCGAGGCCGAGGACAATTCCGAGCTCGTGGTCGTGGACGTGGCAGAAACTTTGGAAGATTTGACAAATCAGAAGTTCAATGCCATGTATGTAAGAAATTTGGTCATTTTGCTAATGAATGTTGGTACAATGCAGACAACAACAAAAATGAGAAGGCGAATCTCATTGATAAAGAAGAGAAGGATGGTCCAGTTGTACTAATGTCTTGCAAAGAATTAGAGCCACCTCATACGGTCACATGGTACATGGATACAGGTGCATCAAACCATATGTGCGGAAGAAAGGAATTCTTTTCCAAACTTGATGAAAGACGAATGGGCAATATCACATTCGGTGACCTGTCGAAAAGGCCAATTGAAGGTAAAGGAGACATTACCTTTGAGTTACATAATGGAAAACATCTATGCATTTCTGATGTCTATTATGTACCTGAAATTAAAAGTAATCTGCTAAGTGTTGGCCAATTGTTGGAAAAGGGATATGAAATCCAAATGAAAAATTTGGCTCTTAGTTTGCGAGATAAGAATAACAGGTTGATCACACATGTCAAGATGACGACGAACAGAATGTTTCCTCTGAAGCTCACTATAGATGACTCAAAATGCTTGAAGGCAACCACTGTTGATAGCGGCAAGTTATGGCATCTCCGGTATGGGCATCTTAACTTTGATGCATTGAAATTGTTGCAGAAAAAGAATATTGTGACAGGACTGCCGCAGATTGAATCCTCCAACGATGTTTGTGAGGTTTGTGTCATGGGAAAACAACATCGACAAACCTTCAAGAAGTATGGCGCGAGAAGAGCTAGATCGCGACTTGAGCTGGTACATTCTGATGTTTGTGGACCAATTACTCCAGTTTCTATTGGTGGAAACAGGTATTTTCTTACCTTCACAGATGACTACAGTGGAAAAACATGGATCTATATGATGAAAGAAAAAAGTGAAGTTTTCTTTAAATTCAAGGAATTTAAAATCCTTGTTGAGAAACAAAGTGGGTGCCAATTAAAGTGCCTAAGGACAGATCGTGGTGGAGAATACACATCTCGAGAATTTGATTATTTTTGCAGAGAGCATGGGATATCACACCAACTCACGATGCCATATACACCACAACAAAATGGTCTTTCAGAAAGAAAGAACCGAACAATTTTGAATATGGTTCGATGTATGCTGAAAGAGAAAAATATTCCCAAAGAATTTTGGGGTGATGCTGTAAATTGTTCTGTCTATCTGTTGAACAGGTTCCTAACAAGGAGTATTGGAGACATAACTCCCGAAGAAGCCTGGAGTGGGAAAAAGCCAAAAGTTGATCATCTAAGAATTTTTGGAAGCATTTGTTTTGCAAAAGTGCCAGAAGAAAAGCGTACAAAGCTCGAAGATAAAAGCCAAAAATGCATTTTTCTTGGCTATGGTGAAAATTTCAGCGGGTACAAACTGTACAATCCTGTAACTCGCAAAGTGGTGATGTCAAGAGATGTTATCTTTAACGAGGATCAATCTTGGAGATGGAATGAAGATGAGCAGACCAAGCATGTTCCTTTTGATGACGAACAGGAAAAGCAAAAGGAA
Organism: Hygrophila difformis; assembly: GCA_030278955.1. Taxonomy (NCBI): domain Eukaryota; kingdom Viridiplantae; phylum Streptophyta; class Magnoliopsida; order Lamiales; family Acanthaceae; genus Hygrophila; species Hygrophila difformis. The sequence continues at coordinate 51,950,625 of JAOANR010000009.1, forward strand.
CCGCAACAACAAATGGAGGACATGGTACCTGATCATGTTGAAGTTGAAAGCCAATCCTCTGATGATAGTCCTCTTGTGAGAAGAACAAGAAGAGTCCAGGACATATATGACTCCAGTGAGCCAATTGATGATGAATTCAATAATTTCTGTCTATTTGCAGGTCTTGACCCATTGACATTTCAAGAAGCCTCTAAAGAAGTCAAGTGGCAAAAAGCTATGGAGGAAGAAATTCAAGCCATTGAAAAGAATAATACATGGGAGCTCACATCACTTCCTGACAAACATCGAGCAATCGGAGTCAAATGGGTGTTCAAGACGAAAAGAAATGCAAAAGGAGAAATTGAAAGGCACAAAGCCCGTCTTGTTGCAAAAGGGTACAATCAAAGATATGGAATTGATTATGAAGAAGTCTTTGCCCCAGTTGCCCGGCTTGAAACAGTAAGGCTGCTCATTTCACTAGCAGCTCAAAAGAAGTGGCAGATACATCAAATGGATGTTAAATCCGCATTTCTGAATGGAAATCTTGAAGAGGTTGTCTATATTGAACAACCACCTGGATTCATAATTGAAGGCCAAGAAGACAAGGTGTACAGGTTGAAGAAAGCGCTCTATGGATTGAAGCAGTCACCAAGAGCTTGGAATTCAAGAATCGATAAATACTTTATCGAAAATGGATTTGTAAAGTGCCCATATGAGCACTCCCTATATGCAAAAAGAAACCTGTCTGGAGAATTCTTATTGGTATGTCTATATGTTGATGACATTATCTTTACAGGTAACGATAAGGCCTTGATCCAGGAGTTCAAGAAATCAATGGAAAAGGAGTTTGAAATGTCCGACCTAGGGTTGATGCAATACTTCCTAGGCATTGAAGTCAAGCAAGATGAAGAAGGAATTTTTATCTCACAAGAAAAATATGCAAAGGAGATCTTGAAAAAATTCTCAATGGAAGATTGTTGCAATGTCGACACTCCGCTGGAAGTTGGCACCAGATTGACCAAAGAAGGAGAAGGAAACCCAGTAAATCCAACCTACTACAAAAGTCTTGTGGGATGCTTGAGGTACTTAACCTGCACACGACCTGATATCTTGTTTGGAGTTGGTCTTGTTAGCAGGTACATGGAAACACCAAAAACTTCACACTTGAAAGCTGCGAAAAGAATTTTGAAGTACATCAAAGGAACAATCAATTATGGCATGCTATATTCTACAAATCAAAGCACTGAATTGGTTGGATTCAGTGATAGTGATTGGGCTGGAAGCAAAGAAGATCGAAAAAGCACATCAGGGTTCGTGTTCTACCTCGGTAGAAATGCATTCACTTGGTCATCAAAGAAGCAACCCATTGTCGCGTTATCGACTTGTGAAGCAGAATACATTGCTGCTGCTGCATGCGTCTGTCATGCAATTTGGCTGAAGAAATTGCTTGGAGATTTGAAGATACAACAAGATAGTGCAATCAAAATTCATGTCGACAACAAGTCTGCCATTGCCCTTGCAAAAAACCCAGTCCATCATGAACGCTCGAAACACATTGATACTCGTTTTCACTTCATACGTGAACATGTAAAATCAAAAGAAGTAGAGCTGAAGTATATCAACTCAAGTGAGCAAGTCGCAGACATCTTTACCAAAGCACTGAAAGTTGAAACCTTCCAGTATTTGCGGAAAAAGCTCGGAATACAAGATGATGGAAGAATGAGTTTAAGGGGGGAAAATGTTAAAAATTAAACCCATTCCAATGTCGGCAAAGTCATTACCGACAACAAGCCACTATCAAAAGAAACGGCTGTGTTCTTCAACCATTGCAGATTCATTTGTCAAAATTGGTGTATTTTATATTGTTAAGTTTGTAATCCTTTCGGCTATAAATAGCCGTGTAATCTTAGTGAAAAAATGCAGAACGAGATTTAGAATAATAACATCTAAACTCTCTTCTCCCCAATTCAAAATTCCAACATGGCATGGAGCAAAAGCATGGCTTTAAAAGGTATCTGCAATTGAAATGAGAAATTGATTTTCATGAGTAATTTGGATAGTTTAATAAAATCCATAAATTAGAGAAATAACTCACACCAAGAAGCTATTTTAAATGAGACAACACTAAGGCATTGAAATTTCATTTAACTTAATAATCTATTTTTTAAAAATATTCAATTTTTTACTCCAAAAATAAAACACAGTTACACACACCAAGAACCAATGTTTACCAAAAATTCAAGCAATATTATTGCATTGGCAATAAAAGATACCAGATTTTTTTACCTTTTTTGAAACATCAATAAAGCAAGAATGCGCAGTATTTACACAACCATAGCAAACAAATACAACAGAAAAAGTTCATAAATACACTTACTTTGTCTATTGTGATCTGTATATAGGTCTGAATATGCACTCTGAGGTAGAGCATTAGGTCCTGTACTGCCTGCATTAAGAAGAGATATTGTTAGAATTATGCATAATTCTTACAAGACAAATTGTTGCTTATGTGTAAAAGTAAGAGTAGATTCACGGAAATAGAAAAAAAAGGGGGCCAATGGAATAAATGATTATATAATTGCATATAAGATGGTAAAAAACCCCAGGATATAAAAATGTTAATTTTTTCAAATGGGCTTTAGTTTAATCCATAATAAAATAGAACTTTAGTTTTATGATTGTAGTACACAGAAAATAAGATAGGTCAAGAATGGAAGTATCATATCAATTCATGTATCTTCGATATCAAATTTAATGAGACATCAATGGGATGTAATCAAAACTACTATTCGAGAAACACTGCAGTGGTATTTTATTTTTGAAAAAAAAATCCAACTACCTTGAAAAACATTTAAAAGGGAAAAAAAAAAAAAAGGGTAAACATCGCCACAACATAGAAACAGGGAAAGAGCACAAGTATTAAGTGTTAGTACCCCCTTTTCAGTGGTATTGGCTAAAATGGTTGACGCCATATGCAGCAGGTCAACCTGCGAAACCACAGAATTTAGGGATTATACTGTCTTGAACAGCCAACATTTAAGGCAACACACAAGAAAAGCCTAAGAATGTATCGTACCTTCGCCGTTGACAGTCTAAAATTCTAAATCTATGGCGGCAAAAGACCGACTTGAGATGTGATGAATACCATGATAGGATTAACTTGGCCACAGTATTCGTTTAGATCAAAAGGATTTGCACAAGTCTGAGCCTCGGAACTTGATAGAAATATGTATAAATTACTAAGAACAAATCGTCGAGAAATTTACGCACACACCAAACTAAAAATTAACATGAAATCAAAGAACTTGGAATTGATGGCCACAAGGAGTTGCAAAAGGGTCAGATCTAGGGGATATTAAATCTGCAAAGGCAAGATACGCCGTTTAACCGTGGTCTACCACAAGGAATGGTAAAAGCAAGCATTAAATTTTTTGATTTGATATCTAAAATTGAAATAGATTCTAAATACCCACAAAAATTTAGCTGGCCTTCTTGGCTTATCCCAAAAAAAAAAAAATACCCACAAAAAAACATGTCGTTTTGTGAACGTTTCATTAGATCTTTATTGTTCTATAAGGTCGGATCTATAGTCAAATTCCTTTTTGACCTCCGATTAACACCATTTTTTTGGTGGAATCAAGGAGTTAAAGGACCACTCGCAAACTGGATCATATAAATCAAACTACGGCAAAAATTGTAAGTCAAACCAACACTGTAACAAGAACTTCATTGAGTTCATATGTTGAAAGCAACATAAAATCAACAATCAATGCGAAAGATAAGAAATATTCGAACGGACGACCCAGATACAAGTTAAATTTGTTTCTGAGAATTTAAGGTTTGGGAGTAGAAATTTGTCCGTAGTAGGTAAAGGTTGGGCCGTTGGGAAGTGTAATCTGAAAAGGCATTCCAGTGCTTTGGAATGGGTACCAATGGATCTAGAATGATTCAACACGCTTCGTTTCTTCCCTCGAGCCACGACAAAGACGACGTCGCTTTATGAACTCAATGCATCACCTACAATGTGGAAGAATGTGATTGGTTCTTGCATGTTCACGTGGATTGTGTTTTTGTTGTAAATGTGGCTGGGGATTTGTTTAACACATCCAACGGTTGCTCTAACATTACTTTTGAATTTCTGATTAGCTGTCACCTATGCGGAATTTAGGGAATGTGCTATTGGAGTAATCTATTAATCTTTGTGGTATTGGAATGTGCTCCAATCTAAGGGAGGAACAAACTCTATACAAAAAAGAGTGAAACTGGAGTAGTATGTATTTTATTATCTTTGGAAGAAATATAAATAGTTTTTTTTAACATTGACCCAGTGATATATCTATATATGGGCAAAAGTGTATACTTATAAGTTTAAGTCACACAAATTATAAATGAGATAAAAGGGAGGAATAGAGGGTCGGGTGAAAATCTAATCTAATTCATAACCTATAATTGGAATGTATAAAACATGACCACTTAAATTAAATCTCATTCCCAAATATAAATTGTATTTAGTTAATTAAGAATGTTAAAAATTATATATTGTATACGAGAAATTAGGCAAGGACTATGTTAATTTTAATTAATTAAAAATTAGATTTCTTTTAATGAGACTGGATTTGAGATATATTTATATTTATTCCCTAAAATAAATTTTATTGTTGTTTTTTTGGGTAAAATAGGAGGACGGAACTGTTTTATTAATTAGATTAATTTTATTATTTTTTTAAGGTAAGTTGAAAGAGTTCAATTTATTCCTTTTTATATAATTATTATATTATTATATAGTTTAAGTTTTGGCTTCATAATCGACATCGGTAAAAAAATTATCTACATTGATTAATAGTTTTTTTTTGCTTAATACTTGGTTAATAGTTGGAATTTTGAACTTTAATTTTTTTTTTGCTTAATAGTTGGTTAATAGTTGGAATTTTGAACTTTAATAGTCTATGTTAATAACAATTGTGTAAACTGTTTAATAGAAGTAATTGACAATTTTGTTGAATATATATATATATATATATATATATATATATATATATATATATATAAATCAACATCTCAACTCACTTACTTTAGCTCCATAATTGGAAAAAGTTTTTTACTCCCTCCGTCCCAGGTAACGTGTATGGTTTGACTTTTTGACACTGTTCACTGTTCAACTTTGACTCAATTTTATTATCAGTATATATTTGGAAAAAAATAGTCGAGTTGGGTCTTGTTAGAATCGTATGATTATGTAGTTTTAGAATATATATTTTACATAAATTTTCATTGTACATATATTGAGATATTAATGATTGAAAAAGTGCGTTGGATTGTGTGCAAAAGTCAAACAAGACAAGTTAAATGGGACGGAGGGAGTATTTTTTATTTTTGGTAAACGGTGACACTCATGTGTTGGCAAAGGTGTGTGTGGGAGCCCAAACCACACAAATTACAAAGGGGATAAAGGGAAGGATAGCGGACCAGGTGATGATCGAACCCCCAACCTATGGTTGGAAGACGGGGATTTGATCACTATGGTAACTCCCCAAAGCCCCATAATTGAAAAAAGTTGAATGTATCAATAAATACATAATATTATTAATCATTAGTGAGGGGGAGTGTCCTTATTTAAACTTGATAATGCCATTAAACAATTGTGAGGAGAGGTCCATTTAAACTTGATATTGTTGATGCATCTGAGGCATATTCAAGTATTTTTGAAGAAACATACTATCATCCATAGTAGTTTGGTTGACCGGGGATGCCCGCACAATTCTTAAGAAATAAGTACAGATCATGTACATGGTATATACAGGGTAGAATGACACAAGGTTAATGACAATAAAATTGACAACCTATATTGGAAGGTACAAATAAAGATAGGCCAAAATGTAGGCAGTAAAGTGTTTATTCCTATATATAATGACTATACATTTCTTTTATTTTATTTTTTTTTGGTACCACAGTGGAGTATTATTATTTTTAAAGAAATAACATGAGACTTATTACTCCCTCTGTTTTTTTTTATAACATCTTCATTTGTATACTGTACGCTATCCAATATACATTTTTAATCATTAACAATTTAAATTATATATACGTAAAAATTATAAAAATTTAATATTCTAAGACTTTGCGATTAGACAAATCAAACAACATCTCACTTAATTATATTTTACACTTCATAACAATACTAAAAAGTTGAATTAAAGTTACTTGATAAATAATTTCGACTATACAATGGGTAAACTTAAAAAATAACGGAGTGAGTATTTGACGTATCGTTGTCTCATCCCCGCCCATCCGGGCGGGGAAATACTAGTTATAATAAAAAAAGGCTTGCCCTTATCTACAGTAATATGGCTTATGAACAGTATTTTCTTCTCACAATATTTGGCTTATGAACAGTGATAGCTTGGTTCAAGTAAAAATCCTCCTCTCCAAATCCCCAAATTCTCCCCAAAATCTCAGCGTGAAAGGTTCTAAATTCAAAATTCAAAATTCAAATTTCCTTCTTCTATTGGAAAGATGACGGACTTACTTTCAATTTTTAAATTTTTGAGTTTGTCATGACTTTCTCTTTCAAAGCTAAGCTTTATCTGCCCTCTTCTTCACAACCTTGAATCCCTGCCCTTTCTCCCACGATTCAAAATTTAAATCTCCAGTTCGGATTTTCCCCAATTTTCTCTTCAACTCGAGAACGAGTTTCAAGATGTGCAAGAAAAGCTTCAGAAATTGAATCTCAAGAAGGCCGAGTAGATTCCGAAAAAAAAAAATTCCATGAAGAACTTGAAACGAAAGACAAGGAACAAGAAAAATCGTAGGCTGAGCTCGAGAATTGCAGAAGATGGAGGAGTTCAATCCTACCAAGGTTAGTTTTTATTTCAATGTGTATGAATCCAAAAGATTTTCTGTTCTTTTGTGAAATTGGTCGAATAAGATTTAGAAATTTTGGAATGAACAATGGAGATTCTGTTCTTTGGTTTTGTGATAGTAAATTGAGTTAGCAACGGTGTTTTGCCCAGCAGCGATTTGAGATCCCAAAACCCTAACACCGCCGCTGCTACATCGGAGCTCTCATCCGCCACCGCCGCTACCTGCATAAAACCCAGCCCAGCCTTCCGCTATCTGCCTCTCTTCCGCTCACGATTTTGCCTCAAGAGTTGAACCTCCACCTCCGATTTTGCCTCCGTTGGTTGATTATCTTTTTTAATGGCCTCTACAATGTTGAATCTTTTCCAATTTTACTTGATAATCTCTAATATTTGTAATTCTTTATGAACTGAATTTGAATGTGTCTTACAACAAAAATGCCATGCTCCTTTTAGTCCTTTTTCAAAATATCCTCCAACGAAGGTTTGCCTAATAGTTATATGGCTCCGGAGTTTGCTTTATACAGTTCATTTGTGTTTTTTTTTTTTTTTTGGTCATGAACTAATCTATGTTGTGAACTTGTGGTTTTGAAGATTACTTCAATCAATGCTTCAAAATTTTACTTTCAGATTGTGGACGAATCATATCTAGGAACTTGGATGCGGAATGCAAGACATGATTCTAAATTCGATCAAGTATCATGTTTAGGATTATCTGTCTGTAATCTGGTGTTACAGTCAAGCCTGGAATCCGCATTTATCAGTGTCAAACATGTTCGTGACGCCGCTGCCCCTCCTAACTCCGGTTACCAACAAGAAATTGGCAAAATTGTTGTCAACACTTGCTTCGAATTGGGGATCGGATTTCTGTAAGTTTTGATTCCTCCTATTGTGTGTTTTCCTAACATGTATTAGGTTCAATGGGGGATCTCAAATGCTTTGTAAATGTAAAGTTTGGTGTGTGATTTCAATTAAGTAGGTTTTGTATTCTGGGTTGTATTGATATCTAAGAAAGTGTGTGTATATATATTTTCAGCTTGGTAGTTGTTGTATGAATGAAATTAGGTAAACACGATAATTAATTGATATATTCTAGGTTTAGTTTTACTAATTTGTTTCCATGGATTTCAATTACTGGAAATAGATGATTATGGAACCCTAGATGATTATGCTTTATTGTGGAAATAGATATGCGATAGTCGAACCCTAGATGATTATGCTTTATTACAACGCACTGCTTCTTTTTTGTTACATCCCTTTACAGATGTCAAGAGCTTGGAGACACACAATGGCTTTGAAAAATGATGGAAAACTTCATGGATGGGTTGAAATAATCATATAATTTGTTTATGTAAACTAAATTATGTTTGTCTATACCAAATCCCCGCCCATTATGGGCGGGGGTAATACTAGTATTCATTAGTAATAGGATTGCACACAATGGAATTCAGTTCCATCAAGTTAACAAGAAAAATCAATCCATTACATGAATTCGCGAGACGATACTTCTGATTGGGCAGCTGAACAATAGGATTCTTCATCTCCGTTAGATTAGGATCAAATCCTGTGGTGATGTAGTGTTCAGGGTCTAGTAAGTAGAGTTGGCCTTTGCGTAGATATCCCTTATCTTTAACCGCTTGAACTTGGAAAATCAGGATTGGGGGGGGCGTGTGCCGAGTGCCGAGCAGCGAAATAGTGATCATCCGGGTAAGACGAGTTATGAAGAAACGTCTTGCAGACAGACTTGGCGATGTAAAGAGTCTTCAATGGAAGCCTGGCGAGGATTTCCTGCAGGACATCGGGAGGCAGATCGAGGAGACCAATCCCCATTGTGGCTGCCGCTTGTTGAATTATCGGAGGGCGTTAGTTGTAGCGATTAGTTAGGGTTTTAACGTAATAATTCCTTCAATATATATATTTTACTACTTAATAGATTAGAAATCAAGCTCAATCTATATAATTGAGATTCGAATCTGTAATAAAAGAAAAAATCTAGAGAATTTGAAAAAAAAAAATCCTCTCTGAATATTTTTCTAGGATTTAGAATTTTGAGAGGATTTGAACATTGATTATTAAGATTTTTCTAGGATTTAGAATTTTGAGAGGATTTGAACATTGATTATTAAGATTTGGATTTGAATTTTTAGAAAAATCTATTTATATTTTTTTTATTTATTATGTAATATTCATTTCAGTCTCTTATTTATGTTTCACTTTTCTGTTTTGGCCTTTCCAACAAAGACTCCTCATCCAGACTACAAGAAATTTGGGATATGGGGTCGGTAAGTCTCATTTATGTAATAATAAAATGTGCTCATGAGAGCCCGAACCCACCACCTCAGCTTCACCTAGGCACAACCTTAACCAGTTGGGCTAACTCTCCACCACCGATTATATCCCCCGCCATGTGTCAAATATATTAAGTCTTCCGAAATATGTTTTGGAATATGTTGAAGGGAGAGCTCGAACCCTGGTGGGGAAATGACTTCCTCGCGTGTGTGCCATCCGGATACCCTCATTTCATGTCATAATGTGTAAAGCTTTATAAATAACATTTATATATTTACATATATAAATATATATATTAGTAACTAAATTGAACTAAAACTATATTAATTATAATAAATAATTTATTAAATAAATAAAATAAATTAAATTAAAAAACTGAAATTAATGAATTAAATAAATTAATAAATTAATTTAAAAATTTAAGTAAACTTAAATAATAATATAAATTTATTTTTAATAAAAATGCTATGAAGTAAAAAATGAAAAAAAAATTTAAATAAATTATTGAATTCAGTAATTAAATTAATAAATAAATAAATAATTAAATTATAAAATAAATAAATAATTAAATGGATCAAATAAATATTTAATTAAATTATAAAAATAATCAAAGAAATATTTAATAAAAATCAATATAAAATAATGGGAAAAATAATAAAAATTTAAAATAATTTTAAAAACTACCGACCCCAATTGGGGTCGGTAATGGAGTCAGTATTACCGACCACGGGCCCCCAATAACGACTAAAAATCACCGACCCTATGATGGAGCCAGTAAATCTGATCCTATGATGGGGTCTGTAAATCCGACCCGACTATGATAATCGGTAATTGGGGTCGGTAAATAGCTTTTTCTTTGTAGTGCCTCCGGATATTCAATTTTGTTTCACTAAAAAAAGATATGTTATTTTATAAAGAAATAACATAATTGATGATTGGAGAATCCTCTTGACGGATGGAGAGTCCTAATATTTTCTATTGTCATTTTATAAAGAAATATATATGTTAAGAATCGAAAAATTTGGTAACTAATATTTCTTTAAAAAATGTATTTTTATTTTTATTTTCTTTAGTTTACTTTTATTTTACTTTTATTTTGTTGAGAGTTCAAGTCACACAAATTACAAAGGGGATAGAGGAAAGGGATAGGGGGCCGAGAGAGAAATCGAACTCTCAACCTTTGATTGAGGGATCTCCGATGGGAATGCACACATTGGTATGACAAAGCAGTATCAATGCTCTGAGCAACCTCATTTTAGCAGTTGACCTCGAGATGTGGTTTGACACATGGTTATTATGTAGTTATTTTTTTTTATTTAAAAGGCTAAAAAAGAAAAGTGTGACATAAATAAAGGGATTAAAGGAATATTATTTATTTTAATTAAATGAAAAATAAAAAATTTTAATAGACCATCAGAAAGTGGCGATTTCCACTTTTGGGCCATAAAGATGCTGGTGCCACATCACACGACCCGCTTTGGCCCTTTTTCTGGGCCCAATATCCTTTTAGTGACCTAAACTCTAAATGAAAAAATAATGGCCAAAATCTGGAAATGACTCCTTCTGATGACATAAAAAAATTATCATCTCTTAAATTAATATAAGCAATCTTAATTGTTTCACAAATCTTATTAAAATTCATCACTTTTATTTTTCTGTACAGAATCAATGCATTTTAATTTTTTCTGCACAAAGTCGAATGCTTTTTTTTTTAATCCTTAATATTTTAAAATGAGTACAGATAAAAATTATAAAAATATAGTATATTAGTATAAAACTATATGATTGGACGATTCTAACAACATCACATTTGATTATTTTTCTTTTCTTACATTATGGTAATATTAATTTAGAGTTAAAAAATCAACAATGTCAAAAGTCAAATTTAAATCTTACATGCAGTACTACACATTAAAAGATAGCGAGACTAGGGGTAATATCGAGTCGAGTCGAGTTGAGCTCGAGTATCAAACTACTGGAGCTTGTCGTGATGGAGAAATTCGCTACTCGAACTCGAGTCTAGTAGTCAAGTTCGAGCTCGAGCTCGACTCGACTTGAGTTCGAGTTAGAGCTCGAGTATATATATATATATATATATATATATATATATATATATATATTTTCAATCAAGTCGAGTAGTCGAGCTACTCGAGCTCGATTAATTTTTCTTATTTTTTTCATTCTCGAGCTCGAGTTCGAGTCGAGTACTCGAGCTTATCGAGTATTTTCTTTTTTTGTTTTTGCATTTCTCCTCTTAAAATTTAAAAAAAAGGGAAAAAAAATGAAAATGAGTCAAGTACTCGATACTCGATTCGACTCAAGTACTCGACTCCAGTTTAAGTATCATATGCATAGGCTCGAGCTCGAGCTCGATAGTCGAGTGCCCTACTCAACTACTCGACTCGACTCGAGTTTTTTAAGTACGAGTCAAGTTTTTTCTGAACCGAGTCCCGAGTTGAGTTCGAGTAGCTCTACTCGTTAATCAACCCACACAACCCACACAGGGAGTACTACACATTAAAAGATGGCGATTTTCCTAAAAAAATAATACTATGTTTTATTAATTAAGCCTTAAAAGATAAGGTACCTAGAGCATTATTTTATTCCTCCTAAACACCTATAGCAATATTTCTACCTCTAAACCGCCCAATTGAAAAGATTAATTCATCTAAGGTACCTAGAAAGATAACGCGAAGACTTGTTGTTGTACGTCGAACAGATTGTGGCACCGTCCGTGGTATTTCTGTGAGTCTTCATAATGGTATGATGTTTAGAAAAATACCCATTTTACTCCTAAAATACAAAAATAATAAAAAAATGCTTAAAAATCATTCTAAAGAATTTAACACCACCAAAAATACCCTTACTTTTCAAATCCTCTACAATTAAAATAATAAACACCTAATTAACAATACATAACTAGATACTAGTTTAAAAAATCAAAACTTTTAGGTAAACCATTAAACTTTAATAGAAATAAATGAGTCAGGAAGTAATAAATTCATTAAATAAATGAATATTGGATGTATTTACAAACTATGGAAGAACGAATTGAAAATTAGAATGACATTGTTTATATACTATGCTCGTATTTTAATTGAACATTCGAAATTTCGGGTTTTGGGACCCTTGAAGTGAAAAATTTCACCTATAATATTTTTTTGCAAAATATCCATCGAAATTTCGTCCGAAACTCAATATTTCCCGAATTTTTTTTTCTAAATTCTAAAAATATATATTTTTAAAAAAAATTAAAAATTAAAATTTATGTTTCGACACATGGATTATGTTATTCAATTAACTTGTTTTCATCGATTTTAAATATCTTATCAATCAACGTGGTGCACGATATCAACAATATTATTAGCATGGTATATCATTGAATGAGGATTGTTAGCATATTACTAATTTATGTAGTAAGATAGATGAGGAAATTTGAAATATCTTCTTTTTCATCATCTCAGAAACTCGATGTGGTTTTCTCAAAAAATTGCAAATATCTCCAAAATTTCCCCCGAAATTTCAAATATCTTCGAAATTTCCCTAAATTTATATGTCCGTTATAGAGACCGAAACCGATATTTAAAACCTTGGTTCCATCCCCTGGTTGCGCTTCTCATGCGCACTAGCAATCGCCGTAGCTCTTTTGAGGATTGTGGTATATTAAAATATTATTATAAAAATAAAATATATAATGAAAATTGGAATATATTGAAAATTTGGATATTTGATTGATTAATTTATGATAAATTGAAAGTTTAAAAGTTTGGGATCAAAATGAGAAAAATAAAAGTGTATGGAGTTAAAAAAAATGTGTTCAAAATTGAATTGGCCTATTTCTACGACATGATGCCCTTATTGTGACCTATTTTAATAATTGGTACGTAATTGTAGTGGCCTAAAATCAAGTATAGGCTCTTGTAATGATCTATTCGAATTAAAATTTTATTTAAAGATCAAAATTAATTATATGTATTGCGTATGTGAAGATTGTGGGCTTAGAAAATTTCTATTACGTCAGAGGTTTTTCTAATCTTGTAGACCGATGAGATCAAAGTTTTTTTTTTGAGAGCAATCGACATTTTATTCCTTCCGAGACCAAATGGTTGGAGTACAGCATACAAATAAGGTAAACCAAAATCCAAAGCAGGAATTAATGTAGTTAACAAATATGTGGGCATCTCAACCAAATACATAAACATCTGAACCCATCACGATCCTGTGAACTAGAAGCCTCCTTTCCAAAGGCTAAACCTTAATTTCTCTGCTTCATCCTGTGGCGTCCCCTTGAGACTGGCCTTTCTTCACACCCCCGGGATACAATAGAAATCACAAGTGCCGGATCAGAAGTGACTATCCCAAACATTTGCTCTATAATCACATCTCCCCTACTAAAACTTTTCAAGACCAATGCATCGAATCATAGGGCAAGGTAAGAGATAAGGACGGGATCAGCAAGAGGAAAGGGAATTGGGTGATGATATAGGGACAAAGGATCTGCTGATTACGCACTAAGCAGAATTGGCTCCTTGGATTCAGTATGAGCAAAAGAGAGGTCAGCAGCTCACAGACACTCTCAAGGCACTAACAGATTCTATCTAGTTGATGCACACCCCTAACATTCCAATTAATCATAACCCTCCATATCAAGAAGACTTTTATGTTTTCCTAATATCCAGCAGACTCCTCCTTTCTTTTTTTCTGTTAAGCTCTTTTCTTTTCTCTTTTTTTTTTCTTCTTTTTCTCTTTCTTTCTTTTTTTTTTTTTTTTTTTTTTTTTTTTTTTTTTTTTACTTCTACTTCAGGGGTAGCCCAACAAACCAAAAAGCAGCAGCAAATCTCTTGACACCACCTTGTTGATCTAGATCTCAAACATACAAACCAACCAGGATGATCGCCCGAACTCATGTTAACAGAGACACGTCCACACTATTCCGAGGCTTTCTAACTCTCGAATGTTCCCGATATCAATGTTATGAAAATTCAAAGATTTTAATATGACGAAGAATAAATGGACACTAAGCACTCAGAGGTCGGAGAAACTGTGTGGCTAAGGCAAGGCTAAGGGCAAGTGGTTCAGGGAGTGGCAATGGGCTTGCAAAGAAAATGGTTTATCAGAAAGGCTCACAAGTGCTGTTTGAGATAGTTTAGGAGTGGTATAAGCTGAAACACCTAGAACCCTTAGATTCGATACACAGTATTGAAGAGCAGCAAGCTCGATGAGATTATAATAGCAAATTTTAGGATGTCAGAAGGACCCCAGCTTATGTATGCAACTAAATGAGACTTAAGCTTAGGTCTCACCGGGTATTTAGATCGTAGTTTGAAATATTCCTTGCAAAAGATCCTCAATCCAATGGCGATCAACCATCAGCAGACTTGAAGTGTCGAGTAGCAGCAGCAAAAAAACATCATCCTCAGAACAGCCGAGCATCAGTGTCATATAATAGCAGCTACATTGTTGGACTCTCAACCCGTGAGCAGCAGCGGCATCTCAAGACTAAACCAACACTTTCCAATCTTTGTTTGTCCACAGCAACAGTAGCATTCACCGGAATCCAGACCACACATGGATGCATACCTCCAAACACTCCAGCCGAATCAGAATAAGGTCTATACCTGCAAAACAAAAACTGGTGAGAATATGAAACAACCTCCTCCATTCTAGGTCCATACACCCCAGCACACGCCCCTCTCCGCCATTGCCCATGGTCCCCTTCCAACTACCAATCCATGACATCCCCTCCTTTTTAGCATCATCCAATCCCAGTTATATGAGAGCCGACCATCTCGAGGCTTTTCCAGCATTGGAAGACCACATGCAGGCTACTACAATGGCTGGCTGAAAATATATCTTCACCACAAGAGCTCCCTCTCAACCATACTCCTCACCGCCATGTGCACACCTAGCTCACCCAAGCATGAATACAATATTCAGTCACCAACAAGCTAGCCACAATGAGTACGTATGCAGTCCATCCGACCACCATATGCCCAGCAAATAATCTCAGTTTCTCCAGCCAATCAGTCCCCTATATTTGATCTGCTTTGACCATCTCAACGCCTCAGCTACTTCCACAGCTCCACCTTGCCCTCCTTGGAGGCGCCCAGTCGTGCCCAGTGGTCAGCCATGGAATTCCTCTCCCTGTAAATGTGTTGAACTTTGACATCCCCAGCAAAGCGAAACACCATCATTATCGGCCACATCAGGTCCCTGAATCT
The DNA here is from genome assembly GCA_030278955.1 of Hygrophila difformis. Classification (NCBI taxonomy): domain Eukaryota; kingdom Viridiplantae; phylum Streptophyta; class Magnoliopsida; order Lamiales; family Acanthaceae; genus Hygrophila; species Hygrophila difformis. The sequence goes on from JAOANR010000009.1 coordinate 51,965,971, forward strand.
CCATGGGACAGACTCCAAATCCTTCAACCATATGACAATATTATTCGAGTCGCATTCGAACAACATCCGAGGCAGCGGAAAACCTTGGTCCCGAACCAAAGCCCAACATAAGCGACTTACTGCCGTGAGCTCCGCTAATAATGCATCGACCATTCCAATGTGATCAGAAAGGATGAATATTACCTCCCCTTGTTCGTCTCGAATTACTCCTCCAATACCGGCCGGTCCAGGGTTACCAAATGATGAACCATCCGTATTAATCTTCCACCATCCTCTATCCGGTTTCTCCCAATGTATTCCTTGCCTAATATTATTAGTAATTACTCTCCTTCTTAGTGTGAGCCCATCAGGGAAACTTAAACCAAACAACTCAAGGCCAGGCTCTGCATCCTTTCTCAAGATCTTCCACCAAGAGCAGCACCTCCATTTCACCTCCTCAATAGCTTCATTCAGGACAACCTGCTTACCCCTAAAAATACATTCATTTCTAGCTTGCCATATTACTGAAAACACAGCCACTCCCATGATCAACCACAGTTCCCCCCTTCCTGATTTTCTGTACATCTCAATCCACGAAGCGAGTAAGCTCTCCACGTGCCCAGGTGTAGCCCACGCCACCCCTCACCAATTCGCCATTTGGTACCACAGGTGAGATGCGAGTGAACACTGGCAGAATAGGTGATTCAATGACTCCACCTCCCTTTCGCAGATTGAGCACACAACGCTTGAGGCCGAAATGCACCCTCTGCGGGCTAATACTTCCCTCACTGGTAATGCATTATTTGCAATTTTCCAAACCAAGATTTTATGCTTCATTGGAACACAGATTTTCCAGACCATATCCCAAAAGTGCCTGCTAATAACTACCGTATCTCCATCCTGCCGCTTCCAACAAGATTTTGTAGAATATTTTCCACTACTTTCCTTCTTCCACACCACTCTATCCTCCAACAATCGATGTATTCTAGTCCAGCTCAGCACATTTAACATTTGGTTCCATCCCTCAACTTCCCAATCGGCGGTCTTCTCAATTCAATGCACCATACCCATTCGAAACCCTCCCATTTCCCAAATTCGGCTATTCTTCCCACCTTATTGCTGGCTAGAGCAAACAATCCGGGAAACATGTCTTTCAGTGATCTCCCTGCACACACCCATACATCTTGCCAAAATCTTGCCTTCAGTCCATTCCCGACTTGCACAGCCAACCCGCCCCCTGCCTCCACCACTTTTCCCTCCTCCCAAGCACTACAAATTCTACCCCAAACAGACCTATCATTCTTCACCTCGGGCACCAATGTTCCTTCCCTCCCATAGTATTTTGCTTCAATGACTTTTTTCCATAAAGAATCTTCCACCCCATACCTCCACCTCCATTTGTATAATAATGAATCATTGAATTGATTAGTCTCCCAAACTCCTAATCCCCCGTCTCCCATATGACTGCATACTTTCCCCCAACTAAGAGTATGCATCCTCCTAACCCCCTCCCATTCATTCCAAAAAAATCGCCTTTTTAGATATTCCAATTTATCCGCAACCCCCTTAGGGACTTTGAACAATGACATAAAATATACCGGCAAGCTATGCATGATTGATTTAATGAGACATAGTCTACCCGCATTAGATAATAACCGCCCTTTCCATCCAGCTAGCAGTCTTTCAAAGTTAAGATGGACAAATGCGAAAGAAAAGTAAAAAATGTTGATAAGAACATCAACGCTAGGTTAATGGACATGAAAAACCCATCAACATTTATGTCATCAAGGCTAACATTTATAGTTAGCTGTTGCGATTCGCGAACCTATTATGATTAAGGCTTCGTTTGGTAAATAAATAGAGTTTAGAGTTTGGTTTCAGAGATTAGAGTTTAGCTTCAGAGGTTAGAGTTCCCAAAACCACGATTTGTGGAGAAAATCAGCGATTCCAAATCTTATATTTTCGGGAAAACAAACAGATATGAATCTCGTAGAGTTGGGAATGGGCTTTTAGCATTTGGACCGTTTGTTCCAAACGGGGCCTAACTTCCTTTTAATCTCTTTTTACGGTTTTTAACAGTGGTGGTATACAACTTTGGCCAATTTGATTCGTGTGGGAGATAAATCAGAGTAAAGTTGGAGTATTGGAGATGGAGGTCGGGGGAAATGATCGCAATGCATAGACGGTATAGGTTATTTATCTTATTTAACAATCGCTAAAATCTAAAATTAAATACCTTGATACTTAAGTTTTTTTTTTAATTTTTTTTTTAAAAAAGAAGCTAAATTCAAATTCTTGAAACATCAAAGTCTAAACCACAAACTCTAAACTCTCAACTTTGAAGTTTTGCCAAACAAAGCCAACCCATTCCATTATTCCATAGAGTATTTATTTTGTCCGACCAAAAACAGACACAACTATTCAGTGCTTTAACAAGGTAATATGTGCATATTGAGAAGCACAGAATCCCTTGCCTTACGTGAAGTTCAAACTTGAAAGTCTCCTTGTCGAGTTTCAAAATTTCCTTGAGTGATACAGCTAGGATTAACAGTAACTGCACGGAGTCTTGTCTTAGCATGTTCGACTTTTACACTCTTATCCTTTGGATCGTAAAGAAGGATATCACCAGAGCTGGAATGCAATAAAATTGACCCATTTTTTACAACTTGCACAGTCTCATACCGGCAAGTACAACAAATCTCATCGATAACAAACATCTTGCTCCAATGTTTATCATTACCATTCCTTGTCAAGATCCACAAAACGAATGAGTGGATGTCAGTACTGTCGCTCCATCTCCGTCCTTTGCTAGACTTTATAGAAAGACAATAACCCAAAACTAGACATCCATCAACCACTCCAATGAGACTGCCTCCCACTCCCACTGTATGATCATTTTCTACTGAATTCTGTGGCCCTTTAATCACTCCAAATTCTTCCCTTTCGAAATCAAAGAAAGTAATACTGCATTCATCTGAAACATAATTTGCCCAATAAATGACACCATCTAATATGTGGCTATCCCCAGCTTTAAACGGGAGACGAGGCCTTGTATCTTCAATAACCCTCCACGAATTAGACCCGACATCAAGAATTTCAATACCGTTAAATCTCGTATTATCCCATAGATATGGGAGTTTCAAAATCTTGTATTGGTTACTGGCCGGGCTGCACCCTAACCACATGGGATATAACCACTCATCATTGGTTTCACGAAAGTTCTCCTCCCCTCTGTCTAAGGGAATCACTATATATTCATTAGTAATAGGATTGCACACTATGGCATTCGGTTCCATCATGTTAACAAGAAAAATCAATCCATTACAAGAATTCACCAGACGATACTTATTATTATTGGGGAACTGAACAATAGGATTCTTCATCTCCGTTAGATTAGGAAATCCATTTCCATTGGACCACGAGCACCCCATGGCAATGTCATGTTCAGGGTCCAGTAAGTAGAGTTGGCTTGTGGGTAGATCTTCATTATCCCCATGGACTTGGAAAATCAGAACTGGGGAGGCGTGTGCGGAGTGCCGAGCAGCAAAATAGTGATCATCCGGGTAAGAGGAGCTATGAAGAAACGTCTTGCAGACAGACTTGGCGATGTAAAGAGTCTTCAATGAAAGCCTGGCGAGGATTTCCGACAGGACATCGGGAGGCAGATCGAGGAGACCTGTCCCCATCGTTCTTGCAGCTGGTAGAATTATCGGAGGGCGGCCTTTTAGCTTGGGTTTTAAGGTGATAATTCCTTCAATATATAGTATACTTAATAGAATAGAAATCAAGTTCAACCTATATAATTCAGATTGAAATCAATAACGAAAGAAAATATCTACATAATTTGTCAAATCCTCTATGAATATTTTTCTAGGATTTAGAATTTTGAGAGGATTTTAATTGAATATTAAGATTTGGATTCCACGTAGTTTTAGTGATTTCTGTTTTTATATTGATATTTTAAATATATATATATATGAAATTTGTAAAATTCTATTTAAATTTATATTGATATTTTTGTTTGAGTTGTTTTTTTAATTGATTTCAAAATGTCAATTATTACAATTACCTTTATATGGTATAGCTCCGTCAGTTTAATCAAGAGTTTTCGAGTTTTTGTCTTTAGAATTTTATTTTGGAAGAAATAAGATTTCATATACCACATTAGAGGGATCTTTTTTTGGTAAACAGTGACACTCATGTCGGCAATTGTGTGTGGGAGTTCAAACTATATAAATTACAAAGGGAATAAAGGGGAGGGATAGGGGGCCAGGGTGAGGATCGAACCCAACCTATGATTGGGAGACGGGGATTTGCCACTATGGATTAGTCTTGGACTTAATAAATTAAAGCCCGGGGAATTATCAAATTCTTTCTGTGATCTTCCCAAATAATTCATCGTTCAGGAGAAGGAGAAGGATCTAGGAGAAGGATTTTTAAATCCAAATATAAGAATCAAGCAATCCCTAAAATAGTCCCTGAACCATATGATATCTCCATTAAATGGGAAAAAACCCATATCGGTCCATAATTTTTAAAAAAAATAATTCAAAACAGTCCCACAAATATTGAATTAGACGAATCCGTCCAATAACTACTTTAATTTTCGCCCAACCCGTCCATGAATCCATTTTTTTTTCCTAATCATCGCCGAACCCGTTCCATAACTACAATAATCATCGCCGAACCCATCTCTCCTTTAGGATAGTTATGGGACGGGTTCCACTACAAGAAAAACAGGGATTACCGACCGCAAATTGGGGTCGGTAACAGGCGGAGACGGGTCGCCCAGCCTGTTACCGACCCCAAAGTGGAGTCGGTAATTTCTCGGTAGGTGATTCCTGACCGACCAAATTTTCTTCGGGTCGGTAGCTTACCGACCCATTTACCAACTGTTGGTCGGTAAATTTACCGACCCCAGATAGGGTCGGTATTTTGGGATCTGGGACCTCTTGGTCCAGGGATTACGACCCCAATTGGGGTCGGTAATGGGGTCGGTAGACTTACCGTCCACCACGTGGTCGGTAATGGGGTCGGTACCCAACTGAATTTGTGACCAGAAATGGTTGTTTTGGCAGCCATCCCTGCTGCCACAAATCAAGCAATACCAACAAAACAAATTCCATTCAATAACACATCCACTACATTACAAACATCAACAACTACAACTTATATACTCCTCAACTCTTCCATTGTTACACAAACTTATCAAATTCTAAATAACAATTCCTTAAAACAAACATCCAACATTCAAAATATCAACACAAGTATTATCAAGTTCATCACCAAAGTCCAACTGCAAGTCTACCAAAATCCATTCATCCCAACATCAATAATCCCAAGTCCAAATGGTCTATCCACTTCTAACATTTGAAATGTAGACAAAAGTATCATACTAACCAAAACAGAAACATGTCATCAGTGAACACCTAGGCCACCTCCACCCAAGCCATCATCTCCATCTCCGTCGTCTGGGGAACGAAGCCTCCGCACTCCAAGTACCTGCTCCAGCTGCTCAGCCATGCTCATATGCTCCTGTGAGAGCCGCTCAATCGTCTCAAGTGCAGCATCAAACTGCTCCTGTGTGACATACCCAGATGGGGGAGGAGGTGTGGAATCAACAGGGGCTGGCCGCCTAATCGCTCTAGCCATAGAGCCTATGCCATAAATATTCCCCCGTCTGTCGGGGCCACCAGCAACATCGACGAACACAGCATCCGGGTCGAAGTTAGGCCCAATGGCGGGGTTCTGTGACAACTGTGTAGAGACAGCATTGAATTGGTCCTACAATAGTTATTGTGAAAAAAGATAAGGTGCACTTTAGTGTCAACGTGGTGAATTGAGACTATATTTTAATCGATCATTAGGAGATATACCTGAAGTCGCTCTGACGTCGGCGTGACCCAATTATCCTTTTCGTGTCCCCTCCTATGTGTGTGGTCATGAAGCTCATGAAGATGGATAGGCCTGTTACGATTAGATGACTGCACAAATTTTGCACAATATAAGTCTTCATTTTGTACAAATTGGTGTAGAATTTTAACGGGAAACATACCAGCTTATCGGCAGTGGCCAGATGAGACTTCGTGCCCGCTGTATATGTGGGGAGGGCCGGTGCATCCTCCTGTCCCCGGCGTCGGTTTAACTTGCCCCGTTTTGACTTCTCCTTAAAGGCCGCCGAATCCCAAAAGCGCCTCAATTCTCTGCAGCCAACTCATCCGCCGGGTACGCCTTCTTCTTCTTTCGTATGTCTAGGGTGTAATCCTTATACCTACAATATTCAAACGGTGCAGTCAATTTATGTTATCTGTTGAATCGAAATGTAAATTTAACGTTAGAAAGTAACGAGCAATATTCTTCTTCTCCCACTCCTTCCTCACAGCCAGCGCGTGCTCGGGGGCCCAGCGTGCCACTTTCTGCATGTTAAATTGGATCAAGATGCATATAACAATAACGGAACAGATATATATCTTCTAAAAGTAATAAATTACCTGAAACTTGCCCCAGTAGAAGTCTTTGGTCTCCCGGGAGACCTTTCCCCAACTAATCTCATTCATGTCAGCACGCATGGGATAAATATCAGTGATCTTCCGGACCAGTGCGTCACTGAACTCCAATCTATATGACAAAATTTCTATGTTACGCATCAAACAAAGTAAACAAGTAACCCAAATAATTTAAAACGTAAATCACTTACACCCCATCCGATCTAGGCTCAACTAAGATCCTATCTTCTCCAATCTGGGCAGCGGGAGGTGCCTGCTGTGAACCGGAAGCAGCCCCAGATGCAGATCCCACCGAACCTATTAAAGAATATAACATTTTTGTCGTTAGAATATAATGAAACACTTAATCAAATTATAGTACCTGCAGTGCGAGGCATAGGAGTCTCTGGGACGGGAGAAGATGTCTCTGGTATCTCACTGGGCTGCTCCTGTGAGCCATCTGCTACAACTGTGTTATAACAGATAAAATATGAGTAGTCCAGTCTAATATATGGAGTTAACATCGAACAGTAGTTTAGACCATGCCATGATTTGTTTAAATTTATATCATAAATACCTGCGTTCGAAAGCATCCAGTCCTCCATCGCCGCTCGGATAGCTGACTGCAGCTGAGGCCCTGTGACCTTGTGCGGGGTCCCCGAACCACCAGATCTGGATCCCGATCCTGACCCACTGGGCGTCCTAGAAGACGCACCACGTCCCCGTCCTGACATCTGCAAAATTTATTTGTCATTAGTTGCTACCTTTACAATTAAGTTCAAATAAGATATACATTTTAAATCTTAATAAGATTAGCAATTAGGTAGATCACATATGCCTCCACTCTAACAATCAACTCCATTGCACATCAAATTCAAAATCATATAAAAATCAACTCCATTTCAACTTCGATAACATATACTCTTAAAAAACATATAACTTTCTCATACGAACTCCTATTCGAGCAAATCATATATCAAAATTCATCTACTCGACGAGAGCTTTCTAACTATGTGCCTAGAATTTTGAAATTCCCAAATTTGTGTGCGGAATGGCTCAAAACAGCCCCTGCCCACTACATTTCACCGCCGAAAAATTAATTTTTTAACAAATATTGGTAAAGAATACAACAAAAATGCCATTACAGATTTTCACAATGAAATTATACAAATATTAGGTGTTAATAGCAAAGATAATGAAATTGAGGGTTTTAGGGAGATGACAAATCAAGGCACATAACAAATGAGCAAAAAATAACAACAAACGAATTGATTAAAAGTGATGAAATAGCCAATCGAATACCTTCAATGACTACACGAATGGAATGGAGAAGATCTTTCGGGTGGAAAACACTTGCAATCGCGAAATGAAACTCCCTCTCGGTTGAAGCTCGAACGGGCAGGGAACTCTCCGTGGCCGGAGAGGCGCAGGTCAGGCGATGGTCGGGGGCCGGCGGCGACGTCATCCGGTGGGCTGGCGGTGGTCGGGTGAGGGGTGGGCGTCGGTGTCGAGTGAGGGATTGGGGGAGAAATGGTTGAGGCGACTGTGTTCTGCCCGCTCGATTTGGGGATTTTAATCCCTCGGTAACGGGGTCGGTATCACCGACCACAATTAATGTGGTCGGTGAATTGGTTGGCGTACTCTGGGGGGACCCAGAACGGTAATAATTTTATCGACCCCAGCTGGGGTCGGTGTTGGGGTCGGTAAAGCCGACCCGTCTTTTGTTGGTCGGTAGTTGGGGTCGGTAATCTCTGTTTTTCTTCTAGTGTTCGGCGAAAGTTAGCGAAAAAACAGAGTTAGGACGGGTTCGTATAATTCGATTTTGTGGGATGGTTTTGGAGATTGAAAAAACTTATGGGACTAAATGAGTTTTCTTTCCCTCCACTAAACAAAAACATAAAAACCAACTTATTTAACCAAGACAACGCCACAGAAAACACCCATTTCGCATTTGCTGCCCAGAAGAAGCATCAGATGCAGATATTTCATATTGGTTTTGGTTACCCTCAACCTGTTCACACTCGCAAGCACTTAAGGCTGCAGCCGCTGCGCAGCACATCCTCCACACCAATTTGCTGCCGTCTCAGACAAACAAGCCTCGCAAAAACTTGGCCAGCGCTCTCAAATTTCCTTCTTCAGCTCCGGTTTTCTTCTTGATGGATTGCGTTCAAGAGTCGGTCTTGTCGTCTACCAAAATGGGGCAATTCATATTGGTCAGCTCCACACTAATTTATGGGTAATCAATCAATCACATATATAGTCATATGTGTTTGTCTGTATCCGAAATTGAAACGTGGGCAAATAAACTCAAGAATAAAATTTAATGGGTTATTACTTTCTCTGTTAGGGATGTTCTACTGCATTGTTGGGTTGTAGACATTATTCAGTAGGAAATCAAAGAGTAAACTAGATTTGAAAATGAAAACACACAGATATTATGAGGTTTGGCCAATAAAGGCGGCTATATATATATGTTCTCAAAGGGTTTTCCATGATGTTATTTCTCAAAGGCTATGTTCTCCAAATGAAAAAGTACAGTTACAATTGGGAAAAATATTCAAACAAGTCATTTTTTCCCCTTTTATCCGAATCCATCATCTACTCATTTTTAGCCCTATTTAATCCTCTACTAATAGAAACCTATTTAATATTTTTTCACTGCTAATTAAATTCAATTTCTCTTGGCATCCTTTCATACGTGGATGGAGCTCTGTTGGCAACCCTGATCCAACTGGTTTCAGGGGAATTATTCGATCCGGTGATGGACAATGGGTAGAAGGGTTTTCAGGTTCAATGGTAGCAGAACTTTTTGGTATATGGAAGAGGATGATGGCTCTGCATTCTCATGGCATTGGAGTGGCTTTATGTTTCTCCGACTCTAAGGAAGCTATTCGGCTCATTCGAAATGGAGTGTCTCATGATCACCGTTTGGCTCCCTTGTTTTTTTTTTTGGATGAGCCATTGAAGGCCTGGGAAAGGGTGGTGGGAGCCCATGCCACACAATTACAAAGGGGAATAAAGGGGAGGGATAGGGGGCCGGTGGGAATCGAATCTCCAACCTTCCGTTTGGCTCCCCTGTTGAGGCACATTTCAGAATTGTTAATCTTATATCCAGAGTATTCATGGTTTCATATTCTTAGGGAAGGGAATATGGTCGCTAACGTTATGGCTAAACGTGGGGCTCATTCGGTTGATTTCTTCACGACTTGAGCGTTCCCCCGGACAACGCCCGCCTGCATCTTGCTGTTGATCAAGCGGGGACTTGGTTCCCTCGCTACTAGATTATCTTTTTATTGTTGCTTTTTCCTCTTTCCCTGTCCCCAATTTCTGTAGCCTTTTTAGCTTTCTTTTTTAACCGACGTTTTCATGTCTCTGTTATCAAAAAAATAAAAAATTGTAATTTCATCTTTTTTCACTAATCACACTAATCACAATGGATTAGCTGACATATCATTATTAATCTATTTTAGGGCAACGTAATCCAACTCATAGGGTCATCAACCCAAACCTAAAATAATAGTATAAAATGTGAGATATGGCAACAGCAACAACATCATCTGATCATCAACAAGAATCTAGTGTTTTCACCAAAATTATTAAATTAATTAAACTTCTATTGGAATTAAAACTTTTTAATTTCTACCTCAATAGCTTGTTATCAAGTACAAGACCCACCACAAATTAGATTCTGTGTACAAACATAGTTAGAAAACATTCAGGAAGCAGAGTAAGCTGCAACAACAGAGTATCAGTACACATAGGGCTGTCAATTTCAGGTTTTGGGTCGTGTTTGTGTCGTATTGATCAGGTTGTATAATATTTCAGATCGGGTTTCGGGTCGACCTGATTTCGAAAAAAAATCCAAAATGACCAAACCCAAACCTAAAATTTTTCGTGTCGTTCGGGTTTGTGTTTTCGGGTTATAGGTCAAAATTGACACAATTTCAGGTTTCAGGTCGTGTTTGTGTGAGGTTGGGTATAATATTTCAGGTCGGGTATCGGGTCGACCTGATTTGAAAAAAAACCCAAAATGACTAAATCCAAACCTGAAATTTTTCGTATCGGTCGGATTTGTTTTTTCAAGTTTGTGTTCAAATTGGCACCCCTAAGTACACATTATGAGGATAATAAATGCTGCTAATGTTAATGAGTCTTCCATAGCCACCGCAATAATCATTCATGATTAGGAATGTCCTTTTAATATGATCAACCGTGATGGCCGTCCCTCGAGCGATAAAACAAAAAAATAAATAAAATAAAATAAAACTGTAAGTCAGTAACCTTTCCGCATTAATTGGTGAAAAAAGCCTTTCCGAAGTCTCCCAAATTTCTTTATCGGTCTGGACATGAGGAACATTTCCAATGAAATCTTTGCCAATTGAGGTCCTCAAGACAAACAGAGCCTCACCACATTTAATCTTCCATCCCAAATTCCCAATCGGCAAGAAAATTGTGAACACAAACCCTCAACGTGTTTACAAGCAGTATAGTATAGTACCGTATATTTCTGTTTAATCTACACTTGATGGCTATTCTAACATCTGACTATTTCCATAAACTCTACAATTTGAAGTTTTTTCGGAAAAAGCCAACCCATTGCATTATTCCATAGCATACTTGTCGTTGTACATTTTTTTGGTAAACAGTGACACTCATGTGTCGGCAAAGGTGTGTGGGAGCACAAACCACAAATTACAAAGAGGGATAAAGGGGAGGGGATAGGGGCCGGATGGGGATCGAACTCCCAACCTATGGTTGAGAGAAGGGGGACTTGACCACTAGGGTAAGTCACCAACCCCACGTAATCGTTGTATTTGATTAATCAACCAAGATCAAATTAAAAACCGCCCGCCCAAAAATCCTGTGAAACTGCATTTTCGGGTCTTTACGTGTCCAATATCGCTCCTTAATTACTCCCAATGCTTTTTTCTCTGCATACAGAAAATTGAAGACAACAGTTTATTATGCTTTGATTATAAGAGAGTATTTTTTTCGTCCAACCACAAACACAAACTACGACTCAGTGCCTGTAACAACGTAATATGTGAAGTGTAGAAACACACAAAAATAATGAGGGAGTGATGATTGATAAGAGTATATAAAAGATCAAATTGATTGGACAGAATCCTTACCTGAAGTTCAAAGTCTCCTCGTCGAGTCTCAAAATTTCCTTGAGTGATACAAAGCTAGGATTAACAGTAACAAACATATTAGCCACCAGGAGGCGACTCTTAGCATGTTCAATTTTTACACGCTTATCCTTCGGATCGTACATTAGTATATCACCTACATCGGAATGCAGTAAAATCGCACCATTTTTTACAACTTGCAGAGTCCTATACTGATAAGTACAGAGGATACCATCGGTAACAAATATCTTGCTCCAATATTTATCATTTACCATTCCTTCTGGAGATCCAGAAAACGAATGAGTGGATGTCAATGTCACTCCATGGATCTCTGGAGTTTAGAGAAAGACTATAAACCGAACATAGACATCCATCATGCACTCCAACGACAGTCCCTTTCACTCTATGATTTTCTAGAGTATTCCGTGGCCCTTTAATCACTCCAAATTCTTCCCTTTCAAAATCAAAGAAAGTAATAATGCATTCGTCTGTAAAATATTTTGCCCAATAGATGACACCATCTAAGAATGTGTGGCTATTACTGTATTGAGAACTAAACCACAGAGAAGACTCTGTATCTACAATTCCAATAACCCTCCACGAATCAGACCCTACATCAAGGATTTCAATACGATCATAGGGCGTATTGCCCCCCAATATCCGATGAGACATTGACAATTTCAAAATCTTGTATTGGTTAGTTGCCGCGCTGCACCCTAACCACATGCGATTTAACAACCAGTGATAGGTTGTACTAAAGCTTTCCCCTTTCTCTAAGGGAATCACTACGTATTCATTAGTAACAGGATTGCACACGATGGATTTCGGTTCCATCATGTTAACAAGAAAAATCAATCCATTACAAGAATTCCAAAGATGATACTTATTATCATTGGGCAGCTGAACAATAGGATTCTTCATCTTCGTTAGGTTAGGAAATCTTCCATTGGACCACGACCTCCCCATGGCGACGTCGTGTTCAGTGTCCAGTAAGTAGAGTTCTCTTGAGGGTGGATCTTCATCATCCCCAAGGTCTTGGAAAATCAGAACTGGGGAGGCGTGTGCGGAGTGCCGAGAAGCGAAATAGTGATCACCCGGGTAAGACGAGTTATGAAGAAACGTCTTGCAGACAGACTTGGCGATGTAAAGAGTCTTCAATGGAAGCCTGGCGAGTATTTCCTGCAGGACATCGGGAGGCAGATCGAGGAGACCTGTCCCCATCGTTGCTGCTGCTGGTAGAATTACCGGAGGGCGTTGTAGCGATTAGTTAGGGTTTTAAGGTAATAATTCCTTCAATATATAGTAGTACTTACTAGATTAGAAATCAAGCTCAATCTATATAATTCAGATTCAAATCTGTAATAAAAGAAAAAAATCTAGAGAATTTGAAAAAAAATATCCTCTATGAATATTTTTCTAGGATTTAGAATTTTGAGATGATTTGAATATTGATTACTAAGATTTGGATTCCACCTAGGTTTAGTTATTTCTGTTTTTCGTGTAAAATATAGGAAATTTATAAAATTCTATTTAAATTTATATTGATTTTTTAGGTGAATACCAGGGTATCCCCAGGCCACATTGGACCTAAGACTAATCCCTCGAGGATCTGCAAGGGCAATTAAGGGCGCCTCTCCCAAAACAGTTTTTTTACATACACAAGGCTCGAACCCGAGACCTTGCTTAAGCGACTAGAGCCCCCATCCACTCAAGCCAACTGCTGTTGGTAAATTTATATTGATTTCGATTGATATGTTTGTTTTATTTTTTTAATTTTTCAATTGATTTCAAAATATCAATTCTTCTCAAAAAAAAAAAATATCAATTGCAATTACCTGAAGGGAATGGGACCTTGACTAGTCATCTCTCAGACTTCCAACCTTATGGTTGAAAATTCGATTTCCACCCGGCCCATTACCCCCTCCCCTTTATCCACATTTATAGTTTGTGTGGTTTGGGCTCCCACACACCTTTGCCGACAAAGATCTTATGAGGTTTGGCCAATGAAGGCTATGTTCTTAGAGGGTTTTCGGAAAAAAAAGAACCCATATCGTCCCATAATTTAAAAAAAAATTCTAAAACAGTCCCACAAATATCGAATTAGACGAATCTGTCCCATAACTACACTAGTCATAGCCGAACCCGTCCATGAACTCGGTTTTTTCACTAATCATCACCGAAACTGTCCATGGACTCAGTTTTTTCACTAATCATCACCGAACCCGTCCCATAACTACTATAATCATCGCCGAACCCATCTCTCCATTAATAAAGTCATGGGACGGGTTCGGCGATGATTAGCGATAGTTCATGGATGGGTTCGACGATGATTAGGGTAGTTATGAGACAGATTCGTATAACTCAATATTTGTGGGATGGTTTTAAAATTAAAAAAATTTATGGGACTAAATGGGTTTTTTTCTGAGGATTTTTGATGACGTAATTTCTCCGAAATGAAAAGGTCCAGTTACAATTGCAAACTGCATCAATACACCCATCATACATGAAGACCGCGACTATTTGCAGTATTTCATTTACTAATATCACCTCTTACCAATTTTACTCTACCTAAAATACCCCTAAATCAAAATTATTGTGGAAAAAAAAACACGCTCACATTCTCTCCGGTATACTACCTGTTGGGTTTTTTGGCCCATTGATTTGGGCTCGGCCCATGTGAGGTTAGGGTTTCTTGTTTGAACCCTATAAAAGTGGTCCTCTCCCACCTTTGGACAACAAGTTGAGGTAAGTGCAATGATCTCCCCGTAATAGTTTTGTGGCTTCCACATTCTTGCATCTGCAGCCCATGATTGTGGCGAGGCGATGAAGGTGTGGTTGGGTTGAGAGGTTGCCTCCATTGCTCTCTGGTTGGGTATAGACTTTTGTGTTTGGGGCTCTCTGAGCCTAAATATTACTAACAAGTGTGTTAGTGTTTGTTTTGAGTTGTTTTGCAGGGTTTAAGCGCATTTGGCGGTGATGCAAGAGATCCGGTCCGGTCCGAATATTTCCTAACAGTGGTATCAGAGCTTATGGTTGGAACCGGATGGAGTAATCGGATTTGTTCCGAGTTGAAGCAGAAATCAACCGTTGAATGTTGAGCGGCAGAATGGAAGGGTTACGAATTTGTGAAGGAACGGGGAGAAGGAAATCGATGTTGCGCAGATCGATTTGAAGATGGAGAGAAGCAGAGGCTTCGTCTCACTGCCTTTTAGTGAGGAACCATTCAAGTCCTCTTGGTGAGGAATCCCGTTCGAGTTCGTCCTCTTGGTGAGGGAACCCTAGTTCGAGATCTGTGTACCCGTTGCTGCTGAGAGTCGTCTGCCGCCTTCGAGAGTCGCTTCCGCCGCACTGTTGCCCTTCGAGAGCCGCCGCCGCCGCTGCCATCCCCTGCCTGCGCGAACACCGTTGCGTCGTCATCCCTGCCCGAGCGCCGCTGTGCGGCCGTTGAGCCATTCTGAGGCCGCCGCCCCTGCTGAGTCGTATTCCGCTGCTGTGTGAGCCTCGTTGCCGCCGCTGTAGAGTCGTGCATTCTCCGCCGCTGCCATGTGTTCTGTTCGCCATTGTTTTCGTGGTGCCCGCTGCTCCAGTACCACCGGGCTCTGCTCCTCTTGCCCCGCAGCTGTCGTGTCTCTCCCGTGAAGCCTGTGGCGCTGTGGATTGAAGCCGCCGATGCCCATGTCATTTACCGGCGGTGTCGCTCCCCCTGTCACTCGCCGTCTGTTGTTGAAGCCTTCTCAACCATTTTTTGCAGCCAAGAGCTGTTGCCATGGTGTTGGGAATTTGATTTTGGGAGATAGGGCGGCCCTGCTTGAGGATAAATTGGAAGAGAGGGATTTTTTGATGTGTGCAATATGTTGAGAAATTGAGAGTGGGGGGCTTGCTGCGTGAGTAAATTGATAGAAGAAAAGGGGGACTTTGATGCTCGAATAATCGAATTGGAGAAGAAATCGGCTGCTGTTGCTGTTTTGGTGGTTTCCATTGGTTTTGAGAAGCAGTGAAGAAGAAGAAGAAAACTTATTGTTGTTGAATTTTGGAAGATGAATGAAATGGGTGCTGCCATTTGGGAGAAATCAAATTGGGGCTATTTTTTTTGGGTATGCAAGAGAAAAGAAATTGGGAATTTCAAAGGATGTTGCTGTAGCAGAATTCGTGCACACCAACGGATTCATTTTTCAAAAGAAAAGCTGTGCAAAATATTGTTGTGGCCGTGAGTGGTGTACTTGTGATTGGTGGAGAAGGCCAAGTGGGGGATTGCTATGTAGATGAGGAACAAGCAGAATGTGGAATAGAAGAAAGATAAGTGAAGCTTTGTGCTCGTGGCTGTGTGCCCTTGTGGCTAAGTGCTACTCGTTGTGTTGGTAAGTCGGGAATAGATTCGAGGCATTCCCGCTCAGGTATAAAAGCTTGTTCCCACCTTTTATATGCTTTGATTAATTTGCTTTGTTGCCAAATTATGTGATTAATTAGTTATATTGCTTTGTGCATTAGTTATCGACAAGCATGCTTGAATATGTGAAATTTATTTTTATGTGGTGTGAAGTCTTTGTGACTATTGTGGATAATATGCTTGAATTGAGGTGGAGCTTGTTGTTTGCTAGCTTGAGCATGAAATTAGTTAATCTTTGTGATTATGAGAATGTGAGAATTGGGATAATATTGTTCAAGGTGGAGTGAATATGTGGGAAGCCCTCAGTTTGTACGTTTGTGTCCTCGCGATGGAGATCCGTGTTTGGTGCCTTGTGTCGAAAGTCTTCCTGATATTGTGGTGATCAGGCGGCGTGTCCCGTTCGTTGGAGCGGCGGTGCAAGATGATTTGGCGGATCAAGTTGATTGTCGCCGGAGGAGAGGCCATATGGTGTTGTGGTCCTTGGTTTGAGGGGAATGATTGTTGGGTATGTTACCCAATCCCACATCAGTTGCGCAAGGAAAGATCCCATTATTCATATGCTTAATCAAGGTGGAGCAATTTGTGATATGACTTTGTGTTTAGCTTTGTGCTAGGTTTTTTGTTTACTTTGCCATGTGTTAGTTATGTGCTATGTGCTATGTGTCTTCATTGGTGACTTTACTTTGTGTGCCTTTGTGTGCTTTACTTTGTGTTGTGTTGCATGCGAGTGTGTGTGTCGTCATGGTAAGTTGCATGTGCATGTTTGGCGATGATGATTGTGTTCCCAAACAGTATACCCTTTGAGCAAATGGATCAATGGTCCAAGGTGGAGATTGTTGGGTTTTTTGGCCCATTGATTTGGGTTCGGCCCATGTGAGGTTAGGGTTTCTTGTTTGAACCCTATAAAAGTGGTCCTCTCCCACCTTTGGACAACAAGTTGAGGTAAGTGCAATGATCTCCCCGTAATAGTTTTGTGGCTTCCACATTCTTGCATCTGCAGCCCATGATTGTGGCGAGGCGATGAAGGTGTGGTTGGGTTGAGAGGTTGCCTCCATTGCTCTCTGGTTGGGTATAGACTTTTGTGTTTGGGGCTCTCTGAGCCTAAATATTACTAACAAGTGTGTTAGTGTTTGTTTTGAGTTGTTTTGCAGGGTTTAAGCGCATTTGGCGGTGATGCAAGAGATCCGGTCCGGTCCGAATATTTCCTAACACTACCTACACCCCAAAACCCTAACTCATTCATAACCATAATACAAAACATTCTCTTCTTACACTCACCTTCAATATCTTCAAAAACAAACCCCACCCCCATTAAAACTGAATAAATAATTGACGCAATTAGTACTGACCAAAGCATCAGTAGTTTAGAATCATTCACTACCTAACAAATAGAGGAGCTAGGAAAAAATACCTTTGAGTGGAGAGACAAATATTATAAAATTGAGAAAATTTAATTTGCACGCACAATTATATTGTTCGGCGGTCGAGAAACAATGAGATTATATTGGTTTACAACATAACTAGAGTGCATTTATATCAAAACAAAGATTATTTAGCAAAAAGTCTTGATAATCTTAAACCTGAAGGGCGGAAGTTGGACTTCACCATTTAGCGAAGTCATCATCTCCGACTGGAAAATAATTTTGAATCTACTTTCAAAATTTTAAATTTTTATAATAAAACATAATTATTAATTTTACAATTATTTTAATTTTTTAATTATCCATAACATATTGTAAAAAAGCAATAATATATTAATCTCTATAACTTATTTATGTAATTTTATTGAACAATCGCAAAAATCTAAAACCAAACAATGCTTATTAGAAAAACCAAATTCAAATTCTAAATTCCAAACTTCAATGTCTAAACCATAACAACTCTAAACTTGAAGTTTTTCCAAACAAAGCCAACTCATTCAATAATCATCCCAGTCGAATATCTCTCCTTACTTCCAAAGCCTTCTTCTCTTCTCTGCATACAGAAAATTCAAGACAACACTTTCTTATGCTTCCATTATAGGAGAGGAATTTCTTTTTTGTCCAACCACAAACACAGACTACTATATAATGACGGAGTGATGATTGATGGAGTATTATTTATGAATCATAATATATAAAAGATCAAATTGACAAGACATAATCCTTACCTGATGTTCAAACTTCAAAGTCTCCTTGTCCAGTCTCAGAATTTCCAGTCTCAGAATCTACTTGATCCGCCAAATCATCTTGCACCGCGAACCGAAGTCATTGCTTCCCTTGTTTCACTGCCCCTCGTTGCCTCTGAGAAGTTCTCTGATTGATGTGCTTGCTCATTTTTGTTGCTCGGTCAGAAGGAAATGAAAAGCTGAGTGTTGATGTGTAGAAGAAGGAGGAAATTGGGGCAGTACTGATGCTGATGATGCTGACTGTTGGAGACGAAAGGAGACAAAAGAATGGAGTTTGTTGAAGCAGTGAGGAAGAATGGAAATTTGATGGGGTGGAGTAATTGCTGTTTTTGAGGAAAATTAATTTCTGGGAGAAGGGGACCGAAGAATTGGTTGAGAATCGAAATTGGTGGTGTGATTTGGGTGAAGGAGGAAATTGGAAATTGGTGCTGTTGGAGCAATAGTGAAGGTGTTGCTGTCCATTGATGGAGCTCGTTGACAGAAGAAGACACAATTGTTGTTAATTGGAAGAAGGAAAGGAAAGACAAAGCAGCTGTGTGAAAGAAACTACCTGTGAAGAGGGCGTGAGGAATGAGGAGAATTAAAATTGGTGAAGATGGGTTTGGAGTCATGTGCTTGCCTGCTACCACTTTGTGGTTGATGGAAAGCCAAACAGGAGAAGAAGCTGTGAGCTGTTTGCTTTTGGAAAAGAAAGCCAAGCATCCCAAATTGAAGCTATGTGCGGCTATTGAGATTAGCTGTGTGTCGTGGAGTGAGCTAGGTGCTCCTCGTTGTTGTGTTGGTAAGTCGGGAATTGATTCGAGGCATTCCCGCTCAGGTATAAAAGCTTGTTCCCATCTTTTATTTGCATTTGTTTAATTTGTTTTGTTACCAATATGTGGTTACGTTAATTGGCTTATTTGCTTTGTGCATTGGTTATTGATAAGCATGCTTGATTATGTGGTGTATTGATATGCTTAAATTGAGGTGGAGTTTTTTGTTTGTTGTGAAGGCATGAAATTAGTTGATCTTTGTCGTTATGAGAATTTGAGAAATGGGATAATATCAGTCAAGGTGGATTGAGTATGTAGGAGACCCTCAGTTTGTGTCCTCGCGATGGAGATCCGTGTTTGGTGTCTTGTGTCGAAAGTCTTCCTGATATTGTGATGGTCAGGCAGCGTGTCCGTTCGTTGGAGCGGCGGTGCAAGATGATTTGGCGGATCAAGTAGATTGTCGCTGGAGGAGAGGCCATATGGTGTTGTGGTCCTTGGTTTGAGGGGAAGATTGTTGGGTATCATACCCAATCCCACATCGGTTGTGCAAGGAAAGATCCCATTATTCATGTGCTTAATCAAGGTGGAGCAATGTGTGCTATACATCTTTGTGTTTAGCTTAGTGCTATCTTTTATGTGCTTTGGATCTTGTGTTAGTTATGTACTATGTGCTATGTGTCTTTGTGTGTGATGTTTGTTTGCTTTGTGCTAATGTGTTATTGCTTTGCAACTGATAAGAACAGATATTGTGTGTGCCTTGTGTGCTTTACTTTGTGTTGTGTTGCATGCGAGTGTGTGTCGTCATGGTAAGTTGCATGTGCATGTTTGGCGATGATGATTGTGTTCCCAAACAAAAATACCCTTTGAGCAAATGGATCAATGGTCCAAGGTGGATATTGTTGGGTTTTTTGGTCCATTGATTTGGGCTCGGCCCATTTGAGGTTAGGGTTTACCTTTGGTACCCTATAAAAGTGGTCCTCTCCCACCTTTGGAAATATATAGAACGGTAAGTGGTGATGATCTCCCCGTAATAGTTTTGTGGCTTCCACATCTTTACATCTGCAGCCCATGATTGTGGCGAGGCGATGAAGGTGTGGTTGGGTTGAGAGGTTGTCTCCATTGCTCTCTGGTTGGGTATAGTTTATGTGTTTGGGGCTCTCTGAGCCTAAATGTTACTAACAAGTGTGTTAATCCTTGTCTGAGTTGTTTTGCAGGTTTTAGAGGCTTTGGACGGTGGCTCGAGTGATCCGGTCCGGTCCGAATATTTCCTAACAGACCCATTTTTTACAACTTGCACAGTCTTATACCGCCAAGCCCAGCGAATATCATCGATAACAAACATCTTACTCCAATATCATTACCATTCCTTTTCGAGATCCAGAAAATGAACGAGTGGATGTCAATGCCAGTCCATTCACCTCCAGAGTTTGGAGAAAAACAATAAACCAATCCTAGACATCCACCAAGCACTCCAATGACAGTGTCTTTCACGCTAGGATTTTGTAGAGCATTCTCTGGCCCTTTAATCACTCCGAATTCTTCCCTTTCAAAATCAAAGGTAGTAATAATGCATTCATCTGTAAAAGAATTTGCCCAATAGATGACACCATCTATGAATATGTGGTTATCCATGCCTCCAGCATTAAACTGACGAGGAGGCCTTGTATCCTCAATAACCCTCCACGAATTAGAACCTACATCAAGAACCAACGTTTCCAAAAAAATACCATCATTCCGTCTCCCCGTATTAAAAAGACGTGAGAGTTTCAAAATCTTGAATTGGTTACTGGCCACGCTGCACCCTAACCACATGGAATCTAACCACTTGGTAGCACTAAAGATCTCCCCTTCGACTAAAGGAATCGCTATATATTCATTAGTAATAGGATTGCACACGATGGAATTCAGTTCCGTCATGCTAACAAGAAAAATCAATCCATTACAAGAATTCATGAGACGATACTTATTATTTGGCAGCTGAACAATAGGATTCTGCATATCCGTTAGAGTAGGAAATCCATTTACATTGGACGACGAGCACCCCATGGCAATGTCGTGTTCAGGGTCCAGTAAGTTGTGTTGGCTTGTGGGTAGATCTTCATTATCCCCATCGACTTGGACAATCAGAACTGAGGAGGCGTGTGCCGAGTGCCGAGAAGCAAAATAGTGATCATCCGGGTAAGAGGAGTTATGAAGAAACGTCTTGCAGACAGACTTGGCGATGTAAAGAGTCTTCAATGGAAGCCTTGCGAGGATTTCCTGCAGGACATCGGGAGGAAGATCGAGGAGACCTGTCCCCATCGTTGCTGCAGGTAGAATTATTGGAGGGCCTTTTAGCGATTAGCTAGGGTCGTTTTAAGGTATAATCTATATCTATATCTATCTATATACTACTTCCTCTTTTCTCTTTTAAATGCACCATTTCTGCATTTCACGTCGTCCAAGACATATTTTTAAAGGTTAATAACTCAAATTGTACATAAATAAAAATTATAAAAATTTGATAATCTAAAACTATGTGATTAGACGAATCTAACAAGATTTCGCTTGACTATGTTTTTTCTTATATAACTATGTTAAAAAAATTAATCAAAGTTACTCAATGAATAGTGACTACTATACAAATGGATCACTTATTTGAGAACGGAGGTAGTATA
The DNA here is from genome assembly GCA_030278955.1 of Hygrophila difformis. Taxonomy (NCBI): domain Eukaryota; kingdom Viridiplantae; phylum Streptophyta; class Magnoliopsida; order Lamiales; family Acanthaceae; genus Hygrophila; species Hygrophila difformis. Next base: position 51,987,527 of record JAOANR010000009.1, read on the forward strand.
TAATAACAATACTGCTTAGGAATAGTGTTCTCCTCACAAAACATTTCTTATGAACAGTGCTCTTAGTAAAATCCCATTAGGAACAGTAGCCTATCCTATCCCTATATCCTATCTCTATCCTGTCACGTCAGTCACTATCAGAGCTACTTCTTTTCTTCCCAATCTCAATTCATCGAATTCAAATTTTGAAATCTTTGTCCTCCATTCAAATTCAATTCTCCAAGCTGCCTTCCTCTTTCAAGAAAAGCTTTGTACCAGCACCAGAAGCCATTAATAACGGTGTTTCATCTCTAATTTCAAATATCTTAACCCAATTCATCTCTAATTTCATCACCCCAGTTCATATAGGCGATTTTCCCAAAATTCCTCTCCTGAAAAGTTGCAAGAAAATGCAAGAACAGCTTCAGAAAATTGAAGCTTGAGAAGGACCAGGCTGAGGAGATTCCCAAGAAAAGAAAATGGATGGAAGACAAGCCACTAGACAAACAAAGTGAAGGCTATGCTCAAGAAATTGCAGAAGATTGAGTTCAAAGCCCACCATGGTTAGTTTTATATCAATATATGTATGAAACGGAAATATTTTCCGTTCTTTTGAGAAATTGGTCGGGTAAGTTGTAGAACGGAGAGAGTTGAGAACCGAGAGAACGCTGACCACCACAACCCGCCATCATAATGGAGTCGCCGCGGCTGCTCTATTCGCTGCTGCTGCTGTGTTGGAGCTGCTAATTCTTGCTGCTGCCGTCGCCACCCCCAGGGAGCTACTGTTGCCGCTTCTGCCTCTCTTCCTCTGTTTCTGTTGCTGTCGACTTGAGAGGTAGTGGTGGTGTTTTGGTGTTTTTGGTGGTGTTAGTGTTAAATGTCAAATAATCTGTGAATTGGTTGTTAGTTTGATAAATTGTTGAATTTAGTGAAAGGTTGATTGGATTTAAATGGTAAGTTGATAAATCTAAGAGGGATTATTCTCTTGAAACTATGTGAAACTGAAATTGAAACTAATAACACCAAAAACACCTAGAACCAACGACTTTGATTCTTTTTGATTTGGTTTTGCAAAAAAAAAAAAAAACTATATAGTGAATTTTAAGAAACATGTCCTTTTGATTTTCTTGCACTTGGTTATCTTATGGCAAATAACATTAGCTGAATTTCAAAATTCCTCTTTTTTGACAAGTCATTACAGGATCTTGACAAGATAAATGTGTTTATCATTGGTCAATCAAAACGAAAGATGTGCCATTAATTTTATTGGTGACCTGTAATCATTTTTAAAATTTGAAACTCATTGAACTTTAATTTCGAACAGAGCATGGATTGATTGGGTTTGGGTGTCTGAAAGTTAATGTAGATGCTGAAGATAATTATAATTCCCTTGATTACAACTGCTAATTCCCTTGACATATGTATTCTCCTAACCTGAAATCCATAAGCAATTCAAAATTTATTAAGATTTGGTGGCTATTGGATTCGTTGTGGAATTATTTGTAGCTGGCATTCTAGGATACGAGTAATGGAGATGCTTGCATTCTAGCTGGCATTATAAATGCCCCTACTAATTTATTTAAATTACATTATAAATATGCACTATCTTATATAACTAGCATATCCATTTTGGTAATTTACACATTTACAAAGCACTTTTCGCTTTTACACATCTAAACACACGTTTTTTTTTAAAAAAAAAAAACTGTTTTTCAAACATTTCATCCAAAAATAAAAGTACCTGCTTCTGCTTTTGGTTTTTATTTTTTCAAAAGTCAATCTAAAAGGGCACTAAGAGTTTTGAGTTTGAGGTCTATGTAAAATTTTATTTTGTGGGAAACAACACCCCTATTCAATCCCGAAGCAATTAGAGCCCGTTTGGATTGACTTCTACACTAGTGCTTTTGTTTTTACTTTAGCCAAAAGCATTTTTAGGGAGGAACAGGTGTTTGGATGGACTTTTTGAAAAAACAAAGAAAAAACACCTCGAAAAACCATAAAAGTGCTTCTGGAAGAAGTTGGCCAGGGGGTGCTTCTTTGAAAAGAAGAAGCTAAAAGCACATAGTAATGTGTGCAGAGTCATAAATGACCCTACTAATTTATTTTTTTTTTTTTCGAAGAAAAGGAGGGCCGAAGCCTTATCATTCAAAGATATGATGCAAATGGTACATGCCCACTGAATCCAGGGCTAACGCGTCCCGAAGAAACTCGGGGGGGCGAGTAAAATGTTCAACACCGAAGAAAAGGTGCCTAGCACGCAGAAAGATATCACAAACAGTATTACACTCTCTAGGAATCAAAGAAAACTTCAACTGCCAATTCCAAGATCTCAAATGGTTAATCTTGGAAAAAACCTCAGCAAAGTCACCAAAAGTGGTCGTATTAGAGTTGATGATCTCAATGGCTTGGCTACAATCACTTTCAACTTCTAGCTTGGTGATGCCCAAATCCCATGCTTCTTGGAGTCCAATTAAAATACCCCAAGCCTCCGCTTGGAGACTGTCCAGGTTGTGTTTCATGAGACGAACACCACTAATCCAACAACCCCGAGAATCTCGAATGACACCGCCCACCATACTACGAGAATTAGATGTGTTGCCATCACTGTTGAGTTTGAACCACCCCTCAGGTGGTTTGCTCCACTTTGAACGTGACAATCTCCATTGTTGACATCCAAAAGATTTAGAGACTGTGAGATTGGATATGAATGTACTGCTGCTCCTGTTGATAGTAAATGGAAGGGAGTCCCAACATGTAGAAGCATGGCCATAAAAATCCTTGCATCGAGCTTTCCAAATAGCCCAAACCCCGGCAGCAAAAGTGGCTGCAACAGCCAAACCAACTGACATGCATGTATTGGAATTAATCCATTCTTGTAAAGGACTGTTCCAGAAAGAGGGTTTAGAGAAACCTAGCTTCAACCAGATTCGTGACGAGAGTGGAGAATCTCGTAAGGCATGGATCGGGCTTTCTGAAACCCCACAAAACCAGCAACTGTCGTCCTGACTTAGCTGCCTTCTTAATCGTTCCGTACCTGTCAATATTTTGTTATGATAGCAGAGCCATAGGAAGACTCTTGCCCGCTGGGAGGAAGGCCAACGCCAGATATGTTTCCATGAGTGTGAGGAAGGAGTGCTAGAATGTTGAGTGGAGATTAAGGATGCCCTGGCACTTTTTGTGGAGAATCTGCCATCCGGAGAAGGTTTCCAAAAAGGAATGTCATCTGGATCAGACGCAAGGGGAGGGTTGATGTGGATGATTGCCCGAAGAATATCAATGGGGAGGGATTCAATAAGATCACCAAGATTCCATGCGTCATCTTTAACATAAGATTGAAGGGAACGATCCAGTTCAGTGTCTGTAAGGGGTCGAAGAGCTAGGTCCTGCAAAACAAGATTATTGTCAAGCCAATGATCACTCCAAAATAGGATATTCTTACCATTGCCTCTCTTCCATCCAACAAGGGAAAGAAAATGTGGCCACACAAGCATAAGATCTTTAGCGAAAGGAGAAAGGGATTGGGGACGTTGTTTGAGTCTGTGTCTCCTCCAACCATATTTATGTCGGAGGAGGTTAGTCCAGGTAGTAGTACGACTCATTAGGCTCCAACAACTCTTCATCAACAAAGCATCATTAAGGGTCTCAAGGTTAGCAAAACCCAGGCCTCCAGAAGAAAGATCAGCAGTGACTTGATTCCAAGAGATTAGATGAATCTTTTTATGATCACAAGTAGATCCCCATAGGAAATGTCGACAGATACGTTCCATCTCTCGAATGACTCCCTTGGGTATTTTCATGACCTGCATAGGATATATAACAAGAGAGTAGATGACAGATTTAATAAGAGTAATTCGTCCTGCAAGACTCAAATACTTGCAAGACCAACCATTAAGCTTAGACTTCATTTTATCAATGATGAAATTAAAGTAAGAAGCAAGACGTCTCCCTGAAAAAGTTGGAATGCCCAGGTAGAGACCAAGAGTGGAGGAACTGATGATACCCAACTCGCTTTCAATAGCAACACGAACATCTCTAGAAACAATGTGACCAAAAGTAATCTTAGACTTAGGTAGACTGACAGAAAGGCCAGAAGAAGTGCAAAACTCATTCAAAATGGATTTGATAATGCTAGCTTGATTCACACTAGATTTAGCAAACAAAAGGATATCGTCGGCAAAAAAGATATAAGGAATACGAATAAGATTCTTATTCCAGCTCGGGGGAACCCATTGTTTCTGATCCACGGAAGACTGAATCATAGCACTAAGACGCTCCATACAAAGAATGAAAATATAGGGAGACATGGGGTCTCCTTGTCGAATCCCCCTGGAAGGCTTGAAGGCTGTTGAAAGATTGCCCTGCCAATTAACCTGCATGGATGGAGACTCAATACAGAACATAATGAGGTTAATAATATTGGAAGGAAAACCATATAAAAAGAGAGTATCACGAATGAATTGCCAATCCAGCTTATCATAAGCCTTTTCCAAATCAAGTTTGATAGACATAAAACCAGGTCTGGCCGTAGATTTCTCCATAAAATATGAGATCTCATTGCAAATGATGATATTATCTTGAATAATGCGACCTGGAACGAAGCTAGATTGACCTGAAGAGACGAGATTAGACAAAATAGGAGAGATTCTGTTGGAAATAGTTTTAGTAAGAATTTTATATAACACATTACACAGGCTAATCGGCCTAAATTGAGAGACCGATGAGGGATTAGGGACTTTGGGAATAAGAACAATCATAGTATGATTAAAGTCTTGAATGAGGCAGGGATTAGAGAAACACAATTGGAGATGATGGCAGACCGACTTGCCCACAATGCACCAATTGTTTTGATAGAAAGCTGCATGAAGGCCATCGGGGCCAGGAGCTTTAAGAGGTGCCATTAGTTTAACTGCATTCCAGATTTCATCACTAGAAAGAGGTTGACTTAACATGGCAGCTTCCTCAGCAGATAAAGAAAATCTCCAGGTACCCGGTGAGAGGCTTGAGGTCTGAGAACACCATCAGATTGATACAGCTTCTGAAAAAAGTTAACAACCATGAGTTGAATCTGAGTAGGGTCAGAATGAATAAGACCATTCTCATCTGCTAGGATAGAGAAAGTTTTCTTTTTGCTACGATATTTCGTGTATTGATGAAAAAACTTGGTGTTTTGATCCCCAGCTAAAGTCCAATCACGAACACTCCTTTGAATCCAATTCACTTCTTCATCTCTCAAAATATTTTCCAGTTCAGAGCTAAGTTGGTCATGGAGGCGGCACAGGAACTTATCATCCATCCAAAATGAGTTCTTTTCAATACCAGTGAGTCTAGCTCGAAGTCGGCCCTTGCGAGCACAAGTTGAATCAAACCTTTGACTATGCCAGCTGAAAGCTTTAGTTTGGAAAATAGAAATATTCGAGAGAAGAGAAGTACCATCTTTCCAATTATCAGAGAGTAACTTTTTGAAGCTCGAGTGAGACTGCCATTCAACCTGGTATCTAAAAGGCCTGTAGCTATGAGGATTCCTGATATGATGAGGATGCACAAGTTTGATTAGAAGCGGAGCATGGTCAGACTGAAGGCGTGGTAAAATCTCAACAGTGCAAGAGGGAAAGAGACTAAGCCACTCAGTATTAGCAAGAAACCTGTCCAGGCGTCGGTGAAGAGAACCACGGGACCAAGTAAATAAGTTGCCAAAAGTTTTAAGTTCAGTCACATTATTGGCATCAACCCACTGTTGTAACTCGTAGCAAGAAGAAAAAGAGCTAGTACCACCCTTGGACTCAGAAGTTCGAGCGATACAATTAAGGTCTCCTCCAACCATCCAAGGACCTCTACTAGAACTTCCAATACGAGATAATTCGGGCCAAAGACAAGCCCTTCGACTCTTACTGGGCGCAGCATAGACAAAAGTGGAATGTAGAATAGAGTTATGACAGTGAATCTGAACATCAACAAATTGAGGGTGACACTCCAGGATGTCCACCTTAACAACATCTTTCCATAAGAGCCATATACCTCCGGAAAAACCAATAGCTTCAACTCTAAAAGAGAAAGGAAAACCACATCTCTTGATAAAAGAATCAGCAACTGCACCACTAATTCGAGGTTCGAGAACAGCCACTAAATCCACCTTATAACGGGAAGTCATATCTCGGAATTCTCTTAGGAAAGCCCTAGAACCTGCGCCCTGAACATTCCAACATACAATAGAAATAGACATAAAAATATAAAGAAAGAGAGACCTGGAATCTGCCTAGAGACGAAGGTGTGCCGGCACACTGGATGCCCTGATGGAATTCAACTCATATGGAGGGTCACCTGTGTCCATATGATCAACATTAGAAACCTGCTCCACATAGGATGATGAAGGCTGATCAGGGGGACGACCATTGTGACTGCTAGGATGAAGTGAAGGGTTGGTGGGAATAGATGGTGGGGGAGCCACAAATGTGACTACTGTATGATGGTCGGCTTGAAGGGAGGAATGAGAAGGGTAAGCTTTCACTCCCGAAGGTTGAACCCAACCACTAGGAGAGACAGGATGGCGTTGAGGGTCGGAGGAAGGCTGTATGGAAGGAGAAGAAAGAGGCTCCGTTCTACGAATGACTGGAGGATGAGTAGAAGGAAATTCCTTGCGTGAGGGAGGAGCAGCCACTGGGGCCTGGTGACGATTACGCAAGGGAGAAGGATCTGGTTGGTCAGAGGAATTATCAAGGAGGGAGAAGCGGTTGGAATTAGAAATAGAAGGAGGATGGCCTGATCTTGCCGGTCTGATCGGTTGTCTCTTTCTCGACTGGACCAACATCCAGGGTCCAAAGGAGTTCTCCGTAGGAAGTACCTCCTCATCTCGATTCTCATTATGGTGAGGACTCGCCGGAGATTCAACCGCTGAGGGGCAATTCGATTGTAGATGTCCATACCTGCCACATTGAAAGCATACTGTTTTGATATTCTCATATTCAACTTTGAAATCCTTACCATCAATAGAAATGCAGGGAGTTAATGGTTTGTCAAGATCAATTCGGACGGCAAGACGGGCGAATCGGGCTCTCTTAGTATCTCCGGTATTGAAATCAACGCTTATCACATGGCCGATCGCCGAACCAGCCAAGGCAACAACTCGCTTGTTATACATATGCATGGACATACTCGGAACCCTAGCCCAAACCACTATCGACTTCACCACATTAGTATTGGGATCAAACGACTCTTCCCATCGTTGAACGTGCAAATATTGCCCTAAGACCATCCATGGTCCACCGGTAAGCGCATGTGTGGCTTCCTCCTCCGTCTTGAATTGGATGACGTAATAATCATTTTCTAAGTCGATGAGATCATAGTTCTTAGCCGAGGGCCAAATTTGCTCTATCCTTGTTTGTAAGATCTTGAAAGAAATTCGCCGACCCATAACTTTGAAGACCACCGCATTGGACCACGGCCTCAACAAGAAAGCCCTGAAAGAATCAGAGAACGTAATACATGGTTTACCATCAATGAAAGAAAGAGTAAGATCTTCAGGATCGTTAAAGGCCTCGTCTGGATCATCATCTAAAGTCATGTGTACAAAACCGGCTCTACGACGGGCAACATCGCTGTACGACGCTCTAGGGCGTTTAGTAACTCTGGTATCCAAGGGAGCAGGCGGAACACCGCCATGATCGGTATCATCTTCTTCCGCCATGAAGTAGGTTTCCGACGCTAACAATCAAAGGGATGTTCTTGGAGAATCTTGGAGGATTCTATTTTGGCGCTCCTTCTCAGTTCCTAATTTATTTAAATTACACTATAAATATATACTATCTTGTATAAGTAGCACACCCTTTTTGGTAATTTACAAATTTTAGAAGCACTCTTCAGTTTTACACATCCAAATAAACTTTTAAAAAAAAAAAAAAAAAAAAAAAGGGCTTCGGCTTTTTTTAAAAGCCAATACAAACTGGCCTTTAGTCTTTTACCAATAAAATAAAGTCCAAGTTATCACATTATTTCTTTGTGTTCTTCCCAAAATATGAAAATACGATTTAGGACAAAATTCTTCCTTTGTATTCTTACCAAACACTATTTAGGAAAGATGTGTAAACCCAATCCAAGGATGTGGCTTGTGTGCTGTCAACAACACATATTGACAAAAATGGAATAATGGATAAGCATAGAAAAATGATATCAGGGCAATGAAAAATAATAATTGTGTGAAATGATGTGTTATGAACAGTAATCTACTCTTATGAATAGTAACATATAAACTCTCTCTCCCAAAAATCCTTTTTATGAACAGTAACCTACCTATATACTCAATATTCTCTTTCTGTATGCAATCCAATATAAATTTTTAACATTTAATAACTCAAAATGTGTATAAATAAAAATTTTAAAAGTTTGATATTTTACAACTACAAGATGAGCCAAATCCAACGAGATCCTACTTAACTATATTTTTTCTTCCATAGATGTTGTATAAATATGAGTCAAAATTAGATAATAAACAATAACAAAAGTCAATCATTTTTCAATATTAAAAAATGGTGAGGAAGTGTATAAAAGCATAATGCACTCTCGAAATATAGGAGAAACAAATTTAACGAAAATTCACATTAGATAATTTAATTTTGGGCTAATATTTAAAAAGGGTCACCAGAAGGAATCATTTCCACTTTTAGGCCATCATAACTTGATTTCTGAAAATAAGCCATCATAAACATAACTTGGATGAATTTATGCCATATGACTTATTTGAAAAGTCAACTGACCTTAACGACTTTTCATTTCTTTCATTTAAACCCAAAGAAAGTTTGACTTTAATTACTTTAGTCATTTCTCTATATACTTAATTTTTCATTATATAAATGACACCCAATGCGCTTGAAAATCGGTATCAGGGCATAGGTTTTATTGAAGAACATATTAATTATATTATTTATAATATTTTATCTCTTAATGGCGAAGATTTAATAATTTTATGGATTCAATTAATTTTAAACCTACGAGTTATTTCGAAAATTTGGAAATAAAAAATAAAAATTTCCAAAGGAAATTCTTGAACTTGTCCATAGGACAAGATATTATTAAAAGTAATTTCTTTCCTAAAAACGAAAGGAACAGACTGGAAAGAAATTGATCCGGATAGCTCAAAGTTCTCACAGGACTTAAGGGAAATCCAAAAAACAATTCAAAATTATGGTAACCGGGTATTGATTTTACCTGGAAAAGTTGATAACTTGAATGAAACGACAGATGAGATCTTGAAATTATTTCAAGATCTAAAGAAGGAAATTTTGAATCTGAAATTTGACATTTCGGATATCAAGAAAAAGGCATAAAGATATTCCTGAATCTTCCAAGAATAACCAAGCAAATAATAGAGATGCATTTGGACCAGTACAAGCTTTACACCAAAAGGATAAAACAACCATGGTCCCAAAGCAAAAATCACAAGAAGAACTGATGATTGATCTCCTGAAAACAATCGAATGAGTGTTTTCAGAGCAGATCTATCAGATCTACAAGAACTTGAAGAATCATTTTCCCAAGTAGGGATTATGGATCTGGTCAATGTAAAACCCAATGAAGTTCTTCATTTGGGTTATGCGGAAGAATCTGGATCCAACTCAGTCACGATGCACCGCCTGATGTCCCAATGAGAGAAAATACATATTTCCATATATACAGGTATCCTGAGGTGCATTTCAATGCAATAAGAAACCCAGGACGGAACCCGAGTAGAGCACCAAAATCCACACCGTGGGCCAAGATGATGTTACAACCATTAAATCCATATGGCATAACACTGAACCTCGGAGTTATCGACTTCCAAAATATCGAAGATCTGATCGACGAATGGGTAGCTTCAATGAAGATTGTAGTGACCACCCTGGATCTCGATAAAGAAAACCTTTGTCAGACTAATAGAGCTAAGTCTCGAAGGATCGGCAATGTTGGGCTGGAAAACTCCATGACGGCTTTAAAGGAGCAAATACTTGAAGGAGAATCCAAAAGCACAGTCTGCGAAAGATTTGGCCTCTTATTCAAAATCCATTTTGTAGGAGATGGTTATTTTGAAGAACAGAGAACAGAAAAAATCAAGGTCTACACCCAAGCACTATTGGGTATGGAGTTAAGAAGTATTTGTGCAGTAGACGAATATATCTACTGGTTTCATAAATACTATTTTCGGAGTAAGATGACAGCTGAAGTAGCATGTCTCATGTTCTTTGCAAAGATCTGCAGCCCATGGAGAGAGATGTTGATCCAATCGTACACTACCCCTCGTACGGTGGACTCAATAGCCTGAAGAATGCCCTTCTTAAAGGATAAGCTCAGAGATTGGTGTCAACAGGCAGCAGCCCAAAAGAACATCAAGAGACTAAGAGGTAAAAGAACGATTTTCCAACAATTATAGGAGAATCAGAAGAAAAGAGAAGAAAGAAGAAGAGTCGAGGCTCATACAATAAGAGTTTCAGAAGACCTCCATTCCGAAGAAGAAGAGCATGGTGGTCCAAGAGCAAGGCCAGAACATACAAAACTTGACAAGGAACGGGAACGACGAAGAGTTCATCCCAAGGCTCAACTAGCTCAGCAGTAAGGAGTACGGGGAGAACGACGTCGAAAAGAACGTTCAGACGAGCCCATACCCGAGCCAATGAAAGTTTCAAAGACTGCAACTGTTGGAAGTGTGGAACCAGAGGTCATATCTCACCAGATTGCCCTCAGAATCGTGAGACGAATGTACGAAGCCACGGAGGATATCGTGGAAGCGGTCTACCATGGAAAGCTGGTACCAGTCTATCAGTTTGAAAACATCCCCTCGGATCAAAGCATCTACTAGGAAGAACTAAGAAGTGACTCGGACTTATACTCAGATGGATCATCAACCGAGTCTGACTGAAGAGGACATTTCAGACCACTAAAAACCTGTCTGGATTCTTTTAAGGATGACAATCTCGAATCGAACCATGGAAAGAATAATGCGACAAGATTCCAACCTCAGCCCATGACGGATTCAGAATTGGTGGGATTGGAAGAGTACTAAATCAGATGGGCTCAACCAGAGGAGACATAACATCATCTATAAGTAAGTGCATGTGAGTTTGCAATTCCTATGGAACTTACTTGTAATGTTATAGATATGCAAATAATTCATAAAGAAGAAATTCTTGAGGAAATAAGCAGAATGAAGGAGGAAATTGCTATTACTATGAAATGGATCCACATAAGAGCCATCGAAGTAGTAATTAAGGAAACCTTCAAAGAAGGCATTAATTCTGAATTACATCTATTAGTTACTGATAGAAGAATCAATAACCTTAGAGATGGTCTTCTTGGGACTATGGTAGGAAATGTATATGCAGGGAAACTAATGTTTGACATACATCCCAGAATATCCTATAACCTAGCCGACCAAGATTTTAGCAGAGTGCTAACCCTTCATCAAGATTTCAAAAGAAAAGATCTTATGAAAGAAGGGAATAGACCATATCTATAACTTATAGAATTTCTTATGCACTTTCCAATAGTCACCATTCTGACTTATTTTTTAGGAAAGAGTATATAGAAATTCCTAGAATTTTCAAGGAATTCGTTAAAGTCATGACTTCAAATCCTACCCAGATTCCAAGGTTAGGAGGAGTAGACATACAGATAAGAGATTATCCTACTCTAGACATATCAACGAGTGCTAGAATTGAGTACGCAAGCCGTATATCTTTTTCAGAAGACAGAATTATGGCATATAAAGGAAAAGAATTTATCAAAGATCTAATTCCTCAATCCATTGTGGTAGATAATATAAAGATTAAATGCCCTGAAGGATGGAAAGAAATACGAGTAATATTTGACATCACTGAAAAGATTAACCGTTTTGCATGTGATGACTTATACTACTTGCAGCAGCCATCAATTGGAACCTATGAAGGAACAACTGAAATTGCAGGACACGAGATCGGAGTCTTAGGCACCGTCGCAAAAGACAATAAGGTTATGATTTTGGGATTAAGTTTCCTCGAAAATCATAAACCATGGGTAAGAAAGGATAATGGAATAGAATTTAATCGGAAGGGGTTACACCATCAGAATTAAATGACAAGTCCATTTTCCATTTATATCTCAGTAGAGATAATATATGAACAATATAAGTCGGAATATTTTGCACCTCATATTGATTCAGGTTCAGGTATTTGCACAGCAAAACCAGGAGTTTTCCCAAGCGAAGCTATGGAATCATTACCCATTATTGCAGGAAGAGATTTTCCCAAAAAATCTTAGTACTAAATAAGGGTATTCGACAGGCCAATATCATGATTGGAGGAGCATTTGGTATACCTTGGTATAAGGTAAAAACGCCTCCTATTTACTTTCATGATACAGGAGCGGATATTTTGTCAGGTAATAATTTCATGCAATCCTTTACAAAATATGTTCAAGATAACAAAAGAAATTTGTTAATATTTACCACAAGTTGTGGAAATGAGATACAAGTGTGACTTTGTTGGCAAGAGAAAAGGCATTCAACGAGATAATGCCGATATTATTTCGCAGCAAACGTGGTGATAATGATGTCAAATTAACCCATCCAAAAATACAAGATAAAAGAAAGTTTGGTAAGACTTTGTTGGCTTTTAGACAGCAAGGATTCGATGAAGCTTCTATTGAGAAAATTATAAACCTCAAAGAAGCAATGTAGGAAATGAAGTCATTGAATATAACTTCATTAGACATTGATGGGGAAACTAAATTGTCCCTTGCAAAAGTCAAAAGGCTTATCCAGAGAAAATTTATCGAGGATCCTCTGGCATGGTGGGATAAAAACAAGATCGAAGCTACTCTACAGATAAAAGAACAATATAAATATGAGTATGTTCAATACAAACCCATCTTAATGAATATGCAGGATAAGAAAGATATGCAACAAATTATCAAGGGACAAATCGATCTTAAACTTATCGAACCTGGAGTCAGCTTATAGTAGCCTAGGTTGGTAACAAACTATCAAGGTAATAATAAAATAATACAGTTTGATGGTTATTACATTTCGAGTAGAGAACACTTAATTGATTGCATCAAAGGTGCTAAAGTATTTTCAAAATTTGATTCCAAATCTGGTTTTTATCAGATTAAGGTGGAGAATGCATCGAAGAAATTCACAGCATTCTCCACCTCACAAGGGCAATATATTTGGAATGTTATGCCAATGGGGCTTTCTAATGCCCCTCACATATTCCAAAGAAAGATGGATAATCTATTTAAGGATTATCTAGAGTTTATGTTCGTCTACATAGAAGACATTCTGATTGCATCTCAAAATATTAAAGAGCATATTAAACACCTTGAAATATTTTCATTCTCATTGCATCTCGAAATATTAAAGAGCATATTAAACACCTTGAAATATTTTCATGCATGTCACAGGGAAGGTCTTGTTCTCTCTGAGAAAAAGGCTACAATCGCTGCTAACAAAATTGAATTCTTAGGAGTTCAAATTGATGAAACATGGATAGAGTTATAGAACACACTGTGGAGAAAATCCGCAATTTTCCTGACATATTCAAAGACAAGAAACAACTTAGAGTTTCTTGGGAGTCAGGTATGTTTATAAAAGACCTTGCAAAATATAGAAAGAATTTTAGACCACTCCTAAAAGAGACTGAAATCTCTAAATGGAAATGTGAAGAAATTCATACAAAGAGAATTCGCGAACTAAAGCAAGTCTCTAATAGCTTGCCGAAACTCGCAATACCTCAAGATGAGGATGAGTTGGTAGTCTATACAGACGCCAATGACTTTTGATGGGCAGGAGTGCTCATGAGAAAAACAACTACGGGGCAAGAACCCTGTAGATACACAGGAGTATTGTTCACTGAACAACAAGCGAAACTTTGGCACATTAATGAAAAAGAACTCTTTGCAGTATGGAAAATATTTAAAAAAATGGTCTTTATTCTTACTTGCAAAGAAATTTGTTTTAAAGTTGATAATACTAATGTTAGAGCTTTTCTAAAAAAAAATAAACTTGAATCAAAAATTGAAAAAGCTCTTATTATCAGATGGCAAGCTAAATGTCAATATTATATTTATGATATTGATGTTATAAAATATCATGAAAATGTTCTTGCAGATTTCTTGACGAGAGATGGAAGCATTTTAAGCTGATTCCATCATTACGAGATTCCGGCACTTCAGAGAAAACCTAGAGGAGCTATCAAAGCATTTTGGACAGCTCGAGATCAATACACGGGTGGTCAAATACAACAGAGCGATGTGGACATGATCCGCAACAATATACGAATCTCCCATATAGCAATGACAGCATTATGGGAAATAATATTAGAGCCAATCAGGAAGGCATCGGCCTCCCTGATTAAAAAAAAAAAGAGAGAGAGAGAGAGAGAGAGAGAGAGAGAGAGAGGTGCCCAAAAAAGAGAAAGGCGTCGGCCTCCCTTTAAGTCAAATATATTTTGTGCAACATGATCTCCATCAAAGGAAAGACAAAAAAAAAAAAAAAAAGGAGTAAGTACTGTAGTCTGTATATCTTAGAATATGGGAAAAAGACCCATATCGTCACATAATTTAGCAAAACAATACAAAAAATATTGTTTTGCTAAATTAATACTCAACCCTACTCTTCAGTAATTTAGTTTAACACTATAACCTTCTTTGTCGTCAGATATAAACTCAGGTAGCAATATCCCATTTTGCCGGTTGAATTTGAGTACTCCACAAGGTTCTCCAAGCAATAAATTAGAGGTAAAAGCCCAATGGATACACTTAAAAACATTTCAAAAAATCTGGAGATGATATTTTAAGAGGAAAAAGACTCATATCGTTCCATAATTTAGCAAAATTTTTAAAACAGTCTAAAAAATATCGAATTAGATGAACCCGTTCCATAAATACCATAATCATCGTCGAACCCGTCCATGAACCGATTTTTACACTAATCATTACCGAATCCGTCCATTAAACTGTCTTAGTGAAAGGACCGATTCGGCGATGAGTAGGTATTTAATGGACGGGTTCGGCAATAATTAGCAGAAAAACCGGTTCATAGACGGGTTCGGCGATGATTAGGGTATTTATGGGATGGGTTCATCTAATTCGATATTTTTTGGATTATTTTGCTAAATTATGGGACGATATGGGTCTTTTTCTCATATTCTAAGATATACTTACTCCTTTTTTTTTTCCTTTGATGGAGATCATGTTGGATATTTATTTTTTATTTTTTATAATTTAAGACTAAAAAACAATTTTTTTCTAAACAATTTAAGTATGCTATATAAATTACAAATGGACAAATTAAAAGAGATGAGTCGGAAGTCGGGGACTTGATCACTTGGCCAAATTTTCATCATCGACTGGAAAATAAATTTTCAATCTACTTTCAAAATTTTAAATCTTTTATAATAAAACATAATTATTAATTATACAATTGTTTTAATTTTCTACTACGTCATTCATAACATATTGTAAAAGAAAAAAAAAAAAACAACAACAACAATAATTCATGTATGAATCTGTAGATTCATAACATATTGTGAAAAAAACAAAACAAAACAATATTGTCAAATTAAATACTTGAACTCCAAATCCCAAAGTCTAAACCCTAATAAACTGTAAACTTTGTAGCTTAAACAAAGCCAACTCATTCAATAATTCCATACCCTACTCGGAAATTGCATTGCCCAGCTTTTACCAGTCCAATATTGCTCCTTACTTCGAAAGCCGCCTTCTCTTCTCTGCATACAGAAAATTCAAGACAACACTTTATTATGCTTCCATTATAGGAGAGTATATAAAAGATGATTGATGGAGTATTATTTATGAATCATTATATATAAAAGATCAAATTGACAAGACAGAGTCGTGACCTGATGTTCGAACTTCAAAGTCTCCTTGTCGAGTCTCAAAATTTCCTTGACTGATAGAAAGCTAGGATTAACAGTAACAATCGAAATATCTGCACGTGGTTTTCTATTCGAATGTTGTTTAATTATTACACTCTTATCCTTTGGATCGTACAAAAGGATATCACCTGAGCTTGAATGCAATAAAATTGACCCATTTTTCACAACTTGCACAGTCTTATACCGGGATGTGCAATAAATATTATGGATAACAAACATCTTGCTCCAACATTTATCATCACCATTACTTCTCAAGATCCAGAAAACGAACGAGTGGATGCCATTGTCACTGTATCGACCTCTAGAGTTATGAGAAAGACAATAAACCAAACCTAGACATCCATCGAGCACTCCAACGACAGTCCCTTTCACTCTATGATCTTCTAGAGAGTTCTGCGGCCCTTTAATCACTTCAAATTCTTCCCTTTCAAAATCAAAGAAAGTAATATTGCATTCTTCTGAAACATAATCTGCCCAATAAATGACACCATCTAAGAACATGTGTCTATCAGTCAATCGAGGGACAAACTGCAGAGGGACAAACTGCAGAGGAGTATTTTCAATAACCCTCCACGAATTAGACTCTATATTAAGAACCGAAGTTTCAATTTCAACATCAATATCATCATCATTATGTCTCCTCCTATTAAAAAGATGTGAGAATTTCAAAATCTTGTATTGGTTACTGGCCACGCTGCAACCTAACCACATGGAATATAAATACTCGCCTGCACTGATTTTCCCCCCTCTCTTTAAAGGAATCACTACATATTCATTAGTGATAGGATTGCACACGAAGGAATTCCATTCCATCAAGCTAACAACAAAAATCAATCCATTACAAGAATTCACGAGACGATACTCATTATTGGGCAGCTGAACAATAGGATTCTTCATATTCCTTAGAGGAGGAAATCCATTTACATTCGACGACGAGCACCCCATGGCAATTTCGTGTTCAGGGTCCAGTAAGTAGAGTTCTCTTGAGGGTGGATCTTCATGATCCCCAAGGTCCTGTAAAATCAGAACTGGGGAGGCGTGTGCGGAGTGCCGAGCAGCGAAATAGTGATCATCCGAATAAGAGGAGTTATGAAGAAACGTCTTGCAGACAGACTTGGCGATGTAAAGAGTCTTCAATGAAAGCCTGTCCAGGATTTCCGTCAGGACATCAGGAGGCAGATCGAGGAGACCTGTTCCCATCGTTGCTGCAGGTAGAATTATCGGAGTGCCTTTTAGCGTTTTGGTAGGGTTTTAAGGTAATAATTCAAGTTCAACCTATATAATTCAAGTTCAAATCTGTAAGAAAAGAAAAAATCTAGAGAATTTGTAAAATCCTCTATAAATATTTTTCTAGGATTTAGAAATTTGAAAGGATTTGAATTGAATATTAAGATTTCCTTTAATGGCTCATCCAAAAAAACAATTAAGATTTGGATTCCAGCGATGTTTTAGTTATTTCAGTTGTTTGCTTTATACTGTATAGAATTTAAATATAGGAAATTTGTAAAATTCTATTTATATATATATATATATATATATTCATTTTTTTGTTTTATATTATTTTTGTTTTTAATTTAACTAGATACCCGCCCGCGGTACCCGTGGGGATGTAAATTCTATAAAATATAATATAAATTTATATATAAATCTAATTGTATTATTATTATTGTTATTATTATTATTATTATTATTATTATTATTATTATATTATTATTATTATTTTGTCCTGTAAATTTAAAATGATTACCAATTTGCTGCTAGCACACCCGCCCTTGCGATGCGCGTGGATGTAAAGTTTAAAAATAATTTATAAAATAGAAAATAGAGAATATTATTCTCATCAATATTTCGAAGTTAAAGATGAAAGAAATAAGCACAAAATTGTATAATATTAAAAAGAAAACCACTAAAAGATTAAATTACATGAACTTTAATTTGTTATTCTTATTTTTGGGCCATTTACAATAAAATGTTTACATTATATGCAGCCTAAATCTAAAAGCTGCACCTTCATGAACACTCCAACATGCTGTAGAGATTGACATTGGCTCTTGTTGATAGTCATAATAGTCATAGCATAACAAACAATTAGTGGCAACTGACGTCTTGAAAATTTAAACGGTATTCTATGATCATATGAGGTTAAACTCATTCGTAGAATAAGTACTTTTTGTCCACTGCTTTCTCGAGTCAATACTTCACCCCGTACGATATTTTTTCACATTATTGTCGGAATCAATGTACTGCCAGTCAATACTTCAAATCCCCCTTGCACATTTTTTTTTTCTTTTCGGAACCAATGTAACTTCACCCTTCAAGACATTTTTCACATTATTGTCGGAATCAATGTACCGCCACTCAATACTTCACCCCTAGGTCATTTTTTCTCATTCTTGTCGAAACCAATGTACTTGCAGTCAATATTTTACCCTCCAAGATAATTTTTTCTCACTCTCGTCGGGACCAATGTACTGCTAGTCAATGTTTCACCCTCCAGGACATTTTTCCTGCTCTCGTCGGAACGAATTACCAACCCGGCCACACGGATGCGCGTGGATATAAATTTTAAAAAATTATATAAAGTTAAATGTTAAATTAATTTAAATTATATATAATTTTATTAAGTTAATTGTTATGATGTTATTAAATAATTTATTGATAAAAGCGAATTAAAAAAATTACAACATAATATATTGTAAGTGAAATGTATTATAAGATCTTGTAGCTTTTCTTTGCAATAAAAACTCAATGTGGATTTGTTTTCATGACGACTATAATTTTTGGAGAATTAAAATTTTTAAGCCGTATCCTTTTATCAAATACGCCAACATTATTTATAGTTTTACATTTGGTCCTGCACATAGTTACAAATAACTAAAAGACATAGTGATAACTTAATTATCATCAAAGGTTTACATGTAAGGGGTTGGGGACTTACCTAGCGGTCATGTCCTCCTTCTCCCAACCATAGGTTGGGGGTTCGATCCTCACCCGGCCCTCTATCCCTCCCCTTAACCCCCTTTGTAATTTGTATGGTTTGGGCTTCCACATACATTTGCCGATACATGAATGTCACTGTTTACTAAAAAAAAAGTTTAAATATAACATCCAAACCATAGGATCGACACGTCAATCATCATGACTAAATAAAACAGTAAAACCGCAAGTCCAATACAGGTCATAAATAAAATACAAAATCAAACTATTTGCTTACATGAATGAACAGTATTTCCAAACCATATCACATATAAAATTAATTTTTTACCATTTCATTCTAATATAAAATTCCGAAAAGCCCAATGGCAGTGAAGGCCAATTTCATTCACAAATTAATTAAAATGATCAGGTCAAATTGCATTGATAAGATGATCATCAGTTGAACACCCCCCGATCTCATTTGAATTTCAGTTTCATTAAAGATGATCGCCAGTCAAACACTCCCCAATGATCTCATTTCATATGCATTGATTTAAAACAAAAAATTCAACTATTTGCTTACATCAATGAACAGTACTTTTAAAAGTATATCACATATAAAACCAATGTTTTACCATTTCCTTTTAATATAAAATTCTGAGAAGCCCAATGGCATTGAAGTCCATTTTCATTCACCAATTAATTAAAGTAATCTTGTAAAATTGCATTGGTAAGATGATCGTCAGTTGACCACTGTAATACTCGAGAATTTTGCAACATAAAACAATAATTAAATAAATAAACAATAAATAAAATAAATACGATAAATAAATAAATTCAGCAAATAAATAAATAAAGATAAGGAAATGAGAAATGGGATTTAACTTAAAAAGGAATTAAAGGAATTTAATTAAACAAAAAGAGTTAATTAAAGATAAATAAATTCTTACACGTATACCCGACACCTATGGACTCGAAAACTCGAGTCCAAACATAAATTTAGATTCGAGGAAATGACGATACGGGATTCCTATTTCCGTAAACCCAAAGATACCCCGGAAATCGGAATCCGGGAGCATACGGGGATAGAAGTCCGAAAGAGAGGAGGAAAGGCACGACGGATCGCACGACCCACCCGGACCGAAGTCCAGGCGAGTGCCGCGCGGTGGCGGCGCGGTCAATAGGGAAAAGCCGCGCCACGACCGCGCCATGCAATAGATTCGCCGGTTGCGAGATTCACTCGCCCAAATCCGGATTTTCCGACTTCTGTTGAACACCTTTCGGCTCAAGACTCTTAGAGGCAGACCTTGGACGTCCCTAGGTCATGTTTACCTATAAATAAGACCTCTTGAAAGACCCGAACACTTTTCAAAACCCTACGATACTCTCTATACACAAAACCCTAGATCTGGAAGTCATCGGAGGCACCAAAACCGAGCGGGGACTGCCGTGGACGAATTCGGATCTCTTCTAACGCTGTGGTAAGTTAGATCCGTTCATCCATCTCGTTTTTAATTCAAAAACGAAACCCTAATTCTCTTCTTTTTCCTTCTACACCCCGAATCGGATCTAGAACGAAGAACCCGACGAACGGAGAGGATAAACGGTGGACTGGAAGCCACGCCTTTGAAATAGACAATCCCGGACATCTACGAATCTGTAAGTTGACACTTACATGGTTTTGGGAGTAATTAAAACACTTAACCTAAAAGCTTAATCGAAACTTTCAAAATCTGTCAACGGATTATTTCTACCGGCGCAACAGTTTTGTCGAATTTTTCCGAACCTTAAAACGTCTTCGAACGGAAAAACTTAAAACACAAAAAACGTTCCTAAGGCTTAGATCTATCTACTGTAAACTTTTCAGAATTTTTCATGATGATTTGATACATGAAATCCACCCGAAACCGAACTGCTTGAAATTGGATCTTGAAATTCTTGACAGAACTTAGGTCCGATCTTGATGACGTTTTTGACATTAGTTATAAGCCGATTTAAATCTATAGCCGAACATAAAAGTTGTAGACAAATGTCTTATGAAGGTCTCTGTAAAAGTTCATTAAGTTTGGAGTTGATTTGCTATGGTAGATCTTGATAATCTTGAACTGCTGTACACGAAATTTGGACAGATTAATGATATGACGAAAATTGATGCTTTTGACCTATTTCGGTATCTCGGATTGAAAAAGTTAAAACACAAAAGTTGTTCATCTCGATGTTTCTGAGTCAGTGGTAAAATTTCAGAATTTTTGGAATTAAACTCGAGTTTTAATGAATTTTGAAGTAAACTGTGGTTGACCAAGTCAAATCTTGAAATCTTGTTGAAATGGTGAAACTAGCCTTTAAGGTTTAAACGAGTAGAAGACTCTTTGAAATAAATACATAAAATCTGAAATTAGGAAATCCCCTTTACAAACTTGATCTTTAAAATTAGGGGTGAGTGCTCTGCAGGGTGCCCTCCTAACGATTCACTTCATGCCTTTATGGACGATGGTGACCCCGCGCGAAAGTTTTGAGATATGTTGCCAAAACGGCATGAGATATATGGCCTACACTCTCGTGAATATCCACATGGGTTTCCCGAGGCTCCGGAGTGGTACTGGGTATGGCAGATACGGCTGCGGCCGCCGGTTTCCGGCTAAACTTGTTGATATCGCGATGTAATCGTGAAACACTTGAAATACTAAATCTTGGGTGTAATGGGGATAGTTAAATGTTTAATTATTGTCCTTTTAAATTATTAAATGCTTTATTTGAATTAATTATGGCTTTTATTTAAATTATGCTAAATGTACTATTGGTTAGTGCCATGATTTAAATTATGAGAATTGGTTATATTATTAAATTAAATTATTTATGATTATTATCATGCTTTTATGTAATTATTAAATTAATGGCCTTTAAACCCTACGATCATGCATGTGTTAGCTTACTCAGCAAGTTGTGCTGACCAAACTATTTATTTTTCCTTTTTCCTTACAGAGTATGTGGAACAAACATGAGCACGTTCATGCATGGGGGAAACTTTATTTTTGCGAAACTTTATTATTAAATTCTTGCATTAGACTATAGAATAAACGGGCCTGTTTAACCCGTGTTTTGACCATGTCGGTCTTATTTACATTTCCGCTGCAATATTATACTTAAATACTATTTCCGCTGCATTATGATATTATTATTTTCGAGACTATATTGTATGAGCTGTTTGCAAACGTTTTACATATTTTTAAATACTGAAATACCTAGCCTTGCATCTCTTTAGTAAGCCGGAGAAACCGTGTCTTACTAGGGAGGTGTGGCGGTGATATCCCGACCTGGGTGACCAAAAACCGGGTGTTACAAGTTGGTATCAGAGCCCGACTATTTTTAAACTATTATTTTTATACCATTATTATTTTTAAACTACTATTATTTTGAATATTATTTTAAATTTTAAAGTATTATTTCCATGGAAAAATTTTTATTTTAAAATCCATGGGAAAAATATATATATATAGTGCATTAAATTATTTTGGGGGAATGATCATTTGCATTTGCATATTGCATCTCTTTTATGTAGAGAACTTAGAATCTTGGCGAATTTTAACTTAGAATCTTGGCGAATTCCAACTTAGAATCTTGGCGAATTTTAACTTAGAATCTTGGCGAAGTTAACCTAGAATCTTAGCGAATATTAACTTAGATCTTTTGCTTGCGCTAGATGGCTAGTCAAGATATGATGCACTTGATGATCAAAATGATGAACGTTCACCTTGATTCCCAACAAACCATACAACAAATGAAAAATCGTATAGCTCACTTGGAGGCAAATCTGCACCAAATGGGAGAACTAAGGGAAGCTGACCTCCAGCACTTCCTGAACTTGAGAGCCGCTGATCAAGGTCGCATAAAAGACTTAGAAACTCAAGTGCAAAAGCTTACCGAACGAGGCGATGCGATGATAGATAGAATCGAGGATCTAGAGACGGGCCTGCTTGACCTTACCGACATAGTAGTACCATATAGCCCTGTGGAAGACCATTTGATGGGACCACGAAGCCCAACACCCCAAGTAGAGAGCCCATCCGGCCTTATCCGTGGACGCTACGGAACCCTTGGACTCTGGCCCCACATGGTCCGCATGTCGCCAAACCCGAGCCCCGTGGAGAACCATCTGGAGGAGTCACCGGAACCAGTTCCGGAAGCCGTCGATCCACCATCCCCAGTGTTTCATGGACCATTGGGCACCGGCCAAGTCTCTGATGAGGATGACCCAATGGAAGACCCCATTACTCTGCCAGAGGACGCAGAGATCCTTTAGATACTTTGTCTTAGATAGTACATTTATTTTGCGCATCCTATTACTTGTATTAAATTTCTTTTAAGGAATAAAATGCAAGTTGATTTTTTTTTCCTTGAAATCCTTCAGCCCTAAACTATCAAAAAAAAAAGAAAAAAGAGAGAGACAAACCGGAATAGTTCCACCACATTTTCTCTAAACGATAACAGTCGAGTCAGACAACTGAGCAAGGATACAACAGAAACATAAACCACTAAGCATAATCAGCAAGATCATCCTTATACAGTCCAATAAGAAAACAACCAAATAAAACACTACTACTGCAAACCTAAATGGAGAACGCAGAAACGAAGTATCACTGGTCGGGAGGCGGGAACTGACGACGCATATACTCGTCCATCTGACGCATGTAGGCATACATGTCGGTCATGGTGGCCTGCTGCTCCAGCTGCCTCGTAGTGATCGTATCCATGCGAGCCTGGTATAGATCCATCCTGGCATCCAAAGCGTCATAACGAGTCTGCCCGGCTGCAAACCCAGCGTCCATACGAGCAAACCCAACATCCATACTAAGCTGCATACCCTATCTGAAGTATTTGCGGCACCTCCGGACCTTGCTGGGGAACCACGGGAGGTGGAGGTGGCTGCTCATGAGGGACAACCAGAATCAAACCATCACCATTGGGCTCCGGGCGAAGGACAGCCGGAGGAGCCCCACGTCGTAGAGCACTGCGTCGAGCTGCGCAGGTAGGGATACGGTAGTAGCCGCCAGCGGCTAGCTCGTAAGGATCCGTCTCTGGTGACGTACGGATCCCCTGAACCGCACACATATCACAAATAAGGTGAACATGGGTAATCACCCTACTCCCCCGACCTCGGCGCATACCCCTCAGGTTGTCTGCGATACAAGCCCCAACATTCACCCTACCACCTCGGGTGATAAAACAAATGGTCTCATAGACGTGGTCTATAACGATATGGCTCCGGGTAATCGGCCGGACACGGCCTAACCATATTTGAGCAAGCTCGCGCCACAGAGAGTCCATCGTCGTCAATCGCAGCTCGTGATCATGCTCGAGCCGAGGTCCCACCTCAGTGCACAAAACGCCCCACGCAGGCGGGGGTATACGACCCTCAGGCTGTGGCCGGAATACACCGTCGTCAGGAAGGCCGAAGTAGACGTTGATCGCCCGAGCACTGAAATCTAAATGGCGACCCCGAACCCAGACTCGAGACAAGTCGTTGTTCTCCCCAAGACCGACAATGTTGGCTATGACCTCCATAGCTAAATAACCGGAAGCGATGCCCTCGGGATGGCGCGCGAGTCCAGTCCACTGAAGAAGGTCCAAAACTTGACTAACCCTGTCATCGTCCATATGACGAGGATCCATGCCTCTCTCCGGAACATAAGCCCTGTTTCGACGAAGCTCGTCGAAATAGAACTCCTGAGAGGCCATCATCGCAAACCGATGCCTATCGTGTCGATGGGGACGCACCTCGTCGGGAAGACCCCTGAGTTTAGGGCCCCGCTGCTCCCCGTCCTCCTCGGACTCACTGTCATCAGTATCCGGCATCACCGGAGCAGCAGTACTAGGGCCAGCCGCATCACGCCGAGTGGCTCGTCTCTTGGCCCCCGGAAGAACCATGAGAGACGCCCAGACAACCCACAAGAAGAGCAGCATCCTGCAGATACCCAACCAATACCAAATATAAGGATAAATCCTACACAACAATTACACCAAGTATAGGGCAGAAAAACGCAGGAACATGAAGTGTAAGCTCTAACACGAGCGGTCCAAGAGGATAACCAAACAAAGACTATGTCTAAACAAATCCCAAAACTCTTTGGGGCATTTAGTCAAACACGTTGTGTGCACAATAAAGCAAGTTCAAAGTTTACTTGTAAACGCATGGGAAACGTCCCCAAATTGAAACAATTGCTTAGGCAATAACTCATCATCATAATAGGGCACAAAACGACAACAACGAACTCATTCTCATGCCCGCAATACCAATACAAATCGGGAAATTCATATTCTCCCTAAAGCATGGAAGCCAGTAAAAACTTCCTCAAACTAGGCATACATTGTTGCACCAATACTTCCTAATCAGCAAAAATAACACCAAGTATCGCATAAACTCGCTAATTGCACCAATTAAGTCTAAAAACAACAAATCCCCAATTCTTGTCCCTAAACCCTAATTTCGAAATTCACCCAAAGATTAAAGCTAAACAAGGCATAAAATCTGAAATTGACAAGTAGAAGTAGTAGACACATACCTTACAATGAAAAATCGAAGTCGGGAATGGGAGAATTGGAGGATGAGAGAATGAATTTGGGAGCAAACTAGAAGAAGCCTTGGAAGTGGAAATGGGGCGGAATGGCTCGCGCTCTGCGCGAGCCCTTTTTTTTCAAACTGCTGTGGCCGCGCGGTCACCGCGCGCTGCCGCGTGGACACCGCGCGGGCCACGAAAAGTGTTTTTTTATTTATTTTCCCTACCTTCTATTGTTTACACGATCAACTATTCGGCAAGTTGTTCAAATGCGATTGAAGGAGGTAGCATTTCTAGGACATATAGTATCCGCTGATGGAGTTTCAGTGGATCCGGCAAAAGTCTCTGCCGTAACTGAATGGGCAACTCCCAAGAGCCAAACTGAGAAAAGGAGTTTCCTTGGATTAGCCGGGTATTATAGACGGTTCGTGAAGGATTTTTCGAAAATCGCACGACCTTTGACCCAGCTACTGAAGAAGGGAGTAAAATACGTGTGGACAGAGGCTTGTGAGACAGCGTTTCAAGAACTGAAGAAACGACTCACAACCACACCCGTATTGACACTACCATCAGAGGGTGGTGACTTCGAAGTTTACAGCGATGCTTCGAAGGAAGGTTTAGGTTGTGTCTGGATGCAAGACTCGAGAGTCGTAGCGTATGCATCACGCCAACTAAAACCTCACGAGGAGAATTATCCGACACACGACCTGGAGTTGGCAGCGGTCGTTTTCGCTCTAAAGATATGGAGACATTATCTTTATAGGCGGAAGTGTCGAATGTTCACCGACCACAAGAGCTTGAAGTATATATTCACTCAGAAGGAGTTGAATTTGAGACAGCGAAGGTGGTTGGAACTTATTAAAGACTACGATTTAGAGATAGCCTACCACGAGGGGAAGGCGAATGTGGTAGCCGATGCCCTAAGCCGGAAAACCCAACACGTGACAAACTTGTTGGTAATTCCGCCGGCATTGTACATGGATTTAGCGAGATTGGACGTGGAACTTGTGCATCCGGGCATAGTGAGCGACACGATCAATGCCATGATCGTAGAAACCCCAATATTGGACGAGATTAAGCTCGCCCAACCGGGCGACGCGAAACTCGAAAAGATAAAGGGGTATATTGCCGAGGGAAAAGCAATAGGATATGCTGTCCACGAGGATGGAAGCATTCGTTTCAAAGGGAGATGGTGTGTACCTCAAAAGTGTGCCGAGTTGAAGCGAAAGTTGATGGAAGAAGGGCACAACACGCCATACTCAGTGCATCCCGGAGGCGACAAGCTTTACAAAGATCTAAAGAAGATCTATTGATGGCCGGGAATGAAGAAAGAAGTGGCAGGCTTCGTGGCGAAATGTCTCACCTGCCAAAAGGTTAAGGCAGTGCGACATAAACCCCTAGGACTGATGCAATCACTAGAGATTCCAAGTTGGAAGTGGGATAGCATCTCGATGGACTTTGTCTCGGTATTACCCCGATCACCTAAAGGCATGAACAAGATTTGGGTGATTGTGGATAGGCTAACGAAGACAACCATATTTATCCCGATGAAGGACACGTGGACTATGGACCAACTGGCCCGAGCCTATGTTGATAATGTGGTACGACGACATGGAGTACCACATGACATCATTTCTGATAGAGACAGTAGATTTGTCTCTCACTTTTGGACGGAGTTACAAAAAGCTCTCGGTACTCAAATCAAAATGAGCACCGCATTCCACCCGATGACGGATGGTCAAACCGAGAGAACAATCCAAACACTAGAAGACATGCTGAGAGCATGCGTGTTGGAATTTAAGGGAACTTGGGAATCCCATTTACCCTTAATCGAATTTTCTTATAATAATAGCTACCATGCTAGCATTGGCATGGCACCTTTCGAGGCGTTGTATGGACGAAAGTGCCGAAGCCCATTGAGCTGGGAAGAAAACGATAAGTCCGTGGTAGTGGGACCACAACTTATCGAAGACATGGCTCAACAAATCAAAGTGATTCAAGGAAAAATGACAGCCGCTCAAGACCGTCAGAAGAGTTACGCTGATGTGAGACGACGAGACCTAGAATTTCAAGTGGGAGATAGGGTCATGCTAAAGATATCACCCATGAAGAGGGTGATGCGCTTTGGCAAACGAGGGAAGTTGAGTCCTCGATACATAGGACCTTATGAGATTCTAGAACGAGTCGGAAATTTGGCCTACCGACTGGCTTTACCGCCACAATTAGATCGAGTTCATAAAGTCTTACATGTCTCACAACTAAAGAAGTATGTGCCGGACCCGACACATGTACTTCAACTGGAGATAATCGAACTCGATGAGGATTTGACTTATGAAGAAGTCCCAGTGCGGATTCTGGACACTAAGGAGCGAGTAACGAGGAACAAAACCGTCAAAATGATCAAGGTTCTTTGGTCGAACCACGAAAGTGAGACGGCAACTTGGGAGGTAGAATCCGACATGAGAGAACGCTACCCGACATTGTTCCAAACCGACACCGACACAGTTATGGGGACATAACTGCAATCTTAAGGGGGAGAGGATGTCATACCATGTATTTTTCGTGCATTTTTGTAAACAAACAAACAAATTCGAATTGTTTTGAACTACGCTATGGCTTGATCCCTTCATAGGGTACGTAGGCAGCTTAGAAGTTTTAATTCTAAGTTCAGTCACAACATAACAAAACAAACAAAAGACCTTAGCACGAGAAAAGCCGAAACACAACTTCGAGGACGGAGTTGATTCTTAAAGAGGGTAGACTGTAATACCCGAGAATTTTGCAACATAAAAAAATAATTAAATAAATAAACAATAAATAAAATAAATACGAGAAATAAATAAATTCAGCAAATAAATAAATAAAGATAAGGAAATGAGAAATGAGATTTAACTTAAAAAGGAATTAAAGGAATTTAATTAAACAAAAAGAATTAATTAAAGATAAATAAATTCTTACACGTATACCCGACACCTATGGACTCGAAAACTCGAGTCCAAACATAAATTTAGATCCGAGGGAAATGACGATACGGGGTTCTATTTCCGTAAACCCAAAGATACCCCGGAAATCGGAATCCGGGAGCATAGGGGGATAGAAGTCCGAAAGAGAGGAGGAAAGGCACGACGGATCGCACGACCCGCCCGGACCGAAGTCCAGGCGAGTGCCGCGCGGTGGCCGCGCGGTCAATAGGGAAAAGCCGCGCCACGACCGCGCCATGCGACAGATTCGCCGGTTGCGAGATTCACTCGCCCGAATCCGGATTTTCCGACTTCGGTTGAACACCTTTCGGCTCAAGACTCTTAGAGGCAGACCTTGGACGTCCCTAGGTCATTTTTACCTATAAATAAGACTTCTTGAAAGATCCGAACACTTTTCAAAACCCTACGATACTTTCTATACACAAAACCATAGATCCGGAAGTCATCAGAGGCACCAAAACCGAGCGGGGACTGCCGTGGACGAATTCGGATCTCTTCTAATGCTGTGGTAAGTTAGATCCGTTCATCCATCTCATTTTTAATTCAAAAACCAAAACCCTAATTCTCTTCTTTTTCCTTCTACACCCCGAATCGGATCTAGAACGAAGAACCCGACGAACGGAGAGGATAAACGGTGGACTGGAAGCCACGCCTTCGAAATAGATGATCCCGGACATCTACGAATCTGTAAGTTGACACTTACATGGTTTTGGGAGTAATTAAAACGCTTAACCTAAAAGCTTAATCGAAACTTTCAAAATCTGTCAACGGATGATTTCTACCGGCGCAACAGTTTTGTCGAATTTTTCCGAACCTTAAAACTTCTTGGAACAGAAAAACATAAAACACAAAAAATGTTTCTAAGGCTTAGATCTATCTACTGTAAAATTTTCAGAATTTTTCATGATGATTTGTTATATGAAATCCACCCGAAACCGAACTGCTTGAAATTGGATCTTGAAATTCATGACAGAACTTAGGTCCGATTTGATGACGTTTTTGACATTAGTTATAAGCCGATTTAGATCTTTAGCCAAACATGAAAGTTGTAGACAAATGTCTTAAGACGGTCTCTATAAAATTTCATTAAGTTTGGAGTTGATTTGCTATGGTAAATCTTGATAATCTTGAACTGCTGTACACGAAATTCGGACAGATTAATGATATGACGAAAATTGATGTTTTTGACCTGTTTCGGTATCTCGGATTGAAAACGTTAAAACACGAAAGTTGTTCATCTCGATGTTTCTGAGTCAGTGGTAAAATTTCAGAATTTTTGGAATTAAACTCGAGTTTTAATGAATTTTGAAGTAAACTGTGGTTGACCGAGTCAAATCTTGAAATCTTGTTGAAACGGTGAAACTAGCCTTTAAGGTTTAAACGAGTAGAAGACTCTTTGAAATAAATACATAAAATATGAAATTAGGAAATCCCCTTTACAAACTTGATCTTTAAAATTAGGGGGTGAGTGCTCTGCAGGGTGCCCTCCTAATGATTCACTTCGTGCCTTTATGGACGATGATGACCCCGCGCGAAATTTTTGAGATATGTTGCCAAAACGGCATGAGATATATGACCTACAATCTCGTGAATATCCACATGGGTTTCCCGAGGCTCCGGAGTGGTACTGGGTATGGCAGATACGGCTGCGGCCGCCGGTTTCCGGCTAAACTTGTTGATATCGCGATGTAATCGTGAAACACTTGAAATACTAAATCTTGGGTGTAATGGGGATAGTTAAATGTTTAATTATTGTCCTTTTAAATTACTAAATGCTTTATTTGAATTAATTATGGCTTTTATTTAAATTATGCTAAGTGTACTATTGGTTAGTGCCATGATTTAAATTATGAGAATTGGTTATATTATTAAATTAAATTATTTATGATTATTATCATGCTTTTATGTAATTATTAAATTAATGGCTTTTAAACCCTACGATCATGCATGTGTTAGCTTACTCAGCAAGTTGTGCTGACCAAACCATTTATTTTTCCTTTTTCCTTACAGAGTATGTGGAACAAACATGAGCACGTTCATGCATGGGGGAAACTTTATTTTTGCGAAACTTTATTATTAAATTCTTGCATTAGACTATAGAATAAACGGGCCTGTTTAACCCGTGTTTTGACCATGTCGGTCTTATTTATATTTCCGCTGCAATATTATACTTAAATACTATTTCCGCTGCATTATGATATTATTATTTTTGAGACTATATTGTATGGGCTGTTTGCAAACGTTTTACATATTTTTAAATACTGAAATACCTAGCCTTGCATCTCTTTAGTAAGCACCGTGTCTTACTAGGGAGGTGTGGCGGTGACATCCCGACCTGGGTGACCAAAAACCGGGGTGTTACAACCACCCCCAACGATCTAATTGGAATTCAATTTCATTGAAGATGATCGCCAGCCGAACATCCCCCCCCCCCCCCCCCCCCCCCCCCCCCGGTCACAATATCATATGCATTGAATTAGAACAAAAAACTAATTATTTGCATGCATGAATGAACAGTACCTTCAAAAGAATGTTACATTTAAAATCAATGCTTTTACCATTTCTTTTTAATATAAAATTTCGAGAAGCCCAATTGATTTGAAGCTCAATTTCATTCACCAATTAATAAAAATGATCTGATCAAATTGCATTGATAAGATGATCGTCAGCCAAACACTACCTCCGGTGATCTCATTGGAATTTGGAATTTCAATTTCATTGAAGATGATTGTCAGTCGAACCACATGGTCCATGAAGCATTAGTTTACAGACCGCATCGTAGTATAAATGATCATTCTCTTTGTCAGGAAGTTTAGCTGAAATAATCTCATCAATAAAATTTTGATGAATATTAAATAAAATGACAAATAAATGTCTAAGATTTGAAATGAAAAATGATATTGAACTTAAAAATAGTTATATATAATTAAATATTTATAACGGAAAAAAATTATAAAAAAAATTTAAAATATCAAATAATTTGTGCACGACATGTACCCTTACAATATAAAACTTATTAAAAATATATAAATCGTCTATAAGAAAGAAAAAATGTTACTAATTGATAGGAATAATTTTTTTAATAGTAAGCAGAAAAGTACTACTCCCTCCGTCCCATATTTATCTTCTTACTTTCCATTTTTGGAGTCCCACATTTATCTTCCTACCCCAAAAAGGGAATTTTTTTTTACTAAAATGTCCCTACATGTCCATATATTTACAGAAAAATCAATCCTTAATTTTACTAACAATTGCACTACAAGACAAAAAGAGACAAATTTACCCCTCAAAAAGTACACATGAAAATAATAAAATACAACTTTCTTAAACTCCGTATCTACAGTGTCGAAGAAGATAAATATGGGACGGAGGGAGTACTATTTATTAAATATTTTAATAATTGAAATTTAAAAACAATATAACGAATTAATTTTATAATATAAAATATTAATGAACTCTTAAAGACATTAATAATTTATAAATACTTGTTCTACAGAAGAGATTAAACCCAACTTTTCATCAGCATACACTTTGAAAGAATATATCATGATGTTATTATTAATTTCAACTAGTAATTAACCCGTCGAGACTCGACGGGCATAATTATATATTTTATATACTATGTATACTTATATTATATAAAGTAATACTAAATTGTATTTTGAGTAATAAAAAATGTGTAATGATTTTATATATATTCGTAAGATGATGTATATGATAATATAATTAAATTATTTTTAAAACTAACAAAGAAATCATATTACACCGTCTTTTTTAGTTTTTGTGGTTTGTCCGGTACAAACCTAACAGATTAATAAAAATAATTATTCAAATAATATTTTTATTTAATTTGAAATTTAAATTAAAATAAAACAAAATTTAAATATAAATATCAAGCATAATATGAACACACCTTTGAAGTGGTGCAGTTTATATTTGTATATGTATTCTAAAAAGTTGTCGTTATAGGATCACCGGTAGAGTTTATAAGAATATCATCCGAAAATGTCACATCTAATTGTACATCTTCAAAATCATCCGGTTTTACCACCACCTAAATCAAGTATCCATTTTACAAATTTTCTATCATATATAAATTTCATTTTAAACAACATTGCTTGTGGTATCTTGATTAATCATTCTTAATTGCATATTAATACTTTGAGCAATATCTTGCTAGTGACATGAAATATTGCAACATAACTGTACATGGCTAAAACCTGGTTTTGGAAGATAAATTCCAACATTGACATTGAATTTTATTTATAATCATAGCATAATAAACTGCAAGTTAAAATTTTATTATCTGAAATCGAATGGGGTATTTTGTTAAATCAGATAGACTCATAATCATTTTACCAATCAAGAATTTTTTACATTCATGGTTTCCCGAAAATTAGTTTAACATCAATTATATGGTTCCGCATCTTGGTTACTATCAACCTACTTCAATTGCATAATTATTTAATGGATCTATATTCGTTAGACGCATAACTATGCAACCCCCATTCAACTTTATTTTATGATTCGATAATCCAGAACAATTGATCGTGTTTAGATATTCCAGTGAAAATAATTCGTGGACATTATCTATGCTTTCATCCTCTTGATAAATATTGTTAGAATTGATATACATACATTTTCATTTGGAGACATACATTCCATGATGTAATCTGTAACACCCCGACCCGCTATGGAGCCGGATATGCCTTCGAGCTTCTTTCGGGATTGAAGTCTGGCCCCACAGGTCAACAGAACTCTTTCCAGTGTGCTTTGGTCTCACTCGCGCACACTCTGGGAGACTTCCCAGGAGGTCACCCATCCTTAAGACTACTCCACAACAAGCACACGCTTAACTGTGGAGTTCTTATGGGATGGTCACCAGAAAAGAAAGGTGCACCTTGTTGACATGAGTAGATTTTTCAATCCTTTTAAGCTATTCTTCCATACACTCTCTTGGGGTATTACAATCTCCCCCACTTGAGAACGCAACGTCCTCGTTGCGCCTCGATCGCCTAATAAAGTCCCTCAGGATCTTTGCCCCGCTAGACGCCTGACTGGTACTCCCAGCACAGTGCGCGGTCGCAGGTTGGCTCTGATACCATTCTGTAACACCCCGACCCGCTATGGAGCCGGATGTGCCTTCGAGCTTCTTTCGGGATTGAAGTCTGGCCCCAGAGGTCAACAGAACTCTTTCCAGTGTGTTTTGGCCTCACTCGCGCACACTCTGGGAGACTTCCCAGGAGGTCACCCATCCTTAAGACTACTCCACAACAAGCACACGCTTAACTGTGGAGTTCTTATGGGATGGTCACCAGAAAAGAAAGGTGCACCTTGTTGACATGAGTAGATTTTTCAATCCTTTTAAGCTATTCTTCCATACACTCTCTTGGGGTATTACAATCTCCCCCACTTGAGAACGCAACGTCCTCATTGCGCCTCGATCGCCTAATAAAGTCCCTCAAGATCTTTGCCCCGCTAGACGCCTGACTGGTACTCCCAGCACAGCGCGCGGTCGCAGGTTGGCTCTGATACCATTCTGTAACACCCCGACCCGCTATGGAGCCGGATGTGCCTTCGAGCTTCTTTCGGGATTGAAGTCTGGCCCCACATGTCAACAGAACTCTTTCCAGTGTGCTTTGGCCTCACTCGCGCACACCCTGGGAGACTTCCCAGGAGGTCACCCATCCTTAAGACTACTCCACAACAAGCACGCTTAACTGTGGAGTTCTTATGGGATGGTCACCAGAAAAGAAAGATGCATCTTGTTGACATGAGTAGATTTTTCAATCCTTTTAAGCTATTCTTCCATACACTCTCTTGGGGTATTACAATTTTTGATCGAACCTCCAACCTTCCGTTGGAAGTTTAGGGACTTAACCACTTGAGCTAAGTACTTATCCCCCACTTTAATCTTAGATAATAGGCGACTTCGAGGACGAAGTCGATTCTTAAGGAGGGTAGAATGTAATACCCGAGAGGCAACTTCGAGGACGAAGTTGATTTTTAAGGAGGGTAGATTGTAATACCCTAGATCAATATATTGTTATTGTGTGCAACGATTTAATTATTTGTTTAATTATTTGTATGCACACTAATTAACATTTTATTTCATATAAATAATAATAATAATAATAATAATAATAATAATAATAATAATAATAAATATAAATATCTATTATAGTTAAATAAGGTATATTGGTCATCAAATCTTATTTAATTGATTCAAATCTCATTCAAATTTGACTTGGGATACTAAATAAGACTAGGAGATAATCTTGTAAGATTTTTAGATCCCAAATAAATCATCCAAGACCCCAGATTATCGTCCATTCACCTATTCAAAAACCGGCTGCGTATTCTCTCTTCCCACAACAAGAATCTCGATCAAAAAAAAAAAAGAGACAGAAGAAAACCTAGGGCGTTCTGTGGAGGCAACGGCAATCAATGCTTTTTCTTCAAGGTTAGACGCCATCTCGAAGGATTCAGGGCGTCGAAGACGATTTTCCTTGCTAATCAAACCAGAGAATTCTTGTTTTACAACCTAACCTGGTGTAAGGTAAGTCAATACACTTACATACCATGTTCAGGGTCGAGTTGGGAGTTAATTGAATCGTAGAAGTCAAAATCTGGAATTTTGCTGTGCTGACAGTTTTATAGATCTAGAATAATCATCGTTTTTCACATTGCTCCGTCGAGAATTTGAGTTTGAGTTCTTCTAGGATTTGTTCAACTATGTGTTAGGAAGGCCTATGTAAATTTCCAGAATTTTTGGCAAAGTAGTTAATTCCCAATTGGCCGATTTCTGAACTGTGATTTTGAGTACGAGTCTGACAGATTTTGAAACCTGTAAAAACTCATTTGTTTCTTAAATTTAAAATGGAATCCTGAAACGTATACAATACAAAAGTTGTAGATCTAGGTGTTAAGGACTCCCTGTTAAAATTTCATGATTTTTGATGCACTATAGCGACTGTGGTATTGGAATTCCTGAAACTGCCCTTAAATCGCCACAAAGAGCAGGTATGCTGTTGGCCTTTAGAGGTCGAGTTTGGAAAATATTTATTTCAAAAAAGTTGTTCATTTTTGTCTCTTCTATGTGCTGTACAAATTTGAGAATTTTTGGCCGAATAAATCTTGCTCAGGTGGTCTACTTTTGCGACTGGTGCACTGACAGTTATTTTCTGAATTGAATGTGGGGAAAAGTTGTTAATTCATGATATCCTTATGAGCATGTGATAGCAAAAATTGATTGTTGGGAATAAAAAAAATATGTGTACACTTTTTGATTGGTGTTAAAACCATTGTGCCTTAGAATTCGGGTAGGTATGCCCATATTTAGGCTCTGGAGAGCGAGTGCACTAGGGTGGAGCCATGCGTGGCCGCCCCTCTCCTTATTTGTGATTTACTATGATTGTGTCTATATCCCTAAATAATACTTGCGAGTATTATTTATGGGCCCCGGGTGCGTGTCGATATAGGCTGTCGTTGGCAATTTGAGGGATGAATTCCCGTTACTATTGGAGCTCCTTTGGTGTCCCCGCGTTCTAGGCATGATGGTGAAAACATAATACTTTATGATTATTAAACTGGTTACAAAATGCGAATATATTAAATTGTCCCTTATGTTATGTGTTTTAACTTCTATTCAAGTCAATCTTTTTAAAACCCCTAACTTGATATGGGGTGGATTGGCTTACTCAGTAATTTATTTACTGATGTGTGTTGTTTTTGTTTTCTTTTTTTTTTCTTACAGATTCTGACGAACACATGTGAGCATCCGGCATGCATGGGATATGGGACTTTTAAAGCCGACTCAATTTTAAATTTATCTATTATCCTTTTAAATATTTAGCTTCCATATTTTACTTTACGTACTTAGAAATCTTTTTGGCTATGTTGACCATATTTTACATTATTGCATTTATTTTTAATTTGTAAAGTAGTTTACATGGATTGTAGAGTTTGGTATGATGTGAGCCTGAACATCTTCCATTTAAGTTAGCCTAGGACGAGCTTAATTGGGAGATGTGGCGGTAGCATCCCGGCCCTTTTGGAGTTTTGAAAACCGGGGTGTTACATAATCATTGATCGTATCAACAATATATAGATAGGGATTAGGATAGCACTATCTTTAAAAATAACTGGATTTGAAGTGGTGCAGTTTATATTTATATAAGTGCCTCCACAATTGCTGGATATTCCATAGAGTTTATAAAATTATCATCTGGAAATGTCACATCTAAATGTACATCTCCAAAATCAATACTAACTTTACCAATTAACATCAACTACATGAAGTATGTATTGTGCAAATTTCTGCCATATATAATTTTCATTGTAAACAATATTCCTTGTAGTATATTGAGTTAATCCATCTTAGTTTCATATTAACACTTCGAGTCCCGTATTTACAGTGACACGAGATATTGCAACATATCACTGACATGGATAAAAATTTGTTTTTGAAGATAGAGTCCAACATTATTTAAACATTGACATTGACCTCATTTTTTTTTCTTTTATAGTCATAATAAAATAAAATGCGACTGGATTTTTTCTTCTGAAATCGAATGGGGGATTTGGTTAATTCAGACGGGCTCATAATCACTCTCCAATCAAGAGTTTTCATTCTCAAATAATGATTTTGTTTTAATGAGAAGAGATGTTAACTGATTTCCTAGGATAATTTTTTGCAAGAAGAATTCTCGTCACAATCTAATGGAATGTCGAATCTTAAATGTGCAGTTCAACCTCTTAAAAGGGGTAGGCACAATATCACCTCTCCCACGAAGGGCTAAACATAATGTTTTCTCGATAAATTATCCATAAATGTCTGTGAGTTCCACCACGTACAGAAAAAAGAATCAACCCCCATCACTACAACTACATACATTATTTTATTATTAACATTATTCTACACATCAACAACAAAATTAATAGCTTAGCATGATCCGCCATCATTTCTTCCTTATTATAATACTTATCTCTCTTCTAGTATCAATATATTATCTGTTTCAGACGTTAAAACATCATTCAATACCCGTATTCTAGAAAATATTTTCAAATTTATAGAATTTGCAACAATTAGCCTTTCAATTTTTAGCAAAGCTAGACTTATACTTCCTCTGTTCTCTTTTAAATGCACTATTCCTATATTTCACGCCGTCCAAGACACATTTTTAAAGGTTAATAACTCAAATTGTACATAAATAAAAATTATAAAAATTTGATATTATAAAACTACGTGACTAGACGAATCTAACAAGATCTCAATTTACTATATTTTTTCTTATATAACTATGTTAAGAAAAATTAATCAAAGTTACTCAATGAATAGTTACTACTATGCAAATGGATCACTTATTTGAGAACGGAGGTAGTATTTGTTATTCCGTCGATTGCAAATATGTTAAAATATATTAATGAATTACTTCCTCCAATTTTTTAAAGTGTTATACTTTCCTTTTTTGGGGTGTGGAAATAAGTGTTACGTTATCATATTTGGAATGTTATGAAGGTTAATATGTTTTACTAATTATATTTAAATTATTATTTTTTTATTCATTACTAAAACTCAAAATGAATAAAGTCAAATGTGACTCATTTTAGTTTATTTATTTAATTATTGTAAATCTCCAACTAAATCAATTTTATAACTTACCTGGGGATGAGGATTTAGCCCAAGTGGTTAAGTCCCTAGACTTCCAACAGAAGGTTGGAGGTTCGATCCCCACCAGCCCCCCATCCCTTCTTTTTATTCCCTTTTGTAATTTGTGTTACATGGGCTCACACCACCTCTTTCTCAGGCCTTCAATAGCTCTCCAAAAAAAAATTATAACTTACATGTTTAGCAAAATTTTATTAACTTACCTTAAATCTCGTGTTACTTCATAGTATTACACTTCGTAAAAACGGAGGAAGTATTTCTTAAAATATAGATTTAAAAAATTAAATTATACTTTCTCTGTTTTTGTGAATGTGCAACATACACTCTGCGCACGCAGTCCAATGCATATTTTAACGATTAGTAACTCACGTTGCATATAGGTAAAATTATAAAAATTTAATATTATGAAACTAAAAGATGAGACGATTCTAACAAGATCTCACTTGACTATGTTTTTCCTTCTTTAACTATTGTATAAAAGGGGAATTTCAGGAAGGCAGTCAGGGGGGCGGTTTTGCCAAGTTACAATTCACAACCTTGTGGACAGCCAATGGGGTAAAGCTTGTTGATTCTTCGGAGGCTGAAGCGATTTTAGACTTAGCGGTCAGTTTGGGGTTGGGATGTCGGAAAGATAGGGGGGAGGTGATCAATAGGATTAGGGCAGAAATTCAATAAGGATTTGGGGTAGGAGGGGTTGCTGGGTGTTCTTTGTAATTTAATGAAGATCATATCGTGCAATTTGAGGGGTTTGAATGGGGGGGTAAGGCGTAGGGCCTTGATGAGACTATGCAAAAAAAATAAACCAACGGTGCTCTGTTGTCAAGAGACCAAGATGGCGGAAGTTAGGGATCGATTGATATTTAGAATATGGGGGTCGAGAGGGTGCGAATTTGTGTTTCAACCTGCAGCTGGCAATGCGGGTGGCCCTGTGGTGGTTTGGGAGTCGAGTGGGAATTCATTTCAGTTGATTGAACAAGAGCACCATTATATTTGGATTAGGGGCAGTATGAGGGGGATAAATGAGGTGATTAATATCCTGAATATACATGCGCCTAATGACCGAAGTGAGAGGGCTGCATTCTGGATATATTTGAGCCAAAAGTGTAATACAGATAGGGGGAGCTGTGGTGCTTGGCTGGAGATTTTAATGCTGTCGCATTGGAGGGGGAAAGAATGGGGGCTAGTACTGATGCAGAGTCGATCACGGAGTTTAGAGAATTCATAGACCGCTTGGGGTTGGTGGATTTGCCAATGGAGGGTGGGGTGTTCACCTGGTTCGGGCGAGGGGGCAGGGCTTGCAGTAGGTTGGACCGTTTCTTGCTTTCGCCGGATTGGTTGTGCTTGAGTGGTGGAATTTTGCAGCATAGGGGTGACTCTGTTCTTTCGGACCACTATCCGGTTTGTCTTGAGTTTGGAGACAAGTCATGGGGTCCCAAACCATTTAGGTTCTACGATTACTGGTTGGAGGAAAAAGGATTTGATGGCCTTGTTCATGATGTCTGGGGTGGGGCAGGGCTGGGAAGCGGGAGGGAGAGGGGTGAGAGCCTTCTGGGTAGGTTATGTTGTTTGAAGAAGAAAATAAAGGAGTGGGACGGCTATTGGGCGGTGAAGTTGGAAAATCGTATTAAAGGATTGTTGGAAGAGATCGGGTCGATAGAAGAGGGTTTCCAGACTGCTGGGGTTGTTGATTCTGTCAGGCTTGATTGGTTGCGAAAGAAGGATGAACTACGAAAGCTTTTTTTGGCCGAGGAAAGGAGGTGGTGTCAAAAATCAAGGATCCGGTGGTTGAGGGAGGGTGATCAAAACACCCATTTTTTCATGTGGTGTCAGCTATAAATAGGAAAAAAAACTTTATCGGGGCAATTAGAAGCAATGGTGTTTTGGTAGAGGACCCGAGAGAGGTAAAGGAGTTGGCGTTTAGTCATTTCCAGTCAGCTTTTGCTAAGGGCCAAGATGTAGTATTTGGAGTGGAAAATGTTGGTCTGGCTCGTCTTGAGGAAGCGGACAGGAGGTGTTTGGAGAGTGGTTTCACCGAGAAAGAAATCCGTATGGCATTATGGAGTTGTGATGGGAACCGGGCGCCCGGGCCCGATGGGTTCAATTTGGGGTTCTTTAAGCATTACTGGGATGTTCTTAAAGGTGACATATTGGAGATTTTTCGGAGATTGGAGAGGGATGGAAAACTGCCAAAGAATGTTGGGGGTTCTTTCATTGCATTGATACCCAAAGTAGAAAGACCTTTGGAGTTTAGTGACTTTCGCCCAATCTCTTTGGTGGGTAGTGTTTACAAGTTGATTGCTAAAGTTTTGGCTATGAGGTTACAGAGCAGACTTGATGGGCTGGTTGGCATCACTCAAATGGCATTTGTCAAGGGAAGACAAATATTAGACGGGGCATTGATTGCAGCTGAGGTCATCCACTCTACATCCATTTTTGGACGTAGAGGATCCGTTATTAAACTGGACTTCGCTAAGGCATATGACAACGTGTCAGGGGAGGCCTTGTTCAATATTCTTGAGGCGATGGGATTTCTAGATCGTTGGATAAGCTGGATTCGGGAATGTGTCACATCGGCTACAGCGGCTGTTTTGGTGAATGGCTCGCCTACCAAATTTTTTAGATTGGAAAAAGGGCTCAGGCAAGGCGATCCCTTATCACCTTACCTATTTGTTTTGGTGTAGATGTGCTTAACAGAATGCTGGTTAAGGCTTCAGAATTGGGTTTGTTCACCGGGTTGAGAGTAAGGAGCGGGGGTCCAATTATTTCGCATTTACAATATGCCGACGATACAATCTTATTTTGTGAAGGAGACCTAGACCAGATTGTTCGGGTTAGAAGAATTCTTTGGTGCTTATCATTTGCCACGGGACTTCGGATTAATTTCGGAAAAAGTAGTCTCATCGGGATAAATTGTACTCCGGAGATGGAGAAGGAAGCTGCTGAGATCCTTTGCTATGGAGTAGGGTGGTGGCCGTTAAAGTACTTGGGATTACCTATTGGGGGAAGGATTAATGGGACCGAAATCTGGAAACCAATTATAGACAGGGTGGAGAGGCGTTTAGCTGGGTGGCAGGGTCGGATGTTAACCCAAGCAGGTAGGGTATGTCTCATAAAGTCGGTGTTGGGAAGTCTTCCAGTTTATTTCATGTCATTATTTAAGATCCCGAAGGCAGTAGCGGATAGGTTGGAAATTCTTAAAAGGCGATTTCTCTGGAATGAATGGGATGGGAAAAGAAAATTGCATACCATTGGATGGAACAAAATCTGTCGAAGCAAGGAGGAGGGCGGTTTACAAATCTGGAGCATTCGGAAATTCAATACTGCATTGTTATATAAGTGGAAATGGAGGTTTGGGCAGGAACATGGTCTTTGGAAGATGGTTATTAACTCTAAGTACTACGGGGGTGAGACTCCTTTGGTACCTTGCCCGAAGTTTGACAGGTCTCTATGGGGAATGATTTGCAGTACTTGGAGTGATATGGAAGAGGACTTAGCTGGTCAGGGGTACAAAATTGTGGTGGGGAATGCGGTGTCTACTCGTTTCTGGCAGGATTTATGGGCAGGAGGGGGGAGGCCTCTAAAGGAAATGTACCGTAGACTGTTTGCGCTAGCTGTAAACAAGGTTGGAAAGGTTAGTGAGTTTGGTCATTGGACTGGATTTGAATGGGAAGGGAACATTCACTTGAGGAGGCCATTATTTGATTGGGAGGTACAAGTTTGGAATGAAATGTTGAGTCCAATAAGTAGAATTAAATTGTGCAGATATAGTGATGATCGAGCAGTTTGGTTGAAAGAGGGTAATGGTGTATTTTCGACTAGGTCCTGTTGGAAGTTTGTTAATAATTCAGTCGATGTGGAATTGAGGGGTGTTTGGCGCTGCTTATGGAAGGTTAAATGTCCAATGAAGGCGAGAATGTTGATGTGGAAGTTAGTAAATAATGGGCTACCAGTGAGAGAGATTTTATTAAAGATTGGATGTGCACAGCTTGAGAACGTGCTTTGTGTTTTTTGTGGTAGTGAGATAGAATCAGCGGATCATTTGTTCTGCACTTGCCCTCTCATCAGTTCGGTTTGGTATCATGTGATTGCATGGTTTGGGTTGCATTGGACTATACCTAGCAAGTTTGTGGAATTAGCAATAGGATGGTTTGGTTGCTGTCCAAAGAAAGGAAGTAGAGAGGTATGGTTGCTGTCAGGATTGGCCACAGTGTGGTCGATTTGGAAGGCAAGGGATGATGCTATTTTTAGGGGGGAAACATTCCAGTTGCAAACGCTGAGGGAAGAAATCAGATGGAGGATCACTTTGTGGCACAAAATGGGGGTAAATGAGACGGATATTACATTAGATGGGCTCGAACAGAATTTTCCAGATAGTCTTTTCCAGTGTTGGGTTGATAGGAATAAGAATCCTCGTGGAGGGTTGGTCTGGGAACGTCCGGAAAAGGGTTGGTGGAAAATTAATACTGACGGGGCGTCATTTGGAAACCCCGGGCCGGCGGGAATAGGTGGGGTGATTAGAGATGATGAGGGGAATGTTATTTTTACATTGTCAGATTTTATTGGCCATGCCGATTCGTCTGAGGCTGAAATTACTGCAGTAAGTCGGGTATGCGCTGCGCTATTACGTGATCAAGGATTTCCACTCCAAAGACTAATATTCGAATGTGATGCTTCGAATGTGGTCAATTGGTTACTTGATCCTGTGAGGATACCATGGCGATTCTGTAATTTGATGGCTCCAATTCTGGCTATTTTGAGATTTGGTGGAGATGTTAGAGTTAAACACATTTAGAGGGAACGCAATGGTCTGGCGGATAATTGGGCGAAGGGGGGGCATCGGGAGAGGGTAGAGTTGAGAAATGGGACTGATATTGGTTGGGAGTGTTTCTGGTTTGCTGATGTTTTGAATCTGGTCTAGACAATAATTCGGGTGTAGGAGTGGAGGAAGGTTTGCTGCTGTTTTGGGACTG
The DNA here is from genome assembly GCA_030278955.1 of Hygrophila difformis. Taxonomy (NCBI): domain Eukaryota; kingdom Viridiplantae; phylum Streptophyta; class Magnoliopsida; order Lamiales; family Acanthaceae; genus Hygrophila; species Hygrophila difformis. The sequence continues at coordinate 52,030,493 of JAOANR010000009.1, forward strand.
ATATTGGTTGGGAGGGATGTTGGTTGGAAGTGTCTAGGACTGATATTGGTTGGGTATGCCTCTGGTTTGCTGCTGTTTTGACCTGGTGGTGAAGAAATTAGTCGAATGGTTGTTGTTTTCGTAAGCGGTTGCTGATGTGTTTGGCGGAGGCTGCTGAGATGGGGTAAGGTTGCTGCTACGTTGTGGTCTACTGCTGCTGCTATATTTAGTTATTACAAGCTGTGGAAGAGTAGGGAATGGGCTCTAGGTGTATTGGAGTCTTGATCCAATATTGCAGTCTGAGTTCCTGGTTGATGCTGGAACAATGTTGTTTTGTTTTGATTTTTGGAGTTGTGGTTCCTTATTGTAATATTGTACTACAACTTTGGTCATATATGGAAATAGATCTTTTCCACAAAAAAAAAACTATTGTATAAAAAATATTCAAAATCAAATAATGAATAGTGTCAAAATACCAAATGTTTCACATTCTTGAATTTTCTCTAATTAATAGTGTCAAAAAATTAATTTTCTCTAAACCAATTATCCAATGAATAGTGTCAAAAAAACAATATGCCTTACGAAAATAATTAATTTTCTCTAAACCAATTATCCATAGAATATGAATTTTCACAATTCCCTTAATAATTATAATTGTTTTGTAGTATTTTTAGCATAATAAAACATAAATAAGATTTACATTATTTATTATATATTTATATACAGTTAGAATGCAATAATTAAAATATATTTTTTAACGATTAGCAACTATATAATTATATAATTGTATATTACATTTAGTAAATATATAATTTCATTTTTCCGAGTTGTCAATAATCTCTCTCTCTCTCTCTCTCTCTCTCTCTCTCTTTCTCTCTCTCTTTTCATCTAACTCTACTCGGGCCTTTTTACTAATATTGCTAACATCTCTGAAATTCAATGTAACACCCCCATTTTCGGCGCAGCGGAAAGACAGGGTGTTACTCTGGATGTTGCCGGCTTCGGAGTGAAGGTGTCCCCACAAACCAACATGAGCTCTTTTCAGTGCGCTTTGGCCTCACTCACGCACACCCTGGAAGACTTCCCAGGAGGTCACCCATCCTACAATTACCCCAAGCCAAGCACGCTTAACTTTAGAGTTCATATAGAATGGTTGCCAAGAAAGAAAGATACCTTGTTGGTATGAGTAGCTTATTTCACTCCATTTAAGCCATTCTCCGGGGTATTACATTCATCCCCCATTAAGATCACAACGTCCTCGTTGCACTCGGCCATTCACATCCTTGGACGCCACAACCATCCACATCCCGTGGATCTTTCACCCCGCTAGGCGCCGGAATACCACAGCACGCGGTTGCGGTCTGGCTTTTATACCATCTGTAACACCCCCATTTTCTGCGCAGCGGAAAGACAGGGTGTTACTCTAGATGTTGTCGGCTCCGGAGTGAAGGTTGTCCCCACAAACCAACATGAGCTCTTTCTAGTACGCTTTGGCCTCACTCACGCACACCCAGGGAGACTTCCGAGGAGGTCACTCATCCTAGAATTACCCCAAGCCAAGCACGCTTAACTTTGGAGTTCTTATAAAATGGTTGCCAAGAAAGAAAGGTACCTTGTTGGTAGAGTAGCTTATTTCACTCCATTTAAGCCATTTTCTGGGGTATTACATTATTGTAACACCCTGATTTTCACAACTCCAAAAGGGCCGGGATGCTACCGCCACATCTCCCAATTAAGCTCGCCCTAGGCTAACTTAACTAGGAAATGTTAAGGCTAACTCATATCAAACTATAAAATTGTAACACCCCGGATTTGATCACCCAGGCCGGGATATCACCGCCACACCTCCCCAAGCAAGACGCGAACCATTTCGAGCTCACTTGAGAAGATGCTACGGCTAAGTTGTATCAATACCTTAAAATAATTTAAAACCATTCAATAATGCCCGAAGTTAAATCAGAGTAAAGTCTAGCATGCATAATTTAAAACAGTGCGGAAGCTAAAATAGGGCCAAAACATGCGGCCAAAACAAGACCAGAGTTTCAGTGCAGAATTTAAATAAATTAAAAATGCGACAATCTTCATAAGAGTAGCCCATCCCATCGTGCAAATGCTCACCCTGCAAAATCTGAGGAAAAATAGAAACAACAACTTATCAGTACAAAAGGTACTGCGTAAGTTAATATATAGCACAACGAATTTTAAAGATTTTAGGAGAGTATATAAAAATGGGATTTTTAATTAAAAAGGAAGGACAATTAAAATAATTTTTCTGAAGTCTTTTACGCTTTGACACATAAATATTTTACCATTGCTCATTTTGATCGAGGACACCATCCATGCCCTTTGGGACTATCACCCACAAGGACTCAAAATAAAGATTCTAGGGACGTACCCTTGGAATCAACCCACCTCTGGGACTCGTACCCACGAGGGATGTGAAAGCAGTGACCCTATACAGACCACTCCGGAGCCCTAGATATAACCCATACGGATACATCTAGGAGTATAGACTCTTACAATCACGAAACCATAATATCATGTGCGCCGTTTTGGCCACAAAAGAGGGGGCGGCCCAACGAGCTCACGCCAAGTGCACTTACCCTCTAAAACATTGGGCATCCCACTCGATCAAAACTTCCAAAGTTTCAAAACCACATTTTTATCATTTCATAATATCTCCACATTTCCAGAATTCATATTCTTCAAAAATGAGTAACACTCGACTCATAGTTCATCAAAATACGCACGATAGAATTTACCAACAAAAGTGGCACTGAGGCAATTTTCAAAATCGTATTTGAAAATGTAGCAAACTATTTTTAAAAATTCTGGAAAAATACAGTAGCTAGGGAACATCGAAATAAGAATTTTTCATAGAAATAGCCATCTCAAAATTCGAACTCTAAACAGGCCGTTTTAATCGATTTCAGGAAGCCACTGATTTAGGATATTACATGCTTCAGGATGTTCGACCACAGTGTGTTCAAAAATTCGTAACAATTTCGAACATACTCCAAAAATTATAAAATTTTACGAGGATAATCTAGACACATAAAGGAACAAGTCTCATGAAGGAATCGATCACCAATAACAATTATAGGATGATGTAAAATACACAACAAAACCGAACTTCATGAAGAACACATGCTGTCAGAAATTTATAACAGAATACCAGACGCGATTTCGATGACCAAAACATGTCCAAAAATTTTGAAAATTAACAGAGAGTATATTTACGATGTTAGAAACATTTTTCATTTTGGAAAGATCTTCTAAAAACGTACGGATCATGGTCTAAATTTCAGAGCAACAAAATTGGTCATAGGAAAACCCTATTTGACAGATTTACCGACGGATGGGGATTGAACTATAACTCGATGGAACCTCAACCAAAACCTCTAAAAAACGACGTGCACAATACTAACTTACTTGAGATGAGTTTAGGATCGAAATTCGCCTTGGTAGAATTCCCGAGATCGTCCGGATCGGTCTCAACAGTCCCCTCCTCCAACGATTGATCCTATATTCGAACGGTTGGCAAAATCCTTAACTCGGAGGTCTGTATTTCGAGTTTAGGACTAAGGAAAAAGAATGAAATCCTCACTTACCCAAAGAATGATAGATTGGAGGTGCCAAACTTTGAAGGAAACCTCTGAAATCCTATGAACAACACTCAACTCTCACCAACACTCCAATGAACTCAGATTTTTCGAACAAATGAAATGGAGAGGGGTTGTGAGGTTAATAAAGGGGAGAATCTGAGATGATTAGCATTCCAATGATGGCATTAAGACCCTAGGTGAGTGGTGAGTGCTTGATGACTGAAAACTCCCGAAATTAAAGCTCCCATACCCCCACTACTCCACCTTGCTCAACCATGGTCCAACTAATGCCTTAATAAGCTCATGTAACACCTTAATCAGAGTTTGTGGAGGGTTTATCACACCCAAAATCTATCCAAAACCATCCCCACACACCCTCCAACGTCCGAAATTCGAATTAGAGTCGTTTGGAATCGCCCATCATCAAAATCATGGCAAGAAACGCATGAAGCGTTATGACTTTGCCATAACAGCAGGGTGGCGCGCTGGTGGCGCGCCCCCGCGCCGCCACCTGCTTGCGATTTTGGCTCTTTTTTTATATTATGATTTTGCTTCTAAAAATCATAATGCACGAATTATCCGAGATCGTTGGGATAACTGGATGAATCTATCCCGAGTTGCGACTATCCGAAATATTTAATTCCGCTCTCTCGGAATTATTTCAATTTCGATAAATAAATCCAAATTCTTAAATTTTTGGATTTAAATTCTCGATGTCGATTTCTCGGGTATTACAAAAATCCCCTGTAAAATATTTCACAAAGGAAAAATAAAAGCATTAATTTAAAATAAGGCCAACATAGCCAAAATAGTTTTGTAAGTGTGTAAATTAAAATGCGGAAGCTAAATACAATGAATTCACAAAAATATCCCATGATCCCAATGAATGTCGTGCTCGCATGTGATCGTCAGAGTATGTAAGAAAAAGGAAAACAACACACGTCAGTAAACAAATTACTGAGTAAGCCAACTCATCACATATTATGTTATGGGGTTTTAAAATGGATCGACTTAAAATTTATTTTAAGAACGCTAATTTAAACGTTAATTAAAAATTATTTAACCAATTCGACTAACATATAGATAAAGTACATTTTCACCATCGTGCATAGAACATGGGGATACCAAAAGAGCTCCAAAAATAGTGGGAATTCATCCCTCAACAATGCCAATGGCTTATCTATATCGACACGCTCCAGGGGCCCATAAATAACACTCGCAAGTATTATTTAGGGATATAGACACAATCACAATAATTACCATAAGGAGGGGGGCGGCCACACATGGCTCCACCCTAGTGCACTCGCCCTCCGGAGCCTAAATATATGTGGGCATACCTACCCGAAATCTAGTGCACAATGGGTTTTAAATAAATTACACATTTAAAGTTAATTAGGTTTTCCAAAAATAAATTTTGTTTTCCACCAAAGTACATCACAACATGCCATCTTCATACAAGATGCATAAGATATTTTTCTTGAATCGTAAAAGATTTCATATCAAGTAAGTTATCATAATCTAGCTTGTAGAAACTTAAAATTTTCAAAACAGTTAGTTGTTACTGACAAGTGTCGGAAATAAATATCTCCTTAAATAACTACCAAACCAAAAAATCTGAAAATTTTACAGTAGATTCTAAATTCAATATGGAACAACTTTTATGAAGAATGCTATGTTTAAATCCTGCTAGAGGTAGGAGAAACGAAGGCTTCAACAGAACAGTAGGGATAATCCCGCGGCTCAGAACACATTTTAAAAGAAAATTTTTTGGTAATTATTTACACGTCCAAAAATTCTAAAATATGGCAGAGAGCTTCCTAACACGTATATGAACAAATTTGTAGAAGAATACAAGTCCTAATTCACGGTGGAAGTAACAGAGGAACGAGAATCTTCGTATATGCATAATCCTGTCAACTCGAGTTCGGAAAACACGGTTTAAAGATTTAAGGTTTGGTAATTCATTACTCGGCCAAAAATTCTGAAATTTTACAAAGGTCTTCCTAACACTCAAATAAAGAACTTTGTAGAGAACAAAAATCCCAATTCATGACGGATCTATATGAAAAACAAAGATCTTTTCGGAATAAAAATTTTGCCAGCATTTGTAAAAACCCTAATTCGATTTCTACGGTTCAAGAGGTGAATCAAATTCGACCCAAACTTAGTAAGGGGTGTGTTGTCTTACCTTTCACCAAGTTGGGGTTACAAAAACACGAATTTGATGGATTGATTGGAAGGAACAATCGAGTGGCAGCCCTAACTTTTCCGAAGCAGCTGTGTTCTAGGAAAGACGTCGACGATGTTAGGTTTCGTCTACCCAAAGCCGACCAGAGTTTGGAGAAAAGATTAGGGATGAAGTATACCTTCTAACATTCAAGTAGAAACAATGAAAATTCAGGCAAAAATCTGTCTTTCCACGACGAACACTTAACTCACCAAGAACTCTCCTTTTGCCAAAGCTTTTTCGAAAGGGAGAAGAGAGGCTGTTGGGGCTGATTTTATAATGTTTGGGGAGTAGGGTTTCGACTTCAAGTTTGGAGGGAGGCTGCAAAATCATCTAGGATCATTCTTAGGTTAACATGGGGCATAAAATCCAATTTTTCCTAAAGGATTGCTCAAGAAAAATAGTGTTGCCACTTTAGGTGATCTTCTTCTCTTTGCACTTATTTTGTTATCAAAATAAGTCTTCCTATCTATATGGACAAAAGACACGTCCAACCCCATCCCCAAATCAACAAATCAATCCAAATACACTTACCATAATTAGTGTGAAGCATTGACTTGTTGACCACTTATTAACAATTCATCAAAAATAATAAATTATTTTTGACTTCTTGAAATAGATTATGGGATATTACAATCTACCCCCATAAAAATCAACTTCGTCCTCGAAGTTGCCTCCGGGTATTACAGTCTACCCTCCTTGAGAATCGACTTCATCCTCGAAGTCGTCTATCGTCTAGGGAAAGAGTAGTACATGTAAATATTCAAAGTGTTAAAAGGAAATGGGCATGTGAGCTAAGAGATTGTGTGTTAGCTCTACGTATTCTAAGATTGGGTGCTCATAGGGTTGTCATATTCAAATTTATAGAGATGCCCAAACCTTCAATATAAATAAATATATTTTTGTATAAAATGGCTCATGCCCTCCATTATCCCTCCATTTACCACTTCTTCCCCATGAATTACTGAAAAATTATTTATACTATAACTAAAATTTACACGACTATCTAAAAAATTAATGCCAAAATTTCATTTTTGGGGATGAAATTATATATAATTTTTTTATTGTAGCCAAAATAAATATAATTATATAAAATTTAATAGGCAATTTTCGAACTCGGGGGTGGCGGCCCCCCAAGCCCCTTCACAAATCCGCCACTGAACTGGAAGCTTAGACGACAACCGACTTAATGTTCGTTTTCTAAAACTTGATTCGTTTGGGAGATAAATCAGAGGAAAGTTGGAGTATTGGAGATGGAGGCCGGGGGAAATGATTGCAATGCAGGGAATGGCTTAAAGTGAACGCTGGAGTGGGAAATCAATATATTAACCTCTATATGTCATTTATGTAATCTTATTGAACAATCACTAAATCTAAAAGTAAATACCTTCTTAGAAAAACTAAATTCAAAACTCGAAACTCTTAAACCATAAACTCTAAAGTTTGAATTTTTTTTCCAAACAAAGCCAAACCATTCCATTATTCCATAGCGTAATCGTCGTACTACTGGTAATCGCTGCACTTAATTAATCGAAGATCAAATTAAAAACCTCTCGACCAAAAATCCTATGAAACTGCATTTTCCGGTCTTTACGAGTCCAATATCTCCTTACTTCCAAAGCCTTCTTCTCTGCATACAGAAATTGAAGACAACACTTTATTATGCTTCCATTACTGGAGAGTATTTTTTTGTCCCACCACAAATACAAACTATTATTCAGTGCTTTAACAACGAAATATGTGCATATGTGGAAGCACACAAAAATAATGAGGCGGTGATGATTGCTTGAGTATTACTTTATCAGAATCCTTACCTGATGAAGTTCAAACTTCAAAGTCCCCTTGTCGAGTTTCAAAATTTCCTTGAGTGATAGAAAGCTAGGATTAACAGTAAAAATCGAAGTATCCGCATGGAGTTTTCTGTTTGTCTGTTCAATTATTATTCTCTTATCCTTTGTATCGTACAAAAGGACATCACCTGACCTAGAATGCAATAAAATTGACCCATTTTTTGCAACTTGCACATTCTTATACGGGCAAGTACAACAAATCTCATCGATAACAAACATCTTGCTCCAATATTTATCATTACCATTCCTTCTCAAGATCCACTAAATGAATAAGCCAATAAGCCAATAAGCCAATAAGTACATTATTTATGCTAATTTGATTTACCCCATTGGTCCCATAAATTTTTCAAATTTCGATTTCAGTCCCATATATTAATTTGATTAACACAATCAGTGTATTATTTATGCTAATTTGTGCATAATCCTTCCCAAACCCTCTTAATGATGCTTTTTTGCTGGGCCACGTCAGCATAAACCTGCATCATGTCAGCAAAAAAGCGTCATTAAGGGGGTTTGGGACGGATTATGCACAAATTAGCATAAATAATACACTGATTGTGTTCATCAAATTAATATGGGACTGAAATCAAAATTTGGAAAATTTATGGGACCAATGGGTTTTTTTTTTCCTCCAAAGAAAATAGCAAACTGGAAGCTTACATTGACGACAACCGTTCTTTGTTGCATGTGATCCGAGCTTGGCTTCTGAGGCTTGTTTGCCATCTACGAAAGAGAGATCTGCATTCTGATCAGCTTAGACGACAACCACTCTTTGTCGAATGGAGTTTGTCGTATCAGTTCTATCGCCGTCGTCAAAGGGCGAAGAGTAGGCGTAACAGATACTGGGACTCAAGTTAATGTGCCCCTGGCCCTGGCCGGTATTCCTCCAACTGGATCAAGATCTGAATCTTTTGGGCTTCTTTGGGCCGTTTTTTCAATACTATCGTCGTCGTCAAAGGGATTTGTTGAAAAAACGGCTTAAACATCAAATGCCGTAAAAGTAACAGGAATCGCTGAAGTCCAATAAGGAGGCTCATCTACCATGCCGGATTTGTTGAAGCCACCATAAGAACAGTTTAGCATGTATTGATTGTCTGTTGTGTGTTCTAAATTCTATAAATAGGTATTTTAATTGTTGTAATTCTTAGAGCAGAGCGAATAGCGGAACGTAAAGAGGCGAAGCAATCTGCTCTCCGCTTTTGGTTATCCTATTTAGATTTCAAAAGTGTAAAGTGTATTTGGATGTGTGATATCAAAGCGTGATATCAAATCTACAGGATTAGTAGTACCTTCGTTCTGGCGTGGTGCGTAGCTTTCTTCTCGGTAAGCAAGTTCTGATTCCTCGGAGTGTCCGACGTTACTTCATGTTCGTTTTCTAATATTTGCTCCAGTTACTTCGTCAGAGACTTTTTCTTATACAGTACCACCAAAAAAAACAAAATGAGATCGATGCGGGAGACTGATTAAATTAATGATCACAATAACTTCCTCTGAATCACTTATGGTGTTTATGGTGTTCACCTCAATATGTTATTTATGTAATCTTATTGAACAATCGCTAAAATCTAAAATTAAATACCTTAATACTTATTAGAAAAAAACTAAATTCAAATTCAAAACTCGAAATTCCAAAGTTTAAACCATAAACTCTAAAGTTTGAATCTTTTTCAAAACAAAACCAAACCCTTCCATTATTCCATAGCGTACTCGTCGTACTACTGGTAATCGCTGTGCTTAATTAATCGAAGATCAAATTAAAAACCTCTCGACCAATAATCCTGTCAAACTGCATTTTCCGGTCTTCACGACTCCAATATCTCCTTACTTCTTCTCTGCATACAAAAATTGAAGACAACACTTTATTATGCTTCCATTATTGGAGAGTATTTTTTTGTCCGACCACAAATACAAACAACTATATATTCAGTGCTTTAACATGAAAATATGTGCATATGTAGAAGCACACAAAAATAATGAGGCGGTGATGATTGCTTGAACAGAATCCTTACCTGATGAAGTTCAAACGTCAAAGTCTCCTTGTCGAGTTTCAAAATTTCCTTGAGTGATAGAAAGCTAGGATTAACAGTAACAATCGTAGTATTCGTATGGAGTCTTCTCTTAGCATCTTCAATTATTATACTCTTATCCTTTGGATCGTACAAAAGGATATCACCTGAGCTAGAATGCAATAAAATTGACCCATTTTTTGCAACTTGGACATTCTTATACCAGCAAGTACAACAAATATCATCGATAACAAACATCTTGCTCCAATATTTATCATTACCATTCCTTCTCAAGATCCACAAAACGAACGAGTGGATGTCAATGCCACTCCATCTCCGTCGTTTTCTAGAGTTTTGAGAAAGACAATAACCCAAAACTAGACATCCATCCAGCACTCCAATGGCATTGCTTCCCACTCTATGATTATCTATAGAATTCTGTGGCCCTTTCATCACTCCAAATTCTTCCCTTTCAAAATCAAAGAAAGTAATAGTGCTTCCATCTGTAACATAACTTGCCCAATAAATGACACCATCTAAAAATGTGTGGCTATCACTGCATTGAGCGTTATAGTGCAGAGGAGAATGAATATTCAATATCCCTCCACAAATTAGACCCTACATCAAGAATTTCAATATCATTAAATCTCCAATTATCGTGAAGATATGGGAGTTTCAAAATCTTGTATTGGTTACTGACCGCGCTGCACCCTAACCACATGGGATATAACCACTCATCTTGGGGAGGTTCACGAAAGTTCTCATCCCCTCTGTCTAAGGGAATCACTATATATTCGTTAGTAATAGGATTGCACACGATGGCATTCGGTTCCCAAAAGTTAACAAGAAAAATCAATCCATTACATGAATTCAGGAGATGATACCGATTATTGGGCAACTGAAGAATAGGATTCTTCGTCTCCGTTAGAGTAGGGAATCCATTTCCATTGGACCACGACCATCCCATGGCGATGTCGTGTTCAGGGTCAAGTAAGTAGAGTTTCCTTGAGGATAGAACTTCCTTATCCCGCTTGAGGATAATCAGAATAGGGGAGGCGTGTACGGAGTGCCGAGCAGCGAAATAGCGATCATCCGGGTAAGAGGAGTTACGAAGAAACGTCTTGCAGACAGACTTGGCGATGTGAAGCGTCTTCAAGGGAAGCCTGGCGAGGATTTCCGACAGGACATTAGGAGGCAGATCGAGGAGACCAGTCCCCATCGTTGCTGCAGTTGGTAGAATTATCGGAGGGCCTTTTAGCGATTAGGTATGGTTTTAAGGCAATAATTCCTTCCACATAGAAGTAGTAATAGATTAGAAATCGTTGGAAAACGGCATAAACGTCAAATGCCGTATTTGTTGAAGCCATCAAAGTAATAGTACGGCGCCATCCGAGTTGATTTCTCATCTACGGCACCGAAAGTATTGAAGCCACTATAAGAATAGTTTTAGCATGTGTTGATTGTATTGCGTGCGTTTTCATTCCTATAAATAGGTACTCAGATTGTTGTAATTCTCAGAGCGAAGCAAAGCAAGATATACAAAGCAGCTTTAGCTAAACAACTCTCCGCTTTTGGTTATCATTTTCAGATACAAAAGTGTAAAGTGTCTTGTGTGTGTGATATCAAAATCTACAAATTGGTATCAGAGCCTGAGTGATCCAAACTCAGAGCAAAACATTTTGAGTATAAACACTCAAATTAAAAGAATTAAATTTACCCACCGTGGTTTCCTCCGAGCTGCTGTCCGCCGCCTGCAACCTCTTTCCGGCGAACACACTCCACCACAGCGCCGCCCAGCCCAAGCTGCTTTGTCCCGTTGCTCCCTCCACCGAGCACACAGCCTCCAGCGTCGTCCCTGCCTTTCCATCTCCGGCGCACCCATAAAATCCAAGCCTCGACGCCAACGGGCGATCAATAGCAACTCCACCAAGGCCCTGTTGTGCATCAAAACCACTGCTCTGTGCTTCTTTATTTGGTATTACTCTATGACTTGTTTATGTTGATAAAAAGAGAGGAAGGTCCGATCCAGGAGACAACACATTGAAGTGGAGCAGCCAAGTGGTGGAAAAAAAGTCTTCAGCAACCAAATTAATAACCTATCTACCAAAATTAATTGCTGACCACACACACATATATATATATATATTATATATTTATATATATATTATATATTAAAAGTATATATATAATAGAGCAAAAAAAAGATATATATATATAAATATATATTATTTATCCAGGTCAAATGGCGAATATCACGGGACAAATGTCACTGCCGCAGCTTACGAAAGCAAATTACGAGAAATGGAGTATTCAAATTAAAGCCCTTCTTGGAGCTCAAGATGCATGGGACGTGGTTCAAAATGGTTTTGTAGAACCAGAAAATACCGGGAAATTAACTGCAGCAGAACAAAAAGCGTTGAAAGATGCGCGATCCAAAGATAGCGGAGCCCTTTACATGTTATTCCGAGCCGTTGACGAATCAGGCTTCGAAAAAATATCCGGTGCCACCACCTCAAAAGAAGCGTGGGACATCCTTGAAAAATCATTCAAAGGAGCCGACCGGGTAAAGCAAGTGCGTCTCCAAACCCTTCGTGGAGAGCTTGAAAGCATGAAGATGAAAGAATCAGAAAATGTGTCTGACTACATCACCCGTGTCCAGACCGTGGCAAACCAACTCAATCGGAACGGAGAAGAATTGTCCGATGCCAGAATTGTGGAGAAAATATTGAGATCATTAACCAATGATTTCGAAAATGTTGTGTGTGCGATTGAAGAATCAAAAGACCTCAAAGTGCTCACCGTTGAAGAGCTCGCCGGATCTCTCGAAGCACAAGAACAAAGGAAAAAGAAAAAGAAAGAGGAGTCACTCGACCAGGTACTCCAAACCAAGGCATCAATAAAAGATGAGAAGGTTCTCTACACTCGAAACTTTCGGGGAAGAGGACATGGCCGTGGAAATCATGGCCACGGTCGTGGTATCCAAGGCTACAATTATGAAGGATACCATAAAGACAAATTTCAAGGAAGTCAAGCAAACTGGCGTGGAAGAGGACGCGCTCGAGGAAGAGGCGGTCGAACAAATTATTCCCACGTCAAATGCCAAAAGTGCCACAAATATGGTCACCATGCCGAAGACTGCAACAACGAGGGTTGTTACAATTGTGGCAAGATGGGACACTTTGCAAAAGAGTGTCGGGCCAATAGACGAGTGGAAGAGACAACCAACCTAGTCGTGGAAGAGAAAGCAAATGGAGGTGTTCTCATGATGGCGCACAACGATGTCGACGATGACACATGCTGGTACCTCGATTCTGGAGCAAGCAACCACATGTGCTATGATGAGCATCTATTCAAAGAAATGCAGAAAGTTGACAATGATCATGTATCATTCGGAAATGCATCAAAAGTGCAAGTCAAAGGCCGTGGTACGATATGTTTCACACAGAATGATGGCTTGATAGGGACAATCCAAGATGTCTACTATGTCCCAGATCTCAAAAACAACATCTTGAGTCTTGGCCAGCTCGCAGAGAAAGGTTACTCAACCTTTCTAAAAGATCAGTTGCTGCATCTGAAAGACAAGCAAGGACGTCTGATAGCTCGAGTCGAAATGGAGAGAAATCGAATGTACAAGTTGAACCTGCGAAGCTTGCAAGGGAAATGCTTACAAGTCAAATAAGTAGATAAAGCGTCACTATGGCATCATCGCTTTGGCCACTTACATTATGATGGCCTGAAAAAACTAATGAAGATGAAGATGGTGAAAGGACTGCCTAGCATGGATTTTGGAGGAGAATTCTGTGAAGATTGTGTACTCGGGAAGCAAACAAAAGCCTCATTTCAAAAGAAGGCCGAATATGAAGCGAAGCATCCACTTGAGCTGATCCACACCGATATATGTGGACCAATTACTCCCGAATCTTTCAGCGGAAAGAGATACTTCATCTCTTTCATCGATGATTTCTCTCGAAGGACGTGGGTCTATTTGCTGAAGGAAAAATCCGATGCATTCAAGGTGTTCAAAATATTCAAGGCGAGTGTCGAAAAAGAAACTGGCAGATCCATCAAAGCAATTCGATCCGATAGAGGAGGCAAATACACCTCGACAGCCTTCCGAGAATACTGTGAACGAGAAGGCATAAGAAGATGTCTGACAGCACCATACTCGCCCCAACAAAATGGAGTAGCTGAAAGGAAGAATAGGACTATCCTAGATATGGTTCGGTCGATGCTGAAAAGCAAAAAGATGCCCAAAGAATTCTGGGCAGAAGCTGTGATGTGTGCTGTCTACATACAGAATCGGTGCCCACACATGAAGTTGAAGAATCGAACACCACTGGAAGCATGGAGTGGTAAGAAGCCTACCGTCTCTCATCTAAAAATATTCGGTAGTGTAGCCTATGCACATGTATCAGATCCGCGAAGGATGAAGCTGGAAGATAAAAGCAAAGCATATGTTTTTATCGGATATGATGGACTTACAAAAGGGTATAAGCTGTATGACCCGATAAGCAAGAAGGTGATAACGAGTCGAGATGTGCGAGTGAATGAAGCAAATGAATGGGACTGGAATAACTCAAAGGAAGTTACCAACGAAGTCGCAGAATCGTCAGCCGTTGTTCCGACAGTTCTATCAACAAATCCTGAAATTGTTGAAGAAAATGAAGAAGAAGAAGAAGATGAGCCACGACAACCCCGGATGAGAAGTCTCCAAGATTTGTACGACTCTACAGAGATACATCTTGTATGTTTGTTGGCAGATTCTGAAAATATCAAGTATGAAAATGCCGTACTAGATGAAAAATGGAAAGCAGCCATGAATGAGGAAATTGAAGCAATCGAACGCAACAACACATGGGAGCTCACTGAATTGCCCAAAGGAAGTCAGGTCATTGGAGTGAAATGGGTCTATAAGAAAAAGATGAATGCACAAGGGGAGATTGAACGATACAAAGCTCGGCTTGTTGCAAAGGGATACAGGCAAAAGGAAGGAATCGATTATGATGAAGTCTTTGCCCCTGTCGCAAGAATGGAGACAATCCGGCTACTTATTTCTCAAGCTGCTCAGTACAAATGGCCAATATTCCAAATGGATGTCAAGACAGCGTTCTTGAATGGTGTACTCGAAGAAGAAGTCTACATTGAGCAACCACCAGGTTATCTGAAACTTGGAGGAGAAACAAAGGTGTTGAAGTTGAAGAAAGCGCTTTACGGGCTAAAGCAAGCACCGCGAGCGTGGAATACTCGCATTGATGCATATCTCAAGGAGAATGAGTTTGAGCAATGTCCCTACGAGCATGCCCTCTACATCAAGAAAAATGGAGGTAACATTTTGTTTGTTGCTCTTTATGTTGATGACCTCATTTTCATGGGTAACAGTGATGAGATGATAGAAGACTTCAAGAGAAGAATGAAACAGGAGTTTGAGATGACTGATTTAGGCTTGATGAAGTTCTTCCTTGGTCTAGAAGTTAGACAAACCGAAAGAGGTATCTTTGTATCACAGGAGACATATGCGAAGAAGATCTTGAAAGAATTCAAGATGGAGAAGTGCAACCCCGTATCAACACCTATGGAACCTGGAGCAAAACTTTCAAAGTTTGATGAAGGAGAACAAGTTGATCCAGGAAGGTACAGAAGCTTGGTTGGAAGCCTTCGCTACCTCACATGCACAAGGCCAGATATTGCACTAAGTGTTGGAGTTGTAAGTCGGTTCATGGAGAACCCAACTTACTCACACTGGAAGGCGTTAAAGAGAATCCTCAGGTACATTCAAGGAACAACGTCACATGGATTGTTCTACTCGAGGACAGAAGATTACAAGCTGATTGGATCGATACTCTGACAGTGATTGGTGTGGAGATATTGATGATCGAAAAAGTACTGCAGGGTACGTGTTTTTTATGGGAAATACTGCTTTCACTTGGCTTTCAAAGAAGCAACCGATCGTGACGCTCTCAACATGTGAAGCTGAATATGTAGCAGCATCTTGGTGTGTATGTCATGCTGTATGGCTCAGAAATCTATTAAGCAAGATGGAGATGAAGCAGTCAAGCGGAACAATGATTCACATAGACAACAAATCTGCAATTGAATTGGCGAAGAATCCAGTGAATCATGAAAGGAGCAAACACATTGATGTTCGTTTCCACTTTATCCGTGATCATGTGAAAAGCGGAAATGTAGAACTAATGCATGTGGCAAGCCAAGAACAAGTGGCAGATATATTTACAAAGCCATTGCCAAAGGTACTGCTTGACAAGTTCAAGAAAATGATAGGGATGATAGATGGAAGAAGCATTTGAAGTTTACGGGGGAGTTTTGTTGGAAAATGGCATAAACGTCAAATGCCGTATTTGTTGAAGCCATCAAAGTAATAGTACGGCGCCATCCGAGTTGATTTCTCATCTACGGCGCCGAAAGTATTGAAGCCACTATAAGAATAGTTTTAGCATGTGTTGATTGTATTGTGTGCGTTTTCATTCCTATAAATAGGTACTCAGATTGTTGTAATTCTCAGAGCGAAGCAAAGCAAGATATACAAAGCAGCTTTAGCTAAACAACTCTCCGCTTTTGGTTATCATTTTCAGATACAAAAGTGTAAAGTGTCTTGTGTGTGTGATATCAAAATCTACAGAAATCACGCTTGACCTAATTGAGGTTCGAATCTGTAATAAAAGAAATAATCTAGAGATAATCCTCATTGATAATAAGATTTAGAATTTTTCTAGGATTAGAAATATAGTAATAGATTAGAAATAATCCTCATTGAATATTTTTCTAGGATTTAGAATTTTTAAAGTATTTGAATTTAATAAGATTTGGATTCCACGTAATTTTAATTATTTCATTGTTTAGTTGATTGAATTGTTTTTCTTTTTGCGAACCTAGTTGATAGAATTTTAAATATAGAGAGTTTGTAAAATTATTTAAAGTTCTATTTATATTTTCATTTTATATTTTTTTAAGTTCAATTGAAGTCCCTTGACTTCCAACGGAATGTTGGAAGTTCGATTCCCACCGGCCCCTTATCCCTCTCCTTTATTCCCCTTTGTAATTGTGTGGCATAGGCTCCCACCACCTCTTTCCCAGGCCTTCAATGGCTCATCCAAAAAAAAAAATATACCATGAGATTATTTTCACCAAAAAAAGAAAAAAAACATACCATGAGATTATCAAATGCTTCCTTTGTGTTGTTTAATCCATGTTTAAATCCAATTTAAATTCAAATATCATAAAAAGAATATAATTCAAAAAATATAAATAAAAATAACAAAAATTATATACTCCCTCCGTTTTTTTATATCTTCACCATTTGAATAGTTGACACTATTCATTAAATAACTTTGATTCAACATTTTAGCACAATTGTGTAAGATAAAACATAGTCAATTGAGATCTTGTTGGATTCGTCTAATCGCGTAGTTTTATAACATCAATTTTTTACAATTTTTACTTGTATATAATTTTAGTTATTAATGATTAAAAACTTGCATTTGATTGCGTGCAGTGAAGAAGTGGAGAAGTTAAAAAAAAACGGAGGGAGTATTTTTTTTCATTTGGTATTCGCTTCTTATTTTCTTATAATTCAAACCTTAGCTTGTATGTATATCTTTAAACAGATTCAAAAAAAAAAAAACAATATAACAATAATTATGAATTTCGATAATCTATATATATATATATGTATATTTTTGTGAATAATGGGGTATCTCCGTCTCATTAGATCACCAGATACACGAGCAATTAGTCTTGGGCCGAATGTCGCTTAGTGGTATCCGGAACACGCCAAAAAAATAATTACTTCATTTTCCTCAAAATTAACAATCATTAAATTCTACCTATTTCGAAGGCTATCCTATTGGAGATAGGGTACCATTTATACTAATCACATCCAAAAATAAGGAAAGAAAAGAAAAAAAAAAATGGAAATATAATCTTATAAGAGTCAACCTACTTCATTAGTATGAAGGCTTTTGGGGCCGTGACGATGGGCTTTAAAAAATAAAAAATAAAAAATAAAAAAATAAAAAAAATAAAGCAAAAAGTTGTAGTAGTAGCTAAAGTCAAAAGCAAAAGCATGCAATTTTTGTGTTTGGGTTGACTTCTTGAAAAGAAGCTTTTTTCTAAAAAAAATATGTTTGGATGAGTAAAAATAAAGGGTCCAGTTAGGGTGCAATCAACAAATCCCGCAGCACATCAAGGCAGCGATCTGAAGCGTCCGTTTAAAATCCAAGGGTTGTAAATGATAAAGGGTATAATTGTCATAACACAATAATAGTTCATTTTAAAAACAATGCATTTCAGCGATACAACAAGTATTTTAGACATGTTATCATATCTAATATTTGGTAACTCTATATTTAGTATGTTATCATATTTATTATTTGGTAAATCATATCAAATATTTGGTAATCCATATCTAATATTTCAAATAATATCTTTTTATGATCAAAGATACGTATCAAATTTATTAATAGATCATTTCAGCGATCTTACCAAAAACAATTAAGTGATGCTATAAAATATATTTCAGGGACCACAAGTAGAGGAATTCAGCGACAGTATCTAGCATAATTCAGCGATGGTACCAAGAATAATTCAGCGATGGTACCAAGAATAATTCAGCGATGCAACCTATAATGATTCAGCGATGCTACCAAAAATAATTATGTGATGCTACCAAAAATAATGAAGGGATGCTATCAAATATATTTCACCGACCGTATCTAGCATAATTCAGCGATGATACCAAGAATAATTCAGCGACGCAACCTAGAATAATTCAGCGATGCTACCAAAAACAATTCTGCGATGCTATCAAAAATAATGAAGGGATGCTATCAAATATATTTCAGCGAGATCAGGTAGAGTAATTCAGCGATGGTACCAAGCAGAATTCAGCGACGCTACCAAGAATGATTCAGCGATGCTACCAAAAACAATTCTGTTATCATATCTAATATTTGGTAAATAATATCATATCTAATATTTGGTAAACCTATATTTAGTATGTTATCATATCTAATATTTGGTAAATAATATCATATCTAATCTAATATTTTCAAATAATCATCAAAGAATGGTAACAAATATATTAATAGATAATTTCAAATAAAAAATATTTAAGCGACACTAATCTAGAAGAGTTCAGCATTCAGCCACATTACACAGAAGAATTCAGCGACGCTACAAAGAAGAATTCAGCGAGGCTGTCAAGAAGAATTCAGCGATGCTATGAAGAATAATTCAGCGATGCTATGAAGAATAATTCAGCGACTCAACTAGAATATTTCGGGTACGTTTTCATGAACAATTCAATGACTTTATTTAAAAATATTTCAGCGACGTATATCTATGTATAGCAGCATAATTAAGCAAATGGGAGGGTAGTATGATATCAATCCTTGAAATGCAAAGAAGAAGAGAAGAAGAACGGAAGAAGACGGAAGAAGAAGAAGAAGAAGAAGAACGTTCATTCTCAAATAATATAGCAAATTTACTATTTTAACCTTCAAGTTAATCTCAACCGTTGATTTACAAAATTAATCAATGGTGGGAATCTTCCGCAGCACATCAAGTCAAATGACTTGATCGCACCCTAACCAAAACCAAAAATAAAAAATGCTTTTGAAATATAGTAACTACAAAAAAGGACATACTCCCTCCATCCCGCTATTTGTGTCTCATTTGGACTTTTATATTGTTCATCGTATATGTTTGACCTAACTTATTTTTACAGTTATATAATAACATATATAATTAAATGAGATCTTGTTGGATTCGTCTTTTCGCGTAGTTTTTAAATACATATTTTATATAATTTTTACTTTTATATATTTTAAGATATTAACTGTTAAATAATGCATTGGACTGTATGTCCAAAAATTTTGAGACATAAATAATGGAAGAGAGGGGGTACTTTTTCTATGGGAATAATATATAATTTATAGTGTAATATCTTTTGGCTTTCGAGATGCTTTTGTCTTTTTTTTTCTCAAAAATCCAAACAAACACCTCTTTTCTACCAAAATATTTTTGGTATAAGCAAAAGTTAAAAGCCTATGTCTAGAAACCAATCCAAATGAGGCCTTGTAAATGTCCAAAAGATACATTTTTTCATTCATTTAATATTAAATTGCGTTATTCACAAAATTAAAAATATTAAAATTGCTAGCTCATCACAAAGTTGCAAAATTTAAATATTAGTCCTATACTACAAAACAAAATGTAATGTAATTGTGAGTAGGGTCGTCTCTCAAGGAATGCACAGAAGGATTCGATAAATTGATTATTTATAATTTATATGTATAGATATATATATATATATATAAAGGGGGGATTTGTTGCACCTAAATTCTAACAAATGAAAATAAAAATCAAGAAAGCAAAATAATAACTTATGGACAAACTTCCAACTTCAAATATGCAAGCATCTATCTTTGGAATGAATATTCATTTAGGATATTGATTTTGTTCAATAATTGTACTTAATATTCATTGGTCTAAATGAATAAATTGATTATAGTTGATCTACAGGCGTTCACAACCAATTTTTCATTACTTTGTTGATAGCCAAGTTACCACCATTAGCTATTTCCTTAATCAAGTGAGAAACGTAGGTACGACCTTGGGATTTACTGACCGAACAACATTGAGAACTAGAAAAGCCCAATTCAATTTAACATTAATCTTACGAAGCAATGTTCAAAATTGATTCTAATATCCCACCAGAGTGTTTACTCTAGCTTGCTACTCCAATTAAAACTCAACACAATTATGGATGAAAAATTTCAATATAGCAATGAATTCCTAAATTAATATCCGGCCAGAATATCAATTCAAGTATTCTAAACACGCAAATTAGAGAAATTAGAAACACCCATAACCAATGAACATTCAATTCAACACAAAACCAAAATTTCACAAATTCATATATCCCAAATCTATTCAAACCAAAGCTAGAAAACTAATCTACTCACAATCCATGAGAACTCCAACCAAACATGAATGATTCAACATTGCCCAAGAATTTCAAAGACTAAACAAGAATTCACCAAAATAAGGGATGAAGGAATGCCCAGAAAGAATGATGCTTTTCTGTCCAAAATCCATTGCTACTTTGCCAAAACCTTTGCCCAACACTGCTGCTGCCTGGAACGTCCCTGGTGCCTCCAGAAATGGCTGCTGCTGTCAGTTAAATTTATGAAGGAAGATGGATGAGATTGTTGGGTAACTGCTGGAGAAATAATGGAAGATTGGAATGCTCTTGTCAGGTAAAATCTGGAATAATTCTAGTATGCAATCTGGTAGAAGTCTGGAAGTCTGGTTTCTGGGTAATCTCTCTGGTAGTCTCCTCGTCCCTTGCAGCAGCCAGGAACTCCAATTTATAGCCTCCATCTTGAGGGAAAAATCTACCGTCGTGTATTCTTCAAGACATAATTGTGGATTCCCTTGGCCAATAAATGCTTAATCTTTCTTAGATCTTTTATTTTCACCCCAGGATCTTTCTGCAATTTGGGACACTTTAGATGGGCTTCACAGCAGCGAACAGGACCTTGGGCGTGGGCACACCTAAAGAGCTGTCTAATGTTTGAAAAGTTCACTTTCCAGCCAATTTATACATTTCACCAAATTAAACAAATCCAAGCCATTTTTATCAAATTTCACAAAGATTATAAGTTGACATATGTATAAAAATATCATCAAATAGAACATACATAAAAAATATAAATTAAACAATTCCGTAATACAAATAGAACAATTAAGCGATGAATTCAATGACAAAGAATATCCATCTTCATTCTTTCTTTTTTTTATTTTCCAACACCTAATACAACCTGAATGAATATTGAATACTTGTTATTACAAAAATTTCTTTTCAATTAATACATGTATCTCCATTTGCACTTGGAGAACTTATTTTAAAAACACCCTAACAAAATATTATACCCAAGTTAGTACTCGAGAAGAAACTATCCATTTTTCACTGTACAAAAAGAATTGGTAATACTTTCTGAGGACCTAAACATTCTATTTAGTATTCTTTAATGAATTAAATATGTACTAATAATTTTTTTTCTGAAACACAGCCTGAAAAAAAAATACTCCCTCCGTCCCATTCCAAATGTCCTACTTACTATTTTTGGATGTCCCATTACAAATGTCTTCTTTCTATAAATAGAAATAATTTTCCCCTCCAACAACTATATGGACCCCACCATATACTCACAAACCAACTCTACCTTAATTCCCGTGCCCAACAGTAACAAGACACTTGGAGTGGGACGGAGGGA
The DNA here is from genome assembly GCA_030278955.1 of Hygrophila difformis. Classification (NCBI taxonomy): domain Eukaryota; kingdom Viridiplantae; phylum Streptophyta; class Magnoliopsida; order Lamiales; family Acanthaceae; genus Hygrophila; species Hygrophila difformis. Next base: position 52,052,456 of record JAOANR010000009.1, read on the forward strand.
GTAAAAAAGAAACAAGGGGAGGGAAGAGAAAATCAAAACAAGATCTCAACACGACAGGGCTCCAAAAGCCAAACAACTAATAATGAGTATATTATATGTAGTTCCTTCTGCATCCAGGTTGAAGTCGCTAAGAATATCATTTGACGGAAAAACCCAGGTAGTGTAGAATTTCTCTGATCGCGCTGTTTTACGAGCCAAACCATCAGGTACATTATATTCCCTTCCAAATCAAACCAGGTGGTGTACTAATAATTTTTTTGATCCACATCTTCCACTTTTAGAACACAATATTTTTATTTAAAGAAATAGGCCACTAAAACGATTTTTGGCCCGATTTCAAGCCAAATGGCCACAGTGCCAGTTGTGAGTTGTGTGATATGCAGGCGGCGCTGAATACCCTGTGTGTGATGTGCAGGCGCTGAATATCCTGTGCAATGATCTAAAGCCATCTCCAGCAATAAACTCTATTTTCCAGTCAACTCTACTCTATTTTCTAATCACGTTTACAGTTTTTCAATCTTTATCTCCAACAATCAACTCTAAATTTTCCTCTATTTATAAATAATCCATTTTAATTCTTTTTACTATTCATTTAATTTTTATCTATCAAATTAATATATTGTATTTATTTACCAAATATAGTTGGATTGAGTGTGTGAAGTTTTGGCAGTTCAAGCAAAATTCTCGGATTCTAGCGTTAGTGTATGCAGAATTCCTTTTTGGTGAAGACAACCTTCAATGTACACCAGCTCCTATTAGTTAGACCCAATGTGGCACGGAAATACCCGTTATATGCCAAAATGTATATTGTGTTTATTTAAATATAAGTTATTTCCATATTATATAATTAAAATTTTATTAAATATATATATATATATTTCTTTTTTAGTGCTTTTTTTAAATATTTTAAATTATTTCATGTATGAAAATATCATATGAAAAGTGAGCATTTAAAATGAAAAAACCATCCAAATAGTAAAATAAAAACAGAAATAGAAGAAAAAAAAAGAATTAAAAAAAGTAGCGGTGCTACAGTTCCATGCAACAAATAAAGGGGCACTATTCAATGTCCCAAAAATACTGACCGTCTAGCGTTTCGCGCGCGATCCTTGTTGGAGAAACAAGCGTTGTTGGCATATCTCTCCAGAAAGTTGACCAAGATGCTGCAAGAGAAGAGAGCTAAAGAATTTGGAAAAAACAAGTATGATGGCAGTCGACAGAAAGTTGGAACAACCGGCAGACAACCCCAGAAAGGGAGTTCTTCTCATGATGAGCAAAAGAAGACCAAGAAAGTTGTTATAAACGATCTGCCTGAAGGATTTAAAGATCTGAAGTGCTTTGACTGTGCAGGAGTTGGCCACAAAAAATTTGAATGCCCTACAGCAAAGAGGAGAGGCGGACAAGCTATGAAAGCAACACTCAGTGATGACGACGTTGTTGAAACATCTGATGAACAACCAAGTGAAGCAGAGTCTAATGATGTTAATATTGCATTCACTGTACATGCTGATGGGAGCACATCATCTTCTGAAAAATCTAAATAAGCTCAAGAGGACACTATTGTTGAAGTTGATATGGAGTTTGATGAGCTTGTTGAAGCATTCAATGAGCTTAAGGAAAACTACAAGTGTGTTGTTGGTGAAAACAAAAGATTGTTGGGTCAAATTTGTGATCTAAATGATGTTGTTGACGACAAAGATGATGAGATTGCTGATTTGAAGAAAGAAATTAAGAAGTTGACTAAGACTGTTGATTTGTTGAGTGGTGATAAGAAGAGATTGGAAGAAGAAAAATATGCTCTAATGTCTACAAATTCTGAGTTGTTGGTGAAAGTCAGTCACATCGATGCCATGATGAAGAACAAAAAAAACTAGATGTGATGATCAACCAAGGAAAATCTAAAGCTGATATGTCTGGGATTGGTTATCAAGGGAATGAAGCCTCATCTTCAAAGACAATATTTGTTAAAGGAGGCATGTTGAGTCAAGGGTCAACCAAGAATATTACTGATGAAAGCAGTCTTGATACGGATGTTGATACAACCAAGAAACAACGGAGCTGTGCATATTGCAAATTTCTGGGCACACTTCTAATACTTGCAACAGGCTGGTGAAAGATATCCTGCGTGGTAAGCCCGTTGTTTGGCCATCCGAGGAACTACGGAAGCACATCAAGTTTCGAACTATGTGGATTCCTAAGAAAGTGCAATCTGCAGATTTATCACTCCAGAAGGACACATCAAGTGATCTTGACCCTGGAGGAACAACCAATGGTATTTAATTATACCAAAAAGGGTGAGAAGTTGGATATGTGGGCATGGTTGTTATGATTATTTGTTTTGCCCAATCCAACTTGGTTCGTGGGCTACATTGCATTCATATTTCACCTGAATGATTATTGATTAAGGGGGGGTTGATTAAGGGGAGTCAAATGGCGATTTCATATTCTGCACATTGTCATACCGAAGTTTTGACAGGGTTGTTGGAACAATGCTTGAATGAAGAATTTGATGATTGATCAGTTCAAAAAGGGGAAGAAAATGGAGCTGGTGATGTTGCAGCGTTGCTGAAACAACAAATGGATTGCTGACTGGTATAAACTTTATTATGATTATTGCTGAACTGGCCTATTTTTGGTACTTTTGATGCCGATTTGATTTGTGAAGCTGCTCACCCAAAAGGGGGAGAATTTGGGTCGTTGGGATGCTGAATGAACAATTTTTGTTGATAATCGTTTTTCTGACATCTTCTGATTGTTTTGGCCGATCATCTCCACAAAGGGGGAGATTGTTAGGTATTTAAGTTATGTTGTGAAGATGATCATTGTTTGAAGGATGTGCGAACAACCGAAGAACAACGAACTGAGTGCAGCAGAAAAGACAAAAAATACAGTGAGCTGTAATGACCTAGCCTCAGCCCAAAATCAGCCCAATGGGCCTAGAGATTCGAGCATATTTGTATAAATAGGGTTATCTCTCATTACTTGGAGGCTAAGACAACAAAATAGAGAGAGAATATTGAGAGAAGAACCTTTGGAGAGTTGAGGGCTGCCATGGACATTCATGCTTGAAGGTTGAAGAAATCTTTGAAGTTTTCCATCAAAATGAAGCTGCTGATTTGAGTGCATCTTTTGTTCATTTTGATTGGAGTGTTTTGATCTTATTGCTCTCATATTTCATTGTTTGATTGTCATACATTTGAGAGAATATTTTGAGAGATAGGGCTGCTGCAAAATGGAGGCATAAATGGAGGAGAAAAGCTGCTGAGTTCATCTATCAAAATGGCTTGCTGATTGGGGTAATTTCTGTATCATTTTGATAGGGTTCTTGAGTCATTTAAACTTACATTTTCATACTTTCCTTAGTGATATCTTGAGTGAAAATGTTTGTGAGCTGAATCTGGTGTTTAGATTGTCTGAGCATATTGTTTAGTAACTGCTCCAAGGGTAGACAGCTCGCTGCACTGAGCATTAGGATTGGGTTGTCCAGCGATGTTGGAATAGAGGTGTCCAACAGTCTGTTCAGTCAAGAAGGGTGAATTCTTGGGTGTTGCTGAGTCCTAGTGTGGTAAGGTGTTTGGGGTTGTAAACAGAGGGTATCTGTGAGCCTTTGGGAGTTAGTGAAATGCCTGGATTGGGATCCCCCGGATGTAGATCAGTTTGATCGAACCGGGTCAACAAATGCTTTGTTTTTTCTCTGTTTTCTGCATTTGTTTTCTGCCTTGTGATATATTTGTAATTGTTGGCTGGTTGTCTGGATAACACGTCAACAACGTATTCATATATTTTCCTATCCTATTAAACCGGGACCTGTCAATAACTTCTACTCTAAAGTTTTTCACTATTATACCGCCGTCGCCGGAGATGCTCTAAAAGTGGAAGGTACTCATTCTACTAGTCTATTTTATTTTTTGTTATCTAATCTAATCTAATTAATATAAATAATACTTTTTCATTATCCCATTAATCTAAACCATTTTATGAATCTCTAGAGTATTTTTTATAAAAAATCTAGAACTAATTAATTACGTGTTATATATACTCTATGTAACTGAATTTTTTGGAAGAGCCGAAGCCAGAGAAAGGGTGGTGGAAGCCTATGCCACATAAATTACAAAGGGATAAAGGAGATGGATAGGGAGCCAGTGAAAATTACAGGATTGGTTGCGGTGCAATCAAGAAGATCCGCAGCACATCAAGGCACCAATCCCCATCGTTGATTTAAAATCCAACGGTTCAAAATGTAAAAGGATAAAGTTGTCCAAAAAATGTATAACGGTCAAGTCGCTGAAATACACGTAGGGTGTTATAGCTGAAAATATTGTGGCATTTCGCTGAAATACACAATAGTCCGTCGCTGGAATACACACATCACATCGCTGAAATATATACAGCTCGTCACTGTTAAACCAAACAATTGGAGTTTCAACGTATATGAAGTCGCTGAAATGAACATTATCAAGTCGCTGAAAAATACTGTAGCATGTCGCTGAAATATATTTCCTCCATTTTTTAAAGATAGCTACGGACTCACTCAACACGCAGTCCAATGCACATTTTAAACCATTAATAATTCAAATTCGGTATATGTAAAAATTCTAAAAGTTCGATATTTAAAATCTACAAGACGAGACGAATCTAACAAGATCACACTTGGCTATATTTTAACTTGTATAACCATGAGAAAACTTTAAGTTAAAGTATATAAGTGAACAGTACCCATTAGTCAGCAGTAGCTAACAAAAAAAACGGAGGAAGTATATTATATTGTGTCGCTGAAATATACTATGATTCGTCGCTAAAATATATAAGAGCTGCGCTGAAAATATTATGTCCGTCGCTGAAATATAAACAAATCGCTGAAATGTATACAAATTATCGCTGAAATGTACTAACTATATTTTGGAATAATACGATAAGATTACCTTTTTACCCTTTAAGTAATCTCAACCGTCGATTAACAGTATGAATCAACGGTCGGGAAAGGCCGCAGTACATCAAGACAAATGTCTTGATTACACCCTAACTTCTGCCGCTTGGGCTATTCCTCATTCCCATATATAACTGCATTTATTATTTTTTCCTTTTATAATTAGTATCTATATAATAAATCCTGAATACTTTTTGGCCTGCAGACTCTTTTGTCCTTATTAAATTTAATTCATCCTTCTTAATTTTAAAGGGTTAATCAGTCATTATATGCTCATTTATAGATCAACGGTTCTTAAGTTTACACATAATCTGCTGACTAATTCCACGTTATCGGACACATCATCAAAACTTATTTAGAAAATAAATCTATCTATTAATAATATAACAAAATCTTAAGAAAATCTTCCTATATATTTTAAAAAGATATAATTGATTACAAATATATATATAAATTATTTGATTATATACATAATATTTTTAAAAATATTAATACTATAATATTATTAAATAAATTTAATTAGGTTACAAATTTATGTCTAAAAAATATATAATTATATATCAATATAAAGAATATAATAACTATATTTTAAATAAAAAAATATTTCATTGAAAATATGATGTAAACATTAAATTGACCCTAAAAATATTGATTAAAGTAAAATGACTAATAACCCTACAAAATTTTATACCAATCTGAACAAATTCTACATATATTTTTTTCTTTTTAAAGAAGAAAAGAAAGAAAAAGAAAAAAAAGACTAAAACACATTATAGTTTAATTATTAAATATAATATCCTTAATCCAGTAATCTTCATCTATTTCAGTATAAAATAAAAATATATATGAAATTTGGAGTAAATTGTTATACATTTTTTTTAAAATAATTTATACTGTAAAAGAATATAAGGAGTATACCCCTAAGACCGGGTGTATTATGCCTCACAGTACTATTCTTTTGCAAAAGAATAATACAGACCCGTGTTTGATGCATTTGAAAGTTTGTACAGATATAATTTTAATGCGGATTTCAATGTATTATTTAATCCCGAAGGAAAGGCGGGTTTAGGCTGTACATCACTATTTTTCTCTTTCTCCCTCTTTAATCCCGACCTATCCCCTTCCCAGACTTCCCTGCTCCTGCGAATTACTTAGACATAGCTACTCACCATCCCATTGACTAATTAATTTATCTAAATTTGTTAAGAAAATAATTAGATTAATTTTAATTTTTGAAATAAATATTTTCTATGAATCATAAATATTTGAAAATATAAACATCGCAATATTTAAATAATTTAAATCATTCAATAATACCATAAAAATAATACAAGTACAATACAATATATTAGCATGAAACATTGTATAATTATAATACAGTGTGCCACCAGACACTGTGTAACATTAATTTAATACAATACATCATAGTACAATACATCTGCATTAAATAATACAATACACCTTAATACTATACACCGTGCCAAACATGCCCCAAAAAACTTGGTATCAGAGTATAAATTCGATTTTAAGGCTTATAATAATAATGAATTAAAAAATAATAAAAATTTAATTAAATTAAATGAAAATATAACTACCAAATTTTTTTCACAAACAATATGGAAAAGAAAAAATTGAGAAGATAGTATGGACAAAAATAATATTTAAAAATTTACGATAATCAAGACGTAATTATAATGAAAATTTATTTTAAAAAATTATGGATTAGTCCATAAAAATTAATCACAACAAAAATTTAAAATGCATTACATAATAAAATAAGTATAAGTTTTAAATGATGAAAAGATAACAAAAAGGTATAAATAATATTTTTAAAAAAAAAAAACTTTAGGCATAATAATAAAAATGTACAACATATTAGGGAGTAAAACTAATATTTTAGAACCTTAATAATGCAAAATATACTCAATCAATTCCGGTAATACTGTCCAAAATTTTTGGACATGGTATTTTAGGTATAATAGTTTATTGTGATAAAGCGGAGTAATTAGTTGATGCGATGTTTTAATTGATGTTTATGGAGTAATTTTTTTTAAAAGGTGAAATGCGACAATTGTAGTGGGACAGACCAAAAAGGAAAGTGAGACAGAATTAGTGAGACGGATGGAGTAATTTTTTCTAATTTTGAATAGTTGAGGGGTATTTATTTTCCACTTGCTCTCACCATTTTAGATATGAAAGAAAACAATATATATATAATTTTTTAACAGTAAAAATAATTTATTTTATATTATTTCCACATGGGTTTGAATTTCCTTCATTTATCTTATTATCTCTTTTATTTTTCTTTTAATTTTTCGTTGCATGCATTTCAACCACTATTTAAGCAAAAGATTTTAAATATCATGTAATTCAAAAAAAAATACTATATTCTCATTGTATATCGTCATATTAGTTTACACCCGTGCATAGCGGGAGAAAAAATCTAGTTTTTTATTAATATGTAACTACATTTATTTTTTTTGAGGAAAAAATCTTTAATTCCAAAGCCAAAATCCCAGATACACAGTTTATGAAGGAGCAATGATCTCCACCAAAACCAATCCTACCATCCAACATACAATTTCCTACACCGACACAACTTATTACCAGGGAATTCACAAGGACAAGCACCCCCCGTCGAATTCCCATCAGACCGCAAATACCATATCTAATCCCATATCTATTCCCATGAGTCACATATGTCAATGATGTCTGCTTCATGGATCTCATACTGAGTGGTGCTGAGATAAAGCAAAGCGCCCATCTCATCCTACCTTAATCCTCAACTTACAGATCAAGAGCCGTTTCCGAAAATCATGAGGTTCGTCCACAGAAAACATCAACGGGGACAATGGCAGCTAACTCTTTTTGCATCCCCCTTCAGCGATCTATTTAAATATTCAAGCACCCCCCCCCCCAATTCCAAATTCCACTTCCAAATTCCTGCTGAGTCTTCTCAAGTTGGGTTGGCATTACATAACACATGTGATTTACCTTAGTGACAACCCTATAAACATACTACAGCATCACGTCTCCCCAGCAACAATGATCAACACCAATGTATCAGGACTAGTCAAAGGGCAGGCTAGCAAGATATTACCAGATCAGAAAAATGGACTGGGTAATAGGCGGAGGACATTGGGGTATAACAATATAATGAGCACAGGGGATTCGAAACCAGGTATGCATAGGAGGTAATACAATCGGAAATAAACCGACCAAACCTCTATACGTATAGCCCGCTCGCTAACGCCCCAATCTCACTACTATGCCATAGGAACCAAGATTAGAACAGCAGCCCATCACCATCAAAGAACCCAAAACAAATGATCTATACTGACTGAGAGACAATCAATATGTTCAAGCTTCACTCACTTTTATAATATATTCTTTTTTTTTTTTTTTTTCTCTTTTTTTTTTTTTCTTTTTTTTTTTTTTATTTATTTATTTTTTTTTATATATATATTACTGCAATGCATGCCTCTTCTAATTCTTTTGATAACAGTTCCCAAACACTGTCCTTCTTGATCAGACCAAAACAAAGAAAATCGCATTTATCCGATCTTGTCGCCAAACATAGCTCATCTTATATCTCCCAAATATTATCATAGGAACCACACCCTCCCACTATGACAAGCATTCCAAACTCCTAAATGATTCCAGCAACAAACTTAAACCATGGAAGGGCTTTTCCATTGATGTTTAAGAAAGCTCCTCAACCTCCCGATTATTAAATGGACACAAGCAGACACAAGAAGGTTACTGAGAGGTGACGGGATATAGGGTTATGAAAAGAATGACAAGACAACAAGGCTTAGAAGGTTAATGAGAAATAGGATGATATTGGGTAGAGGAAAAATCCGAGGGATGACCTAGCTCCCTTTACATAGCCGATACATTGACGAGAGTCATGTGTGGTTTGATCGTATATACTGCATCAATTTATAGGTTGCCAAGATGATCATCACATATGCATGTATCAAAGAGCGTTAAATGAGCAAATCTCACCAATTCTCCTTGGAAGCAGGCAGTGTGTGTATGTGGAAGTAGAAGATGCCAATCCTCCCAAATATTCAGAATCTGTTCGTGAAAGGATGGCAGGAGCCTTAACCGGAAATCATCTCCTTAAGCATTAGTATGAACACTAGAACCGTTCCGTGTCTCAAGCAGTCGACATTCTGGTATTGGTGATGTTGCAAGTCACCTTCCACAGCCGCCTCGAACTCAGAACACCTCAAAGCACCATCCACAGCCCGCGGCAACAGTCTCAACTTCAGCCGATTCCTATAGGCTCCAACGGCCGCAGCACCCTGAAAAAAGAAAGAAGAAAAAAGATAGAAACAAGTTATACAGCAACAAAGCCATCATAATCCTGTGGGAATGGGCGTCATCAGGGCCCATCTAATGGTACAACAGCAACAACAGGCACCAGAAACATTCTTCCGCTGCCCCCTAATGGCAAGTAACAGGCACCATCTAGGTGGCCTATGTACTCTCCCAAATGCCTCAAGTGACTGACTCGACACTACCACTCGAGCTTATCTCCATTCTTCAATATAGCATTCCCCTGACGCACCAATTTTCGCCCAATAGTCCGCAAGAGAGTTACGTTCCCGCAAAATGTGTTGGAATCTCACCATCCCTGAACAACGCATGACTGCAGCAATAGGTCCAATATGTTGTTGCAGACGCCAAGGAACCTTGTTTAGTTCAGCCATCCACTTCACTACATTTATCGAGTCACACTCAAAAACAATCTTTTGGAGGGGGAAGCCTTGGTCCCTGATTAAAATCTGACATATCCGACTGATAGCTTGAACTTCGGCCTCTGCCGAGTCCTTGATCCCTATGAATTCAGCTAGAGTGAAAATCACATTCCCTTCATCATCGCGAATAACCCCTCCAATCCCCGCCGGCCCCGGATTGCCGAACGAGGATCCGTCCGTGTTAATTTTCCACCACCCCTTCTCTGGCCGAACCCAAACCAGCCCCTGCCGAGGCCGTCTCACTGTCTCCCCAACCACCCCACCCCTACCAAGAAGGAATAATGCCTCAGGAAACTGATTCTCCTGTCCACATATTCTAATATCACCCTCTTTTCCAGCCACTTGCCACCATAATCTTACTCTCCATTTGATCTCCTCTATAACCATCCCAATATTAGGAACCACCTGCTTGAATACAACTGAGTTACGCATCTTCCAAATCGACCAAACAATAGCCACCCCTGTAATCAACCACGCTTCCTGGCGACTTCTAAACAATTCATAGTGCAACCACCAATCTAATAAGTTTTCCACCCTCCCGGGTATTGCCCACTCAATTCCGAACCAGGCTACCCCTTGGTACCAAATACTTTTTACTGCCTCGCACCCACAGAAAAGATGGTCATGTGATTCGTCTACCGATTCGCAGAGTGGACAGTAGGAGTTCCCCACCGCAATGCAGCCCCTTAGTTGAAGTGACTCTCTCACTGGTAATGCATTTTGGAACAATTTCCATACCAATAATTTTGCCTTTACAGGCACCTTGATTTTCCATAGCTTCCTCCATCTTCTCAGGGAATCAAAATTAACATCAACTTGCGGATTAGTTAGGCAGGATTTGATGGAAAAAGCTCCATTGCCTTCCCGAACCCAAGCAACCCTGTCCTCAATAAATCTACTCAGCTTCACTCTCCTAATTACCACCAAGAACTCGTCCCAAATAGCCCTTTCCCAGTCAAATACCGCTCTTCTCAAAGGGATATTCCATCTCCACTCTAACCCGTCCCAAGAGCCGAAATCCTTTATCTTCCCCTCCTTTACTGCCGCCAATGAAAATATTCTGGGGAACAATACCTTTAACGCCCTGCCTTCCTCGACCCAAGTGTCCGACCAAAAATGTGTGGCACCACCATCCCCCACTATGATTCTAAAACCACCCCCCATCCCCGCAGCTTCCAACCCTTCCCAAGATTTACATATGTAACCCCAAGGAGATCTGCACGATCTCACCTCCGGTACCAAGGGACCTCTATTGCCGTAGTATTTCGCATCCACCACCTCCTTCCAAAGGGAATGATCATTGCCAAACCTCCAGCGCCATTTGAGCAACAAAGCAGTATTAATATCCTGCACACTCCAGATTCCCAAACCACCAGCCTCTTTGTTTTTACACAGTTTTTCCCAACCGATAGTATGTAGCTTTCTACTTCCTACAAAGTCATTCCAAAAGAAACCTCTTTTGAGCCTCTCCAGTCTTTCAGCCACCGCCCTTGGAACCTTGAACAGTGACAGAAAGTAAATAGGGAGATTATTTAATACAGATTTAATAAGACATAATCTGCCTCCCTGGGATAGTAACCGCCCCTTCCATCCAGCAAGTCGTTTCTCCACTTTTTCCAACACCGGATTCCAAATAGCAGTTCCATTTAACCTCCCACCAATGGGAATCCCCAAATACTTCATGGGCCATCTGCCAACCCCACACTCAAGCAGATTAGCAGCATCTTTTAATAGCTCATCCGGACAGTTTATCCCATATATTTTGCTCTTCCCAAAATTTATTCTCAAACCCGTTGCCAATGTAAGACACCTCAATACTCTTTTAATTAGCATCACTTGAGAGATTTCTGCTTCACAAAAGATGACTGTATCATCTGCGTATTGTAAATGAGAGACCACCGGACCCCCGGCTCCTGACCTCAATCCCTTTATCAATCCCAGTTCTAAGGCATTTACCATCATCCTATTAAAAATTTCAGCAATCAAAACAAAAAGGTAGGGAGATAGTGGGTCGCCCTGTCTCAATCCTCGTTGCATTCCGAAAAATTTTGTAGGGGACCCGTTTACCAACACGGCTGCAGAGGCAGAGGATACCAGCTCCATCATCCATTTCAGCCACTTTCCCCCGAATCCCATTGCTTCCAAGACTCCAGAGAGGGCTTCCCAAGACACGTTATCATATGCCTTGGCGAAGTCTAATTTTACTACAAATCCACTCCTCCCTGAAGAAGTCACCGCATGAATAACCTCTGCAGCAATAAGAGCACCGTCTAATATTTGCCTTCCACGCACAAAAGCCATTTGGGTCGGCCCTACTAAACCATCCATCACCTCCCGTAATCTTCTTGCGAGCACTTTCGCAACAATTTTATACATGCTCCCAACCAGAGATATTGGCCTATAATCACAAAAATCAAGTGGATTTTCATTCTTCGGGATAAGGGCAATGAATGACCCGCCCATCTCTTTAGGCAAAGGACGGCCCTCTTCTAATCTGTGGACAACTTCCAGCACCTCCTTCTTCACCACTCCCCAGTACTTTTTAAAAAAACCCATGTTAAATCCGTCAGGCCCGGGAGCCCTATTACTGTCACAGCTCCATATGGCCAACCTGACCTCATCCTCCGAAAAGCTCCTCTCCAGCCACCCCCGCGATTCCTCATCAAGCTTAGGCAGCCCCACATTTCCTATGTCAAACAGTTCCTTCTCCTGCCTGATGAAAGCTGACTGAAAATGTTGAAACGCCAATTCTTTAATTTCTCTTGGATCCTCAATGACAGAACTATCCCTGTGAATGGCCCCAATGAATCCCTTCCTCCTATGAAGGGCAGTCATGGTATGAAAAAACTTTGTGTTTTGGTCCCCCTCTTTAAGCCACCGTACTCTGGACTTTTGGAACCAGCGCCTCTCTTCGGCCAGAAATAATTTATTCAATTCCCCTCGTTTCCTAGCCCAATCAGACCGCTTTTCCTCTATGTCGACTCCTTCGATCAAGTGCTCTTCCAGCTCTTCTATTTCCACCAGTAATTTCTTAATTTTCTGTTCCAAATTATCCGCTCCATATCCGTCCCATTGTCGAATTTTATTTTTTAAAGTGCGCAAAGTCCCAAACAGCCTAGGCTCTCCAGATGATTCTCGGCCTTCACCTCCTGCCACCCAGGCTTCTCTCACAAGCTCAGAAAAACCATTTTCATCCATCCAATAATTATAGAACCTGAATGGTTTTGGTCCCCAGGACTTCTCCCCGATCTCCAGGTAAACCGGGTAATGGTCCGATAAGACTGACTCTCCCCTTTTCTGAATCACATTACCATTTATACCCATCCATCCCGGAGTAACCAGGAACCTGTCAAGCCTGCTACGCGCCCGACCGCCCCTTCCCACCCAGGTGAACAGGCCTCCCTCCATCGGGAGATCAATCAATCCAAGGTTATTGATAAACTCTCGAAACTCCCTTCTCGACCCCCCATCATCACTCTCCCCCACCCTTTCCCCCTCTGTCAAAACCGCATTGAAATCCCCATTGAAGCACCAAAATTCCCCATTCGATGTATCACATTTTTGAACCAGCGTCGACCAAAAATCCGCTCTTTCACTTCTGCTATTAGGCGCGTGCACAGAAACTAGATTCAATGTCCCCTCCACCCCCTGTACACTGCCTCTGATCCAAACAAATCTGTGGCATGTCTCTACAACACTGAACCTACAGCAATCCGAGTCCCACACCACTAGCAATCCGCCTGAGTTCCCCTCCGCCGACTGAAAACAAAAACTACACCCTCTAGGCCCCCACAGCCTCGCCACAAGACGATCTGGAATCACTCGCATCTTCGTCTCCTGAAAACAAGAAATTGTCGGCCTCACCTTCTTGCACAACCTCATTACAGCCCTCTTCCGCACCCCCCCATTTAAACCCCTAAGATTACACGAGATAATTCGCATAGTGGAACCGAATCCAAAACAACCCCCACACCCCCGGGCTCCCAACGATTACACCATTTCCTTACATACCCTATCTAAAGCCTCTCGCCTCCCCACCTTACACACCAATCCCAGCACCTTAGCCAACTCCAGAATTGATTCAGCCTCCCATACGTCCACTAATTTATTCCCCTCTCTCGTCCGGACAGTGGCGAATTGTAAGGTTGCAAATTCATTAACCTCGTTGCTTGGTAGAACTCCTTTAGCTCCCCTCCCTCGCAAGTTTCCTTCCGCGCCCCGACCCCTTTTGCGTCCTTTCTTCTTGGTTCCAGCCCTACCATTCATTGCAATGGCCAACGCTTTTTTCACAGCTATCAATTCCGGAAATGCTGATTCCAAATTATCCCCTTCCGTCTCTACTGACCTAATCGGGATTCTCTCCTCCACCCTGGACTCCCCAACTATATTCTCTGCAACCCTGCCACTCCCCTCGCCTCCTTCCAAATCTGTCTCCATCCCGCCCCCTGCAGCCATCCCCTCCGCCGGGCCAGTAATCCCATCTCTAACATTCTCTACCCCCAGACAGCACTGCAAGCCATCGCTGGCGACCTCTTCCCGCAGACAGCATTGCGAGCCGAAGACACTCTCATCCCCAACCCGAATCTCTTCCTGGTTCAAATAACTGACCCTGTAGACTCCCACTACCCCATCTACATTAGTAACGTCGGCCTGATCATTCTGGCCCAACTCCTCATTGTGAATCCCCATTAAAAGCCCACTAGATTTATTTCTCTCCAATTTCCCATCTACTTCCGTAACTTTTCCTATTAACCCATCATTGGGCCCAGACATTCTCGGCCCATCTTTACCTGACCCAATACTAGCCCCATCATGCCTATCTGTAATCGGCCTTGGCCCATTTCCCAGCATACCATAATGCATGTCCATCTCCAAGGCCTCCTTCTCCCCCTCTGAGTTATTCCTGCCGCCTTCTTGGGAAGTTCGCACAGAAGCCGCTAGAACACCATCAATTACACCAGCAGACATTTTTGAAAAGCACTTTTCCCCAGCAACATTATCTTTTACCCTTTCCAATTCCCCACACACCGGGGACCGAGGCGACCTTTCCTTCCGGTGAACAAACGCGCTGCCACCCGATTCAATTTCCTCCGAGCTGCCGATACCGGAAACCTTAACTTCCATCGAGTTGTCCGCCACCACCACAGGTTCACAATAATTAGCAACTATATTGACTCTCATCAGATTTCCTTCCACCTCCAGGTTAATCGTTTCTGGCACCCTTGACTCTCCATGCAGCGCCACTAACATTCTAGCCCGATCAAATCGTTCCAATCCGGAGGTCTCCCTATCCATGCAAATGATCTCCCCCCATCCGTACACTAATTTTTTAAAATTCTCCTCGCTCCACACCTTTAGAGGGATACCGAACATGTATATCCATATGAACTGTCGACTGACTATGAATCCTTTTTCCCACCTACTTTTCCGAACAATGAGATTATCATCCCTACAATCGGCCAAATACGTATCCCTTTCCGAAGTGCTCTGAAAAACGACCATTGCCGACAGACCCCCACCATAAACAATTTCAATACCCTCATGATATGCACTAAGTACCCAGTTCTGGAAATCAATCAGCACTCCCAAACTTTTTAGTTCAACCATGGCAGAACGTTGCATCTTATCCACCACCTCAGGTACTTCCTTGAGCTGCACCACTTCAGTTGCCCCAGCCACCTTCTTATCACCATTGTCGTCCCTTCTCCCCCTAGTAACATCCGCATACGTTCGGTTATCCCTCCCTCCACCAGTCACCAAGGATCTACCGAACTTTATTTGCCCCTCAACATTGGAAGCCCCCGCAGACTGAGTAGCCCCTACGTACTTCCTAAATGACTTATCAACCCTGCCTTTCTCCCTCCTAGGAAATGCCCAGTTCACCTTAAGTTTATTACCCATGAACAATTGCTCATTCCACTTGCTGATGATTCTTGCCGCTTCATCACGACTTTTGAAACGGAAGAAACCGAACTTGTGCCCCTCCTCCGGCCACTTACGGTTTGGAATGAACCAATCACACACCTTTGCCACCGAATCCATCAATCGAAGCAAATCTATACAACTTGCTTTGACAGGAATATTCCCAACAAACACCCCGAAGCCATTTCTACGAGCCCCTAAAACACCTCCAGCGCCTCCTCTCCTCTCTTGACCTCCAGCACTTCCTCTCCGTTCTTGAACTCCAGCGCCTCCTCTCCGTTCTTGACCAATCATATTGCCTGTTAAGTAATAAGAGTTCATATGTAACTACATTTATTATTATGTTCCTTTTATAAATCTATAAAATGCTCTTTTGATAAATCTCCAACTATATTTATTATTCTTACCTCTTATAAATCAACAGAATATTTTTTTATATATAAATCTGTAACTAAATTTATTATATTTTTCCTCTTATAATAACTGTATACTATTTATTATTTTTCCCTTTTACAATTTTGTTGAGTATTTTTTAGTTTATACATTATCTTTCCCCGCTTATAAATCTATTATCTATCCATATAGTATTTTTTTTCTTTTTTCTTTCCTTTTTTTTTTTTTTATAAATCTATCTATAAAATATTTTCTTTTTTATAAATGGTTAACTACATTTATTATTTTTGCCCTATATAAAGCCCCATTATCAGTTCATCACCCTCATACCGATTCATCATCTAGGGTTCAATTTCCCCATTACCATCCATATCCCCAACACCAAATCCCTTTTTCACCATGGATGCTGGATCTGAAGAAAACGCTTCTAGGTGGGCTCTCGCTGCAATTCATTCTCGCTCCTGATTTTCTTCTTATGGACGCCTCATTCTTCAGTTGCTCTCTACAATTTTTATTTTACAGTCATTTTTTACATAAGAATTTATGTCTGGATTGTTTTTACTTATCCCTGTCTCTGTTGGAGCTTATTTGGGTTTCCTCATATATTTGAAAATTAAAATATCCTTAAAGGCATTTTGAGGTCGCTCTCATACGTGGGCATCAATTTCTAAGTTAGATCTCTTTGGCTTTGCAGAATTGATACGAGGACTGTGAATCTGATTAATGCCCGATTTAGAGGGCATTAAGAAGCTCAAGAACCCCATGGATTCCCGACGTCTCCAATCCATTTTGTCAGATGGTATGTTTCTATTACCTATTAATGTGGATATGTCCTTTTTTGTATCCTGAAATTGTTTCAAATGATGATTTTATTAATTTTGCCCAATCCCTATTTTTGTGTCCTGAAATTATTTCAAAGGATGGTTTATTTGTGATATCTGCTTGGGTGATAGTAAAATCTGATGTTTTAATGTTCAATTGATGCCTTGGTCTTCTAGATTTTATGTGATTGATTATTTTCTTTTACTTTGCAATCTTAATTTTTTTTTGTTGCCTTGGTATACACTTCATAATGAAGTTGCACGCACTACCAAAGATGCACAAAACAATATTTGCTTTGATATATGTTTACTGTGAAGATATAACATGATCGATCTTTTCCAAAAAATGTTTTTTTTTAAAAAAAAATGAATCTTTTGGGATTGGTTGATCAAGTCATTTCATAAATGGTTTGTTTTAAATAAATAAAAAAAAATCATTGAATTTTCGGAAACATTTAAAATGTTTTCAATATTTGTATGCTTTTTGAACATTACCGACGGTAATACCGACAGTTTTGTGGCGTTGGTAAAAATCACTTTTTTCAGTAGTAAAGCTTTCAATCATCACATACTATTAGTTCTTCATTTTGACATGTGGAGTCTCTGGAGATACTTCTATTAACTGAACATAGGAAACATTTGTTAACTTTAAATGTCCTGTTTGTAAATGGCTTGTTGTGTTGTACAAGCTCCCTCTATCATATCACATTTACAACGCCATTTATTTGATTATTTATAAATATCATAATGAATTATCTGTGTTAGAACATGTCTCAGTTTATTAAACTTTAACATGAATCTTTTGCATGTTTTCTATCGTCCATTTACACATTGTGTAATAATTTAAATATTTGTCGAAGAACTATTTCTTGTCGTCACCATGCATTAGAGTAGTATTGAAATGCTAACAAATTTTTTCTTTTTCCTTTTTTTTCTTTGTATTGAAGGGTTGGCCATGTAAAAGTAAAGCAAGCTCCTGTAAAAGTAAAGCAAGCTCTTCGTCATCCAGTGGTGAAGCTTTGACATTTTGAAGGAGTCCTGCTTTCCTCCAGTGTAACCTGCTCAATGAACTTGGGTATGAATGGGGATGAGCACTAGATCTTCCACTTCTTCATCAAAATCCATTTTTGATGCAACTACTTGTGCACCAGATGGAATGGATTTTACAAAATGGCTCATGCCCTCGGATCTAGCTCAGAAATATAATATACAAGGTCTATAAAGCGCGAGAAATCCATTGTAGTGATTAATCGCAGGCGAAGCCAGATAACAAGAGGAAGAGGAAAAAGTAAAAAGAAATGTTTTTTTTTTTGTAAACATTGACACTTATGTGTCGGCAAAGGAGTGTAGGGGTTCAAGCGACACAAATTACAAAGGTGGATAAAGGGGAGGGATAGGGGGCCGGGTGGAAATTGAATTTGTAATGGATTTCACAATATGGCTCATGACCTCGGATCTAGCTAAGAAATAGTATAATATAACTGTAACGGCCCCGAGTAATAATCATTAAATGCGGGAGAAATCCATTGTAATGAGTTGATATAAGGTTTGGGGATCTATATCGAATTTTGCTTCTTTTAAGCCATTTTGAGCTTAGTTTTTGTGCAACCTATATATGGCATCCCCTCTCTTTTGTTAGAATCTTTTGGTATTGTAAACTTATCCTTTTTCAAAGAACTTTGTACTAAAGGATGTGAAGCTTTATGATAAACCCTTGTGTGATGTCAGATGTGGCTAATTAACCTTTTGGATTTTTGGAAGTAATCCAAATTGAAAGTAACACCGTGGGCATGAATGTTTACGGGTTTGGTCTATATTGTAGATGTTGAATTTTTATCCCTAAACATGTGTTAAATTTCCTTGTCATATTTTTTTTTTTGGAAAGCCATAGCCCAGATAACATACACAGTTACAAAAAGTACAAAGAAGGAACAAAAAAGAACCTCACAGGAGGGGGGGATAAACAGACACACAAGAAGAAATATTAGTATCTAGGGAAGCAAACCCCCAAGGAGTCAGCCGAAACTTCACTCAAGACAAAGTCCGGGGGAACGCCCAAGTGGTAAAAAACTCCTCCTTAGACGCCCCAAATTTGGCAAGGCAGTCCGCAACTCTATTTCCTTCTCTCAAGGTGTGGATAATCTGGCAGGAATCAAATGAGTCTCTATTTCCTTGTCATATTTGTTGCAACATTGTTTCCAAGCACGATCCATGACAGTATTTATAATTATTTTTATTTATATGTTATATAGGATTATTTTTATATTTTTTTTTCTAAAACTACTCATTCTTTTAATTATAACTCATGTCTACTTTGAAAAATGAAGTAACACATGTCTACTTTGGAAAAAATAAAAATTTTTATTTCTACTACTCATTTTCCTTTTGAGAAAAGCTCAAATGAGTGAAACAAAAGTAAAAAAGAAGGAAAAAATAAATAAACAGGCTCCAAATAAAAACCAAATGAAAGTTATATAGTACTGTAATTGATTTTGTCCCCAGGTTCCCAGTAGCTATGTCATAGTTGATTAGTTGTTAAGATCCCGATCCTGATTTTAGGATCCTACGATATTACGATCATACCTCTAAAAGACCTCCCGATCTCATGATCATACTCTTTTAAACGATCCCATAATTTAACGATCATACATTCTTAAACGCATAATATTTTTATAAGATTTTATGACATTTTTGTTTTAATTTTAATTGTATTCCTTAAGTATAAGATGTGTACAAACAACAATATGCATGTTATTCAATTTTTTTATGTTTAATTGTAATATTTTTGTATTGTATTTTGTTAATTAAGTATACATAATTGATTTTATTGCAGCTAGAGGTGGGCGTCGGGTCGGGTTGTTGGGTTCGGGTACCCGACACTACCGATTTTTTAAAAATAGATACCCAAACCCAACCCGCTCAAAAGAGGGTACCCGATATCGGGTACCCAACCCGACTTTATCGGGTACCCGATACCCGACAAATATCCATTTTAAAAAAAATAAAATTTATTCCATATAATTTTTTGAGTAGCTTATTCCATATATTTAGTGTTAATTTTTTAAAAAATAATTATTAACCCAAATTACGCAATTCTTTCCAAAAAAATTTAATATTCAAGCAAATATGTATATTTATTTATATTGTTATTAAAAAATTTAATAAGAAAATTTGTATTTTAATTTAAAATAATAATAACCTATGGTGGAGGTACTAGTAGTTTTTTTAAAATTTTCTTAATTTAAAATAATATTAATAACTATCAATTTTTTATTTAAAAATATAAAATTATAGCCTTATTTATTACTATGGTGACACTATTAATTAAGTAAAAATATAACTCATCATATTATTTTTTATTCTTGAAATCAATTGTTATATTTAAGATTAATTATCCATCCATCACTAATGCTAAAAGAAAAAAATTCAATATATGAGACTTCATACATTTTTCACAACCGATAGATAATTATCGATCGGGTACCCGAAATATCAAACTTTTAATATTATCCGACATGTCGGGTTCGGGTAGAGTAGCCCACCCGACAAAAAATGTCCGCCCCTAATTGCAGCATCTTATAGGATATTAGGATTGGATCTTGTAAAACAAAAACGAACCTCGTGTAGAATCCGATCACTTTATTACTTTATCAGTCATCAGTCATCGGCGTGAAGACCCTCAATCATATCTTATCTCCACCAAGCAAAATCCTAAAAACCAAGATAACACCACAGAAACCACCGATTTGCTGCCGGAAAGCATCAGATGCAGATATTTCATATTGGTTTTGGTTACCCTCAACTTGTTCACACTCGCAACCCCTTGAGGCTGCCGCCGTTGCGCAGCACATCCTCCACACCAATTTGCTGCCGTCTCAGACAAACAAGCCTCACAAAAACTTGGCCAGCGCTCTCAATTTCCCTCTTCAGCTCCGGTTTTCTTCTTGGTCCCCTTATTGATGGATTGCATTCAAGAGTGGGTCTTGTCGCCTACCAAAATGGGGCAATTAATATTGGTCCGCTCCACACGAATTTATGGGTAATCAATCAATCGCACCTATATTCAATATGTGTTTATTTCGTGTGTTTCGGAATTTGAAATGTGGGTAAATAAACTCAAGAATAAAATTTTACAGGTACCTCCTCTGTTGGGGCTGTTTTACTGCACTGTTGGGTTGTTGCAGCTTGTTCTTGATGAAGCCTCAGCCTCACCTTCGCAGCAGTCACCTTCTCAAGTACAAACCAGTGCCCGCAAGGTAGCTGCTTCATTAATGTAAGTTTTTTTGCTTCTAAATGTGTTCAATTCAATACCTTCATTATAATGTGTTGTTGCATAGTCCTATTTCATGGCCCCCAAGTTTTATTGTTGTTAAGAAGCAAATTGAATGAAAGGGTATCGGCATATTGAGAATGAATTGAAGACCACATGTACTGAGAATGAAAGGAACAAGTCAACAATTTATCCAAACTCAATACAAGGTGATTAGGAAATCAACAGATCGAACAGAATAAATTACAAAACAATAGAGAATTTTTATTATGTTTTAGGAGTCTAGTTTCAGCAGTATTCAACCGAAATAAGTTAGGATCGAATATAGCATAATCTCAATTGAGCAGCTTTCATTCTCAATGTCAAGCACTTATCATTGCAATATCATAGAAATGAACCTACCTAAACATCATTGAGAATCTTACAAAGTCTCTTCTATGGATGGTATAAAAACTTACCTAATAAATCATAACAATTTGAATGTACAAAGTTGAGTTGTAGACATTATTCAATAGGAAATCAAAGGATAAACAAGATTCGAAAACGAAAACACAGGGATCTTATGAGATTTGGCCAATGAAAGCAATGTTCTCGGATGATTTTCAATGATGCTATTTCTCCTAAATGAGAAGTACAGTTACAAGTGCAAACTGTATAAATACACCCATTATACGTGAAAGAAACACATAAGCAATACGGATTCGGATCAATTCAACCCGGTTCAACCGTGGGGACTCCACCCCTGCACCCCAGGATCCTCCGGGCTTCGGTGGACCCAATTTCCATCCGGTATTGCATCAAGGCAAATGTCTTGTGCCCCATTCGCTCTACTACGCTCTGCTCGAGCAATTGAGCCACTATTCTTTTGATGATATTGAGCCATTTACTTAACATAGTATTGAGCCATTTACTTAACATGAGTGGGAAAAAAAAGAGTATAAAGAAGACGTTTAGAAGAACTATCTATATAGTTAAAATAGGAAAAATACAACAATATATAAATATAGCTCAATAGTGAATACTCTCTTTCAAGTTGGAGCATATATGCTCCAACACGAGGACCTGATGAGATTTTTTCCGTTTCCTTTGTTTTTTTTTTGTTTTTTGTTTTTCTGTTTTTAATGCAAACTAGTTACAATTTATTACCTTATGATATTGTTTTTAATAATTAATTTGCTTGATTTCTTGGATGTTTAAAAATTCAACTTCCAAAATGAAAGGATCTTTGTTTTCAGAGCTTTGATATTGTTCATTGAAATAAGTGCTGAACTATACAAAATTGGAGTACCAGACAATGTGGAGGTCTATGTACTATTCGCTGGGGCAGAATTACTGTGGTGGTTTTTGGACCGAACTTGGTTTGGGTTTGCACTAGCTAGTATCATAGGCCTAGCTTGTCCCCTTGCGGAAATTCCAATGATGAAGTAAGATTTGTTATCTATTTTCTAATAATTCATCCATGGTAGCTTTAGACACTTTCATTTGTTCTTATTGATATTTGATTCAGATTATTCCATCTATGGTACTATCCGCAAGCAAATATTGAGATTTTCGGGGAGGTATTATTATGTTATTTTCAATCCTTATATTAGTGTTTGAATTTGTTGAATTTTAACAGATTTTGTTGTTCTTGAATGCAGGGGTTGGTAACGTGGACAATCACATGCTATTTTGTATATACACCATTCTTGATAAATTTGTCAAGATGGTTAAAATCTATCGTTTCCAAGCAAAGATCTCAGTAGGTTTGTTTGTTACCTTAGAAGTTAAATTCAAAAAATTATCATTTGTTAGTACTAGAAAAATAAGTTTAAAGGGTCGAGCACAGCAGCTGACTGACATAGGGGCGTAGAGTTGGCTTCCCTCGAACATTTGAATTGGCCCAAAAATTTATTGAGGTTTTAATATAATTGTATTTTTTCTTATTTATTTAATATTCTTATTTATTTTTATTAAATCCTTACTTTCCTGATTTTTGGGGTCTTCATCCGCCATTTGTTGGACTTGATAACATACATATTTGTCTGTGCGTATCTGTTTTGGACATCTGCGAACATGATATGAATATGTTGCTGTTAAATATGCCAGATGGAAAATCCTCGTGAAATTGCTCAAACACCCTCCAATTTTAATTTTGCAGTGCATTCTTACCCACATACGATCCATGGTGATAAGGATAGTTAGATTTACTTCTATACTTAGGATGCGTATATATGGTAGTATATATTGTTTTTATTTGATTGTAATCTTTTCCTTATTATGTGGATTATTGTTGTACCAAATCCCACTATATATATGAATTCTTCCAATCACCAGATTATTGGTGATCACAAAATCTTTCTCTCATCATCTCATGGTATCAGCCTGAGCATCTCAACCCTAACCCTAGCCGTCGCCCTCCTTCTTACTGCATCCATGGCTGCCTCATCTTCTTCCTCCAACACTCTTCCTATTGCTACTATGATCCATATGATCACTATCAAACTCTCCTCCTCCAATTATCTACTTTGGAAACGGCAGGTCATTCCCATGCTCACCTGTTTTGAGCTTCTCGGCCACGTTGATGGAAGTTCTCCGTCGCCGGCCGCCACTATTCTTGTTGACGATAAACCTTCTCCCAATCCTGACTACACCTCTTGGTTAGTCACGGATCAAAAGCTTCTCGGGGTTCTCTTCTCTACTCTGACCGAGGAAGCAATGGCAGAGGTTGTTGATTGCACAACCTCCCGATCTGCGTGGCTTGCTCTTGAAGCATCGTTCGCTCACTCCTCCACCTCTCGAGCGAATCAACTCCGCGAAGAATTGCTTTCTCTTCGTCGTGGTTCACTCTCTGTTCAGGACTATGGTAAGAAGTTTAAATCCATATGTGATCAATTGTCGGCTATTGGCAAGCCAGTCAACGACTCTGACAAAAGCCACTGGTTTTTACGTGGCTTGGGAATCCAGTTCGCCAATTTTGCGGATACCCGCATGGCGATGAGTCCGGTTCCTACCTTCTCCACTCTCCTACATCAGGCGGTTCAATTTGACTTGATGAACCGCTCCATGGAATCTGCGGTCTCTTCTCCTGTTGCTGCCGCATTCACGGCTACGTCTCATTCGCCTCGTCGTGGTGGTGGTGGCCCACGGCAGAGGCAAACCCACCAGCCGCGAGGTTCTGGCCGTGGTGGTTTCTCCGGTGGTCGTGGCCAGACTTCTTCCGGCTCTCGGCGTCCTACTCGCTGTCAAATTTGCAGAGGGGAGCACTACGCTGATAAATGTCCATTGTACTTGTCTCGCTCGTCTGGACACTCTGCTGATCTTGTCGAAGCCCTCCAGGCATCTTGTAACATAGCAGACTCGACCCCAACTTCTGTTTCGGATTGGTTTGTGGACTCAGGTGCGTCTGCTCATGTTGCTACAGAACCCAACTCGCTTGACTCTGTGGAACCATATACAGGTGCACATTCGGTTCTAGTTGGTAATGGAACCTCCCTCTCTATATCTCACATTGGCTCTCGAAAATTATCGTCAACTATTGGTTTAAATGATGTACTGGTTGTCCCTCGCATGACAAAGAATCTATTGTCAATTAGCAAGCTTACAAAGGATTATCCTGTGGATGTTTTATTTTCTGACGAGTCCTTTATTATTCAGCACCGACAATCCAAGGATATCCTGGCCAAAGGAAGATGTGAACATGGTCTCTATGTGCTTGACGATCCTATTGCTTTGGTTGCGGCTGCTGTTTCTTCTCCGAAAGCTAGTTTTGAGTTATGGCATTCTCGTTTGGGGCATGTCCCGTTTTCCATTATTTCTCTATTAAATAAAAGTGGACATCTTTCAGTTACATCATTGTTACCATCTCCGGGTATTTGTGGCTCTTGTCAATTGGCTAAGAGTAAACGTTTGTGTTTTCAGTTGAATAATAAACGTTGTTCTTCAGTTCTTGAACTTGTTCATTGTGACTTGTGGGGACCGGCACCCGTCACAACTTCTGATGGCTATCGCTATTATGTAGCCTTTGTTGATGATTTTTCACGCTTTACATGGATTTACCCTTTGCGTGCAAAAACAGATTTCTATGATGTCTTAATCCGATTCCACAAGTTTGCGTGCAATCAATTTTCTTCAACAGTTAAAGTTTTCCAAAGTGATGGTGGTACTGACTTTGTAAATCATAAAGTTAGACAGTTTATGGAGGCGAATGGTATTCATCATCGTCTCTCTTGTCCACACACCACACAACAAAATGGAAGGGTTGAACGAAAGCATCGACATATTGTTGAGACTGGTTTGTCTATGATGTTTCATGCCCATGTTCCCTCTCTTTTTTGGTTTGACTCTTTTGCAGCAGCTGTTTACACTATTAATCGTCTACCTTCTACTGTCTTGGAGAATAAGTCGCCTTTTGAAACTTTATTTGGTGTTGTTCCAGATTACTCCAACTTCAAATCATTTGGTTGCAGAGTCTTTCCATATCTTCGAGATTACGCTGCACACAGACTTGCTCCTCGCAGTCAGCCATGCATTTTCTTGGGCTACAGCTCGACTCATAAGGGGTTTAGATGTTACGATCCTATCACTACTCGTGTTCACATAACGCGACATGCAAAATTTGATGAGAGTTTGTTTCCATTTTGTGACTCTTCATCCTCTTCTCCTGCTGCGCTGTCTGATCCGCTTGCTATCACCACTTTTGATCGTCGTTTGGCGGACCCGGACTCCTCCCGGTCACGCCGTCTTCTCCTGATTGATGAGCATACATCTGAACACCGAGGTTCAATGGCCGCGTCTGAACTCCCAGGTGGAACCGTAAGTGCAGCAGCCGACCTCCAAGGTTCCAACATAGCAGCTGAACCCCAAGATGGAACCTCGGCCCTGCTCCCTCCTGACGTAGATACTCTCGGTCATGCTCCCCCGCAACCACACCCTGATCACATGCCGGAGTCCTCTCCCGTCCCGCGGACACGCCGCCGAGAGCCACCGCAACCACATCCGATGGTTACCCGATCCAAAGCGGGTATCTTTAAGCCTAAGTATCCGGTTAATCTTGCCACTCCTTTTCTTTTGTATGCTCTCTCCACTACTTCCGAGCCTCGGGGTTATAAGTCCGCTGCTAAGTCTCCACACTGGCTAGCTGCAACGAAGGAAGAAATGGATGCCCTTCATGCCAATCATACATGGATTTTAGTCCCTCCACCACCAGATACAAATATAGTGGGTTCTAAATGGGTTTTCCGTACCAAGTTTCGTCCAAATGGAAGTATTGAGCGCTACAAAGCTCGTCTCGTCGCTCAAGGTTTCACTCAAATTCCTGGCATTGATTTTGATCACACCTTCAGTCCGGTCGTCAGAGCTGCCACAGTACGAATTGTTCTTGCTCTTTCTGTGCACAATTCTTGGGCACTACATCAACTTGACGTGAAAAACGCCTTCCTTAATGGGGTCCTCTCTATGCCAGTTTACATGAAGCAACCACCGGGTTTTGTTGATCCGCGATTTCCGAATCATGTTTGTCGCCTTAAGAAGGCACTTTATGGTCTCAAGCAAGCGCCCCTTGCCTGGTTTCAGCGCTTCAGCTCTTTTTTGTCTTCTCTTGGTTTTCGTCAGAGCCGTTCAGATTCCTCCCTGTTCTATCTTTGCCGGGACACTGATGTCATTTACTTGTTGTTATATGTTGACGACATCATCGTCACTGGGAGCAATCCAACTATGTTGCAAGCCTTCTTAAAACAAACAAGCAAGGAGTTTGCTGTCAAAGATCTGGGTAACCTTAGTTACTTTCTTGGGTTGGAGGTCTCTTCAACTCCTACTGGTCTGTTCGTGGGGCAGGCTAAGTATGCTTTCGATCTCTTGAAGCGTGCTGACCTTCTTGAATCTAAGCCGATTGCAACACCATTGGCTGCTGGGGTTGCTTTGACCACTTCGGGTGTGCCGTATTCAGACCCTACCGCTTATCGCTCGCTTGTTGGGGCGTTACAGTATCTCACCATCACACGACCGGACTTATCTTACGATGTCAATCAAGTGAGTCAGTTTTTGCAATCTCCCACTGAGGACCATTTCAACGCTGTGAAGCGTATTCTACGATATGTAAAATGAACGCTTCACTATGGCTTGTCTTTCACACGTGGTTCAGATCTTTCCGTTATTGGATATTCTGATGCTGATTGGGCTCGATGTCCTGATACGAGACGGTCTACTTATGGATACTCCATTTTTCTTGGGGGGAATCTTGTTCCGTGGAGTGCTAAGAAGCAACCTACAGTTGCTCGATCTAGCTGTGAGTCTGAGTATCGAGCTCTCGCAAACACAGCCTCTGAAGTCGTTTGGGTTAGCAATCTTCTTCGTGAACTTGGCGTCCCCTCCCCTCGGAAGCCCATTATTTTTTGTGATAATCGCAGTGCCGTCTTCCTGAGCCAGAATCCTGTCTCCCATAAGCGTGCCAAACATATAGAGATTGACTGTCATTTCATTCGAGATTATGTCTCGAACGGCTCTTTGACCACTCAATTTATTCCTTCCGCTATGCAGATTGCTGATGTGTTCACCAAAAGTCTTCCAGGTCCGAGTTTTGCGATATTACGGTCCAAGCTATGCGTTTGTCTCAACCCCACGCATCACTTGAGGGGGGTGATAAGGATAGTTAGATTTACTTCTATACTTAGGATGCGTATATATGGTAGTATATATTGTTTTTATTTGATTGTAATCTTTTCCTTATTATGTGGATTATTGTTGTACCAAATCCCACTATATATATGAATTCTTCCAATCACCAGATTATTGGTGATCACAAAATCTTTCTCTCATCATCTCACATGGGCTTTAAGCTGATCCTTGGTGACGCCAAGTTCATCCACATGACATGTTGAATTCCTTGTGACATCTCTACCAGAAATCACTTATTAATGGTTGATTGCGTAACACTGTGTAACTCCACACCCAATCGAAGGTCACACCTGGGTCCGGGGTCAGAAAACTGATAGCAGAACTCAGTTCTGCATTATGGGGAAGTCCTGGAGAGTTCAACTGTGACATTTATATAGCAGCAGAGTTTTGGCTGTTGGATATAGGAAATCCTAGCGTTGGACTTGTGGCTTGTTAGTGCCCTTGGCATAGTTATAGGCTGTGAATCTTAGCTAATGAACATAAAAAGGAAGTGTGGTTTTTGAAGCCTGTCAACAATAGGGGGGAGGAATGCCTGAGCAGCCCATCATTTTGTGTTATTGTGAGATTATTGGTTATGGATGTGGTAAGGTTTATGCATACCCTGTTTACTCGTCGATTGCATGTTGCCCGAGTGAGATTGGTTACAGAGAAAACAACCCAATTTTCAGCTGGAATGGGTACTTCTAACTTTATGTCCCTTGACTTCTAATTTTATGGTTGGGGGTTTGCTCGCTATCCGGCCCTCTATCCCTCTCCTTTATTCCCCTCCGTAATTTGTGTGGTTTGAGCTTCCATACAACTTTGTCGAAACATAAATCATTCGTCAATGTTTTTTTTTTTTTGAAAAAAAAAGAAAAAACTAAACTCAATTCCCATTGTAAATCAAAATTGGCTTGAAGCATAAATGTTACCTATGTATTATAGTTATGTTCATGCCTCTGTACTGCGACATTAATTATTTTATGTTCCATCCGGTTTTCCATGTGAGAAACTGAAGCCATACATACAAATTTTGCTTAACCGTAATTTGAACGAAAATTAAAAAGTTCAAAAAAAATAAATAAAATAAACCAATGCAAACAACTTAGCATTATCACCGGTGCTGCTCTGAATGTGTTCGATTGAATGCTCAACTCTGATTCTATTTATATCTAGATTTTGGTGAACCAGCACTAATGTATTTGTAACCTATCTACTCCCTCCGTCCGTTAAATAGTTGTCTTTTCCATCAGCTCAATTTCAATAACCAATATATATTAATTAACTCATAAATTTTTTTTCTACCTTACAACTAAACTATTTCATAATAAATGTTAAGAAATTAGCATATATGTAAAGTAAAGAGCAATATAATAAAAACATAACATAACTATCTAAAACTATCTAAAAATGACAACTATTAGGGAACACATTTTTATCTATAAAAAGACAACTATTTAGGAACGGGGTGAGTACATTGTAAGCTGATTTAGAGTTGGAATTAAAATTTCATCAAAAATCATTGCTAAAAAATCCCTTGTAGTACGTTTCTGGACGTACACAATGCTTATACCGCATGGGTTGAACATAAATTGAGGATAACAAGACCATATATAATTATCCCATTAATAATCAAAATTCAAAGAGAGAATTTGTAGCAATAACAATACAAACATACTACAATAATAATAGTCGTGATATAACCTAATAGCCTCATCAGCATCACCCACCACCCCCGCAGCCACCTCCACCGCCGCAGCCACCCCCACCACCACAGCCACCTCCGCCGCATCCACCACCTCCTCCGCCCCATCCTGCAACAAAAGTAGCCCTTTTGAGTTTCTTCTTCTTGTCGTTCGAACCATCATCCGCGCAAACATTGATCAAGAAAAGCATGACTGAAATTGACAAAACCAACACCCCAAGCATCTTCATAGTCATCATCAACAATGTCCAATCTTCCATGTCTCCAGCAACAAATTTGCCTGCCAAAACCCTACCCATCCTTGTCTCTGATCCTTAATCAAGATTTACTTCCATTACAAAGCTTGTCAGATATTACCAACAGGAAAGTACCAATAAAATAAGCATTACTCACAATATAATTGTCAATGAACTTGTGCACAAACCTCCAATAAACTTCATTAATTTCTGCCAAGGCCTCGCCGATCCGAAGATGAATTATACTCCATTAAAGAAGACCAAGCTTCTTGTCCATGGCTATTTTATATAGAAATATATACTATGAATTGGGTACCAATTGAAAACAGCTGGTTAGGGTTATTATGTCAATTGTCAAGTATTCTGAATAAGCTAGGCAGGTCATCTGCATCAGATTCACCTCAATGACTTATTTCGGTAAACCAAAGATGCCCCATTTTTCACAAAGTTATGGCACACAACATTCACTGCAATAAAATTATTTTTCACTGCAATTTTTGGACAATTCACAGCAAAGACCTGACGCAACTGGGAGGTTGGGGTTTACATCACTACACAAATGTACAAATGCGATTAGACAATTAGCATATGGTGGACCAGCTGATCACTATGACGAGTATTTGCATATTGCCGAAACAACAGGCATTCAGTGCCTACGCGAATTTTTGCCGAAGTGTTATAGAAGTTTTTGGCGCTTACTATTTGAGAAAACCAACAGCTGATGACCAATGTCGATTGATGGAAATCCATGAAAGAAAACATGGGTTTCATGGGATGCTTGGTAGTTTAGATTGTATGCACTGGGAATGGAAGAATTTTCCGGTAGCATGGAAAGGCCAATACACTCGGGGTGATCATGGTGTTCCAACAATTATGCTTGAAGCCGTAGCATCTGCCGATTTGTGGATCTGGCATGCATTTTTTGGAGTTGCAGGGTCAAATAATGATATCAACGTCCTTAATCAATCTCCATTATTCAACGATGTTCTTAAGGGTAATGCACCAGAAGTAACATTC
Source organism: Hygrophila difformis (assembly GCA_030278955.1). Taxonomy (NCBI): domain Eukaryota; kingdom Viridiplantae; phylum Streptophyta; class Magnoliopsida; order Lamiales; family Acanthaceae; genus Hygrophila; species Hygrophila difformis. The sequence goes on from JAOANR010000009.1 coordinate 52,083,146, forward strand.
ACAGTGAATGGCACAGAATACGACCAGGTATATTATTTAACATATGGTATCTATCCCAAATGGGCAACTTTTGTCAAAAGTTTTCGATGTCCACAGGATCCAAAAAGGAAGGAGTTTAAAGTAATGCAAGAAGCTGCGCTAAAGGATTTCGAACGTGCATTCGGGGTATTGCAAGCTCGATGGGTAATGATTTCAGGTCCAAGTCGCAGTTGATATAAAGAATTAATGAAAGATATAATGTATGCTTGTATTATTTTACATAATATAATTATTGAGGATGAAGGAGAAATGCCAACTCAGTGGCATGATAATGAACCAAGTGATGTGAGTAATCATGTAGAAGTTCATCAAGGCCCTGTTGGAGGGTTCAATGGGTACCTTACGCGAATTGCTAAAGTACGTGATCGGAAAATTCACAACGAACTTCGATCCGATTTGGTTGAGCATGTGTGGGAACGATTTGGTGAAGAATAGGAATATTAATTGCTTTTTTAGTAAATCTTTATGTATTTTAATTATTTGTATTTTAATAAGTGGTGTTATGTATTAATTAGTAATGGTTTAATATTGTTAATATTAAAATTGTGTTTCTATATGCTATTTAACAAATATATTAATATAAATTTATTACCTTCCATATAGTAGAAAACATTACCTATTGATATATTATTATATAGTTAATTATATTAAATGAAATTAATATATATTAAAATAAAAACCAATCAAGAATTTTAAAATATATGGGGATATATAAATAATTAGATGTTTTAGAAAAATAAGTATAAAAAATGAATAAGAATTTTATATTGTATGTATTAAAAAAATAAGAAAGTAAGTATGTGGGTCCATGCATAGTAAAAGTTAGGTAGTGTAAAGGGATGTTGGGAGTCAACGAATCTGCTAGCAGATAGCAGATACGGAAAGCAGATTGACTCACAGTTATCTCTCCGAATCAGCTATCCGCTAGTAGATCCGCTAACTCTCAACATCCCGATATATCCCTCTGCCACATAGCAAACCTTGCTCGTGTATATTATTGTTAATTTCCTCTAATTTTTATTTTATATCAAAGCTGAATAATTTCCCAAGTGTTTGAAAGTTTGATCCATTTTATATTTGTTGGAAAAAGGGGGTTTTGAGCTCCTTTTTGCGTAAAGACGATATTTAATTTGGATTAATTAAATAGCGTATACGAATTCTACATTTCGCGTAGATTGTCGTAGTGCATTTATTTTCTCAAAACCGTTGTCGGGTGAGTGAGAAATAAGTGGTCGAAGTGGGTCATTGAATGCGGCTAGTTGAAACGCTTGTGTTTAAATGGTTGTTAAAGAGTGGGTAAAGGTAGCGCGTCCCACATTGCTTAGGCAGTGGGAGTTGAATTAGTTTATATTGTTCTGCGTGTTAGAATAAATTAAACTAATGCAGGTTGGTCAAGTGCGGGGGAAGCCCACACGCGCGCGTCCGCCCGTCCCGTCCCGTCCCGAGCCGAGCCGCGCCGCGCCGCGCCCGCGCCCGTGGACTTGGATCTTGGATCTTGGATCTTGGGCTTTGGGTGGGCTTTGGGCCTGTCTAATTTTTTAAGACAAGTTTATTTGCCGGGCCCATGCCAAGTTGAAGGCCACTTTGATTGAAACAACTGTTGAAAACCATGTTTGCCGGCCGTCGACGTCTGCGGTGCTGCTACGTCGAGGCAATCGTCGTTTTACCTTTGGGGACGTTCTGCCGTTGCCGGAGCACTGCCGGGGCATAAACGTCTTGCGGGAAGAGTTCCATCTCGACTCGACGTTCCTTTTGTGTTGCTGTTCCGTCCATTTCTAACAAGCGCAAGACGTTTATAATGGACGGTTTCACTGCTGCCGCCACCGCCTCCGCTGACGTCTCATCCGCCGCTGCCGCCACCGCCTCCGTTCCCATGCCTGGGTCTGTCCAGGCGTCCGCTGTCGTTACCCCAACCGCAGCGGTGCCGTCGATGCTGACCACGCCTACTGTCGTCCCTCCACCCGTGACGCTGCCGTTGCCGTTGCCGCTGCCGACGGCAGACCCAAACGCCTCTATCGATCAATACTTGATTGATCCAACGGCGGCCTTTCTGCCCCCGTCGCCGACGCCCAACACTGGCGGGTATGTTCTGCCCAATTCTGGGCAGTTTATTTCTGGACACTCCTTTGGAACTGTTTCGTTCCAGCCCAACGCTTCCGTTGGGGCGTCTTTACCATTTACTGGACAAACAGTCGGGGTTACACCCGCAGGACTTAATAACATGAACACCGGTTTACAACCGGGCGGTGGGCCGCTGAACACTAGTTTGCCAACTTATGTTCAGTCGGAGCCGGCCTTCGTGCCGGGCGTTGGGCCGTCAACGGGTTCTGTCCCTACGGCGCTGCCTAGGTCATTTGAAGTGGCAGATAAGCCGTCAAAGTTTGACGGGCGTGATTTCAAGACGTGGCAACAGAAGATGCTGTTCTATCTGACCACTCTTGGTTTGGCCGGGTTTTTGAGGAGCAGCCAACCGTCCTTGTCTGAGATGGAGACCGATCCTCAGAAGCTCTTCGCCAAAGAACAATGGGTTCACGGTGATTTCATGTGTAAGAACTTCATTCTGAGTGCTCTCACGGATCCTTTGTACGCTGTGTACTCTTCTGTAAAAGGTGCAAAGGAATTGTGGATTCAGTTGGAACGGAAGTATAAAACAGAGGATGCTGGTACTAAAAAGCATGTCGTTTCCAAATATCTGGGTTTTCAGATGGTTGACGGGCGTTCAGTGGTTGAACAAGTTCAAGAGTTTCAATTATTGATACATGGCGTTCACGCTGAGGGAATGCAATTGCCCGATGCGTTTAACGCTGCGGTTGTGATTGAGAAATTGCCTCCTTCGTGGAAAGACTTCAAGAACTACCTGATGCACAAGCAAAAGGAAATGTCCCTTGAAGATCTTGTTACACGGATCAGAATCGAGGAGGATAACCGCAAGGCCGTGTCAAAGAGCCATTCCGTGGAGGCTAAGGCGAACTTGACTGAAACGACCGGTAAACGCAAGCAGCCGACCGCTGCGGGCAAAGGAAAAGCGGTTGCCGATGGCCAAAAGAGGAAGAAGTTCTCCGGGAATTGCTACAACTGTGGCAAGGTTGGGCACTTTGTCAATCAGTGCCCAAAGCCGAAGAATAAGAAGCCTGCTAAGCCTGCCTCTCATATGGTACAGGCTGAACCTGAAGGTTGGGAAGACAACCTTTGTGCAGTGGTGTCTGAAGCAGTATTGCATATTGATGATGCTAAAGGTTGGTTTGTTGATACCGGGGCTTCGTGTCATGTGGCAGCCAACAGGGATTTCTTTACTTCATACCGGACTGTTGAAGGCAGAAAGCTGCACATGGGAAACCAAGCATCATCTGATGTGGTTGGCGTTGGAAATGTGATACTGAGGCTGACTAGTGGCAAAAACTTGACTCTGAAGGATGTGCTGCATGTCCCTGATATCTGGAAGAATTTGGTTTCTGGTTCGCTGCTAGTTAGTAGTGGTTTTAAACTTGTTTTTGAGTCTGATAAGTTTATCATGACTAAGTTTGGAAAATTCCTTGGTAGAGGCTATCTCACCAATGGTCTTTTCAAGTTTAATGTAATGGCTAAACGCCAAGTTGTTGAGCAAGCTTCTGGTAATAAAATTGAAGGTTCTTCTTACTTGCTTGAGTGTTTTAATTTATGGCATTGTAGACTTGGATATGCAAATAAAAATGCTATAAAGAGATTGGTAAATTTAAATTTACTTAAGGAAATGGAATTCAACGATAAAAACAAATGTGAAATTTGTGTTGAAGCGAAAATGACAAAACCTCCATTTCCAAGTGTTGAAAGAAATACTAAACCCCTGGATTTAATTCATACTGATATATGTGATTTTAGATCTTTGCAAACTCGAGGTGGTAAAAAGTATTTTATTACTTTTATTGATGATAGCACTCGTTATTGCTATCTTTATTTGTTGAGAAGCAAAGATGAAGCTATTGAAGCTTTTAAAAACTTCAAGCTTGAGGCTGAAACTCAATTGAATAGCCGAATTAAGGTTATTCGGAGTGATAGAGGAGGAGAATATGTTGCTCCGTTTGCTGAATTGTGTGCCGGATCCGGAATAATTCATCAAACTATAGCTCCATATTCACCGCAGTCCAATGGTGTTGCGGAACGCAAGAACCGTACGCTAAAGGATATGATGAATGCCTTGTTGATTAGTTCAGGGTTACCCCAGAACTTGTGGGGGGAAGCTGTTTTAACAGCTAATTATATTTTAAATAAAATACCTCACAAAGGTAAGGAAGTAACTCCTTACGAGTTATGGAAAGGTAGAAAACCTTCTTTCAAATATCTCAAAGTGTGGGGGTGTTTGGCTAAAGTTGAGGTGCCACCTCCTAAACAAGTTACAATCGGCCCCAAAACAGTTGATTGTATCTTTATAGGGTATGCCCTCAACAGTAGCGCGTATCGTTTCCTGGTACATAAGTCAGAAATATCTGGTATAAGTGAAGGAACGATAATTGAATCAAGAAACGCCGTGTTTTTTGAAGACATATATCCTTACAAGGATAGAGTGGAATGTTCAAATAAAAGAACGTTTGATGAAGCTACGAGTTCTGATCAGCCGAAGCAAACTGACAAGGGAAGTGTTTCTCCTGAACCAGTTGAACTTCGTCGTAGCCATAGGGCCAAAGTGGCTAAAACTTTTGGTCCAGATTTCGTCACTTTTATGTTAGATAATGAGCCAAGAACTGTGAGTGAAGCTCTGGCTCGACCAGATGCTGCGTTATGGCAAGAAGCCATAAATAGTGAGTTAGAATCCATTATGCAGAACCGCACTTGGGTTCTTACTGATCTACCGAAAGGTTGTAAACCCTTAGGATGCCGTTGGGTCCTTAAAAGAAAGTATAAAGCCGATGGATCAATTGATAAATACAAGGCTCGCCTTGTAGTTCAGGGCTTTAGACAGAAGGAAGGAGATAATTATTTTGATACTTACTCTCCGGTGTCCAGAATCACCTCCATTCGAGTGTTTCTCTCGATTGCTGCACTTTACAATCTTGAGATACATCAAATGGATGTTAAGACTGCGTTCTTAAATGGTGATCTAGATGAAGAGATTTATATGAATCAACCAGAAGGCTTTGTTGTTCAAGGACAAGAGCATAAAGTCTGCAAACTGGTTAAATCTCTGTATGGTCTGAAACAAGCGCCTAAGCAATGGCACTTGAAGTTTGATAATGTGATGTTGTCAAACGGGTTCAAGTACAATGAATGTGATAAATGCATTTACTACAAGGGAATAACAGACAAATTTGTTATAGTTTGCTTGTATGTAGATGACATGTTGATCATGGGCAGTGACTTGAATATGATTAATCAGACCAAGAACATGTTAAAAAGGAATTTTGACATGAAAGACATGGGTGTAGCCGATGTTATATTAGGGATCAAAATCATAAGACATCCCGAAGGGATTGTTCTTTCTCAGTCTCATTACATTGAGAAAGTGTTAAGTAAATTCAACGCTTATGATAGTCGTCCGGCAAAGACGCCTATGGATCCCAGTGAAAAGTTGAAAGTAAACAGAGGTGAACCTATTGCTCAAGAAGAGTATGCAAGAATCATTGGTAGTCTAATGTACTTGACTAATTGTACTCGCCCGGATCTTGCATATTCGGTTAACAAATTGAGTAGATATACTAGCAATCCAAGTCGAGAGCATTGGAAGGCTATTATGAGAGTCTTGAGATATCTAAGATATACTCAAGAGTTGGGGTTACATTACACGAGATATCCTCCTGTTCTTGAAGGGTACTCTGATGCCGATTGGATATCAGAGAAAAGTGATTCATTATCCACAAGTGGTTATGTATTCATGATTGCGGGAGGGGTTGTGTCTTGGAAGTCACAAAAACAAACGTGTATAGCCCGATCCACCATGGAATCTGAATTCATAGCTTTAGATAAAGCTGGTGAAGAAGCCGAATGGCTTCGAAATTTCCTCGAGGAAATTCCATGTTGGAAGAAACTTGTGCCAACAGTAATGATACACTGTGATAGTCAAGCAGCTATTGGCAGGGCACAAAGTGAGATGTATAATGGTAAGTCGAGACATATCCGTCGTCGACATCATACCGTTAAGCAATTGATCTCTAGTGGGGTGATTTCTCTAACTTATGTGAAGTCTGGAGATAACCTAGCGGATCCGTTAACAAAAGCTATCAACAGAGATCAATTTTGCAAATTGCGAGAGGGAATGGGGTTAAAACCCACACCTAAAGAATGATTACATTGGTAACCCAACCATGATGCGTGGAGATCCCACAAACTTGGTTCAAAGGGACAACTAAGACGTATGATTTCAAATGTGAAAAACACTTTTGAAGAATAATCTTCATCCTTTCCCTCAGAAGCAATGATAAAGTGTTTGATGCCTGTCTGTGGTAGAGGTTGAGTTTAATGACTCTTGATGATTCTGGAACTGTGTGTTCATATAAGTATGACAGGATACTTGTTAGAATCACCTATATAAGTAGAAGTGTGGCCGCTTCAGTAGAGACTTATGAATCCAAAGGGGGTTTCCATGGCCTGGAATGGAACCAAACGTGAGAATAGGCAAAGAGCCTGAAAAGTTACTGATTCTTTATTATTGGTCTAGTATACGATGTGGGGGATAATTCAAGAGTAAAATCACTACTCCGCCTGTATACTCGATAATATTGATATGGTTTAAGTTCAAAGCCAAAAACTACTTAGACCCGTGCAGTAACCTTTCTTTAAAGAAGGAGTCGGGGCATTTGCATCTGCATTGCATTCACTACTGCTGTTATTTCCACTCATGTGGGGGATTGTTGGAAAAAGGGGGTTTTGAGCTCCTTTTTGCGTAAAGACGATATTTAATTTGGATTAATTAAATAGCGTATACGAATTCTACATTTCGCGTAGATTGTCGTAGTGCATTTATTTTCTCAAAACCGTTGTTGGGTGAGTGAGAAATAAGTGGTCGAAGTGGGTCATTGAATGCGGCTAGTTGAAACGCTTGTGTTTAAATGGTTGTTAAATAGTGGGTAAAGGTAGCGCGTCCCACATTGCTTAGGCAGTGGGAGTTGAATTAGTTTATATTGTTCTGCGTGTTAGAATAAATTAAACTAATGCAGGTTGGTCAAGTGCGGGGGAAGCCCACACGCGCGCGCGCGCCCGTCCCGAGCCGAGCCGAGCCGCGCCGCGCCCGCGCCCGTGGACTTGGACTTGGACTTGGATCTTGGTAATTGGGCTTTGGGTGGGCTTTGGGCCTGTCTAATTTTTTAAGACAAGTTTATTTGTCGGGCCCATGCCAAGTTGAAGCCCACTTTGATTTCAACAGTTGTTGAATACCATTTCAGCTGAAACAACTGTTGAAAACCATTTGAATTCGAGTTGAAACTGCCCCATCAATACTCGTCGACGGTTTCGTCTCGTCCAACGCCTATAAATGGCAGCAGCGTCAGGCTTAGAAGTCTGCCGTGTTTGCCCCATCAATTTCTGCATTCTTCTGCATACACTACATTCTCCCCTCCCGACTCTCTCAGCTCTCTGCCCTGTTTGCCGGCCATCGACGTCTGCGGTGCTGCTACGTCGAGGCAATCGTCGTTTTACCTTTGGGGACGTTCTGCCGTTGCCGGAGCACTGCCGGGGCATAAACGTCTTGCGGGAAGAGTTCCATCTCGACTCGACGTTCCTTTTGTGTTGCTGTTCCGTCCATTTCTAACAATATTCAATTTATTTTTTTGAATAGATTTTAATTTGATCGAAAATTCTTTGAACCTTCTCTAATGATATATTGAGGAACTTCTAGTATTGAGGTGATCATATAGCTAGTGATGATAGTTTTAATTTCTTTTGAATTGAAATCTTATATCTTTATACTTTTATGCATTTTTTTATTACGTATATATTGTGTATAGTGATTTGATCTAGACCTTTCTTGTTAGTTATATTAGTAAGAAATCTTTTTAAATTTTATAACCTAACTTTTTAATAAGTTCAAAATATGTAAAAATAAAATAATTTAACTCAATGTGTATAATGGCGAGGATGATGATTTAGCCCAAATAGTTAAGTTCATTGACTTCCAACGGAATGTTGGAGGTTCGATCGTTTCCCCACCGGCCCTCTATCCCCCTTTTATTCCCTTTATAATTTGTTGGTATGGGCTCCCACTACGCATTTCTTAACATGTATAGGCTATTTAAAAAAATGTGTATAATGACATTAATTAGAATTTTTTATATATATAAAGAAAATGAAGTTTGTTGAGTGTCCATGTCCATTATAGATCGATTATAAAATATAAGTTCAAATTTTATTTATTCATTTTACAAATACAGTTGGCTAGCTAACTTTATTACATTAAAATACTTCATTATTGAACAAGTGATTTAATTTATGGAATCAGCATAGTCTCTATATTAGCCTTCACTTTCAAAATATTTTATGAGTTTTTTGTCCCATAGCTACCTAAAAGAAATTGTCATTAACACATCAGAAAGCGTTACAAAACATAAAAGTTTAAATCTAAATTCTATAGAATCTTATTTAATTACTTTTGGTAAATGAGCACATAATTTTTTGTTTAATTGATAAATAAAATAATATAATAGCTGACTGTATGCATAAGATGAGATGAAATTTTGCCTAGTAATCAAATCCTCTAATGACGACTTGGCCAATCTGAAAAACAAAAACAAGAAGTTACTATATCCCTCTTATTTATCTCTTTGTAATACTCTCTCCGTCCCACGAAAATTGGCTTGTATTCCTTTTTGGGGTGTCCCGCGAAATTTGACCACTTTTCATCTTTAGATAAATTAAATTAATATAAATATGATTAGAATCTTAGTGATTTTCAAATCTCATTAAAAGTAATCATTTTTACTATTCTGCACAACTCCTAATACACTTTTATTTTTATACACCAATCCCTTGTATTTATTTAATTCTTCATATTTCCAAATGGGTACACATAAAAATTATATGAAATATACACATACTCTAAAACTAGACGTCTAGATGATTTTAACAAGACCACAGTTGAATATTTTTCTCTAATTAAATCATTATCATAATATTAAATCAAAGTTAAACAACAAACAAAGTTAAAATTGATTTAAATTAAACACAAATACTCACACCACTTTAACTACTAAACTAAAATATCTAATTACTACCTAAATCACTGTGCCCAAAAGAAATGAGTCACATCTCTTGGGATGGAGAGAGTATGTGATTTATGCTCCCTCACTCATTTTTCCTTTGACCTATGGCTCAACCCTCCTGTCTGTCTCTATCCCTGCCACTTACCAAGAACTGTGATGAGACCCGTCATCACTAATGGGTATGGGCGTGTAATGCCACAATTCTGTCTGCCAAAAGACCCTCCTCCAATCCCTCGCGTCGCAACACCACAACTTGCATTATTCAATTCAATCCCATCCTATTCTGCCCCATCGCTTAGATCATCCATCAACCCCTCTTGTGCATCGCATCCCCCGCCCGCCGGATTCATGAAGAACCCACCCCTCTCTGGGATTTGACTCTTGCTTTGACCCCTCGTAGTCATCGCTATATATCTGACGGAACCCCCACTGTCCCTACTGATAATGCTCTCCAAAGTTCGATTCTTTACACTTGGCACGGCGTTTTCTTCCAAGACTCCCTCTTTTTCGCAATTAGCATTCACGCCCAAGTTCCGATCGTCCATGGCTTCCTGTGCAACATCGTCGTCCAATTTGGTTTTCCGGCAGCTGTTCGAGAAGGAGTCCTGCACATATACCTACCTTCTCGCCGATGCTTCTCACCCTGATAAACCAGCTTTGGTATCCCTTTGCTCTTTGGATTTTTTTTTTTTTTTTGGGTTGGATTTTGAATTTGTGATTTAGGTTTGAGAATCTTGTGTTCTTTAGTAGATTGGGACTTGCATTTCATTATGAGTTGGGTTGCAAATTAGTATTAGTTGATTGAAGTTGTTCCTCAGATTCTTCAATTAATTGTGTACTAGATTAGTGGGAGAGAGACAAGCTGTAGAATTTCATTTGTTAGTTTAATTTCAGCAACCTATGCTTATCCTATTGAAGAAATTTATGGTCTTGTGAGGATTTGGGATATTCTCACTGTGTAGTTAAGTGGCCAAGAATTTGTCCCCTTCTTGAATGATAGAATTTTTTAGTTGGTAATATATTTCTGAGGCCTTTTCTGTTGTCTTACTTTTCCTCCTGTTAATCTCACATTTGAAATCTGGATTTATATATGCTGATGTAATTTGGTGTTTCTTTCTGCACAGTTGATTGACCCCGTGGATAAAACTGCGGACAGGGATATTTCCATTGTTAAAGAATTGGGTTTGAAGCTTATATATGCGATCAATACTCATGTGCACGCAGATCATGTCACCGGGACTGGCTTGCTTAAGGTTAACTTTATATTGGATGCATTCTCATCACAGTTTTGTAATCTAGTTATATTTTTGTTTGGCCAATTGGACCAATTGAATTGGTATTTGTCCATGGGATATATTTGCTTGGAAGGTTGACCTTTTTAAACAATTTTCTCATCATTTTTCTTGTCTGGATTGGATATGCTCCGCAGATGAAGGTTCCTGGGGTTAAATCTATTATCTCCAAAGCTAGCAATGCAAAAGCTGACCTCTTTGTTGAGCATGGGGATAAAATAAATTTTGGCAATCTTATTCTGGAGGTAGGTATATAAGCCTGTTAACACTTGTTCCAATACTTGTGCTTGTGGATGTGTGGATGAAGTGCCTGTTTATTGCTACTTTGTTTTTGTCAATATCGGTGCTGTTATAATTTGGCTATGCGTTCCACACTCAAGTAAATCAAAAAGAAAAAGTGTTGTTGCCATGGTTTATAAACAATCTATCCTGTATCATCTTCACTTTCCCAACTCAAATTCACGTGTGAATAAATGAAGTATCGAATTCAATGAATTACCAGTATAAATTCAGATATTCATTGACTTGCTGTGTTAAAAATGATAATTTTTGGTATTGGCATCTGACAATCTGACTGATGTCCAATGTGACTGCAAAATTCATCTGACAATCTGACTGATGTGTGTATGTTGTCCTTCCATGGGCATGTGACCTTATTGCCTTATACTCCTCTGTTTTGTTCTCTGACTTTGCATGTCGTAGGTTCGTGCAACCCCTGGTCATACGGAAGGTTGCGTTACCTACGTCACAGGATATGGGCCTGATCAGCCTCAACCAAGGATGGCTTTTACTGGTGATGCTTTGTTAATACGTGGATGTGGGAGAACAGATTTTCAGGTACTATTTGTATTCTAATTCCATGGATCACATCTTTGTCCTTCCATAAAATTTTATGTGTGACATGAAGTTCGTTGGTTTACATGGAGTTAATGTACGTCTGCCCCCAGAGAAGGATAATGCATCCATGAAAAGCTTTATCCAGAACGAAAGTAAAAACATTATGCTTTCTATTTTCTAATATTCATCTCATCATCCTGTTGCTTGCATAGCTAATGCATATTTCGTTTCCCAATAAAATGGAATTGAACATGCCTTTTAAAGTATCCAACTCCCAAAGATTTTGTTCTGTCCTATTTTAAATATAGGAAAGAACTGGAAATAGCAAATGCAATGTAGGGTCGTGTTGCTTAATTGATATGGTTGATTTACACAAGAGATGTGTTCATCCTTTATTTGATGATGCTGTTCAAATGTAGTATATGGTTTTGTGATTACTAAAACTTGTTCCTTTATTCAGGGTGGAAGTTCCGAACAGCTTTACAAGTCTGTTCATTCACAGGCAAGATTACTAATGTTACTTACGCCTTTCTTAATACCCTTCTGAAAGTTTCATATTTTATTAATCAAAATTTCTTAGCAGTAACAACATGCTCTGTGTGGTTGTGCTAAACAGATCTTCACATTGCCCAAAGACACAATGTTGTACCCTGCCCATGATTACAAAGGATTCACTGTTAGTACACATCAATACTTGTGACCGTGCTTGTATTATTTATGCATTAAACTGAATTGTGTATGCATATGCACTTTTCCAATTCTAGGTCACCACTGTGGGAGAAGAACTGCAGTACAATCCTCGCCTGACAAAAGATGAGGTGAGTGATTCGGGATTACACTAAAAGATAAGAAACACATTATTAAATAGCAAGCGAAAAGGTTTTGTATTTCGATTTATGAGACTATAATCAGTTAATATCCGAGGTTGTTGTACAAAATGGAGCTGCCATAAAGTGCGTTAAGAGATCATGTTGTTCGCCAAATTTATGTTTCTATTGGCTTTATTAAGACTTAATACATATCTTCCTGCTGCTAATATATTCTCTTATGTAGGAAACCTTCAAAAACATCATGGCAAGTAAGTGATACACACTGATGAAAACTCTCGTCTTTTTCGTATTTTTGTAGCTTCTGATAGTTAACACAACAATGTATTTGAACTTCGATCCTATTACAGATTTGAATTTGGCATATCCAAAGATGATAGACATTGCAGTCCCTGCCAACAAGGTTTGCGGGTTGCAGGACAAACCCGCGCTTTGATATGGGTGTTGTCCGGCGAGCCCACATTTCATTGAATGAGCAGATCATTTCATTTTCTGGGGAACGTTGAAAATAATTGGCTTTAGCATGAATCTGCTATTGTATTTGTGTTTTCTGATAAGGAACATGTGACATAGAAAAATAATTCCTTGGGTTTTGTTATGTATCCAATTTGGATTTGTTCTCTACTTGCAAAAGATACTCATACTATGTTGTGTGTTTTTTCAAACATAACGGTCATATAAAAAATTTGATTTTGTTATCTTTTTAACATTAGTTTAGTTTAGTGGTTATTCTTTTTCAAAAAATATCTGGAAGCTTACATTAAAAAAAGTCATGATCGAAACATTACAACGTCCATTGACAGTAATGTCATGATATCGATGGCACTATTGGCAAATTGATTAAGCCAAGCAGATTATAGATGACAGCAAGACAATGAATTCTATTACAGCAGAAATATTAATGCATTAATTGCATCAAAAGCCACGACATTGAATCAGTTTTACTACTGAAATAGAGATTAGAAGAAATATTATCATTTTTTTTAATGATTCAAACTAGCGATCGAAATTTTTAATAGCTAACTCGCAGTGGAAATTATAATCGAAATTTAAATTCTTAGTAGCTACTCACAATCGAAACAGTTTGGTAGTTAGTTAGCGACCAAAGCAACGATTGAATTAGCAATTGAAATTTTAGTTGCTATGCTTTTTCCATTTTTTTAAAAAATTTAATAGAGATATATATATTTTTTTGAATTTCTTTTCAAAAGAATTACAGTTAAAGCCATTGGGTGCTCGGCCTATCCTGGAAGTTGAATTATTTGCGCTAGTTCAAGGCTTGAGGATGGCTCGGAGATTAGGGGTCTTGCTGCAGATGTGTTACTGTGATTCGAAAGAGGCGGCCAGACTAATTCAGGATTTGTTGGATAGTCTAGTTAAAGCCATTCGTGCCGAAATTGAAGTTATGACTGGTTGTGAGATTAGGCATGTGCTTAGAGAAGGAAATCAAGTAGCTGATGCGATAGCTAAGATGGCGGCAAGTGAAGAGGTGTTTTACACAACATGGGCTTTTCCTCCAGATGCGATCAAACCATTGCTGATTAGAGAAATACAAGGCATTGAGGTTCCAAGGATGCGGTGAGGTCCTTGAGTTGGGGTTGGGTGTTTCAGATTTTCTTTTTCTGCTTTTTCCGTTTTGATATTTTGTTTTCCTTCGCTCGACTTTTTAGGTTGTGTCACAAAAAAAATAAGAATTACAGTTAGAAACCGATTAACTACCAAAAAATTCAGTAGCTAATTTTTTCCAAAAAATAAAAATATTTCTTTTTATTTTTATTATTTTTGTAATTGTATTTTACTTTTTATTTAATTAAATTTATTTTATTTCTATAGCAATGGAAAATAACTTTATAATAACTTGCCCAAATCTATCAATTGCAAAATTTGGACCGAATTTTTATGGTCGCTGGAGTCCTTTCCCATTCATGGATCCAATTGTGGGGCAGGAAGAGTACCGTACCAAAGGTACATGAAATTAGGGGTGGGCAAAAAATTCGAATCGAACCGTTGATCCGTTGATCCGAACTGAAACCGAATCGAATTTTCGGTTAACCGGGGGTCCGGTTCGAATACAAATACCTCAACTCAGGTATTTGTTCGATTCGGTTCGGTTACGGTTTTTAGAAATTTTTTTCCCGGTTAACCGAACCGAACCGTATATTATTTTTATATTTTAAAATTTAAATATATATGTATATATTTATATTTTTGTACTCCTATTTCTTCCAAATTCAAATTCAAATCCTACAAAATTCAAATTCAAATCAAATTCAAATTCAAATACTCCTAAAAATTAAAAACGAGAGTTGTAACCCTAAATTCACTCCTCATCCTCCAGCGCCGTTCAACCCATTCTCACTCCTCTGCTCTCATCTCTCCAACGGCATTGTTGTTCTCATCCCTTCGTCCAGCGCCGTTCTCATCCCCCGGCGAGCAGCGGCACCACCGTTCGAATCCTTTCATTATCATCTTTCCAGTGCCTCCAACACCGCCACTCCAGCGCCGCACAGATCCCTCTTCCACCTTCCGGCCTTCCGTTCGCGAGTGGTAATCTCGCCGTTTCGTTACCATTGCTTCCCGGTGCTGCACAGAGCCGCTGTCCACCTTCCGGCCTTCCGTTGGTGAGGCTGCGCACAGTGCCTCTCATAGTCCTCTTCCGGCACTATCTCTCCCCTTTTTTGGTTACTAGCTTGTTGATTCATTGTTCAAAGGCTTTTTAGATTTTGAGCATTTTTTCAGATTTTGACATTTTGGTGTGTTCTTGTTTTGATATCGTTGAAAATGTTGTGTTGATAATTTTGAAATGTCTGGTATTGATCTGTTGTGAACTAGGTTAAATGAAATTGTTTTTCATTGTTTACTTTGTTAGAAAGTCTTTAAACTGGTCTTCCAGGCAATTTGCAAATGAAATAGCTCGGTTCAGTTCGATTCGAATAATTCGCAAATAGTTGAATTTTTCTCGGTTACTCGAAATTTCGGTTAACCGAATTATTCGGTTCAGATTCGGTTAACAATTTCGAATATTTGCTCGGTTCGGTTCGATTAGCAAATACTTGAAAAACCTCGGGTATTCGAACCGTGCCCACCCCTACATGAAATTATTTTTAATGTAACTTTTTTTTTTTTACTGCAACACCATTCTCAATTTTATCATAGTTTTTCTCAAATTTTGTGTTATTATTGACAATAATATTTCAGATTCACATTATATTTTTGTGACATACTGTATTTTGGTTTGTCATGTTAGGTACAATTTGATATTTTTTTTTAATATGATTGTTGGGGCCATACGAAATGATGGGACGGGAAGAGCTATTGGGCCATAAGATATGGGCCAGAAGAGAGAGTTCCAGAGGAAGATGGGCTTAAGATCAGTAAGGCCGATAGTCCATAGTAAAAGTCAAAGGAAGGGAACCAAGACTGATAGAGATTTCGGCCGAAATAGGAAGGGAACAGCCGAAACCAAAACAACCGAAATGAAGAAAGAAAGAATTCGGCTCAGAAGGATCGGCCGGAGAGCGGTTACTCCAGCTCCGGCTATAAATAGGGGTCGACACACACAAAATCAGAGAGATCAATCCAACCCCAAATTCCTTTTATCAAATTTAATTCCTTGTTATCTTTACTGCTTTCTTTACAGCTTTCCTTTACAGCTTTCCTTAGAATCTAGCTTAGTTTGTAGCGGTTACCCTTTTCCAAATCCACCGTTGTTTCTTAGCAACTGGTAGTTTGGTTCCTTGTTCTTGGTGAATTCCGCCGTTGTTTCTTAACAACTGGTAGATTCTCCATTGTATCTTGTTGTTTTTGATCAATTCAAAGAAGATTCAGTCAATTGTGGGCGCATTATTGTTAATCCGGACCCGTAATTGGTTTGAACCTTTTCCGATAGCCTCCCTTGAGGAGAAAAAGGTCCTTGGCTCAACCCAAGCCAAACAGTGGCACGCCCAGTGGGACGCGAAATGGCATTCGAACAAGCAACTCCAGCAGTAAACACGGCGGCGAGGACTGATTTGCCGCCGATTCAGGAAGAACGTGCAGCAGAAGCCGGAGAATTCCCCCCAGGGTTCCCCGGACCATCACACTTCCACAATCAGGAGTTTTCAAACGATGATTTAACCCCGCGATTCCGAGATCAGGTTCAATTTATGGTGAAGGCGGCGGTTACTAATTCGGTTCGCCAAATTGAAGGAAATATCCTGGCAGCAATGCCAGCTATGTTCAGAGCCGAAATAGCGAGGAATATGTATCCGATGGGAACGCAGCAAGCTCCAGTGGCGCAAAATCCACCACCTGCGATGCAAAATCCTCATAATTTTCAACAGCAGGCCTTTCGGCCGCCAGGAGGGCACGGAACTCGGCCTTTTGTTCCTCCGCAGCAAAGGTACGATCAGCAACAGAATCAACCACCTCAACCAGCTGTTCAACCACCTGCTCCAGTGGTTCAACAACAATACGCACCACATCAGCAGAATCCACCACAACTGGTTGACAGGGAGTTAATTGCTGAGATTATTCGTACTCAGTTTGGAAATATCATCGGCCAAGAGAATAGGCCGATGTACCGGAAGCCTTATCCGGATTACATTGAGGAGCAGTATCCACTGCCTAGAGGGGTAAAGGTTCCAGATTTTAACACTTTTTTCTGGAGAAGTCGGCCGCTCTACAATTGAGCATATTGGCCGATTTACAGCTCAATGCACCAGAATCGCGCAAAATGATTTTCACAAGCTGATATTGTTCAGCTTGTCGTTAACTGGTCCAGCATTTGAGTGGTATATCAATTTGCCAGCGGGATCGGTCAATACATGGGTCGAGATGGAGCGGTTATTCCATGACCGATTCTATAATACCAGTCCTGAAGTTTCGGTAGTTGATCTGACGTCAACCAAACAGAAGGCGTCCGAATCAGTTACTGAATTCATTGAAAGGTTTTATGCAGTGAAGGCTCAGATGAAAACAATGCTACCTGAGCATGAATATATTCAAATCTTGAAGCAGAGTTTGAAGTTTGCTATCAAGGACAGATTGATGGTAACAAGACCAAGGACTGTGGCCGAATTAACGGCTGAAGCTATAAGGATGGAGACTTATTTGGCAGAACAAGCAGCTTTCAAATCAAGCCGAAGTCAAAGTGGAAGATCACAACCTATCCAGTCAGCTGCCTCATTTGCTGAGTCTCTGGATAGATGTGAAGTCCAGGAAGAGTACAACACGGATGACGTTCCCGCATTAGCCGAAGTTGCCAGGGCAGAATTAATCATAAAAAAGCCTATGACTTGTCCGGCACTTCGGCCAGCCAGAGGCAAGGAGAAAGAAGGAGGAGATGAATCTCAAAGGTTTTACTCTTTCGATTTGTCACAAATGGACGAAATATTTGATTATTGCCAGAAGAACGGATTGCTAGAGTTTAAAGGAAACCATCCACAGCCTACCAAGGATCAGTTGGAAGCCGGATTGTGCAGATTCCATGGATCGTCTACTCATTCCACGACGGTTTGTGGACATTTTAGGAAGCTGATTCAGAAGCATGTCGATGATGGGAAGCTGAAGTTCCCAGATAGGCTTATGGCGATCGATAAGAATCCGTTCCCTGTTGCCAACATGGTGATGGTGCATCCCGACCAGAATAGGTCTGTGCATGACCGATTGGGGGATCAAACATCATCTAGCAAGAGTTCTGTGCACGATCGGCTTGGAGATCGGCCATCGGCTCAGAAGTCAGGAGTATGGAAAAGATTAGGATCTCCGAAGGGAAAAGAGAAAGTTACAGATGTTTTTGACCGATTGGGGAATTATAAGGTAAAGGAGTGGATCAAGCAATCGGAGAAACATCAGGAGATCGAGATCGAAGATAAGAGCGAGAGGCCAACGTTGAAAATCATAACTAACGGATGGGATTCTGAGATGAAGCTAACAGCTGATAAAAGAAATGGGAAGACAGTAATCCAGATTACTGTCCCCGAAGAAGCTGTTTCCCCAAAAATGAAGAGGTTCAGAAGGCCACCCGCAAATACTCAGGTGGGCCAATGGGTGCAAAATTCCCCGAAGGCGAGGCATTTCGGCCAACACCGATTTGAGAATGCAGCCTGGAGGGCAGAAGACAAGAAGGTCCCAAAGGGGAAGGGATCCTATCGGACTTACAAACGAAGAATGCAACGGCTTAAAGCAGCTGCTGCATATGAAGAAGAGGAGTATGAGACGATGCACATGGAAGGAGATTTTCCAGATGACTGTTCTTCGGACGAAGGAAGAATTCTGGAAAAAGTATTTTCGGCTAGGATGAAGACAGCCGAAGGGAAGAAAGAGAAGCAGCCGAAAGAAGAACGAGATCGAATGAAAAACAAGACCGAATTTCGGCCGAAAACAGCTCAGATAAAGACTGAAAGTGAGCAGCCAAAATCAAAAGAAGAATGGAAGCCTAGACCAGTCCGAACCAGGGAATGGAAACCAAAGACAACTATCATCCCGAATAGCGATTCACTCCCTGTCGGGCAGTTTAAGTTCGACTTTGGATATAGCGCGAATATGGTGACGGTGACCACAACAGCAGAGGAGGTGTACTGGTCTGATTCTGAACCAGCCGTGGTCTTCTGCCAGAAAGAGGGAGAATATTTCGGCGATGAAGAGCCCATTGTGGATTTCTGTTTCGCCAAACTTGAAGCATTTCGGCCTGAGGCCGAAATTGAGAAAGTAGCTGAAGAAGGCTATGAGGCGTTTGTCCCGGAAGCTCAACCAAGCACGATTCTACCGCCGACTGCAAAGATGTCTCAACATGTGAGACCTTTGTATGTGAAGGGTTGGGTCAATGGGAGACCGCTCAGAAGAATGTTTATTGACGGAGGAGCAACCGTCAATATCATGCCATTGGTTACACTGACAAAAATAGGCCGTTCAAAGGAAGATCTACTCCCTACACGGATGAAAGTATTGAGTTTTGTGGGAGCTCAAACCGCGGTCGAAGGGTGTATTCTGGTGGATGTAACGGTCGGAACGATATCAATTCCGACCATGTTCTTGGTTGTAGATGCCGAAGTTCCGTATGCGGCCCTTTTAGGCCGATGCTGGATACATAAGTCTCGTTGTTTACCGTCAACGCTGCACCAGAAAGTGTGGTTCTGGAAAAAGGATGGCACAGTTGAAGATGTGGAAGGAGACCAACCTCCGTTTCCAGTCAGTTCAGCCGGCCGAATTGATGCGGTGTTATACGAAGAACCCATACAACCATTCCTAGCGGTGGTAGGGGATCGGTACCCACAGGTGGTCGAGTGTGATTGGACAGATTTGGGGTTTGAGATCAGATATCAGGCCGATCGGCCAGTCGAAAAAGAAAGTAAATGATCGATGCACAACCGAATCAAGCGATCGAGTTCGAATCGGCCGAACTCGGAGTTTCAGACGACAAAGCAGGATGGAGCGACTTAATAGATGCAATTCCAAAACGAACACCGGATTTCAAGGCTCAAGACCCCTTGAAAATGGTCAATGTTGGTACAGACGAGCACCCGAGGGAGATCCCGTTGAGTGCAAATTTAGATCAGCAGATGACAAGCCGATTCAAGGAGGTCCTAATCGAGTTCAAGGATTGTTTCGCATGGGACTATACCGAGATGCCAGGATTGGAGCGATCGATTGTGGAGCACAGATTGCCTATCAAAGAAGGGTTCAGGCTGCATAAACAGCCGGCCAGGAGGGCAGCGCCCGAAATAGTTCCTAGAATAAAAGAGGAAATAGAAAAATTATTAGCGGCCGGGTTTGTGAGGCCAGTTAAATATGTAGAGTGGTTATCGAATATTGTTCCTGTAATAAAAAAGAATGGGAAGTTGAGAGTTTGCATCGATTTCAGAAATCTTAATATAGCCACTCCTAAAGATGAGTATATGATGCCTATTGTTGACTTGTTGATTGATTCGGCCGCAAAACAGGGAATGTTGTCCTTCATGGATGGATATTCAGGATACAACCAAATTTTTATGGCCGAAGAAGATATTCACAAGACTGCATTTCGGTGCCCTGGTGCTATAGGGATATACGAATGGGTAGTAATGCCATTCGGTTTGAAGAATGCAGGAGCTACATACCAGAGAGCCATGAACTATGTTTTCCATGACCTCATAGGGGATTGTGTTGAAGTTTATATCGACGACGTCATGGTCAGATCCAAAGATATCGAAAGCCACTTGAACGATTTGCGAAAGGTGTTCATGAGGATGAGGCTGCACGGAGTCAAGATGAATCCAGCCAAGTGTGCTTTCGGAGTACAGGCAGGAAATTTTCTCGGGTTCCTGGTACATAACAAAGGTATAGAAGTTGACGCGAACAAGACCAGGGCCATTCAAGAAGCCAAACCTCCACATGATAAGAAGAGTTTGCAGAAATTTCTCGGAAAGATCGGTTTCTTGAGACGATTCTTAGCAAATGCGGCTGGAAAGTCGAAACCACTAACCGATTTATTGAGGTTGAAGAAGGAAGAGGAGTTCAAATGGGGAGTCGACCAACAAAAAGCCTTCGAACAGTTAAAACAGGATTTGATGAATCCACCTGTGTTGGTCCCTCCGATTTTAGGACGGCCATTGAAGTTGTATATAGCAGCGGCCGAAGAATCTATTGGAGCATTATTGGCACAAGAAGACGATGAAGGAAGGGATCAGGCGATTTACTATCTGAGCCGAATCCTAAGGGACGCCGAAGTAAGGTACTCGCCGATTCATAAATTATGTTTAAGTCTTTATCATGCATGCCAAAAATTAGAGTATTATATTCAACCGAGGCAAGTGATAGTGGTGGCTTCGGTTGACATAGTCAAGGTTATGATGAATGATCCGGTCAGTAGCCGAAGAATGGCCAAATGGGCCATGAAATTAAATGCATATGATTTGAGATATCAACCTTTGAGGGCCATGAAAGGACAGATTGTAGCCGATTTCCTGGCTGATCATGCGATACATCCGATGACCGATGACATCGATCATCAAGATCGGCCGAAAGAAGTCGGTGAGATAGGAATTGTATACTTGCAACCATGGGTGATGATGTTTGATGGTTCTAAAGCCGCTTCAGGAGTCGGAGCAGGGTTTACCTTGCAAACACCGGAGGGCAAGGTATACAAGTATTTCGTGCAATTGCCAGAGTCATACACGAATAACCAAGCTGAATACAAAGCGTTGATTTCGGGATTACAACGGTTGATAGAAGAAGGAGTCAGAACAATCATTATCAGAGGGGACTCACAAGTAGTTGTTCAGCAATTATTAGGCGATTTTTCGGTTAAGAGTTCTCAGTTGATTAGATTGTATGAAGAAGCGGTTAATCTGTTAGAAGAATTCGATGAGGTATATATTGAATATATCCCAAGGGAAAAGAACGAAGTAGCCAATGAATTGGCTCAACACGCAGCTAGATATTGGCTAATGCCGATAGCAGGAAATGTGGAAATACATTTGGCCGAAACAGAAAAGGCCGAATGGATAAAGAAGATAGCACAGATATTAGAAGATCCTTCGGAGGCTAATCCAGCTGAAAAGCGGAAAGCAATGGATTACGTCATAATAGGAGGATTATTATTCAAGCGTGCTATTGATGGAGTATTGCTCAGATGTGTCGGAGAAGAAGATGCCAGAAGGGTAATGGGAGAGGTTCATGAAGGAATATGTGGCGCACATCGGGCAGGAAAATCCATGAAGTTGAGTATTATTCGGCTGGGATATTATCGGCCGAATATGGGTATTGATTGTGAAAAATATGCGAGAGGATGCAACGAATGTCAGAAACATGGGCCGATTCAGAAATTACCGGCCGAAGAATTACATATAATGATCAAACCATGGCCGTTTCGAGGATGGGCTATGGACATCATTGGAAAAGTTCATCCCTCTTCGTCTAAGAGACATGAGTTCGTGCTAGTGGCAACAGATTACTTCACGAAATGGGCCGAAACTCAGGCGTATGTCAGTATTTCACAAGAAGAGGTGATCGAGTTTATCAAGAGACAATTGATTTATAGATTCGGGATCCCACAGACGATTCTAACAGATAGAGGAACTGTATTTGTGGGAGAAAAAGTCAAGGCCTTTGCAGATGAATACAGAATAAAAATCGTGCATTCGTCACCATATTACCCACAAGGAAATGGACAAGCAGAGGCCACAAACAAACAGCTAATAGGAATTATAAATAAAATGATCGAAGACCAACCAAGAAAGTGGCATGAAAAGCTGTCAGAGGCATTATGGGCTTATCGAAATGCTAAAACTTCAGCCACTGGGTTTACACCATTTCGGCTGACTTATGGAATGGACGCAGTGTTGCCAGCCGAAATAACAGTGCCGACTTTGAGAACAAACCAAGCGGATTCAATGTCGGCCGAACAGTACGATTGTGCGATGAAAGATGAGTTATTGGAAATTAACTCCAATCGGATGCAAGCCTTTGAGAATTTGCAGAAAAACAAAGATGTTGTGGCCGATTGGTACAATAAGCGAATTCGTCTTAAGCGGTTTGAAGTTGGAGACTTAGTTTGGAAAGTTATATGGCCACCCAAGCAGAAGGATGGCCGATTAGGTAAGTGGAGTCCCAATTGGGAGGGACCATTTATCGTTCAGACAAAATTACCAAATGGAGCATACATTTTGGTGGACGAAAATGGTGAGCAGATGTCAAATCCAGTAAATGCAAGATACATGAAGAAATATTATCCATCAGTTTGGGATTAAACAATAAGTAAGCAGAAAATAAAGATTTTATTGCATGAACGAATAAGTACAAAGAGGGTGCTACTTCGCCCGAAAACGGCGTCGATAGCCCGAAATTACAATATACAAGGGAAACGTCCTATACTAAGCAGGCATATACAAGGGAAAGGTCCTTGAAAGACACTCAGCCTTGTAGAAATGCCGCTAAAACTATCGGCAAGACAGAAACAGGGCACAGTTGCTTGCCCCAGAACAGTATTGCCGATTTAGGTCCGACCACTGAACTTCTACTCTTGGATACGATAGAACGAAGAGTACAACGTCCCAGAGGTAGAAGTCAAACTCGGGTACAGCATTCGCACGACCTCAGACAGAAGAAGGAGGAGTGCAGCGAGGCAGTCATCCAAAAACGGTGGAAGGGGGAAAGGATGGAGGGATAACTAAGGGTAGTTATTCCCCCCATTAGATAAGGTCCGACAGGATATGCAACCGCAAAGTCGAAAAGAGATATGTCCGCATAGCCGTCGAGACCTTCATTTGGAATAACAGATAAAGATCCTCGCCCATACGAACATGGTGAAAAGGGTATTAGTTGAACTCGTGTCGCACAAGCGAAAGGTTTTCGTACCACGTCTGGAAATCCTTGCATAAGAATGCTTGTCGAAGACCATGGAGGAACTGGAGACAGGGAGTCGAGCAAGGGAAAAGAGAAAGCCATATTGTTATAAGGAAGAAAAAAGGAAGTGATAGATAAGCATCAACAATGCCGGGTATTTATAGGAAGGGATAAGTGCTCGGCAAAAGAAACGGTCAATGTTAAATGTTATTTATGGGAAAACGTTACAGCTGATTCCCGGAAAAAGCTGCTAACATTCAGAAATTAGCAATAAAGGAGACCGAAAATAGTGGAATTAACGGGATACGAATCGCATTGCAGAAGATACAAAAGATACGAATCCAAGTACAATGTATCGGCCAACATAGTTCAAAAAGGGCCGATTACAGCTATCAAGAAAAAAAGTGACCGAAATTCACACTTGACAAAAGATAAGTCAAAACACAAAGTTGATATGCAAAAGCAAATTAATGGTCTTCCTGGTCATCAAAGGGAACATCATCATCCAAGCCTCGCGAAGCAGCGATAGAAGGATTAACCGAAGATGTCATCAGATTCGGACTTGCTGAAGAAGAAGGACCAGCAACGTCACCAGAAGGGAGGCGAACGGTGGATGAACCAGCACCACAGGAAGTACCAGGTTTCCCTAAAAAAAAAAAAAAGGAATAATAGGTAAGAGAGCATAAAGAAGAATCACAACAAGAAATGGAGGAGAACAGAGTACCTGAAGGAATGGTTGACAGAGGTGGGTTATCGCCCGAAGGGGAGGACTCTATCTCGGAAAGATCCAAAGGAAATAAAACATGTGGAGAAGAGACATGAACAACACTTTGCCCACCAAGGCTTTTGATGGCCGAATCCAGCTGACCGACTAGAGACTGGGTTTCGGCCCATTTTTCTTGGAAAGTACCAAGAATGAAATCGTTGAAACTAATCCGCATGGCTAGATAAGAAGCATCCTGCTGA
The DNA here is from genome assembly GCA_030278955.1 of Hygrophila difformis. Taxonomy (NCBI): domain Eukaryota; kingdom Viridiplantae; phylum Streptophyta; class Magnoliopsida; order Lamiales; family Acanthaceae; genus Hygrophila; species Hygrophila difformis. Next base: position 52,107,575 of record JAOANR010000009.1, read on the forward strand.
GAATCCAAGATTTTGGCCTTGCGAGCCTCGGCCGATTGACGAAGGGCTTTTATTGACCGTTTCAGATCGGCCGATTTTCGCTTAGTTTGAGCTAAAATCAATTCCAAATCCTTCTCTTGTCGTTGGAGCTTGGCTATTTCAGACCGAATCGAAGAAAGGTCCTCGGACTGTTTATGTTCTTGAGATTCCACCTCGGATAGCTTATTCATCTGAGCCCGATACTCTGCAGAATAATTATCAAAAATGGCTCGTGAAGAAGCCGCAGCTTCACGCTCGGCGGCAAGTTTGTTCCGCATTGTCAAATGAGCCATGAGTTCCTGATCCATTGAGAGGACACACTTCGTAATCATCTGAAGAGTGCCATTTAGATTCAAAGACACCATCTCGTCATGAAATTGTTGCTCAAGATGAGACAAGAGAATGAGGATCGGTTTAGGATTCACAAACTCCACATCAGATTGCCGGCCGATTAGATTACACAGCCTGGCCAAACAATCGCCAAGGTGAACAGAAAGATCTGACGGACGAGAAACTATAGAGACAGGAGAAAAGAAATCGTCCAAAACATGCCGATCAGGAAATGGTGATAAAGGGACCTGATCGGCGGGGGCTTCATCAACAATCATACCACTAGATGAAGGGCCAGTCGGTTTCGGAATAACCGAAGACAAGGGTGTGACAGAGTCCGTAATAGGTTGAGAAAGATCAACCGAAGGAGGGACGAAAGGGTCGGCAAGAGTAGAACTTTCAATCAAACCCCGAGGGTTAACAGAAGAAGAACCAGCACAAACAGCCAAATTACTGGTACCAGCCGATGTGCGAAATTCAGTTACAGGAGGAGCCGAAACCACAGTGGGAAGTTGGGGAACATCGGATGGTGGCAAAATGGGTGGGACCTGGCAAGAGTAAGAAAAAGAAATTAGTCGAAAGAAAGGAGCCTGGAAAAGAAAAAGAGTAGTGTAACAAACCGCAAAAAGAGTGGTAGGGATTCTGCCAAGCGGTGAACGAGATGAACGCCTTCTAGTCTGAGTAGGAGGGAGAGAGCCAATAAGGGAAGCTGAAGGCGAAACAGGCCTCCTTCGACCAGGATCAGAAGTAGAAGATCGAGGAACATCTGAAGAAATCGAATGAGTAAGATGAAAAATAAAGAAACAAGCAATGACCAAAGGAAAAGGGAAAAAAAAAGAACATACCTGGGCGAGAAGTGGAAGGCGAACCGAGGATGCGCTGAGGAGTGGAACCCGGAGATGATGAAGGGAAAGAAGAGAACGCCAGAATAGGAGAAAAACCACCCCTCCGCAGAACCGAATCAAGATTAGCACTGAAAAAGGCACCCGCAACACCGTCCCACCAAGACTGAAAGCGGGAGGTAACGCATCCCGGACGAACAGCAAACTTCCAAACCTTAAAAGAGATTAAACGTTTATGATAGAGGGAGCATTGCTGACGGCTGGCAGAAGCAGAAGGGCGTTTACCGACTCTAAGAGCTTCCACTAAGTCTTGACCGAAGCCGAATTGACGGCTGACCAAATGGGGATTGTAGACTTCGAAAGGAATAGCAGACTTAGCAGATACAAATGTGGAACCATTAAAGATCGGACGGGGTAATATACACCTATTCCAGATTTGGGCAAGAGCTAAAGGAAGGGAAGCTCCGAAGGGGGAAGTAGCAATCTCCCTGACCCAAGCAAAGTCAGTTTTCCGATAGTGATAATGGGAAAAGGATTGTTCGGCAGTTCGACCCAAGAAATAGTTGATCCAATGAGGAATAGACAAGGGAGGAAGGGATGCTCTAAGGAGATCAGGAGCGATAAAACGATTAGGACAAATATCATGGGGAGGAAAGTGAGAAATGTCACGAAAGTGCCAAACCAACCACAAATGGAGGAACCATAGAGGACCACGGGCTTTATCGGACGAACCTTTTTCCCAACCCGACACAGTAGCCGAAATACCTGCATATAAATGAGCAAGGAAGAAATCGGCTAAGGGCAGAGTCACATGGTTAATAAGCGCCGAAGCCAGAGAGTGCGTTTCGAGGAGAACACCCTTAGAAGGAACACACCAGAAGAATTTCGTAAGGAAGTACATCATGAAAGCAAGAGGTTCTGAAGGATGTGGAGCAGGCGAAACAGGATCACTCTGATGAGAAATGATCCAATTGGCAAAAGAATCGCCAGAAGAAAAGCCGGTATTCTTCTCCTTGGGCAGCGACATGATGGCAAGGTTATCCCCACGAACAGAGAGGTCTAGGAGGAGTTTCACATCCTGAATAGTGGGAGTCATCATCCCCCAAGGGAAGCAAAAATAATTTACGGAAGGATTCCAAAAACAAAGAAGGGCTTGAATAGGACGAAGATCCGTGGGAAGTGGCAAGGTACTAAGAGAAATCATACGATGAATATACGATTTATTCCAAGAGTCGTAACAGTGGGGTTCAAGATGATGGTACTACGCCACATAATCGGGAGAGGCCGAAGACCAATTAGCGAAAGATGAGGGGAAAAGCTTGGAAGAGAAACAAGGTTCATACAGAAGAACAGAACGATTATCAAAAATCCGAGCAGTACATTCATCAATATCCTCAGGAATGCCCAACGGACCTAAGGAATAGAAGCCCTCAGGCAGAAGACGAACTGCGGAGTGAGGAGCAAAAGAGTTTTCAACTTTGAGAAGATCAGCAGAAAGAGCAGTAACAGGGGCAGGGGGATCCTCCATTGGAGAATGTGGAAAGAGAGAAAGAAAGAGGAGAAGTTGGAAAGGCAGTTCACTCTAAAGACGTGGTAGGCTACGCAAATAGGGGAATGATGGAGAGTACCCTCGAGAAGAAGAAAATAACCGCCAAAAAAAAAAAAAGAAAGGGAGATTACTTGGGCTCCTTCTCCTAGGAAAGAAATTCGCCCAAGTAAGGAGGGCATCTGTTGGGGCCATACGAAATGATGGGCCGCGAAGAGCTATTGGGCCATAAGATATGGGCCAGAAGAGAGAGTTCCAGAGGAAGATGGGCTTAAGATCAGTAAGGCCGATAGTCCATAGTAAAAGTCAAAGGAAGGGAACCAAGACTGATAGAGATTTCGGCCGAAATAGGAAGGGAACAGCCGAAACCAAAACAACCGAAATTAAGAAAGAAAGAATTCGGCTCAGAAGGATCGGCCGGAGAGCGGTTACTCCAGCTCCGGCTATAAATAGGGGTTGACACACACAAAATCAGAGAGATCAATCCAACCCCCAAATTCCTTTTATCAAATTTAATTCCTTGTTATCTTTACTGCTTTCTTTACAGCTTTCCTTTACAGCTTTCCTTAGAATCTAGCTTAGTTTGTAGCGGTTACCCTTTTCCAAATCCACCGTTGTTTCTTAGCAACTGGTAGTTTGGTTCCTTGTTCTTGGTGAATTCCGCCGTTGTTTCTTAACAACTGGTAGATTCTCCATTGTATCTTGTTGTTTTTGATCAATTCAAAGAAGATTCAGTCAATTGTGGGCGCATTATTGTTAATCCGGACCCGTAATCGGTTTGATCCTTTTCCGATAGCCTCCCTTGAGGAGAAAAAGGTCATTGGCTCAACCCAAGCCAAACAATGATATTAGATATATAATACTTCCTCCATTCTGTAAGTATTATATACCCTTTTTCATACAGTTATTTCATACATATTTTAAGTCATTAATAACTCAAATAAAAATTTGATATTTAAAATACACTAAGATCCCACATGACTATATATATATATTTTTATAACTATAATAAAAATCGAAATTAAAGTGCTACAATAAACAATAATAATAAAAGTCAAATTGTAACACTTACAAAAAAAACGGAAGGAGTATATCACAGAACAAATCTTATACATCATACTCCCTCCGTCTCATTAATTCTGTCTCAAAATTTTTGGGCACGCCGTCCAATGTACTTGTTTAACAATTAATATTTTAAAATATACTTCCTCCTTGTTTAATTGTACCATTTGTATAGTAGTCACTATTTATTGAGTAACTTTGATCAATTTTTTAAATATAGTTATAAAGAAAAACAAATCAAATGATATATTAATAGATTCGTCTAATCACGTAGTTTTAGAATATTAAATTTTTATATTTACTTATATATAATATGATGAGTTATTACTCTTAAAAATATTTATCAGATTGGGTGAAATGTAGAAATTGTGCAATTATTCAATAACAGATGTAAGTATAAAAGTAAAAATCATATAAAATACTATATAATCTAAAACTATGCAAAAAGACGAATCCAACAAGATCCCTCGACTATATATTTTTTTCTTATATAATTTGCAACAAAAAGTTTGGTCAAACTTATATGATAAACAAAATGAAAAGTCCAACCATAGGGTTAAAGCATAGAGCTAACTTGGGGATAGGCAAATTAGGGTGTTGTCGTGTTGATGTGAATTCAATTCCAACACTACATACATGAAATGAATTTTTGCCATGCATGGAATGTGAATGAGGAGTTTCAATATATCCAGTAATTGATGCTCTCGAAAGAAAAACGAAAAAAAAAATAAAATCATAAATGTAAATTTAGAAGCAAATTAGATTTTGAGTTCTTTTCTTTTAAACAATAGACCATATGGCCAACTGTCCATATAAATTAAAACCGCATGTCTATCACCTAAACACCAAGTAATGCATAGTACTACCTCCGTTTTTGTGAAAATGAAACGTTTGGCTTTTTGACATTGTTCATTATTCAATTTTGATTCACGTTTCTACAATAGTTATAGAAGAAAAAACATAGTCAAGTGAGATCTTGTTAGAATCGTCTCATCTTCTAGTTTAATAATATCAAAGTTTTATAATTTTTACTTATACACAACGTGAGTTATTAAGTATTAAAATTATACATTAAATTGCGTGCACAGATGATATGTTGCATTTTCATGAAAACTGAGGAAGTACCATTTTATGCTCCGTCTGTCGCATTCAATCTACTTTTCTTTAATAATGAGAATTAAATATAAAGTCAAGAGAATAGTATTAATGTGAATATCTTCTTTTCCTTTTTTCCTCTTTTTTTTTTTTTTTTTTTTTTTTTTTTTTTTTGTGTTTCCTCCTCTATTTTTACTGCTGATATGATCCTGAGAGTGGAGAGTGGAGGTTTTCGAACTTCGAAGCCCGGAATATGCCGACGTGCATTGGCGCCATTTGGGCAATTCGGTCAACGATTTCTCAATCCCTAAACCCCTTCAAGCTCCAATGCGATCGAGTTCCCCCGCAAGTTGGATTAATCAATCCAGTTCATCCTCATCACTTCCAATCATTCGCCAATCCATCCCGTTTAATTGTTCCCGCAATCCGCACACCGGATTCATCAATACATTTGCTGGAATTTGACTTCCCACATTCGGTTTCATCCATTATATAATCTGACGCAAACCCGCTTCCCAACTCACAATGTTCTGCATTTTCACAAATGGCTTTTACTGCTGCCGCCAAGCTTCGATCGCCCGTGGCAACGTCGGCCAAGTTGCTTTTCCGGCAGTTGTTTGAGAGCGAATCCTGCACATATACATACCTTCTCGCCGATGCTTCTCACCCTGATAAACCAGCTCTGGTCGCCTCTTTTTGCCTTGGGAATTATTTTCTATAAAATTTTAAATTCGGTTTCAATTGTTTTGTATCTGTTCTTGAAGATATAAACTTTTGGGTTAATTGTGCTTGCTTTTTTGAGGTTTGTTAAGCTGTTTTAACATTTAAGTGTGTTGAGATGCATGTTGTTTGATTACTGCTATTGGTTCAAATATTCAAATAATAACATAATGCACCAATGGGAGAAAAACATATTGCAGAATTGCATATCTTATTTGAACTTTCAGCAACATATGCTTATATCTTTTTGAAGAAATTTTAAGGTCTTATGAGTCTTTGGGATTTTGTTCTAATGTGGAAATAAGTCGCCTTGAGTTTGCTCCTTTATTATGTGAAATTTTAGTCAGGAGATTGACAACTTTTTAAGTTTTTATTGTGCATCTTTCCTTACTTTTGTTTCATTTGAAATCTTGATATATGTGCTGATAGAAATTCTTCCTTTTTTTTAAATAGTTGATTGACCCTGTCGATAGAACAGTGGACAGGGATGTTTCCCTTGTGAAAGAATTAGGTTTGAAGCTTATTTATGCAATGAATACTCATGTACACGCAGATCATATCACTGGGACAGGATTGCTCAAGGTGATTTATGTCTTCTGCTCTTCGATCACAGTGAATGAAAGGTTTAAAATTTTGAAACGGTGTTCTAACTATACTTCTCATATACTCTGCAGAAGAAGGTTCCTGGGGTTAAATCTGTCCTCTCCAAAGCAAGCAATGCAAAAGCTGACCTCTTTGTTGAGCCAGGGGATAAAATATGCTTTGGTGATCTTTTTCTGGAGGTATATGACCTTCTTACAGGTGGTCTGTACTGATAGTTATGGTTCATGCGCCAATGAATTCTATATCAGCCTTTTTTTCCCCTTAATAATATTCTTTAATTTTGTTCTGTATTTGTTGGGCGCTAATGGTCCAGCTTTTCAAAGGAAAGTCACCAGAAACATATGGTATTTTACCATGATTGAGTTGCCTATTCTGCAACCTCTTCACTTTACCAACCCAAATTCACATTTGCATTATTAAAAATAGTAAATTCTTGTATGCATTGTTTTGACCCACATGTTAAATGATTATTGGATTTGGCTTCTCATGGCAAAGATTCATTCAAATATCTGACCAATGTATGTTAGTTTCCCTCCCATTGGTGTGTGGTGTACCATTTTATTTTCTTATACATCCTTAATCCTTATGCTGTTCTTTGTCTTTTCAGGTCCGTGCAACCCCGGGTCATACTGTAGGCTGTGTGACATATGTGACTGGGGAAGGTCCTGATCAACCTCAACCAAGGATGGCTTTCACTGGAGATGCTTTGTTAATACGTGGATGTGGTAGAACAGATTTTCAGGTACCATTTGCGGTCCATGGATAACCTCTCTGTAAAATTCCAACTCCCAAATATATTAGTTCAATGAAACAAGTAGTTCCTTTCCACTTTAAAACAGAAAATAAATGGGAAAGTGTGAATGGAATGTAGACTCACATCTCTTAATTGGGATGAGATTGATTCACAAATTAGATTTGAGATTTGTTGTCCTTTTACTCTGTCAATGTGGTGCAAATTGTTGTTGTTTTATTGTCAAGAAAGATATTTTGCCTGATATAAATCTTGTGATTCTTGTTCTTTTAGGGTGGAAGTTCTGAGCAGCTTTACAAGTCTTGTCATTCACAGGCGAGACAATTATTATACCTTTCTTGTGAAATTACCTTCCAAAAGTTGCATATTCAGTACTCAAACATCCTAGCGAATAACTAACATAATCTCATATCTGCTTGAAAACAGATCTTCTCACTGCCCAAAGACACACTGTTATACCCTGGTCATGATTACAAAGGATTCACCGTGAGCACATTTCTATATTTGTGAGCCTGCAAACTTGTTTGTGTGTTTAACTAAAGTTGTAAGTAAATATTCCATTTCAATTCCAGGTGACCACCGTGGAAGAGGAACTGCAGTACAATTCCCGTCTGACAAAAGATGAGGTGATTCTGAATTTCAACTAGACTTGCATTTGATAAAATTGAAAATCTGATCTTTGGAAGGTTTTTCGCATATGAGAAGTGTTTCTATGTTGTTTAGAAGCAGCCTTTCTTAGACTACGGTTTCATGTCACTAGTTGTTCCTATCAAGAGTTCTCTATATGTTAATGATGCTAATATGATATCTCTCTCGCAGGAAACCTTCAAGGACATCATGGCAAGTAAGTGATAATGAGACTACTGTCTACTGATCCCAACCGACAAAATTTCATCTATTTTGTATCATGTATCTTCTTCTGACAAATAACAAGACATTTGGTCTCCAATCTTGCAGATTTGAATTTGCCGTATCCAAAGATGATAGACATAGCGGTTCCTGCCAACAGGGTTTGCGGGTTGCAGGACTAACCAAGCTTCGATCATGGGAGTTTACACAGCAAGTTGATGGAAATGAGAAGATTGTTGCATTTTCTAGTAATGTACAAATAATTGGCTTCAGCATGAAGCTGTTGCATTTGCATTAGTCATTACTGTTGTCAGGTAACTACACTGTTGCCGACAATGATCATGTAATAGCATATAAATAATTCCATGGGCTTTCATAGGTTTTCTATTTGGATTGTGCAAGTGTTTACTGCAAAAAAAAAAAAAAAAAGAAAAAAAAAAGAAAAAAAAAAGAAGTCTTTACTGAGAATTTTACATAGTTTTTGGGCATAATTGACGTATATATCCAACAGGATTGAATTAAATTTACCAGTTTTGAAGTTCTTGATAGGAACTCACCTAAATCAATCAGCATTCCATCCTATAAGAGCTTTTATATGGGAACTATTTATAGGAGTACAGGTGCTTGATCAGTAGTCACTGCAAAGGGTCGTTATTGAGCATCTGCAGATTAGCATCCTTCAAAACTGTTCGGCCCTAAATGCAATAAGGAGTCCAATGTCATGAAATGTAAAGTACTTTATACTTCATCCGTTTCTAAAAGATAGCTACATTCAGCGGCAGATCCAGAAATTTTTTTTTGGTGGTATCATAAAAGTGTTGGAAACTATTTTGAAATTAAGGATGATAGTTAAAATACAAAAATTATTGAAAAAGACTAGGTTATAATTGATTATAGTGGTATCACCGAAAAAATTCAGTGGTTGCACCAAGCAAAATCAAGCAAAATCTAAAATTTTTTTTAGCTTAAAACTGCAATTTTATCAATTTGAGTGGTATCTCGTGCCACCATAGAATCCTTAGTAGATCCGCCTATATATAGCTACATTTGCAAATGTAGCACTGTTCGCACAAACACTTTAACTTAAAGTTTTATCATAATTATACAAGTAAAATATAGTCAAGTGAGATCTTGTTAGATTCTGTCTTGTAGGTTTTAAATATCGAACTTTTTAAAATTTTTACTTGTAACGAACTAGAGTTATTAATGATTTAAAATATGTATTGGACTGCATACTGGTGTAGGTCAGTAGCAAACATTAAAAAACAGATGAAGTATTTGCAATTACTACATATAGTAGCTCACCTAGCACCTAAAGGTTGCTAGATTCCATGTGTACGGGAGTTGTACTTGAGCACCTCCCCTCTCCCTCCCCCTCCATAGGGCTTGTTTGAGAGATTGGGTTTAAAGAAAATGTAAAGAATATAAATGAAATTCACCAAATTTTCTTTTGTTTTTGTAGAAATTATGTATGAGAAGTCACACATAAAATTAGTTGGTGATATGTGAAGTTATTCCCAATCATATAAATACATGGAGGTTTATATTTTATTAACCGGTACAGGATCTTAACATTCTCCCTCACCCTCAAGATGATATTTATCTCAAAATCTAATTATATTTATGGTACGGGAAAAGTCATCCAACATTTGCCTTCAAACGCTAAACGCTATGCTAAACAGTAACCTAGCTAGGGTATTGTTCGTCAAGCTATTTTTTTTTTAAAAAAAGAAAAGTTTAACAATTTTTTTGAATACTACAATTGTATTAAATTATATTTTTACTTATAAATTACTTTAAATTGAAAATTTTACCTAAAGATTTAATATTTAATAAATAATAATAAATGGAATAAAAAATAAAATATTCGAAGGAAAATTTAGGAAAATGATTAGAAATGAACATCGAAAAACTGATAAATAAAATAGAATTAACTGCTTTAGATTGTTAAATAATATAAACATGCACTAAAAGGGTAAAGTCCGTAAGCCTTCAAAATAAGCCCATAAAATGTTTTGGGCTTGTAATTGAAATTTGGGCCAATCCTCTTTCAGCAAGCATAAGTATTTATATTAAACCATAAAACAACAAAAAAAATCGTTTAGTTCAGAATAGTAACTCCAGCCTCCACCAGTACCATTGCACCGCCACCGCTACGGCCAAGGCCGCCACCATTTTCACCACCTTCCGCACAGCCACAGCTGCCTCACCTCTCTTTTGGGTTTATCTAAGCTTATCATCTCACCAGTATTATAATTGGAGTCGTTTCCATCCTCCGTAACCGTGATCGATCCACCGCCGCTGCCACAATCGCAGAGATTCCCTGTATTTTCGTTATCTACTCATTTCCGGTCTCTAATTAATGTTAGTTTCCATTGTGTATTTCGTTTTTTTCTAATTTATTTATTATTTTATTTTGTTTTCACTTGTACAATTTTCCATGAGCAGCTCGGGTTTTAATATTTGAATTGTGGATTGTCTGATGGTGGAAAATAGTTAATTGTGGAGGGGTTAGCCCTAAATTCAACATTTTGAAGTTATGTTGAAGTATAGTATATACTATTCAGGATATTCTCTTTCTGAAAGAGTCATAGCCATTTTATGTGTAGTTTTGCTTTTGTTCAGTGTTTATGTGAGCAGGATGTGAATGAAATTCTTAACTTTTGGAGTATATTATTCGTACAAAAATTTATTTATAATTTTTTGGATTACGGAAGCAATCAAATTATAGAAGCTTCAACTTGTTTGATGCATTGCTGGATTAGGGAAGAATTTGGTAAGTCAAGAAATATATGCATAATTAAGAAGCAAAGCTACAACCACATAACTTTGTTGATGTGCATGGTTGAATTATTTATGGCATCTTGAATTCAGAATCTGAAGTTAGTTGTATTTTAATTATAGTGGAAAGGTTGTGTGACTCATTGAGTAGTAGCATCTGTTGATTTATTTGGTAATTGAAGTCACGTACAGCTATTGTTAGATTCTCTACAATTCTTATAGAGGCATTTTCTATTCTTGTTATTTTACCTTACACAGATACTGAAAGTGATTGGTTTGGCTTGCTGATCAACTTACTTGGTGCCTATGGAAGGTTCCATTGAAGGCAATGGCCTGCCAACACTGGCCCGAGTGAAACTCGTGGATTTGATACCTTGTGAAGGTCTTCCTTCAGATTTATACAAGTTATCTGTTTCAACTTTATCACAATCATTAGCTCAGTTTTCAGCTGCCATTGTCCAATTCCCAATCAATGATGGAGCTCTTTTGCGCTCTTGCCTTGAGTCAACGCATCTCTACTTTCAAAGCAAACCATCATTCCCTTCTACTGATAGCATTCAACCTAATGACTCTCGTGAATGGTGCAAGACATCAGGTTATCGTGCAGACTCTCAAATGTGGCAAGAGACTTATGATTTTAGGCCTGGGCTCACTCCTACAGAATCAGGTTCTGAAATTGAAATCCCCCCAGCTGGTTTAGCTGACATATTTGCACTACTAGGGAAAGCCTCAAGGGACATTTTGGATGCCATAAGTTTCTACTTAAATCTTCGTAGTGCGGCTTTCACCGAAGTCCTTGATAATGTTCCTCTGAGAAATAGAGAAGTATCATCCTCTGTTTTGTCTGTTTGTTGCCATGGAAGGCCTTCATTTCAAGGGGTACAACATCATGGTTTGACTACTCAAGAAGATGGGCAGTCAGTTTTGTTCTCAGATCATGACCATCAGGTTGATAGAACCCTATTAACCCTTCTTAAGTCAGACAAGGCGGGATTGTATATAAGAGATTTTCATGGTCATTGGGTTCTTGTGGATGCTGATCTTGGTCCTCAGGAAGCTGTAGTGTATCCTGGACTTGCTTTATATCAGGCAACTGCTGGTTATATAAACCCTGCAATGCTCCGAACAGATATGAATAATCTCCAAAGTTCTATATATGGCCGTTCTTCTTTGATATTTAAACTCATGCCTAAATCAATGACCAGTCTCAGTTGTTCAGAGATGAGAGCTGCTGGGCATGGGGTTGAAGCTCAATTTCAACTTCCTGTACCAGTTGATGACTTCATGCAAAGATCAACTGATCAACTTCTTAACCGGAGCAATTTTGCCACTTTCAGTTTCCCCACGGGTCAAGAAGGTAATGAAGCTTCCAATTACTGCTTTGTTTTTCTGATTCTAAAGAAAACATATATGGATATGCTTGTTTTAGTAATAGATTTATTAATAAATCTCGTTAATGTCATGAGAGTTATGCAGTGAACATTTTGAGGGTCTCTTTTGGAAACAATTGCTTACCATTACTTAACACCCTTTGAATATTCTTTTCTTTCCTAGAATTTTGGCCATGGATACATGACATTTAATTACCATTCTTCCCCTTGGTAGAATTACATCTTGATTAAAAACTTCTTACAACTCCTTACTAAAAATGTTGAAAGGACATTTACCCTCAGCAAAATCTACTACAAGGATTATAAACTTTTTGGAGTATTTTAGAGAAACTTGTGTCCAGTGTAATTGCAGAGTAATTGTTTCAGTTATAGGGCATGAATAGTATGGAAATAACAATCTAAAGAAAAATTGTATAAGTTTGAAATATTAAATTATGTGATTTAACTTGAAGGAATCTCCTATCAGCCCTTTTGCTCTCTTATCAAGCTTTTTATTCTCTTGTGCCTGCAATACATTCATCAATTCTGTCAAGGTAACAACACACTTTACAAATCTTTTGAGTTTTCCTGCATTCAAAGTTTTTTAGGATTGCACCCAATATCAAGTGAATGGTTTGAGAATTTATGCTCAATCTCAAGGAGTCTTACCATATTGGATATACCAGGGAGTCTTATCAAAATGTTGTTTCATTTAAGAAACCATGGGAATGTTTGGAAGTGAAGGTATACCCTGTTCATCTTAAACTGTTTCACAATCATCCCCACCAAGATGCGGTTCCATTTTGAAGCTCACATGAGAGAGTTTGTTCCATTAGATCCAGGAGGTGCAAATTTACAATTGTAAGATATGCCCATTGGATGTGTAAGTATTTTGTAGGTAGTGGTTTGAGTCTCACTCTTCTTAGATCCCCAAAAAAAAAACCAGAAGGGCTGTGAAAAAGCCAAGGTGAACTTGAACCCAATATCAAGTTTTTTTGAGTTTGGCTTTACTCCTAAGTGCTTGAGTTCGTTCTTGAGTTCACTAAGTAAATGTGCTTTCTAGAGTAATAGTGTAATCTTAACTTGAATCAAAATTTCTAGGGCTTGTCATAGAGTATTAGAGTGTGAGCGCAGCTTGATTCACAATTTTCACGGTCGAACTCATATTTGAATTGGTACAAACAAGTGGAGCTCGAGCTTAGTTCAAGCATATCAAGCTTTTTTTAGTATAATTTTTAATTTATTTGAAATTTATTCGTAAGATTACAAGTATAATCCTCTTCATCAACCTAATTGAGTAGCTAGAAGTCTTAGTAGAAGCATACTGAATTGGGGACATATGTTGACACCTGTTGTCTGAGTTCTTGCAAACATTCCTTGGAAGGATTCTAGATGGTGTCAATACAACTTCGGACTGGGTTAAATAGTGAAATGCATGACTCTTGAAGGAAGGTTAGCAAAGTGTAAATTGTTCCACTTGAAATGTGACTATGTAAGGATAGAAACAGTTGAGTATATGCTGATTTTAGAAATTCTTTTGCTAAATGGGTTGTTAACTTATGTTAATTGACTTGATAATCCCTAGCATGGATATTAATCACGATTATAGGCCATGCATTAATCAATCAAATTGCATTTACTATTTTTCATTGTGGTAGCATTTTCCCTTGTTATTATGCTTGTGCGGCCATGCCTTTTAGTAAATATTTTATAACAGGTCTTTGGATCGATGAAATGCTGGTACAGGATCTGTAAAACCAATGATGCGGAGGAAGAAGAATAGCTTGAGATGTAAACCTCTTCCACCTTCAAAGAGGCTACGACTTGAGGCTCAAAGAGTCCTAAAAGAGAGGGTTCAGGATATTGCCGATAAGAAGGGCATTAAAATGAGGTTTTGCACCTTGAAGGAGTGCGAGAGTCACATCCATTCACTTGATAGTCCATGTGCAAGTATAAGGATGGAGATTGGATGGCCACCAGGAGTTCCTTTTGTGCACCCACATGATCTTCCTAATAAGGCAAAGATTGGATTTCTTGAAACCTATGAACCTGGCTGGTCTGAGACTAACGATATAGAGTGAATATCAATTGGACCTGATTTATGTTGACAGATTCTCAATTTCTTTTGTAAGTGCCATTTATACTTGAACGCAAAACCTTAAGCAACTTAATGGCAAGTTCATCACCAACTCTATTGATGCATCCTATTTTTCTACATATTTGCACTTTTTCTCGAACTGACTTTTGATTTTTCTGTCTTGTTAAAGATAACTTATGATATATGAAGAAGCTAAAATCTTGGACAGTCAAGATACAACTTCACCTAATTGTGCTTTGTGAAGTTATTGATGCGGTCCATTTATCATATTTGCACTTTTCTGGAACTGATTTCTGTTTTTTCTGTCCTATTCAACTCAACTTAGGCAGAGGCTATTTTTGGTCAATCAAGATCCTTAAACGTAATAATTCGTGCTGTGTGAATTTGAAGTTCTCTATCTTAAAGATCTACTCTGGCTTCATTTTTCTGCTTTTAGCTGCCCTGCACTGCCTGAACTTGTGCTGCTATTTGCTTGCTTGCAGGTATCTCCCACTGTATTTTACCTTGCTGTGGCACTACAAGTTTGAACTATTAGGCTGAGTTACCATGCATTCTACTGCTACTGGGATTTTGCCAATTTCACCTATTTTGGAACTTCTGTAGCATCTTTATTTTAAAAGAAAATTACTGGTAGATTGTACAGATGATGTGATGAAAGGAAGAATTTTTTTGATAAACTAGTACTTTTTTATTTTCTTATGTTTAACAGCTCAAAGATAATTGTACAATTGTCAGTTGTATAATACTACTATAACTTTATTCATACAAAAATTGTATATTATGGAAAGCTGTATTTATTAATAGTTGTTGGAAGGGAAATATTTGGCACCTTTACTCAAGGATTGACTCTTTGTTGTTGGAGATGCCCTTTATCTGTAATATCTAATACAGTTTTCTTTAACTAGTTAGAAACCGAAACCGAACATGGGCATTGAAGTGGTTGTGCTGGCTCGAAGTCATCACCCACAAATGTTGATTTTGATCATTTTATCTTATCTAAGTTCGATGTTTATCCTGTTAAAGTTCCTGCATCTTTTCTGATGGATTGGTTTCCTCCAGACAGTTGGTTGATTGAATGGCAGATGAGGGATCTTTCTCATACACACAAACAGAAGATTGTAACTTCTTAATGCACTCAAACTGCATGTTATTTTGAATGCAGTGAACTGTAGCTTGTGTTGTTTGTTTACTCTTCCCATGTTCACTGGATTGCGAAATCATGTAACACCATGCTTCTGTACAACACTTGGTTTGAAATATTTTACTTGATGGCACAATATATTGCGAATTACAGATAGACCAGATATCTTTCGTTTGACCTTTATGTGGAATATGTTTATGAATATTTTGCTTGAACAATTTGGACATATAATCAAGAGCGCTATATCCTTGTGTAAATGGGGTTTGAACTGGTTATCATTGTCTCTGAATTCCTTACTCAAAACATGCAATGTTGATCCTCTTTGAAATGTTGATCCTCTTTGAAGTAGTCAAAAAGTTAATAGTACAAACTTTTAATGTTGATGCAAACTGGTTGTTCTTGTAGATCAGTCCTTCCTTGTGTGTCGGAGATATAAAGCGAGCGGGAAATGCTGTCATCCTCTTGTTCTTTTACTCCCGTAAGTTTACATTTTTATGACTTCCATAATAGTCAAGTGTTGTGGTTTTGTATTTGTAACCGTGTAGTATAATTCATATATGTGTTGTGAATATATATGACCTGTATCTGGGAGAAACTAAAACAGATTTAATGCTTGAATGGTTACTTAACTTTTTGTATTTTGCAATTTAGTAATTTGTCCATTTACTGTAACATCATCTCATATTTAACATTTGATTATTCCATCCTTTAATTTCACGTGTAGCAAAATGGTTCTAATATGTTTCAACATCAATGCTTTTAATGGACCTGACTAGCCAAATTCTTCGGAGGATCAAACTTGTTGAAGTTTGAAAGGTATTGAGACCATTTTACTATGAAGAATGAATATTGATCCAAACTATGAAATACAAAAACTTATGGGACTGATAAAGAGTGTTTTGTGCATATAATTTGTTAATATTTCAAGTGGTTTGGAGTTGATTAAATGTGAATATGGTTTAATTGTGCATATTTTGGTTATTTTGTAGGCTTAAATGAGATTTACTTGGATGGATTTTAGTAAAAGGACCATTTTTGCTTTTAATTTTTGCTGTGAAGGTTGGAGATTCAATCATAGAATCTGATGATTTCAATTTCCGGAGTAAGTAGACAATTACAATTTTTATGTGAAAGGACAATTTACTTCTAAACCTGCAAGTTCATGACACAAAACCTAACTTGTTCTAAATTTAGGCAGTGAATAAAATACTTGATTTTCTGCTAAACGTATAGCTGATAAATTATCGTATAAAAACTTTACTTGATACTTTGTTGGTTGATGGAGATCTTCCAGTTTATTTAATCATCTGTATTTTTTTTTTCATTCACCGTATTTGATTTTAATTTTCTTTTTTAAAGAAAGAAAACACTTTAACACAAGATTATTCACTGGGCAATTGGACATGCCATTTTCTTGCACACTGATGGAGCTGTGTCTGCAAGTTCTGGACGCGCAGGGTTCAACCCAGTACTTGGGGACCATTCAGGTGCTTGGTCAGGGGGTATTTCGGGCTTTGGTGATCATATTCCTATTATCCAAGCTGAAGTTATGGGACTGCTTTTTGGTCTTTATCTAGCCAGGGATAAAGGAATATATGGAATTGTGGTGAAATTGTGACTCTATGATAGTCATCAGATTAATCCATGATATCCACCTCACTTCGAATCATTGGCTTTCAGCTTTTATTCTTAAGATCCAAGATGTTCGGAGTGTGTTCCATGTGTATAGGATTGAGCATATATTGCGTGAAGGAAATTTGGTTGCCGATGGTCCTGCAAAACTGGGAATGGATAGTAAATTGTTCTTCACGGTCTGGGCATTCCCGCCAGATTCTGTGTGCCCGGCTTTGGCGGCAGCCGAGGCTGGCACATGGTTCCCTCGATGATGAGTTGTCTCATCTCGTGCTAGCTTACATTTTGATGTTCTTATAGTTTATTTTTTTTGTGAATCCGGGCATCCCCATACCATGTTGGAC
Source organism: Hygrophila difformis (assembly GCA_030278955.1). Classification (NCBI taxonomy): domain Eukaryota; kingdom Viridiplantae; phylum Streptophyta; class Magnoliopsida; order Lamiales; family Acanthaceae; genus Hygrophila; species Hygrophila difformis. Next base: position 52,124,757 of record JAOANR010000009.1, read on the forward strand.
CCAAGACTGATCCGTCGAGGATAGCCGCCATCTACTTAAGTCAACTGCTGATGGTTCCTTATAGTTTATTTTTCTTTCTTTTGTTTACTTTTCCCCCTTTTTTACTAGCCTTCATTGACAGTCTAGCAAAGCAAAAAAAAAAAAAAAAAAAACAAAAAACAAAACCAAGATTATTCACTCACCTCACTATTTTTCTCTACCTCCCAAACTCTCTTCGATAGCTTCCATAACTAAGGCCCTGTTCTTTAGGTCTTAATTTTTCTGGTCTGATCTGAAATTATAAGATCTGGTCTGGTCTGATCTGAATTTGTCTGGTCTGGTCTGATTGTTTCTGGTCTGGTCTTATTCCATCTGGTTTGGTCTGGTCTGGTCTGATCTTATTTTCTATATATTATTATAATGATTTGATTAGATCTGGTCTGATCTGATATGGTCTGATCTTATTTAATCTGATCGGATCTTAATGTTTCTTATCTAATCTGGTCTGATCTGATTTTTTATAAAAAAAAATCTATATATATTATTAAAACCATTATGGTCAACCAAGTCAATATTTAATGTGGTGTCTTCATTCTAAATTTCTAATTTTCTTTGATTTTTGCATTTTCTATTAACTAAATTTATATTGTTGTATTTTTATTTATTTATGTCATAATATTTATTGATTTGGATATAGAAATCCTCATTTTCATTTTAAAAAAGATATGAAAATTTTAATTTTATTATGGATGCATGCACCTACACTAATCCTTAGATGCATGTATTAGATATCTTAACTTGTACACTAAGTCTTACTATGAAGTAGAAAATTTCGATTTCTCTACCATACTTAGTCGGCTCATAGGCATATTTGTTGCCTATAAATATGTGACTTGATGAATGTAAATTATCTATCTCTCATTCACTCTTCGTTGCCACTATTTTCATATTCCTCTTCATAAGTGATCATCAAGAGCTATTATTACTCTCTCAAATACTATCCATATATATACACATAATACCTCACTCATATATACTACCTTACCCATAAGAATAAATATTACAACACGTTATCAGCACGACCGCTTGGAGTTTGTCATACCTACCGAAGTTCTGTCCGAGTGCTGTTGGAGTTTTTCCATTCATACCGGGGTGCTGACGAAATTTTCCAAAACCACAAGAAAATCCTGTTAAGTATACTGCTACTATTTTCAATACAAATATGACTAATCTGACAAAACAGGAATTCATGCCACTGGAGAGGTCCGGGAATAATTATTTATCCTGGAGAATGGATGTCGAAATCCATCTGGAGTCTATGGGTCTTGAAATGACTATATTGAAAGAAAATACGGCCACAGGCCAAGACCGTGCCAAAGCTATGATTTTTCTCCGACATCATCTTGATGAAGGATTGAAATTAGAGTATTTGACGGTAAAGGATCCACAGGATCTATGGGAGAATTTAAAGAAAAGATATGATCATTTGATATTGATCAATCTCCCGAGTGCCCGACATGAGTGGCACCAGTTAAGGCTGCAGGACTATAAGTCCATAAATGATTTTAATTCAGCCATGTTCAGAATTACAGCACAGCTGAAATTATGTGGCGAAAAAATAACAGAAAATGATATGTTAGAGAAGACATTCTCTACTTTCCATGCCACAAATTTGCTGTTACAGCAGCAGTACAGAGAAAAGGGATTCACAGAATACTCCGAACTGATTACTTGTTTACTGCTGGTTGAGAAAAACAATGAGTTACTGATGAAAAATCATGAGTCCAGACCGACAGGAAGTACTGCATATCCTGAGATGAATTTCACAGAATCATCTTATCGTGGTCGTGGACGTGGCTGTGTGGGGCCTCGTGGGCGTGGACGACGACATAGTCGTGGTCGGGGTCGTGGAAATGGGCGTGAAAGAAGTAATGTCTATATAAGGCCAGAACCATATCCACGGAACCAAAATTCTGAAAGAAAGCCATACAATAGCAATCAAAGCAGTGCCTCAAAAGATTATAATGATAAAGGCAAAGCAAAAGTTGAAGAAAAATGCCACCGTTGTGGTATGGAGGGTCACTGGTCCCAAATATGCCGCACAGCAGGTCATTGGGTAAAGTTGTACCAGGACTCGTTGAAAGGAAAGAACAAGCAGGTTGAAACAAACTTTGCTGAACAAAATCCTGAGGATATTGCCACTACAAGTGATGCTATTGTGAATGCAACTGAGGCCACTAACGATGATCTGCTCATAGAGCCAGAGTTTGATATTGCAGACTTCTTCAATGACACTGCATAGCAGTTTTAGTTTTATTGTACCTTTTGAATTTTGTTATACCGTTGTATTGTGTATTATTGTACCTTTTGAATTTTGCTAAGTATTGTATAAATTATCATTTTGTTACTGATATATGTTATTTTCTTTTTCAAAAATGCCAGAATGGGATTACAAATTGGTGATAATGAAATATGTCTGATAGACAGTGCTTCTACGCACACGATATTTAATGATAAGCAATATTTTTCATACTTGAAAATGGGAGATAGAAATATCAACACTATAAGTGGAAGTGCAAATATAATAGAGGGCTCTGGCATAGCCAACCTTCAGCTCCCCAAGGGGACAAAATTGATTGTGAAAGATGCACTATTATCTCCCAAGTCTCGAAGAAATTTGTTGAGTTTTAAAGATATTCGAGAAAATGGATATCATATCGAGACTTTGACAGCAAAAGGTAATGAATACCTGCTGATTATAAATACCATTTCTGGTATAAAACAAGTACTGGAAAAATTGCCATGTTTATCCTCTGGAATATATTATACAAGGATAAACACTGTTGAAAATTATCACCTGGCAGACCATAGGTCTATTGTTCCCAATGAATATATGATTTGGCATGATCGCCTAGGTCATCCTGGATGTACAATGATGAGGCGGATCCTTACAAATTCCCATGGCCATTCATTAAAGGGACAAAAAATGCAGCATCACAATGATTATATATGTGTTGCTTGCTCCCAAGGGAAACTGATTGTAAAACATTCACCAGAAAATGTGGGAACTGAATCCCCTAGTTTTCTTGAAAGAATTCAGGGTGATATATGTGGACCTATAGATCCACCTTGTGGGCCATTCAGATACTTTATGGTGTTGCTTGATGCTTCAACCAGATGGTCTCACGTGACATTATTGTCCTCATGCAACCATGTGTTTGCGAAATTGCTAGCTCAAATCATACGATTAAGAGCACAGTTCCCTGATTATGCAATTAAAAGTATCCGTTTGGATAATGCTGGTGAATATTCATCCCGGACATTTGATGAATATTGTATGTCGATAGGCATAGCCATCGAACATCCTGTAGCCCATGTGCATACACAAAATGGACTAGCTGAATCATTTATTAAACGATTGCAGTTGATCGCTAGACCATTATTAATAAAATCCGGGTTGCCAGTTTCAGCTTGGGGACATGCTATAATGCATGCAGCAATGTTGGTGCGATTAAGACCGACAAGTTATCATAGATACTCCCCATTACAATTAACATTTGGGCATGAACCCAATGTATCCCATTTGAAAATATTTGGTTGCGCAGTATATGTCCCAATAGCACCACCCCAGCGCACCAAAATGGGACCCAACGAAGATTGGGAATATATGTCGGATATGAATCACCCTCGATAATACGTTATCTTGAACCATTAACAGGGGATTCATTTACAGCAAGATATGCTGATTGTCATTTCGATGAATCACATTTCCCGACAGTAGGGGGAGAAAAGGAGCAACCGAAAAAGAATATAAATTGGAAAATCCCGTTGGATTTCCTTGATCCTCGTTCAAAAGGCTGTGAACTTGAAGTACAAAGAATTGTACAGTTGCAACAAATTGCAAACGAACTGCCCGATGCATTATGTGACTCTAAAAGGGTTACCAAATCTCATATACCGGCAGCAAATGTTCCAGTCAAAGTTGATGTTCCAAAGGAACATATTATCAGTGCTAAAGATGAGTCTGATGCACGCTTAAAGCGTGGTAGACCTCTCGGTTCCAAAGATAAAAATCCTCGAAAGAAAAGAGGATTGAATAATGATGTTGATGTGATACATAGTATCAAAAGTGACAAAACTGAGCCCTGCGGGGACTTGACTCTTGAAGAGCAAAATCATCAAAATGATGAAATATCTATAAATTTTGTCACAAATAGAAATGTCTGGAATCGAGAAGAAACATCTATTGATGTTGCATTTTCATATAATGTAGCACTTGAAATTATGAATGATGATGAGGATTTTGAACCAAATTCGGTTGACGAATGTCGGAGAAGGCATGATTGGCTTAAATGGAAAGATGCAATCCAATCAGAATTGGATTCCCTGGCTAAAAGAAATGTGTTTGGACCAATTGTCAAAACACCTGAAAATATAAAGCCAGTTGGATATAGATGGGTTTTTGTACGAAAAAGAAATAATGAAAATGAAGTTGTAAGATACAAAGCGAGATTAGTCGCCCAAGGGTTCTCACAGAGACCGGGTTTTGACTATGATGAAACTTATTCCCCAGTAATGGATGGAATTACATTCAGATACCTTATCTGTTTAGCAGTACATGAAAAACTTGAAATACGACTCACAGACGTCGTTACTGCTTATTTATATGGAACATTAGATACTGATATCTATATGAAAGTTCCAGAAGGGTTCAAAATGCCACATGCATATGAAGCAAACCCGAAACAGATGTATTCCATCAAATTACAAAGATCCCTATATGGGCTTAAACAATCTGGGAGAATGTGGTATAACCGCTTAAGCGAATGCTTACTTCAAAAGGGTTACATAAACGATCCAATATGCCCATGCATTTTTATAAAGAAGAATGGGTCAACATTCGTTATCATTGCAGTATATGTTGATGATATCAATCTAGTTGGATCCCCTAAAGAGATTCAAATTGCTGTTGAATATCTCAAAAGAGAATTCGAAATCAAAGATTTCGGAAAAACAAGAAAGTGTCTTGGTTTACAAATTGAATATTTGAATAATGGAATTCTTGTCCATCAAAAGGCCTATACCCAAAAGGTCCTAAAACGATTTTATATGGACAAAGCACATCCATTAAGTAATCCAATGGTCGTAAGGTCACTTGATCATAAAAGAGATCCATTTAGACCAAAAGAGGATGATGAAGAAATACTTGGGCCACAGGTCCCATATTTGAGTGCCATAGGAGCACTAATGTATCTCGCAAACTGCACTAGACCAGATATATCATTTGTAGTAAATTTATTAGCGAGATTTAGTTCATCTCCTACTGAACGACATTGGAAAGGAATAAAACATTTATTCCGCTATCTCCAAGGGACGATTGACATGGGTCTATTTTATTCATACGATTCTCGACATGAATTAATCGGCTATGCTGATGCTGGGTACTTATCAGACCCGCATAAAGCTAAGTCACAGACTGGCTATTTAATTACATGTGGTGGTACTGCAATATCGTGGAGATCCACAAAACAAACATTGACAGCCACTTCATCAAATCATGCTGAAATCATAGCAATGCCTGAAGCTAATCGAGAGTGTGTTTGGATTAGATCCATGACTAACTATATAGAAACGAATTGCGGTTTATCGTCCGAAAATAAAAATCCTCCAATTATTTTATATGAAGATAATGCGGCTTGTATAGCGCAATTGAAAGGGGGTTATATAAAAGGAGATAGAACGAAACATATTTCACCCAAATTATTTTTTACTCATGATTTGCAGAAAAATGGTGAAATTGATGTGCAACAAATCCGTTCAGCTGATAATCTTGCAGATTTATTTACCATGGCACTACCCACAGCAACATTCGAGAAGCTAGTGAAAAGTATTGGGATGCGGCATGATAATGGCCAGAAATGACCATTATTTTCAATCCATTTCCGTGTCTTAAACGGGCATTTGATCGCATTCCGGTCTTACATTAAGTAAGAAAGCAGTCGAATTGGACTGATTTATGCATAATTGTAGAAATAATAAGCTGGTATGAAAAAGGCATAAATATGCAATTTCATTACATATTTATGTTAGAAAAATCCAAAAACATGAGAAAAAGAAATGAAAAGAAAAAGGAATGAAAAAGATGGGAAAAAGATAGAAAAGCCCACAAAAAGAATATTTTCGGCCCATCTGGCCCAATCCAGCAGGCCCAGGAGCACCCTTGTCGCGATGCATGGTTCTGCGACAAAGGAGGGTTCCGCGACCAAGCAGCTCAGATGAAGAAAGAAACCAGCCAAGCCCTTTGTCGCGATGTCCTTTGTCGCGATGGCATGTTCCGCGACAAAGGTATGTTCCGCGACAAAGACACCCAATTAGAGACACCAGGCCCAGTCGAGAAGCTTTGCCACATGCAGTGTGTTCCGCGACCAAACTTGATGCTCCGAGACAAAGCTGTGATGTGTGTGATGTCTTGAGACATAATGGGCTCGAATCAAGGCCCATGAGCTTAGGGTTTCCCCTCTATAAATATGAGGTGGTTATCTTGAGCTAAGGGTTGGGAAAAATTAGTTCGAAACTCTCTTGGAGACAAGGCAGCAAGGAGTTCCCTCTTAGGTAGTGTAGCTTAGCTTTTATTTTTTGTATTATTTAATTCTTGCACTTAGTTTAGTATAGATTAATGTTTATTCTAGTGTTTTACTGTTTTCAGTAGCTAGGTAGCCACTTTTAAACCATGTTTTGGTTTCTAAACTCTTGTTTTAGGGTTTGTAATACCCAAATCATGGGTATTAACAATACCCACTTAATAAAATGGGAAAACATTCTTCATTTGTGTCCCAAAAACATGAAATGGGTCTCACACCCCATGGATTTATGCTTTCTCTTTCATTTTGGGGTCATTTGACCCCCATTATGCTATTTTTATGCTTACTGTTTACATTTTATGGATAATGTTGTGTGTACGTGTGGTCAAACCCTAGATTAGGATGTATGCTCTAATTTAAATTTTGCCCAGTTTCTTTACTTCTGTTCGAGCATGTTCTTCCATGTTTTGAATGTTGCTTGCTTGTTTCTAGCTTAGAATAGCTTTTTAATCTGAATAGGGTGAGATCACGTTGTTTGCATGCCACTGTTCATTTCTGCTTTTTCTGACTTTTGTCCTGAACCACCTCTGTCGCCAACCGCCTCTTGTCGCGGAACCACGTTCCGCGACAAAATGGTTGTTCCGCGACAAAGATGTCTAAAGACACTTGTCTTCATATTTTAAAACCCTCTGTCGCGAAGCACTTTGTCGCGGAACCACGTTCCGCGACACAACCCTGTTTGGTGACAAAGGAGCCAAACTCTTGCACTTTGTCTGCATGGCTCTCTGTCGCGGAACACTCTTGTCGCGGAACCACGTTTCGCGACAAAATCTCATTCTGAGACAGAAAAATTATGACATGCCCTTATTTCTTTGAAAACCCTTGTCGCGGAACCACGTTCCGCGACAAAATTTTCCATGCATAGCGACAAGGACCAAATGCTTTAAATATTTTCTGAAAATCCTTTGTCGCGAAACACTCTTGTCGCGGAACCACGTTCCGCGACAAAATCCTGCTTAGCGACAAAGAAGCGTTATGCTGCCAAAATTCTAAAAATTTGTCGAGATACCCATGTCGCGGATCTCGGTCCGCGACAAAATTTATGATATCGCGACAAAGACTCCATTCTCTATTTAATCTCAAACATTCTTCATTTTCTTCCTATATTATATTGCATCACTCACATCTTAGCCCCACGGGTTAAGGTGTAACACTCTTGAAATGCAATATAGGGTGTTATGCTGCCCAAATTTTGATTCTCCATTTTCATCGCTTAACTAATTGAACCCTTGAGTCATTAATGATCTTGAAATGCAATATAGGGTGTTATGCTGCCCAAATTTTGATTCTCCATTTTCATCGCTTAACTAATTGAACCCTTGAGTCATTAATGATTAAAGATTGAGATTAGCAATAATTAAACATCAATAATCATCATGATTAAAGGACCTTTGTTCAATTGCCATTAAAACACTCCTCTATAAATAAAATCTTGATGACTTAAGCAGATAATCCGGACTGTAATTAATTATGGTAAGAGGGATTATTTAAGATCATCAATTGTGGACCCAATCCACAACCTTGCATGAGAAACCAATGTCTCTCATACAGGGAATCTTCTTTTATTTCTTGTTAATTTTGTCTTTGCGTGTTGTGTGTAACAGTTAGTAATGGTACATCAGATTAATGTTGGCGGGTATTCCCTCATGGATAACTAGCTCGTAATCTGAGTATTAATTACTAAGTGTTATTTTGCATGATCTGGATAGCAGTTAGAGGATGCCTTGGCGGTTCGTCCATCTGGGATTATAATAGCTGCTCAGCTGACTCCTATCCAGATACAGTTTTCTTTTCCTAATCTTAATTTCCAAACCCAAATTCCAATCTGTAATAGGAATCAGTTGACATCCGTCAATGCTAACTGATGATCATTATGGAGAAGAAGCATGTAGGTTTTACCATAATTCACAGACAGTGGAGATCCAACTGATATTGACACTATCATTAGAGGGTTTAAACTGTCTAAATTCATTCCATCCGAGTTATCAGGATACTGAATCGCAGATGTTTGCAATTCACCTAATAGCTCTGCCATTACTTTGGTCCTCTGGCCGTTTCATGATTGTGTTTCACCTTCTGTCTAGACCCACTGCTATATTTTGGGTCATTTTATTTTACACTCTCATATATCCGTATGCATGCTATTATTATGTAGATACTGTGGTCTACGATATTTTGGGATCCTTCCCTTGGACATTAGAAGTCTGTATTTAAACAGATATTGCATATTAAATTTCCAACAAAAATTCATTTATAAAATCCGGATCAGCGTAAGGGATAAATTCCTCAGTTATGACTAATTCATATTCCGTCGAGGGTTGAGTTTTGGGAAATTAGAAGCAGAGTCAGCGATTAGGTCTCACCTAGACTGAAAGGGTCTGTGTTTTAATTGAGAGTCTAGTACCTATCAGGGAATGATTTTCATATTTATTATTTTCCAAAACTACTGTGTGTTGGAATTTATGATTACGTATTACACCGAGATGGGGTCCACTTGGATTCAAATACAGTGTAGTAAATAATCTTAGAGGAACAACACTCAGGCCTTGGTTATTTTCTAAGATAGGGTTGAGTATTCTTTCAACTGCTGTTCTCCTCTACCAAAGCCTATTATTGAGTTCTGAATGAGTGCATCCGGAACGAATTAATTTGTTAGTTCGTTTCATTAGTTTGTATCTCATAACCACCCGGAAGGAAGTGAACACTACGAGCATTTCACTGAGAGCCGGGGATTCTTGATCCAAACTCGGTCATTCTGACTGGGTGCTGTCTTTTACTACCAGGGTCAGATTTTCAAAACCTCCGAGTGATAGGAATTTAAAATGCTTTCTTTACTGCTTTCTTTTAACTGCTTTCATTAGAGGTCACTCGGTTGTATTGAGAGTTGCGTAACTGCTACTAGGATCGACAGTTAAGGGATAGTTCAGAGCTTGATTAGAATCTTTGGGTGTGACATGGGGGAATGATAGTAGTACTTGGCTTTTCAATAAAAGACTTGTCAGGTGTTACTCATCCACCACAGATGAAATAACATACCCAGGCCAGGGCAGTTACACATCTGTGGTATCTTAGAATTTGTGTCTTTAAGAACATGTAAACTCATATTGTGAGTACCTGTCTATCAAAGGGAAATCAATACTGAGAGCATGAGAATTAGCTATCTGACAGGATTATCCCAAAACAAAGATCTGCGTAACAAAATGGAAGTTTAATCATGCATTATCTAATTCTTGTCCAATATTTATTCTTTTCTTCCTGTCCCTTCTGTCTGGACTATGACTCAGCTTCATAGTTAGCATAGAATAGATTTTAACTGCTTTCTTAGAATAACTTTATTGTTTTCTTAGATTAAATTTAATTCGCTATAGCTTTATCAGCTTTATTCTAATTGCCTTCGTAGCTTAGTTTAAATTCTGTCAGTAGTTGTTAGTAATCTTTTCAACTGATTGAGCAATACGAATGGAAAATCTAGTAAAACGACGTGGGCCCTGCTTCCATCGCACATCCTCCAGTGAACGATCCGGTCTTACTATAAATTACTGCAATTTTTGACACCGTGCGCTTTCGGGGGCACAGTTTCATAGCACGAGTAATAAAAACGTGACAACCTATAAATATATCCCTAACCGAACTCCATCCTCATAAAGTGGTTTCATTAAATAAAACCTGAACTAGTGAGATATTTTGGAAAATACTCATGTAGTGGGAATCTGCCACAAGTTTCATGGCAGGGAATCTCATGGTATGAAATGATGAGAAGTATCATGGCACATATGCCGGGGACCCTCAGTGTGACAGGCTGAAGGTCAACCTATCCCGGTTGTACCACGAGATTTGTCAAAAGTTTCATGACAGAGAGGATCACAGCGCCATTTGAAATTAAAGCCCCTCGCATGAGTAATAAAAAGTAACAATCTTGATATATCCTTAAACCCCTTTCCCGTGAATCATAACTCCTTTCATTTAATAAATTCAACTTGGGATATTTTCTTGAAAATACTCGTGGTAGGAAATTGTCAAAAGTTTCACGGCAACTAAAGAATCTCAACCGATGCTTTGATCAGGGGGAGAATTAAATATACAAGAATTATGTACTATTTTTCCTAACTTGGATTTTTTTCCCATAGGGTTTTTTTCCAAGTAAGGTTTTAACGAGGCATATTCTTTGTATAGGAGATATCTAGGGGGAGTATTATGGATGCATGCACCTACACCAATCCTTAGATACATGCATGTATTAGATATCTTAACTTGTACACTAAGTCTTACTATGAAGTAGAAAATTTCGATTTCTCTACCATACTTAGTCGGCTCATAGGCATATTTGTTGCCTATAAATATGTGACTTGATGAATGTAAATTATCTATCTCTCATTCACTCTTCGTTGCCACTATTTTCATATTCCTCTTCATAAGTGATCATCAAGAGCTATTATTACTCTCTCAAATACTATCCATATATATACACATAATACCTCACTCATATATACTACCTTACCCATAAGAATAAATATTACAACAAATTTATAAGGAATTCCTATATTTACCAATTTTAAAAGATTTGAAATTTGAAATTTTGTATATTTGCATTTATTTATATTAGATTTTGGTTTTTTTTAATTTATATTAGATTTTTGCACGTTTTATTCCGACAATTTTTACATTTACACAATTTTTAGTTTTTAAAAGATATAAAATTTTTAACCTATATGGAATTCCTACAATTTTTAGCTTTTAAAAGATTCAAATTTCAATTTTGCATTTATTTATTTATTTATTTTAGATTTTTGCATTGTATTATTATTTTAGATTTTTGCATTATTTATTTATTTATTTTAGATTTTGCATTGTTTTATTCACATATTTTTCAGTTTTAAAAAGAATGGAATTTTTAATTTATATGGAAGCGAGATATAGTTTGAAACATTGTTATTAATTGGTTACTTTTTTATTCGAAATATTAAAAAAGAAAAGCGAGACATAAATAATGGGATAGAATTAATATTATTTATTTTAGTTACATAAAAAAATAATAAAAAGAAAAACTTAATAAGCTATCAGAGGAATGTGATTTCCACTTTTGGACCATAATGAGATGATTTGAACAACATGCAGTCCGGTTTGACCCTTTTTGTAGGTATATAGTTGACACATTGTTATTAATTGGTTACTTTTTTATTTGAAATATCAAAAAAGAAAAGCAAGACATAAATAACGGGATGGAATTAAAATTATTTATTTTAGTTACATAAAAAATAATAAAAAGAAAAACTTAAATAGGTTATCAGAGGGATGTGATTTCCTTTTTTTGGACCATAATGAGACGATTTGAACAGCATGCGGTCCGCTTTGGTCCTTTTTGTGGTTCTGACAGCCTTGTAGTGGCCCAAAATTGTAAATGAAAAAATAGTAGGTAAAATCTGAAAATTAATCATTCTGATGGCCTAAAAATTTATTATCTCTAATAGTAATTCAAAAAATTATAATTATTAAGGGAAATATAAAAATTCATATTCATTGGATAATTGATTTAAAGTAAATTAATTATTTTCATAAAGCATATTATAAATAAAAGAATCTGATGTATAAAGAGTTATTGGGAGTGCGAATAGATCCATCAGTAAATAAAGGAAATTTTTATTTTTTAAGAAATAATTTATTAGTCTATATTTTAACAGATTTGTAATTGACGTAATAACAAATATAAATATAGCTTTATTAGGAATTGAAAGACTAATTACTGCAAATTATATAAGTTTGCAAAATTTTTCACTGTAGGTACAGTAGAGAAGTCAGACATTGAAAATCTTCAAGAGCAAGTGGCAGCGTTGTCTGTAAATCAAGGAGTTGGAAGTTCTGCTCAGGGACATCAAACTGATGTGATCTGTGGACTGTGTCAAGGTGCTCATGCAACTGACACATGCGAACAGATCACAGTTGAAAGCTGTAACTATGCATGAGCTTTTCTGAATAGACACCCGAATTTGTCTTACTCAAACAACAATGCCTTGAATTCACATCTCTTGAACAAGCCACAGCAGCAACAATTCAACCCTCAGCAGAATCATGGATTCGTTCAGAACAGGGGCCAACATTTTCAGAATCCCAACTTCCAACCTCAAATCCAGCAGAGGCCGCCTCAGAATTTCCAGCAGCCCAATCAAAACTTCCAGAATTTTCAGCCCAATCAGAACTTCCAGCCTCAGTTTGTCCCAAACCAAGGCCAATGGAATCAGAATCAGAATCAAAATCAGAATCAGAATCTAAAGCCTCCTTCAAGGCTGGAGAATTTGATGAGTGACTTTATCACTAGCCAGAAGGAGATCAACACTCAGCTGCAGGCCTCTATCAGAAATGTGGAGACCCAAGTCACACAGATGGCTAATGAGATGCAGAAAAGGGACAAAGGTACATTGCCAAGCACTGCGGAAAAGAACCCGCAATGCAAGGCAATAACCTTGAAATCTGGAAGAGTACTAGCTGGACCGAAGGGAGCAGATACTGGAGCGGAATGTGAAGAAGATGATGTTGTTGACAATGCTGGTAAGGAAGCTGATAATGAGAACGAAGCTGAAAAAGAGACAGCCGAATTGCAGACTGACGCTGCGCCTGAAACGGTTGAAACAGATAAGGGTACAGGTGAAGGTACAACTTCCTTCCCTTTACCACCAAAAATTGCTAATAACAAGTACATGCCTAGGATTCCTTATCCTGCATGTCTTAAAAATAAGGAACATGATCTTAAATTCAAGAAATTTCTGGAACGATTAAAGTCTGTAGAGATAACCATTCCACTCACAGAAATGATTTCCGAAATGCCCATCTATGCTAAGTTCTTGAAAGAATTGATTTCATGAAAAAGGCAGGTCGAGCAAGAGGAGGTGGTTATTCTCAACAGCACATGCAGTGCCATAGTTCAAAAGAGATTGCCTGAAAAGAAAGAGGACCCCGGATGCTGCACACTTCCAGTATAATTCGGAAAGGCCAAAGTGACTATGGGACTTTATGATCTAGGATCAAGCATCAATGTGATGCCACTAGCTATGGCTATTCGCCTTAAGCTTGGAAAAATTCAACCAATCAAGATGAGAATGCAACTTGCAGACAGATCAATCACTCAGCCCGTAGGAATCCTTAAGGATGTTGTGGTCAAAACCGGGCAGGTTCTTTTCCCGGTCGACTTCGTCATCCTCGACATTGAAGAGGATTCTGAAATGCCACTTATCCTTGGACGCTCGTTTCTAGCCACTGGTGGTGCACTGATTGACGCTAAATCCGGAAAAGTCACCTTAAGGGTCGATGGCGAGGAGATCATCTTTGATATGGAGAAATTGCAGAAATTTCCGAATGACAGTTCTTGTTTTTCATTCGAAAATGTAATAGTTAGGGAAGAGCCAGACTCTGGACTTGATTGTGAAATGATGCTGGATGAACTATCAAAGCAGGTACTGAAGCCTGCTGGCGTGGAGCACAAAGGATGCAAAGCCGTTCACTTTGCCGATCCCGAAACAGGGGATCTGGAGGAGTTTGACGGCATCGAATTCCATGATGACGCCAACCAAGAGGAAGAAGATGATCCTGTACTGATGCAGGATCCCGAAGGTAAATCTGTTCTCCCACTACCCATTTCTCGCAAACTACTCCCTTCCGTTGAATGTCCACCAGAGCTTGAACTTAAAACATTACCCGACCATCTCAAGTATGAATTTCTCGCGGAACATAAAAAATTACATGTGATTGTTTCGGTTAAGCTCTCCCAAGAGCAAGAAAATGCTCTGGTGGTTGTTCTTAAGAAACATGTACATGCAATAGGATGGACCATTTCTGATATAAAAGGAATAAGCCCTTCTATTTGCATGCACATGATTCTAATGGAAGAAGAGTTTAAACCCTCCCGTCAACCTCAGAGGCGATTGATTCCCCTTATGCAAGAAGTGGTAAGGAAAGAAGTTATCAAGCTCTTAGAAGCTGGTATAATCTATCCTATCTCTGACAGCAAATGGGTTAGCCCAGTGCAGGTCGTACCAAAACGAGGAGGGATGTGCATAACCAAGAATGAGCAAGGAGAAGAGGTTGCAACCAGGCCAGTGACCGGATGGAGAGTTTGTATCGACTACCGGAAGCTGAACGAGGCCACACGCAAGGACCATTTTCCATTGCCATTCATTGATCAGATGCTTGAGAGGTTGGCAGGGAGAGAGTTTTATTGCTTTTTGGATGGTTATTCTGGTTATAATCAAATTGTTATTTCGAGTGAAGACCATGATAAAACCACTTTTACTTGCCCGTACGGCACTTTTGCCTATCGACGGATGCCTTTTGGTTTGTGCAATGCACCTGCTACTTTTCAAAGATGCATGATGTCTATTTTCTCTGAATTTATCGAAAAATGCATAGAAGTTTTCATGGATGACTTCTCTGTGTATGGAGATACGTTCGAAGATTGTTTGACCAATCTTGCAAAGATTTTAAAGAGATGTGAGGATACTAATCTCGTTTTAAATTGGGAAAAGTGCCATTTTATGGTCACTGAGGGCATAGTGTTAGGTCATCGCATTTCTCGTGCAGGTAATGAGGTTGATCCAGCCAAAGTTTCTATCATTTCTAATCTCCCTCTTCCTAACTCCATCAAATCAGTTAGGAGCTTCTTAGGGCATGCCGGTTTTTACCGGAGATTCATTAAGGATTTTTCTCAAATTGCCAAGCCGCTCACTAATCTGCTTTGTAAAGAAAATTCCTTCTTAATAAATGAAGCGTGTGTCCAAGCCTTTGACACGCTCAAGAAGATGTTGGTTTCTGCACCGATAGTGCAACCACCCGATTGGTCAATACCCTTCGAGGTAATGTGCGATGCTAGTGATCTCGCCGTAGGTGCAGTCCTCGGGCAACATAAGGATGGGAGACACTGCGTAGTTCACTACGCAAGTCATGCCCTGAATGAGGCTCAAGTCAACTATACCACAACGGAGAAAGAAATGTATGTTGTAGTCTTCGCGTTTGACAAATTCAGACAGTATCTGATAGGTACAAAGACTATAGTGTACACTGATCATTCTGCATTGAGATACTTGTTTAGCAAACAAGATGCAAAACCTCGATTAATCAGGTGGGTACTTCTGTTGCAAGAATTCGACATCATAATAAAAGATAGGCGAGGTCGAGATAATGGTGCTGCTGATCACTTATCTCGATTAGAAAATGATAAAAAAGAGAAAGCCGTCAATGAAGATTTCCCGGATGAACAGTTGTTCGCATTGCATTTGCATAATCAAGCTTGTCCATGGTTTTCCGACATTGCTAACTTCTTGGCATGTGGAATAACCCCACCATTCTCTAATTATCATCAGAAGAGTAAGTTCAACCGAGATGTATTAAGTTACTTCTGGGAGGAACCTTATCTTTTCAAACACTGCGCCGATTCAATAATCAGGCGATGTGTGACCGAGCATGAAGCCTATCAAATTGTCAGAAAATGCCATGAATCAGAGTATGGAGGTCATCACGGTCCCGCTCGAACGGCCCACAAGGTTCTCGAATGCGGATTTTATTGGCCTCACATCTATGAGGATTGCAGGACATTTGTGAAAGGTTGCGACAGATGCCAAAGGATGGGAAACATCTCCAAGAGGGATGAGATGCCTCAAAAGGGGATTCTCACACTTGAGATCTTTGATGTATGGGGCATTGACTTCATGGGACCGTTTCCACCGTCTGGTGGAAACTTTTACATCTTGGTAGCTGTCGATTACGTATCCAAATGGGTCGAGGCTGTCGCTTTACCAACCAATGATGGTAGCCAAGTCATCAAGTTCCTTAAGAACAATATTTTCAGTAGATTTGGCATACCTAGGGTGGTAATATCTGATGGAGGCACACTTTATTAATAAAGGTTTTGAAACTTTAATGAGTAAAAATGGGATCCTCCATAAGATAGGCACGCCTTATCATCCTCAAACTAGTGGTCAAGTCGAAGTATCCAATCGCGAAATAAAACACATACTCGAAGCCACTGTTGGGATAACCCGTAAGGATTGGGCACGTAAGCTCAACGATGCTCTATGGGCATACCGCATAGCATATAAGACTCCCATTGGGATGTCTCCATACAGGCTCGTCTTCGGAAAAGCCTGTCATTTGCCTGTAGAGCTAGAGCATAAAGCTTACTGGGCCGTCAAAACGCTCAACTTCGATCCGAAAGTTGCTCAGAGCAAACGTAAGTTAGACCTCAATGAAATTGAGGAAGTACGAGCGCAAGCTTATGAAAGCTCTCGAATTTATAAGGAGCGGACCCAGAAGTTACACGATCGCAGGATTAAGCCTAAGTACTTTTATGTTGGTCAACAGGTATTATTGTTCAATACTAGGTTGAAGCTGTTCCCCGGAAAGCTCAAATCTAGATGGGAAGGACCACATGAAGTACTAGAGGTGTTCAAAAATGGAGTTGTCAGGATCCGAACTGACAGGGGCGACATAGTGGTGAATGGACAACGATTGAAGGAGTACATCGGACAGTTCGATCCGGAGAAAGAAAGCCAAGCAGTGGAAGACCCAGCTTACACCCAATAAGAAGCAGCATTAAAAACATAAAAATTTCATTTTATATACATAGTATATTACTTTATAATGAGAAAGTATCCAGAAATCAATTAAACATTTAGAGTACTAAGACTCTAAATGTGAGGATGTTGATATTTGGAGAAAATCTAATGCCTTCTATTTATCTATCTTGCAGAAGTTCGGAACCACCAAAAAGAGGAGCAGAAAAGAGTAACATGGAAAAACCAGGTTCTTGGTTGGATTAGTTCCATAAGTCTGAAAAAATGCTTCCGGAGTTTGAAGAAATTCAACACCCGGAATGAATTTCACAGATAAGTGGAACTAAACCAACCTAATTTTATGCAAGTGGATTATTTAATTTTCAGCCCAGCATTTTGAATTTATTTGGACTGAATCTATTCAGCCCAAATCAAATAAAATGAACTCAGGCCCAACATCACATTCGGGCCCAGTTCAAGAAAATTTGAAAATTCAAAATTCTTTGTCGCGGAAGGTCCTTTGTCGCGATGCCATGCATTGCGACCAGGCCCTGTTCCGCGACAAACTCTCTTTTGTTCTTAACCTTTCTCTGTTGATTGTCGCGATGCACCTTGTCGCGGAGCATGGCTCCGCGACCAAGCCCTGCTCCGCGACACAACCCTCGTTGACTTGTCCCTATACTGAATCCTGTCGCGATAGCCTTGTCGCGGAGCACTGCTCCGCGACCAGACCCCAACTCCGCGACCTCTCTAATGTCGCTATGCCCTTGTCGCGGAACCTTGTTCCGCGACAGAGTTTAGGGCTCCGCGACAAAGTCTTTAGTATTTATACCCCCCCACCCCCACCAGTTTTCTCCCATTTTCACGATTCGACGTTTCAGTTTCTCCTTCTTCATTCCCCCCATTTTTCTTCTTGTCCGAACGAACACCACGTGTTCTTCGCAATCTTTCACTCCATTTTCAAAGGGAAACTATGGACCGTTTGCTTAGAATCTTCCCAAACCTTGGACCTATGCCTAGACCCGAGCCATGGAGGGCAGGGTAACAACCATTTTCCCCCTGTTCACGATTCCATCGGACGTTCTTATTCTTGTTCTTGTTCTTTTTGCATAATGTGGTCTTTTTGCACTTTTGTTTTCTGTTTTTGAGGCTTTGGAGACTCTCGGTTATGAGCAGTATTTTGAAAACTTCAAGAACCCCTTAGAACATGTGTTTAAAAACTGTTATGAGTTTAAAATTTTGAAGTTTAAAACTGGGACAGAAAAACTAATGAGCATTAGGGTGTTATTTCGAGCATCATGGTGTTATTGGTATTTTTGTTCTTGAATGAATGGGGTTTGAACACTTGAAGTTTTGCTCAAAACTGTGTTTGTGATCTTTATTTTGCTTCCACAGTGTTGGTTTGATGCATTAAAGAGGAAGATTCTTTTTGGGTACACTTGTTCCCATGTAAGAAATCTCATGGGAATGAATGTTTGTTTATGGAAACATAGTACAAACACCCAATGAGAAGCTTCCACTTTTTAATAAAAGCAACTTTTTGGAAAAAGACAAAAAGAGAGTTATTTTATTTAATGTTTGACTTGAAGTCTTTTGTTCCCAATGGAACACTAGTGTGAGTAAAATAGCAGTATTTTTGTCACCTAACTGCTATCCTTTTCAAAAATAAAAAATGGGACCACTCACATCCCACTCTTATTAAATAAAATGAGTCAACCATTTTAAAATTAAAAATAGTGTTTGCAAATTTTTGGAATGTTTTAACTGTCCAAAAACAGTCCAAGCAGTCCAGAAATAGCAGATCCTTTTCGCCACGTCTCCATTGCACATTCCAATATTCGAGCATTCCATTTCCATCTGTCCGTCTCATTCCACTTCCAACAAGTGTCTCGGACTTGTTTAATAAAATTGAAAAACTTTTGGGCCCAATGGCCCATTAAAAAGATTTTAGGCCCAATGGCCAATTTTATTTTATTTTGGGCTCTTTAGCCCACTTAAAACCAAATATTGTTTACTTATGCTTTATATTAAAAATTCAAGTTGGAGATTTAGTAACCTCACATTTAGAGCAAAGCTCTAAATGTGAGGATGTTGATTTTTAAACTTGACAATTATTGAGAAAATTATAAAACTCGGATTCATTACTTCCTATCTTTTCAGGGGCGACCTTCCCATTGCAGAGCCTGTGCTCGGAGAAACTCAACTGCTAGACTTGCCACTGGAACTCCTAGGTGAAATCATCTCCAGAATAGGAGAGGACGAAATCAGGGAAGTTTTCACTGCACAAGAGACGTGCAAAAAGCTCAGAGATGCTGGGAACCAAGCCATTGTGTACAAGCGATGCGAGCTTGACTCCTCCACTGTGAAGCAGTGGCAAGAAAGACTTCGTTGGCAGAAATAGAGATTCCTGCGGACATGCGAGCAGGCAGGAAACTTTAATCTCCAGATCGTTCCAGCGCTCATGGCATTTGCCGAAGAGGATGAGGAGCGAGCACGAGAACTATTGCGCTCAGGCATCGAGGACAATCATAAAGCGTCCATTTTTGCATGCGGACTAATGCTCATGAGCAGCCTAGACGAGAACAAGGTTAACGAAGGAATTCAGATGATAGGGAGAATGACGACCGAAAGATCGGTCTTGTCATACACATCTGCCAATGTCCTCGCATGGATGGCAGACGACCCAGACACTCCATAACTGTGGGCTGATCAGGGAGCCAGAGTCTACTGCACAAGGGAGCATGAGCCCATAAGAGACCATACTGACTGGTGTCTGCGGTGTGAGCTGACCAGCTACATCCACTGGACCAGATACATATTCTGAAGGAAGAAGGATGAATCCCAGTTTACTTTGCTTTATATTATTTCTTTATTAGTATTAGTATCTTGCAAGGGATTTCTCCTTTTGTAAGTGCAGGTTTGTACTAACTGCACGAGAAACCCTTGCCTCGGATGTAATTTACTGCTTTCCCTAAAATGGAACTCAGCTTTTGAGACCACTGAACAGATCTTTGTTTGCTTTCCTTTCGAAAAGATGTCTGTACAGTCCGAGATGAATAAGTGACTGTCAGACCAAAAATCTGCTGTTGACACACTCAGTGTGTCAGCAGTGCCTCTTTACTGCTTTCAATTAATAACCGGCATCATATGCATAAACCTGCTCTAAATTCACATGTTGAATTTAGGCTTGTGATTAAATTTGCAAACTTTTAAATTGGGATAATATAATTGAAAACATGCATGAAATGAATTCCTGAGGTTTTGAGCTATAAAAGTTTAATGATGCGATCATCTTGTTGGGTAATAAATCTGCATGTTAGAAATCTTGATTGAATAAATTGTTAGAATTAGGCTTTGATTAAATTTGAGAATATTGTATGACATGAATCAATCAAACCTTGTGAGATTTGAGCCATGAGTCACTTTTACTCATTTATTTTCTTTGATGTGTGAATCATTTTGATTAAAGGAAACTAGAACTTGCGATTGGGACTGTTTCAAGACCATGTCATATTCCAAAAATCGAGCATATGATCGAGGCACTTAAAAAACCAAAATTTTGGCATTCGTTTGAAATCCAAACCCAAAAAGATTTTTCCTTTAGGATTAACCAAATCGAGCCTTAAGCCTAATTTTTCTTTGAAGCCTCTATATTATTCCTAGCCTTTTAAAAAGACCAACAAAATCAAACCCAAGTGTGCAAGAATGGATTCTATCAAAGGCATTAAATTTATGATCATCAGAGAAAACATAAATCGGTATTCAATAAACCGATTCAAAAAAAAAAGTGTTGAATTCAATTCAACATAAATAAATTGCAAATGACAAAGCAATTAGACAACAGCCTAATGTCACGCAATAGAAAAAGAAAAAAGAAAAGCAAAAAGAAGAAAAATATTGATGATCATAAATACTAAATATGCCAAGTCATGATGGAATACATTCTTGCCACTATTAGCCCAATAATTCCCTTTCTCACCTATGTTACAACCGTATGCCCCGTTATAACCCTTGAATAAGACCTCATGATCTCGATTTGAAGAAATGAGCCGATGGCGAGTTGATCTAATTGCAAGCTTATGTGATTATTTAATTAAATTTGATTTTGAGCGTTCATGATCAACCCAATTGAGAGTGAGTGAAATTTCCGATTCTCTTATAAGTGAGGCTCTGTCTGGTTTCAAGTGTTCATGTCACGCCTTAATTCTAATTTTTAATCCTTGCATCTTTCAAGCATGATATTCATGAAGGATTGATGATAATGTTTGATTTATAGGCCCAATCTAGTGAGCTAGTATCATTTTATTCAACACTACAATCAAGGGAATCTAATACTTGTAGCTTTTGATTGTCTTATCCCAATCCAAAAAGAATGTGATTTATGAAGCCACGAAAATGAATTGAATATGCAGAGTCCGTGTTCTCTAGAACATTGACTCTGACTGCTCGGGGACGATCAGTATTAAATGTGAGGATGTTGATAATGGCCAGAAATGACCATTATTTTCAATCCATTTCCGTGTCTTAAACGGGCATTTGATCGCATTCCGGTCTTACATTAAGTAAGAAAGCAGTCGAATTGGACTGATTTATGCATAATTGTAGAAATAATAAGCTGGTATGAAAAAGGCATAAATATGCAATTTCATTACATATTTATGTTAGAAAAATCCAAAAACATGAGAAAAAGAAATGAAAAGAAAAAGGAATGAAAAAGATGGGAAAAAGATAGAAAAGCCCACAAAAAGAATATTTTCGGCCCATCTGGCCCAATCCAGCAGGCCCAGGAGCACCCTTGTCGCGGAAGCTCCCTTGTCGCGATGCATGGTTCCGCGACAAAGGAGGGTTCCGCGACCAAGCAGCTCAGATGAAGAAAGAAACCAGTCAAGCCCTTTGTCGAGATGTCCTTTGTCGTGATGGCATGTTCCGCGACAAAGGTATGTTCCGCGACAAAGACACCCAATTAGAGACACAAGGCCCAGTCGAGAAGCTTTGCCACATGCAGTGTTCCGCGACCAAACTTGATGCTCCGAGACAAAGCTGTGATATGTGTGATGTCTTGAGACATAATGGGCTCGAATCAAGGCCCATGAGCTTAGGGTTTCCCCTCTATAAATATGAGGTGGTTCTCTTGAGCTAAGGGTTGGGAAAAATTAGTTAGAAACTCTCTTGGAGACAAGGCAGCAAGGAGTTCCCTCTTAGGTAGTGTAGCTTAGCTTTTATTTTTTGTATTATTTAATTCTTGCACTTAGTTTAGTATAGATTAATGTTTATTCTAGTGTTTTACTGTTTTCAGTAGCTAGGTAGCCACTTTTAAACCATGTTTTGGTTTCTAAACTCTTGTTTTAGGGTTTGTAATACCCAAATCATGGGTATTAACAATACCCACTTAATAAAATGGGAAAACATTCTTCATTTGTGTCCCAAAAACATGAAATGGGTCTCACACCCCATGGATTTATGCTTTCTCTTTCATTTTGGGGTCATTTGACCCCCATTATGCTATTTTTATGCTTACTGTTTACATTTTATGGATAATGTTGTGTGTACGTGTGGTCAAACCCTAGATTAGGATGTATGCTTTAATTTAAATTCTGCCCAGTTTCTTTACTTCTGTTCGAGCATGTTCTTCCATGTTTTGAATGTTGCTTGCTTGTTTCTAGCTTAGAATAGCTTTTTAATCTGAAATAGGGTGAGATCACGCTGTTTGCATGCCACTGTTCATTTCTGCTTTTTCTGACTTTTGTCCTGAACCACCTCTGTCGCCAACCGCCTCTTGTCGCGGAACCACGTTCCGCGACAAAATGGTTGTTCCGCGACAAAGATGTCTAAAGACACTTGTCTTCATATTTTAAAACCCTCTGTCGCGAAGCACTTTGTCGCGGAACCACGTTCCGCGACACAACCCTGTTTGGTGACAAAGGAGCCAAACTCTTGCACTTTGTCTGCATGGCTCTCTGTCGCGGAACACTCTTGTCGCGGAACCACGTTTCGCGACAAAATCTCATTCTGAGACAGAAAAATTATGACATGCCCTTATTTCTTTGAAAACCCTTGTCGCGGAACCACGTTCCGCGACAAAATTTTCCATGCATAGCGACAAGGACCAAATGCTTTAAATATTTTCTGAAAATCCTTTGTCGCGAAACACTCTTGTCGCGGAACCACGTTCCGCGACAAAATCCTGCTTAGCGACAAAGAAGCGTTATGCTGCCAAAATTCTAAAAATTTGTCGAGATACCCATGTCGCGGATCTCGGTCCACGATAAAATTTATGATATCGCGACAAAGACTCCCTTCTCTATTTAATCTCAAACATTCTTCATTTTCTTCCTATATTATATTGCATCACTCACATCTTAGCCCCACGGGTTAAGGTGTAACACTCTTGAAATGCAATATAGGGTGTTATGCTGCCCAAATTTTGATTCTCCATTTTCATCGCTTAACTAATTGAACCCTTGAGTCATTAATGAATAAAGATTGAGATTAGCAATAATTAAACATCAATAATCATCATGATTAAAGGACCTTTGTTCAATTGCCATTAAAACACTCCTCTATAAATAAAATCTTGATGACTTAAGCAGATAATCCGGACTGTAATTAATTATGGTAGGAGGGATTATTTAAGATCATCAATTGTGGACCCAATCCACAACCTTGCATGAGAAACCAATGTCTCTCATACAGGGAATCTTCTTTTTATTTCTTGTTAATTTTGTCTTTGCGTGTTGTGTGTAACAGTTAGTAATGGTACATCAGATTAATGTTGGCGGGTATTCCCTCATGGATAACTAGCTCGTAATCTGAGTATTAATTACTAAGTGTTATTTTGCATGATCTGGATAGCAGTTAGAGGATGCCTTGGCGGTTCGTCCATCCGGGATTATAATAGCTGCTCAGCTGACTACTATCCAGATACAGTTTTCTTTTCCTAATCTTAATTTCCAAACCCAAATTCCAATCTGTAATAGGAATCAGTTGACATCCGTCAATGCTAACTGATGATCATTATGGAGAAGAAGCATGTAGGTTTTACCATAATTCACAGACAGTGGAGATCCAACTGATATTGACACTATCATTAGAGGGTTTAAACTGTCTAAATTCATTCCATCCGAGTTATCAGGATACTGAATCGCAGATGTTTGCAATTCACCTAATAGCTCTGCCATTACTTTGGTCCTCTGGCCGTTTCATGATTGTGTTTCACCTTCTGTCTAGACCCACTGCTATATTTTGGGTCATTTTATTTTACACTCTCATATATCCGTATGCATGCTATTATTATGTAGATACTGTGGTCTACGATATTTTGGGATCCTTCCCTTGGACATTAGAAGTCTGTATTTAAACAGATATTGCATATTAAATTTCCAACAAAAATTCATTTATAAAATCCGGATCAGCGTAAGGGATAAATTCCTCAGTTATGACTAATTCATATTCCGTCGAGGGTTGAGTTTTGGGAAATTAGAAGCAGAGTCAGCGATTAGGTCTCACCTAGACTGAAAGGGTCTGTGTTTTAATTGAGAGTCTAGTACCTATCAGGGAATGATTTTCATATTTATTATTTTCCAAAACTGCTGTGTGTTGGAATTTATGATTACGTATTACACCGAGATGGGGTCCACTTGGATTCAAATACAGTGTAGTAAATAATCTTAGAGGAACAACACTCAGGCCTTGGTTATTTTCTAAGATAGGGTTGAGTATTCTTTCAACTGCTGTTCTCCTCTACCAAAGCCTATTATTGAGTTCTGAATGAGTGCATCCGGAACGAATTAATTTGTTAGTTCGTTTCATTAGTTTGTATCTCATAACCACCCCGGAAGGAAGTGAACACTGCGAGCATTTCACTGAGAGCCGGGGATTCTTGATCCAAACTCGGTCATTCTGACTGGGTGCTGTCTTTTACTACCAGGGTCAGATTTTCAAAACCTCCGAGTGATAGGAATTTAAAATGCTTTCTTTACTGCTTTCTTTTAACTGCTTTCATTAGAGGTCACTCGGTTGTATTGAGAGTTGTGTAACTGCTACTAGGATCGACAGTTAAGGGATAGTTCAGAGCTTGATTAGAATCTTTGGGTGTGACATGGGGGAATGATAGTAGTACTTGGCTTTTCAATAAAAGACTTGTCAGGTGTTACTCATCCACCACAGATGAAATAACATACCCAGGCCAGGGCAGTTACACATCTGTGGTATCTTAGAATTTGTGTCTTTAAGAACATGTAAACTCATATTGTGAGTACCTGTCTATCAAAGGGAAATCAATACTGAGAGCATGAGAATTAGCTATCTGACAGGATTATCCCAAAACAAAGATCTGCGTAACAAAATGGAAGTTTAATCATGCATTATCTAATTCTTGTCCAATATTTATTCTTTTCTTCCTGTCCCTTCTGTCTGGACTATGACTCAGCTTCATAGTTAGCATAGAATAGATTTTAACTGCTTTCTTAGAATAACTTTATTGTTTTCTTAGATTAAATTTAATTCGCTATAGCTTTATCAGCTTTATTCTAATTGCCTTCGTAGCTTAGTTTAAATTCTGTCAGTAGTTGTTAGTAATCTTTTCAACTGATTAAGCAATACGAATGGAAAATCTAGTAAAACGACGTGGGCCCTGCTTCCATCGCACATCCTCCAGTGAACGATCCGGTCTTACTATAAATTACTGCAATTTTTGACACCGTACGCTTTCGGGGGCACAGTTTCATAGCACGAGTAATAAAAACGTGACAACCTATAAATATATCCCTAATCCGAACTCCATCCTCATAAAGTGGTTTCATTAAATAAAACCTGAACCAGTGAGATATTTTGGAAAATACTCATGTAGTGGGAATCTGCCACAAGTTTCATGGCAGGGAATCTCATGGCATGAAATGATGAGAAGTATCATGGCACATATGCCGGGGACCCTCAGTGTGACAGGCTGAAGGTCAACCTATCCCGGTTGTACCATGAGATTTGTCAAAAGTTTCATGACAGAGAGGATCACAACGCCATTTGAAATTAAAGCCCCTCGCATGAGTAATAAAAAGTAACAATCTTGATATATCCTTAAACCCCTTTCCCGTGAATCATAACTCCTTTCATTTAATAAATTCAACTTGGGATATTTTCTTGAAAATACTCGTGGTAGGAAATTGTCAAAAGTTTCACGGCAACTAAAGAATCTCAACCGATGCTTTGATCAGGGGGAGAATTAAATATACAAGAATTATGTACTCTTTTTCCTAACTCGGATTTTTTTCCCATAGGGTTTTTTCCAAGTAAGGTTTTAACGAGGCATATTCTTTGTATAGTAGATATCTAGGGGGAGTATTATGGATGCATGCACCTACACTAATCCTTAGATACATGCATGTATTAGATATCTTAACTTGTACACTAAGTCTTACTATGAAGTAGAAAATTTCGATTTCTCTACCATACTTAGTCGGCTCATAGGCATATTTGTTGCCTATAAATATGTGACTTGATGAATGTAAATTATCTATCTCTCATTCACTCTTCGTTGCCACTATTTTCATATTCCTCTTCATAAGTGATCATCAAGAGCTATTATTACTCTCTCAAATACTATCCATATATATACACATAATACCTCACTCATATATACTACCTTACCCATAAGAATAAATATTACAACAAATTTATAAGGAATTCCTATATTTACCAATTTTAAAAGATTTGAAATTTGAAATTTTGTATATTTGCATTTATTTATATTAGATTTTGGTTTTTTTTATTTATATTAGATTTTTGCACGTTTTATTCCGACAATTTTTACATTTACACAATTTTAGTTTTAAAAGATATAAAATTTTTAACCTATATGGAATTCCTACAATTTTTAGCTTTTAAAAGATTCAAATTTCAATTTTGCATTTATTTATTTATTTATTTTATATTTTTGCATTGTATTATTATTTTAGATTTTTGCATTATTTATTTATTTATTTTAGATTTTGCATT
The DNA here is from genome assembly GCA_030278955.1 of Hygrophila difformis. Lineage (NCBI taxonomy): Eukaryota > Viridiplantae > Streptophyta > Magnoliopsida > Lamiales > Acanthaceae > Hygrophila > Hygrophila difformis. The sequence goes on from JAOANR010000009.1 coordinate 52,151,902, forward strand.
GTTTTATTCACATATTTTTCAGTTTTAAAAAGAATGGAATTTTTAATTTATATGGAAGCGAGATATAGTTTGAAACATTGTTATTAATTGGTTACTTTTTTATTCGAAATATTAAAAAAGAAAAGCGAGACATAAATAATGGGATAGAATTAATATTATTTATTTTAGTTACATAAAAAAATAATAAAAAGAAAAACTTAATAAGCTATCAGAGGAATGTGATTTCCACTTTTGGACCATAATGAGACGATTTGAACAACATGCAGTCCGATTTGACCCTTTTTGTAGGTATATAGTTGACACATTGTTATTAATTGGTTACTTTTTTATTTGAAATATCAAAAAAGAAAAGCAAGACATAAATAAGGGATGGAATTAAAATTATTTATTTTAGTTACATAAAAAATAATAAAAAGAAAAACTTAAATAGGTTATCAGAGGGATGTGATTTCCTTTTTTTGGACCATAATGAGACGATTTGAACAGCATGCGGTCCGCTTTGGTCCTTTTTGTGGTTCTGACAGCCTTGTAGTGGCCCAAAATTGTAAATGAAAAAATAGTAGCTAAAATCTGAAAATTAATCATTCTGATGGCCTAAAAATTTATTATCTCTAATAGTAATTCAAAAAATTATAATTATTAAGGGAAATATAAAAATTCATATTCATTGGATAATTGATTTAAAGTAAATTAATTATTTTCATAAAGCATATTATAAATAAAAGAATCTGATGTATAAAGAGTTATTGGGAGTGCGAATAGATCCATCAGTAAATAAAGGAAATTTTTATTTTTTAAGAAATAATTTATTAGTCTATATTTTAACAGATTTATAATTGACGTAATAACAAATATAAATATAGCTTTATTAGGAATTGAAAGACTAATTACTGCAAATTATATAAGTTTGCAAAATTTTTCACTGGAATGCCGATACTGAATAAAGTTTTAACGTCTGAACATATAATCTATTGATAATAGAACAGACATATTATAATAAAGAAGAAATGAATGCGGGTCATGTTAAGCTATTATCTTTCTTGATTTATTAACGTAATAATATTCATAATAAAATATTATCTATAATTGATAGTGATGATATTTGATTTTTTTCCTTTACGTGGTGGAAATGATAAGACATATATCAATAATTTATCTAGAATACATTATGTATGACCCTTCATGGAAGAGGTGATATGGTGCTGCCTGTAGCATCCAGTGGACTGTAATTCTAAATTTAGTATTGAACTAGATTCTGACGAGAATTCTCCCTGCAAAAACTTACTCCATAAAATTATTTAACCTCTCTTCTCAATAAAACAAAACTCATTAGTTGGGATGAAAATTCTTAATTGGTAGAATGAATATGAGCCAGTCTGAATTACCCAAATTCTCCATTTGATTTCAAAGGAAAAAATTCATATCTCACAGTTTGTTTTACTATGACCATTAAAAAAAACTCTCAATGTCAATTTTTAAAGAAAGTTGGGCTTTATTTTCAAGACAAGTTTTTACCCGTGTCAGTGATATGTTGCAATATCTCATGTCACTGAAAAGAGAGGATTATGTAATTAAGATGGATTAACTTAAGATACTACAAGAAATATTATTTATAATGAAAATTATATATGATAGAAATTTGCACAATGAATATTTCATATACCCAATGGTGGCTGGTAAAGCTGGTATTGATCCTGGAGATGTACAATTAGATGTGACATTTCCATATGATAATTTTATAAAATGTATGGAAGATCATATAGTGGTATTTGTTCAGAGTACTTATGCAAATATGAATAAATATGAACTGCAATATTTCAAATCCAAATATTTTTAAAGATTATTTTATACTAACCCATACCAATGATTGCTCATATGATCAATGATTACATCATAGAACATATATTTACAAATAAAAATGTATATATATATCAGTTCTAACAATATTTATAAAGATGATGAAAGCATAAGTAAAGCCATTGAATTATTTTCACTGGAATATCTAAACACAATTAATTGTTCTGGACTACTGAAAAATATAGTTAAATGAGAGTTTCATAGTCATGCATTTTAGGAATATAGATCAATCAAATAAATTATGCAATGGAAATAGGTTGATCGTAACTAAGATGCAGAACCATATAATTGAGATTAAATTAATTTTTGAGAAACCATGAAAATAGAAAATTCTTGATTGGTAGAATAATTATGAGCCTATATGATTTAATCAAATTCCCCATTCGATTTCAGATGAGAAAATTCTCACTCGTGATTTGTTTTGCTATGATTATAAATAAAAGTCAATGCCAATCTTTAAAAAATGTTAGACTTTATCTTTCAAAACCAGTTTTTAGCCATTAACAGTTATGTTGCAATATTTCGTGTAACTAGCAAGATTTGACTTAAAGTATTGATATACAATTAAGAATGATTAACACAACATACTACAAGAAATGTTTACAATAAAATTTATATATGACAAAAAATTTGCAAAATTGATACTTGATGTAGGTGATGGTAAAGTTGCTATTGAATTTGGAGATGTACAATCAATTGTGACATTTCTGGATGATATTCTTATAAACTTTACGGGTGATCCTATAACGGCAATTTTTTATAGTACATATACAAATATAAACTGCACTACTTATAATACAAATATTTGTAAGGATAGTGTTATACTATCCCTTCCCAATAAGATTTTCAACAATGAAACTTTGAGCAAATTGCAGGGGAATTTTTCATATTATGCTTAATAGTTATATTTAAATTTTGTTTTATTTTAATTTTAATTTAAAATTAAATAAAAATATTATTTTAATAATTATTTTTATTGATATGTTAGGTTTGTACCGGACAAGCCACAGAAGCTAAAGAAAATGGTATAATATGATTTATTTGGGTTTTAAAATAATTAAATTATACTATTATCATATACCGCTCTTTCGAATCTATATAAAATCATTACATATTTTTTATTACTCAAAATACAATTTATTATTAATTTATATAATATAAATATAAAATATATAAATATGCCCGTCGAGTCTCGACGGGTTACTTACTAGTAAGTAATAAGACCTGAAAATAAGTCCTAGAGAACGGAGCCTAAGACACTTAGCATTCTTAATCACTCTTCAAACCACTTGATCACACACCAAACTAAATGAAAGGGGTAAGCACAGGCTCTAAAACTTTTTGATACTATTATTAATACATTAACTATATCTAGATAATTAGAATTCCACACAAATCCGTTACTCGTTTTTTCTAGAATATTCTAAACTATTAACACTTACTACCTCTGTTCCTGAATGTATTTTACGTTTGATAATGGGCTACTATTCACACACAGATTTTCATTTAAAATTTTATCTTAGTTATACAAGTTAAAATATAGTCAAGTGGGATCTTGTTAGATTCGTCTCGTCGTGTAGTTTTTAAATATCAAACTTTTAGAATTTTTACTTGTACCGAACTTGAGTTATTAATAATTTAAAATGTGCATTGAACTGCGTGAAAAGTGGGTCCGTTAACCACATTCAAGAACGGACGAAGTATAATTTTGCATTGGTATCTTAGAATATAGTTTAAGTTAAATGGATAATATTATCCTTCACATAAACATCTTTTCTTAAATTCCTTTATAAAAGATACAAAAATGCGAAAATAAATAATATAAAGAATGAGGATACTATTACTAATGCAATTTTTTAGCTTATGAAGCAACGTGTAGAAGCATTTAAGAAATGGTCAAAATCTTGAAGAACATTCCCCTATATGAAGTATTTATAATAAATTTTATTAAGGGATTGAATTTAAATATTAATAATAATAAAGAAAGGATAAAAACAAACCATAAAAAGAGGTTGAAGGAGGTGAAATAATTAATCTTACCAAATACTTCTAGAATGCATAAATATGTACCAATCTTGTTTTTGTTCTCACAAGGGAAATAAATAAATACACATTAAATAAATCCATAAGGAAATAAAATCGGGAAGTACAAGCTGCTAGCCTAGCAGCTAGCAGGCTTGTTTTTAGTTAAAATTAAAATTAAATCAAAATAAATAATTCAATAATGGCTTCATATTTCAAAACTAGCCGTTGGCCCATTGCGTCTCTTTTTGAGAACCCTGTTCGTATGTCAACACACTTCTACGCTCTACGCTCCTCCTCCATTTTTCTACCTCCTTTCTTCTCAGATTTCTCGCCGACTCCGATTCCTCTTCACCATCTCTGGATTTTTTCATCTGTTTCTTTCTTCGAGTTAAAGAATGTTCACAGAAGGGCTCGACGAGAGCGCCATTAACTGGATCAAGAAGGTAAGTGTTCGCAGAGACATAAATTCTTTTTGTTTTCTTTATTTATTTATTTTTTGGCGTTTAATTTAATATGCTGACAACCGGTGTAAAAGGGGGTGTTCTTTGAACAAATTCGTTTGATTTGTAATAGTATACCCGTCCTCAATTGGGGGATCTTTTTGATTAAGAAAATTTTTGAACCAGGAGAAGAATGCTTAATCAAGGTTTATAGTAGCTGTAGAACGCCCTAATGGTGACTCATGTGAACTCAAGATTGTTGAATTTCAAAAACCGCTTGTTTAACTGAAGCAACAGGATGTGAATTTGGGTGTTTTGAAAGTTTGGTTGATTTGTACGAACATACCCTGATCCCAATTAGGGCCTTTTTGGGATTAACCATATTTTGAAGTGATGAAGAATACCTAACTGGGTTTGTAGAACACCTTAATAGTAGCTCATTTGAACTCGAGATTGTTGAATTTTAAAGATGGTTTGTTTAACAGAGGAAATCACTTCATAGTTGAAGCTTGAATTTAACCGGGTTTTTACTGAAATGGGCTAAAATGCGTGCAGGGAACAGATGTGGAGCAATGTCAGACTAGATCCCCATTGTCTGAGAATTACACGAAGTATTCTCTTCCTAGATCACCATTAGCGAGCAATTACACATCTTCACATGTTCTGCCTCCGTTGAAATTTCATTCAGGTTTGTTGAAACCCCTCAACACCGTCACTCCTCTGAGTGCTGAAAGCAACGAATATGAATCAGATTACGACAATGATGTGTGTGATGGTGAAAGCGAGAGTGTGGGCTCTGCGCCAGATGAAGTCAGTAGGAATCACTCCGACGATGATGACAATACTCTGGTGGATAGGCGTCAGATGGGGTATTTTGAAGAAATGGTCAGTCTTAATTCCCGACTAAAGCTTAATGACAGAAAGTGTGTGTCTAATGTTATAAATAGGGGACCGTTAAAAGAGAACCTTCGAGTCGAAGTTCCAGGGAGTTTAAGAAGGTTTACTGGTGGTGAGTGGGGTGCGAGGGGATTTGAGCCAGGAAGTGGAGTTTCAGGTGGAAGCTGCCGGTTGTACGAGAATAATCAGCCTCACAGTGCTTATGTAAGTATCCTCTTGTTGTTTCAAGAAATGCAATAGTCTAATAGTTAAAAGATGGAACCACAATGTAATGACTTGGGATAATATATATGGATATTTTGCAATTGATCCAGGGCACTCCGGCTGGCATATTAGTTGATTCTGTCGAATTTGAAACTCCCAGTGCACCGCCTTTCATGGATGTTGGAACTCCTCATGATTCTGAGGTCAAACGCGAGAAAAGTACTGGCGTTCAATTCAAAGAATCAGATATGGGTTTCTCTGGTGATAAAATATTACCTGAGCAAAGTGAAAATCCTGTGAAGGCAGAAACAAAAGTGGCTGAATGGTAGGGTGATTGAAATGCTGTTGATGCACTTAATAGTTTTCACTTTCTTTTTTATTTGATGACAATTCATTGTAGGGATGATGAAGTAAAAGTTGGGGATACAGAACATACCTTGCCTGTCAATCATGGAAACTCACACAGCCATGTACCATATTACAATGCCAGGTTGTCAATTATTTTTATGGCTCACATATTTCTACTCTCCATCTTAGTTTATCTAATCCATGCTTAGTTGAGATGACATATTTCGACCTAATTCTTCTTAATTTTTTGGAAACATTGCCTAATAGGTTGCCACAACATATTACCCTTGATAATGATTTTTCGTGTTGTCATTGCATAATCACCGTCATTTCCTCCACCGACCTCAGTGTGCTTATAACAAACTTGTTATATTTTATGAAAAACATCCAATGGTTTTGAACCTAGTGTTTTCTTGTTGCATATAAATTCTAAGCTAACAAACTTAACTCATTTGTCATGCTGAGTGAAATGCCAACACCAGGAATTGTGGTCTGTAGTACTTATTAGTTAAAAGCATAAATACCCTCAGAATGATATTGGATTGATTGCTCAATTGGTTCCCATTGTTGCGCATTTACCCCTCAACTTCTTTGGATGGCAGTGGTCAAAATGCGTGGCAAGCACTTGTTGCTTATGATGCTTGCATCCGCTTATGTCTAAATTCATGGGCAAGAGGTTGTGCAGAGGCACCTGAATTTCTGCGAGATGAATGCTTACTCCTTCGTAGTGCTTTTGGGTAAGTCTCATTTCATTTCTTTCATCCAAGATTCCCAAGCAATACCCATAATCTTTTTGCAGCTGCAACTGAGCTAACCTATGATTTTTTTTTTTTTCCAAGACTCCACAAACTCTTGCTTCAACCTCGTGGTGCACAACAAACACAAGGGGATAACAAGAACACAGAACAAGGAATGGCCTCAAAAGTGAAAAGGACAGTTGGGAAGATAAGAGTGGAAGGTTTAGTTTTCACCCCTTGTTATAAATATTTCAAATTACCATTGAGGAAATTCCAGTAGAAAATGTACTCTCCGTTGAACTTTTAATAGAATCCACAGGCTGTGCAAATTTTCTGAAGCTGAAAAGTTCTTTGGCCTATTTTGATGTTTTTGTAACTGTATATGATGTCTTAATATTTTAATTTAACACTTGGAAGGTGTTTTGGTAACAAATACATCAAAAGGTTAAATGATTAACATACGTGCAAACAACAGAATATGCAATTTCCCACTTGGTTTATATTTTATAGCTTACAGAATAATAGTTTTCATATAGCATATACATCTATGTTCATCATATTCTACACAAAATATATGATACTTTTGATACTGTGAGCAAGATGCAGATGCTCATTTATGTTGGAGGTACAAAATAGTGTATAATATCTTCATGATATGCAGTGAAAAAGCTCCGCATAATACCACAACGTAAGCTAAAGGACACAAACTCAATGAGAGGTGCCGTTTACCTGCAAGCAGGGGCTGAGTATGTCCGACATGTTTCATCAATTGTGAAACAGAGGATCTCTTCTCTAAAGCGCAGTTCATTTTTGCTGCCATGTGAAGGTCAGCAATTCATCAAAAGTCGTCTTCTGATAATTTTAATAAATCTTTCTTTATCACATAGCAACTAAGATGAAACATTTCAGATAATTAAATGTTTTGATCAGTGATATCACTGGAACTTCAAGCAACTTGCTTTTCATTGGAGTTGTTGTGGGAATTGACTGGACTATTTTTTGATTAGCAATTCCATTTACAGAATCTCTATCGTGTATGATTCATCTGAAAAGTTTGGCTGAAGATAATGAAGTGGAACCAAGTTGTGCTATCTCCCTTGGGGCTGGAACTGGTGAATACCATGACTTGTAAGTTGCCATTTGTGTTTTGATAATTTGCACATGTAATTAAGCATTGGGAAGTACATGAATTGTTAAGGGAAATATCTACAACAGAAAGCTGCTAGTTGTGCATCCATGTGTTAACAAATTAGATTCCACTTTTTCCCCTATCTATATTTGTTTCGTGTTTTCTTCTCTTTACCGATTTGATATTAGGCATTTTCAATTTTTTTTTTTTTTTTTTTTTTTTCTCAAACATCGTGATGATATTGCTAACAATGTTGGGGTCATTTCTCCTAGTTAATAAGAGAAACTAATGGGAAAAATTTGATTTCAGCTTCCCTGAGAGCCAAGGAGATGCTCTTCTACTTGAAGTCCAGGATGCAATGAAAAATGTGCAAGGTTGCGCCACAATTCCAATTTCGTCGCTGACTGACAACCCTGTATGTATACTTTATCTTGAAATTTTTACAAGCAGGATATTGGTTTCATTCATTGAATCTTCAACACTCTGCCCTTTCGCAGAATGATAAAGTTCGGTGGTGGCCTATCTATCAAAAAGAACATGAATGTGTTGGAAAGGTATTGCTTTCCATCGGAAGCACACTTACAAATGACGAGTCGGTGCTTTTGAAGGTCTGATTTCCACGTATTTACAAATGACAAATCGGAATCAAATTCCTTGTTGTCTTTATTTGTTTTAATTTTCGAGACACATTTCTTACAAGTAAGAATTTTGGTTGTAATCTGATAGAGTGGTACTATAGTGGAGACACTGGCATATGACCTGCTGATGGAAGCTGCCATGAGGGCACAACAGTTCCATGCACGAAACCTGCGTATTTCAGGACCTTGGAAATGGCTCCTGATAGAGTTTGCTGATTATTATGGAGTCACCGACTCCTATACTAAACTAAGGTATGTATGCCCGTTGGTTTTACAATCAAGCTCTTAATTGCTGAGTGATATGGAAGGGCTATTGCCATTTGATTTCTCATAGGTACCTCTCCTATGTCATGAACGTTGCCACTCCCACAAAAGATTGCTTAGAGCTTCTGCACGAGTTACTTGTACCGGTATTGAAGGCCAGAAGCGAGAGAAACTTGACAAGACAAGAAGTAAGTCTCCCCACATATCTCAATGAGAAATAGTTGAATTGTGCATCCCTGTTCAACACATGTCTACCAATGTTCTTGGGATTTCCTAAGTTGATCCAACATTTTGTTAATTGTTGATAATTTGTGGATTTTCAGAAAAGTATTTTGTTGGATTGTGAGACACAAGTTGAGAGACTTCTTGCAGAAGTGTTTCAGAATTACAAGTCACTAGATGAATCATCCGGAACAGGATTAGCCGGTATGTCTGCTCCAGTTTCAGAAACAGCAGCACCAGCACTAGCCCCTGCTGTGCAAGTATACACACTTCTACATGACATACTTTCTCAAGATGCTCAGACTACACTGAGAAAACATCTTCAAGTAAGTCTTACACAAATGCTACAACATAGAAATATAGAGTTGGTCAATAGATTCTTGTTCCATTGTAGTACTGGTTTCATGAAATTAGCAAGTTAATGAATTATTTGACAATTTATAGACCGCAGCAATGAAAAGATGTCGAAAGCACATGATGGAGACTGATGAGTTTCTGATGAGCAACTCTGAGGGGTTTGTTATGGATTCAGATTCGATATCCAAAGCCTATTTGAAAATGAAAAATCTGTGCATCAATCTTAGCAATGAAATCCGTATAGACATCAAGATCCATGAACAGGACATATTTCCCAGGTAACTAAACAGCAAATAGACACAGGCTTATAGTAATATTCTTTTACAAAAACATATACTTCGAAGAAAAGTGATGCTGATATGGAAGGAAAAAGCTCATCTAAACTCTGTTTTACCATTTCAGTTCGATAGACTTGTCTGCCATCTCCTCTGCTGTCTACAGCACAGAGTTGAGCACAAGACTAAAAAGTTTCCTTGCTGCATGGCCTCCATCATGTCCAATGCCTCATGTGAATGAACTACTTGTAGCAATGTCCGATTTTGAGAGAAATCTAGAATTATGGAACATAAGGTGTGTATATCTTGAAAAATTCCATATTCCAATGCAATGTTTCTTTTTTGTTCGAGCTTTTGGCTAATGGTTCATGTACATTATGTGTTTAGCCCTGTCCAGAACAGTCTAGACTCCAGAGACTTGTACCATGGTTACATTATGGTTTGGATACAAGATTTACAGCTTACCTTGCTTGATCTTTGCAAAGCTGAAAAGGTGCATCTCTCATCTAGCATAATTTCAAAGGGGAAGATCTAATTCAGTTAAGAAATTTAGGCAACTTACGATAATTTCATCGTGCAGGTACCTTGGTCAGGAGTGATCACCAAATATTCAACCTCTCCCTTTCCTGAAGAAATGTTCGAGAAGATGACTAGAATGCTTGGCGAATATGAAGTAGTGATAAACCGTTGGCCTCAATACACTTTGATTTTAGAGAATGTAAGCTCTATCATTCAAGCCAACACTTGAAATACAATTCATTTTATATGTATATACACATGACTGTAATCTCTACTTCTTTTTGCTTTACATTGCCTTGATCTGAAAGGCTGCTGCAAATATCGAAAGAGCTATAATCAAAGCACTGGAAAGGCAATACCATGACATTTTGACACCCCTAAGAGACAGCATCCAGAAAAAAATCGGTATGCAGGTCCAGAAACTAGCCAGGAGACAGTCAACCACATATTATGTGATTCCCAACCAGGTAATTCCTGGCATGCAAGAAACAATGTTTTCATTTCCTAACTGTTGCAGTAGCCAGTATGCAGTGTGCGGTTTAGAGTGTACCGAATAGCCATTTCATTCACGTCTTGTGTTTTGTGCTTGACAGCTTGGAATTTTCCTCAACACAATGAAGAGAATTTTGGATGTACTACATTGTAGGATCGAAGAAATACTCAAGTCATGGGCATCCTACTTACCCTCAACTGGAGACAACAAATCTACCTTTGGGGAGCAAATGAACGCCATAACTGTTCATCTGCGCACAAAATATAAGAATTACATTCAAGCAATAGTTGTGAAGCTTGCCAACAATGTAAGCATTTGATTCAACATCAATTTTTACCTTATAAAATACAGCCACATTTTTACAAACGAGTAACAATTTTTGCAGTCTTTTTTTCTTCCTTACAAATTTTTTTTTCTTGGAATGTTGTAGATGCTAGCAAACAGGAGCACACGTCTTCAAAGAATCTTGGAGGATACAAAAGAAGCAGATGGGGAAGCCCAGATTCGTGAGCGGATGCAAATGCTCAGCACACAGCTCTCTGACTGTATATCCAACTTACATGAAACCTTTACAAGCCAAATATTTGTGACAACTTGCCGTGCATTTTGGGACAAAATGGGACAGGTAAAATTACCAGTAATCATCACTTATTCTTTCAAAACTTAACATCATACTAGTGATTAACTTTGATCTTTCTACTTCATTAAGATTGTACTGAAGTTTCTAGAAGGCAGAAAGGAGAACCGAGTCTGGTATACTGGATCATACCATGCCCTTGGAGTGAGTACTGTGGAATGATATAAGAGTTTTACTAAGCCCTTAACATATTCGTCAAACTTACAGACACTATATGTTGATCTGTCCATTGATTTGTAAATGTAATCATTCTATGACCAGATTCTGGACGATATATATGCATCTCAAATGCAGAGACTGCTTGGGAATGCATTACAAGAGAAGGACTTGGAGCCCCCAAGATCAATCATTGAAGCTCGATCTATTTTGTCACGGGACTCTACCAACAAAATGGATTCATCCTCGTACATATATTTCTAGGGGAACCACACTCAAACTCCTTTTTGCTGTAGGTTCTACGCTCGTTCATCTGCGTCATCATTTTCATTTTGTTCATAAGAAAAGAAAGCCATTTACAGGTTTCATCTATTCATTGTGCAAATAGGCATCTTTTAATTATACTTTCATATATGATTCTTTTGTATGTAGAATGATACTATTTCTTATGAATAATTTGTCCATAATCAAAGAGCACTTCTATTTAAATATTGAGGTAATAACTAAAATAGACCACCAGAAGGAGTCATTTCCACTTTTAGACCACTATATTTTGATTTAGGAAAATAGGCCATTAGAAGGATTTCGGGCCTGAAGCTGCAATGGCCTAAAATTGAAAATGACTCATTCTGGTGGCCTATTTTAGTTTTTTTCCAGTTATTTTTTATTTTATGTAATTAAAATAAACAATACTCATTTTGTGTCATTATTTATGTCCTACTTTTTTTTCTTGTTCCAATATTTTATTTCATTTTTATTTTAAAAATAATTAAATATTAATCGTCAAACATACCCATTACCTTACATTAATAAATAAATATATTAAACTTTCAAATTACCTTCTACCATTAATAATTCCAGTCCGCTCCACAACCACATATCAGTAAATCACACATAAATAAATAAATTTAAATTGTAAATTCATTACAACCATATTATATAAATTCTTAAGCTACATTTTTTAACCCAAATATATTCTTATATTTAATGTAGTACTAATTATCCCTACATAAAGTACCATGTCCGGAAATTTTGGGATACTTATAATAAAATATGTTTATTTTTTTATTTACAATTTATTTGAACATGTGTTTGTTTTACTTATTTTATAATATATGTGAATTAATATTTATTTTATTTCTTATATTACTCCATTCATCACATTATTAGTGTTAGAAAAAGTAACTTAAAAATTTATATAATATGATTGTAATGAGTTTACAATTTTAATTTAATCCTTCTAATGGCTATTTTCCCTAAATCAAAATATCGTGGCCAAAAAGTGGAAATGACTCCTTCTGGTGGCCTATTTTAATTATTACCTCTTAAATATTTATTGGCGTGGTATTAAATCTCACCATCTCTTTAAGCAAAAATTTCTTGTGCATTAGGGGTATTAGTATTATTTAAGGTTTATAGTATTAATATTATGCACTAAAATAATGCTATCCAGTTTACCCAAAAAAAAAAAATAATGCTATCCAATGTTTGGTGATTTTGATGTATAAGTATTATTTTAATAAGGGATTTGATGTATTATTTAATACCTTGTGAGAGGGTGGGTTTATGGTGTATTATTTTTTATTTATGTTTATTTTTCTTTTTTTCCCTTATGTATCTCATAACTATTAAATATTATGGTATTATTAAAATAATATTATTTATTATATATTATTTATTAATATATTAGTTGTTTTAATTTAATTATTTAATTATTATTTTTAATAAATTATTTATTAATATATTAATTATTTTAATTTAATTATTTTTAAAATAATTTTATTTTAAATATATTATTTATTAATAAATTAGAAAACTTATTTCTATTTAATTGTTTAAAATAAAATACATAATGAGTCTTGAAACTGCTTTGGGAGAGGCTGCCTTAATTGTCCTTGCAGATCCCTTGAAAGATTAGTTTTGGTTCCAATGAGTCCCGGAGATACCCTATTCACCTAAAAAATAAAATACATAATGATGTAATCAATACCAAACTCTGTATACATTAATTTAATACAATACATCATAATACAATACACCATCATTAAATAATACAATACATCATAATATAATACAGTGTTACAAACATCATAATTAGACGTTGGTAATGCTAAACAATGAATGTATGTGTGTGATGAAGTGATATGACTTTCATAACAATTTCCCAAGTCTTAGTCAATTTAACAATTACTCCCTCTGTCCCACTCCAAATGTCCTACTTACTATTTTTGGATGTCCCATTACAAATGTCTTCTTTCTATAAATAGAAATAATTTTCCCCTCCAACAACTATGTGGACCCCACCATATACTCACAAACCAACTTTACCTTAATTCCCGTGCCCAACAGTAACAAGACACTTGGAGTGGGACGGAGGGAGTATTTCTTAACTATGAAGATAACTGACTGCATGCATATCTTGTAGGTGCTGAAATATATGCCCATGGACTTTATTTATTACTCCCTCCGTCCCACGAAGTTTGAACCATATTCCTTTTTGGGGTGTCCCACGAAGTTTGAACCCTTTCCGTTTTTAGAAAAATTAAATTAATATAAGTTTGATTAGAATCTTAATTATTGTCAAATCTCATTAAAAATACTTACTTTTACTATTCTGCACAAATTCCAATGCATTATTACTTTCCTATACAAAGTCCCTTATATTTCTTTAACTCTTAATATTACAAAATTGATACAAATAAAAATTGTATAAAATATATATTCTAAAACTACACGATTAGACGATTCTAACAAGACCACACTTGAATATTTTTCTCAAATTACATCACTACGATAATATTAAGTCAAAGTTAAACAATAAACAGTATCAAAATTCATTATAATCTTAAACACAAATACCCACACCACTTTAATTACTAAACTCCACTACCTAAATTACCGTGCCCAAAAGAAAGGCTTCAATCTTCGTGGGACGGAGGGAGTACTATTTATTCTGAGATCTCTTATACTCCCTCCGTTCTTTTTTAGTTGTCTTTCTAGCAAATATTACACAAACCAAGAAACATAATTATTACTACATAATCTTCCATTTATACTCCTCTCACTTACCAAGAAATGTACTTGAGGTGGAGAGAGAATGAATATCATTGGGGGAATAAAGGGGTAATATTGGAAAACTTTCATAGAAATACCCAAAATGACAACTATTGTGGAACAATTTTTCATCTCTAAAAAGACTACTATTTTGGATCGGAGGGAGTAATTCCGATTTAAACTTCGAAAATAAACACTTTCCAACACGCCCCCAGTCTCCCCTTTTTTGATTAGGGTGGCATGTTATTTCATTTCCCATTGTTACAAAAAAATAATATCTACAAGAGTACAAAACAAAATACCATTCCAATTCAGAAATATGAAATTACTATTAACTTCATTTCCATGGTGAATTGGATATATCGTTCAGGTTCCCTTCTAATTAGGGTACGGTTATGGTGCAATCATCAAAACCCGCAGCACATCAAGGCACCAATCTCAATCGTTCATTTAAAATCCAACGGTTCAAAATGTAAAAGGATAAAGTTGTCCAAAAAAAGAATTATAATGTCAAGTCGCTGAAAAATACACAATGTTATTGCTGAAAAATACTATACATGTTGCTGAAATACACACAGCTCGTCGCTGAAATACACTTAGCTCGTCGCTGAAAATATATTAAATCAAAGAATTGGGGTTCCAACTTTTATGAAGTCGCTAAAATGCACAATATCAAGTCCCTGAAAAATATTATAGCTTGTCGCTGAAATATACTATAATGCGTCGCTGAAATATACTATACTACGTTGCTGAAAATATACGGAAGGCACGCTGAAAATAATATGCATGTCGCTGAAAATAATATATTAATAAAAAATCGCTGAAAATCACATATCTTGTCGCTGAAATATACTAAAGTGTATATTGGAGTAATATGGCAAAATTACCTTTTTACCCTTCCAGTTCATGTCAACCGTCGATTTAAAAAGTTAATCAACGATTGGAGAACACCGCAGTACATCATATCATATGGCTTAGTCGCACCCTGTTAACCCAATAATTTGGGCCCATGAAATTAAATTCGTTAAGCCCATCGAATTTGATCCAGTCTATTTTTAAAGGCCCGGCCCAGTTCAAGATTTGTCCGGATGATATCAAATGGTGTGAAGCTGGCGGCTCATGGATGAAGATCCGTCATCAAGTCTAATGAATCATGAGCATTCACCACAGGCATCAAAGGAACAGAGAGGATCATGGAGCGCATTGATGATTGAGGCGCCATCTACGGAGGAAAGGATCGTGCACGGGCGTTACGATTCCACTCCTAAACCGATAGGCATAACTCTCCTCATTATAAATACTGAAATGGAGGCATCATCCAAGGGCATCTCAAGACCTCTCAAAGAGAATCTGCATTTTATATTTTTACCTTCTGCAGTTTATTTCCTTCCTGCACTTTCATTTTGTTCTTCCATTCAGTAATTTCATTCCTTTACAGCTTTCTTAAGTTTTTCTGTAATTCTCCTCAATTTTGTAACCATCTTCAAACCATATTCAATAAAAAATTCTTGGTTAACAAATTGCACGCCCAGTGGGACACGAAGTGGAAACCATATCCGCTTGGAAGTGTATGCAACTTAGATCTGGATGAGTAGTGAGGGATTTAACACAAAGATTTGGAGAAATGTCGCTACATGAAGAAACTCCAGTAAGAACACCGTCTGAGAACGTCGATAATACGACGACTACCTCCCAACCACCGCAGGGGATGAGGCAAGTCCCAACCTTTTCGGAACAAATACGGCTATCGATGACTGAATCGATGGCTGAATTCATGCCTTTACTTACGAGGCACCTTATAGATGTATTGCGGCCTGCCATGGCCGATCAAACTGATAAAATCTGTGGATCCCTGCGTACTCAGCATGAAGGGCCCTCAAGTGGCATGACTATGCCAGCAAACATTACAGGTCCGGGGCTGTATGGCGGCCAAAGGACTTGGGGGACAACACCCAGCCAGCCGCCATTGTTATCTGAATCCACAGGGCTGGCCAGTCTGCCTCCATTTCCATATGCTTCCACTCATGCGGCACCTATGCATAACTTTGGATATGCGGCATCTCCCATGCCGACCTATGCTGCGTCAAGTTATTTGATGCCATATACTGGATCGAGCTACATAGCGATCACTGGGGTACTACGCCATGTGACGACGCCTCACACACCTTTTGGAGTGGCAGCATCACCACATGCCAATATCAACACACCAGCCGCCAATCCACTATATCAAGTGGCGACTCAAGGTGGCCCAGCCGCCATCCCACAAATTCATATGGCGGCACCTCAGGCCGCCATACCTGCTCAACAGATGGCGGCTCATCCTGCCACCATCCCTACCCACCAGGTGGCGGCGCCTCAAGCCGCCATGGCGGCTCATACTCCTCAGGCCATGATGCCTCATCAGGACGCGATGCCTCCTCAGGCCGCGGTGCCTCCTCAGGCTGCGAGGCCTCCTCAGGCCGCGATGCCTCCTCAAGCCGCGATGCCTCCCACACAGGCACCAGTGGTATCACCCGAGGTGTTAGCAGATATGATACAGCAAAACTTTGGGATTCAGCTAAGGCCTATGGAACGGTCCACATACAAGAAGCCATACCCTGATTGGGTAGACACCATGCAGCCATATCCCAGGGGCTTCAAAATGCCCGAGTTTACTACATTCTCCGGGGACGACGACAAGTCCACCGTGGAACATGTGGGCAGATTCACTGCCCAATGTGGCGAGGCAGCAGCCAATGATTGGCTGAAGCTAAGGTTATTCAGTTCATCCCTAACTGGACCTGCCTTCGCATGGTTTGCTTCTCTGCGGCCTAACTCCATACAAAACTGGGCCGAGATTGAGCGGGCGTTCCACGACAGATTCTATACCCCTCTATCACAGGTTAGTCTTGCGGATCTTACTAGTGCTAAACAATTTACCGATGAGACGGCAAACACTTTCGTTAACAGATTGCAGCGGCTTAAGGGTCGATGTACTATAGCAGTCCCTGATAGGGAGATAGCCAATATTGCAGTGGCGAATATGTTGCCAAAACTAAAAAAATGTTTAATTGTGCAGGATTCCACTAATCTTGCCCAGCTGGCCGAGAAAGCGGCCCGCTTGGAAAAGTTACAAGATGAGAAGCGTCTACCTACACACGAGACCTCTTTTGAGAAATTGAAACATGATAAAAAGGAAGACGAACTAAGGGTGGTGACCAATGCAATAACCTTTGGTGGTAAAAACCATGGATAGTAGCCATGGAACGCCATCAACAGCGGCCTTGGAGGCCGAATAGTTGCTAGTTGAGGCTGGTGCCTGGGCATGAGGTGATGGTGCCTGGGCATGAGGTGATGACGCCCGAGGACTAGGGCGGCTGTCGGACCTGGCAGCGCGCGACCGATGGCGACAGCACGTGCCACGCTGGCGGCTCTTGGGGCTGGCGGCGCTGCAATGGCCCGGCGGCAGGCACAGGCTGGCGGACCTCAGGGTGGCTGGCGGCCCTGGACTTGGCGGTTGGAGAAGAGACTGGAGGCTGAGGATGGGTATGGCGGCTGGACTCCGACCGGAGGCTTGTCTCTCATGTTGGCGGCTCAACTCCGGGCTGGCGGCGCTCAACCGAGGCTGGCGGCCGGGGCAATGCTGGCGGTCGGGCAATGCTGGCGGCTGGGCGATGCTGGCGACCAAGCGATGCTGGTGGCCGGGCGATGCTGGCCGGCAATGCTGGCGGCCGGAGCGCGAGGTTGGCGACACTCAACCGAGGCTGGCGGCCAAGGCGAGGCTGGCGGCCAGGGCAAGGCTGGCGGCCGGGCGATGCTGGCGGCCGGGAGCGCGAGGCTGGCGACACTCAACCGAGGCTGGCGGCCGGCATGCTGGCGGCAGGCTGGATGGCTGGCGGCCAAGGCAAGGCTGGCGGCCGGGCGATGCTGGCGGCCGGAGCGCGAGGCTGGCGACACTCAACCGGGGCTGGCGGCGCAAGGTTCATTGGCAGCGCTCCACAATCGATGGCGGCGATCCAAGACTAGGAAGAGCACTCATGGGCTGGCGACGCTCGACCAGTTGACGGCCCAGGGATGGCGGCGCTCGGCAGAGATGAGGCTGGCGGTGTCTCACGACGAGGGCGATGGCGGCCCGTGGAAAGTTGGTGGCGGACGAAGACGATGGCGGCCCGGTAGCTCCTCACGATGGCGACGTCAAAAAAGTATTGGCGGCCTATTTTTTTAAAAAAAATTATAATAATAATAATAAAAATAAAATAAAATTAAGTCACATGCATGGTTTCTCAATATCAAATGCCGACAACGGTATTAGCAAAATATATGCGCATTTTTAGTCTTAGTTCCATCGACTAAAAGCGCAAGGGGGGCATCTGTTAACCCAATAATTTGGGCCCATGAAATTAAATTCGTTAAGCCCATCGAATTTGACCCAGTCTATTTTTAAAGGCCCGGCCCAGTTCCAGATTTGTCCGGATGATATCAAATGGTGTGAAGCTGGCGGCTCATGGATGAAGATCCGTCATCAAGTCCTAATGAATCATGAGCATTCACCACAGGCATCAAAGGAACAGAGAGGATCATGGAGCGCATTGAAGATTGAGGCGCCATCTACGGAGGAAAGGATCGTGCACGGGCGTTACAATTCCACTCCTAAACCGATAGGCATGACTCTCCTCATTATAAATACTGGATGGAGGCATCATCCAAGGGCATCGGAACACCTCTCAAAGAGAATCTGCATTTTATATTTTTACCTTCTGTAGTTTATTTCCTTCCTGCACTTTCATTTTGTTCTTCCATTCAGCAATTTCATTCCTTTACAACTTTCTTAAATTTTTCTGTAAATTCTTCTCAATCCTTGTAACCATCTTCAAACCATATTCAATAAAAAATTCTTGGTTAACACACCCTAATTTCTCCCTTCTAATTAAACTAACCATTCGAGCCAAAGAATTAATTAGCTCCATTTCAGCTTCAACTGAGTTTTGTTAATTAACAGGTCAAGCTGAAATATATACTACAGTATTATTCAATAAATTAAAAATTGAGTTTATTGTACGAGCCTAGCTGAAATTAGTTCAGCAAATTAAAACAACATTTTCAGTTGAGTTCGATTTTTAACTGAAATCCATTCGAGCTATTTTTTTTTAAAAAAAAATAAAATTTGAGCTATTATTATAGTATGTTAATAATTTTTTAAAGTTTGTTATTAAACGAGTATTTTTCAAGTTAACGTTAGGATCATTTAATTTCCACATGCAGTTTAACTTGATCAATATTCATGTCTCTATCTTGGTACTATTGGGATGTCTTCTTTTTATAAATTTATTTCTTCTTAATTAAATTAACCAAATTAAATCTATCCACATACTAATTTTATATACAAGTAATCATATATTGAACTGATTATCTCCTAAACTACTAGACTTTTGAGTGTCCGATATACAACGTAAGGACCCAAGCATTTTACTAAAATGAATTAATCCCTTATTCTGAAACTCTGAGTTTAATTAATTAATTAATATATAAAAAGACTTTGACTAACTAAAATTCAACGAACTAATTAAGAGAAGCACATCTTGTCCACGCGAAAGAGAAGCACATCTCGAATAATTGAATACCATACAAAATATACAGTTGAGTTACTGTACAAAAGGTCTTCAGATCTGCAGGTGCTGAATGATGGAGAGTACCCAAGAATTGATGCGTTGACTAACCAATATATATAGGTATCATTTTTTCATGGACGGATTTATTTATGTAGGCATAATTTTTTAAGTCACAAACATTACTTGATATATATAGGCATCATTTTTTTAAGTCGCATACATCACTTGATATACGAACATCATTTTTCCATGGCCGGGTATTAATTCTGTAATATATGCATCATTTTTTCATGGTCGGACATCATTTCTGCAGGTGCAGAAACCAACACCTCAGCCGTATACCAAAAAATAACTTGTAAGAAAATTCAATAGTCAATGCACAAATACGGACTAGTCCACACGCGTACAAGCATGTCCTATGTAATTATAAATACAAAATCAATTCTATCTTTATTATGTGATTGAGACTTGACCCAAGTGGTCAAGCTAGCTTCCTGACTCACAACCTTCAGGAGAGACAATCTTTCGTTGCGCACCCATTCTCAATAGATTAGTATTAGGCTAAATGAGACTATGGATACCTGAAATTACCAAAAAATTCTATCTTCAATAAACCCAAACAAATTTATAATGTCTGAGAATTACCCCACCCAAAAAATAAAAAATGGCTAGGGTTCTAGGTTTCTAGCGGTTGAAGGAGATATGGCAGCGGGATTCGGCTCAGCAGGGATGTCGACAACCATGATGTTAATGGTGCTTACCATGTTTATCATGCCCATTTCAGTCATGTCTGTCCTCATCTTCGCTTGTGCTGATGATGGTATGGTTCCGATGGTGGATTCGGAGGAGTTGGAGGTGGAGGTCTTTTGTGGACTTCTACCAATCAACACGCGAATAGCCTTCTACCAAAGGCCCCCTCTTAGCAAATTAAAGAAAGCTTCCTCGTTTCTATTTCGGACGCTCTAAGATGTACTACCTTTCCGAGTTTTCCTTTTTCAACTCGTATAGCTAGCAAAGTCCATTCATCAATAGTTGCATATGTAGTTCAACGAATGCCTTGTAAGATCTTCATGTATGCTTTTGTCACTGCCATCCATAAAGCCATGGACTTATAGTGAGTTTTTGTTTAACCAAGGCTCAACATTCATTAACTATAATCAAGAATTGCGGAATGTTATTGTGAATTCAATAGTAAAAAGTTTAATATTCAATGAATAGTCTCTGACAATCACTTTTCTTCTTTGGATAAAATTTTTTCTCAATAATATCTTAGGAGTGATCATGATGAGAAATATGTATCCAACTTTTACTCTTTTAGCATCTAATTGGAAAAAAAATTAAAAAAATTTCAGAAATCCTATTTTGAATTTCTTTTAGCTAGCATTTACATAAAAAAAAATTTATTGTTTAGATTATTTGTGTGGGAAGGGTCGTTCCATTGACTTCATTGATTATATTATGTGTCAACTAAATAATTAGGTGCATATCCATGTAATGACAAGTACCCACACTCATTTGGCGGACCCAAAATTTTTTTACGGCTAGAATTTGTTTTTTGAACCGTAAGCATACAAAATAATTAACAATTTTGTTAACCCAATTTTAAGTCTAAGTTCTAGCACAAATGAATTGTCAACAAAAGTAACTGATGTTCTTATAATCTTATCATTCTTTTAAAGGATCTTCACATAAACATCAACAGAAAGTCAAGCAGATAGAATAAATATGGAAGGTGAGAGTTTTAAGTCATTCCCAACCTTATGCGAGTGGAAAGTTTTAGGCAGTGGTTGAAACTATCCACGGGTACAATGAAAATTGTTTGTGCAATTACTATGTTTGGAGATCCAACACTAGTCATCATCTGTGATGAACTGTTTGGCCTCCGCTGGTGGCCAATGACCTTTTTCTCATCAATGAAGGCTACCGGAAAAAGGATCAAATCGATTACAGGTACGAGATTATGATAATGCACCCAAACTTGACTGATTTTCACTAAATTGCAATGGCAAAATTGAATACAATGGAAAATCTACCAGTTGTTAAGAACCAACGGCTGATTGACCGGAAAAAGGTTACCAAACTACCAGTTTTTAAGAAACAACGGCTGATTTGGAGAAATAACCGCTAACAACTAAGCTAGAATCTAGGAAAGCTTGTAAAGGAAAGCTGTAAAGAAAGCAGTAAAAGATACAAAGAATTGAAATTGCATAAAGGAATTTTGGGGGGATTGGTCTCTCCTGACTCTGAGCTTGTCATCCCCTATTTATAGCGGTTGCTTGGTAACCGCTCCCTGGCTGCATCCTGAGTCGATTCTGAGCATCCTCTTTTCGGCTGTTCACGGCCGATTATTTCGGCCTAGAAGTTCATGGTTTTTCCGCGCATACCTTTTTTTCTTTCGCTCATCCATTTGCTGCTGGGCTTTTTCTGGCCCAATTACTATTTCTCGGCCCAATATCTGGGTGGTCACAACAGATGCCCTCCTTACTTGGGTGTATTTCCGGCCGGAAAGAGCCAAAGTAAACCTGATTTTTTCCCTTTTCCCCCTTTTCCGCGTTAACTCCCCCAGGGAATCCGGCCACGATCTTCTACGCTCCTTGGTCTCGTTATTTCTTCTTTCTATCATTGCCCGGCTCTTCACCTTCTTCCTTCCGCATTTTCCTGCATTTTCTTCCTTAATCATTTTTCTTCCATGGATCCACGCTCTGTTTTAGTTCCTTCATCCCAGATTGCGCAGATTGAGAGTTCATCCGATCCTCATACCGCGGTCCGCCATCTTTCTGAAGGTTTCTATTGCCTGGGTCCGTTAGGCATTCCTGAGGAAATCGATGAATGCACGGCTCGCATTTTTGAAAATCGCTCCATACCCCTCTATGCTTCCTGGTTTTCCTCCCAACTTTTCACTCCCTCACTTACCATTTGGCCATCGGATTCTTCCAATTATTTGGCTTGGTATCGTCATCTTGAACCCCATTGCCGTAGTTCTTGGTCTGGCGCAAATCTCCTTCGCTTAATCCTTCTCAGTGTTGAGCCTTTTCCTACTGATCTTCGTCCCATTCAGGCCCTCTTATGTTTTTGGAACCCCACTATAAGCTGCTTTTGTTTTCCTTGGGTATGATGACCCCTACAATCCAAGATGTTAAACTTCTCTTAAATATTTCGATTCGCGGGGACAACCTTGGTGTTGCGTCTTCTCATTAACCTAAAGAAAAAACCACTGGTTTTCCTTCCAGAAACACTTTCCATAGTTGGATTGTTACTCACCAGAGTGATCCTTCCTCACCTGACCCCCATACTGAGGAACCCCTCGCTTTCATGATGTACTTCTTAACCCGATTCTTCTGGTGCACGCCTTCAAAAGGGGTCCTTCTTGAAACCTACCCCTTAGCTTACGAAATTCTTAAGCAGACTATCTTGCCGCTGGCCGATTTCTTCCTCGCTCATCTGTATGCAGGCATGTCGGCTTATGTTTCAGGCTGGGAGAACGGTTTCCCGGACAAAGCTCGTGGTCCTCTATGGTTCCTTCATCTGTGTTTGGTCTGGCATTTTCGGGACATATCGGGTTTCCCTCCTTACGATATTTGTCAAGATCATTTTGTTGGCCTTAGTCTTCTGAAGACATCACTTCCTTCTATGTCAATTCCTCATTGGATCGGCTATTTTCTAGGCCGGACTGCCGATCAGGCCTTCTCCCACTACCATTATCGAAAAGCTGATTTTACATGGATCAAGGACATTGCCACTGCTCCTTTTGGAACTCCTCTTCCTCGTCCCTCTGCTCAGCTTTGGAACCGATGTATCCTTCCACGTCCTATCTTTTATGGTTCCACCGCTCTTCTTAATGCTACTATCCCTGCCGAAATTTAAAATCGTCACCCGTTAGCCGTCAGTTCAGCTTCGGTCAGGATTTGGTGGTAGCTTGTCGGATCGATAAACCACTTTCTCCTTCTTCTAGCTGAAGGCAATGTGCTACTTGGCATCGGCGCCTGATAGATTTTGATGTCCCGAAATTTCTCGTTCGCGCTGGGCTTTCTACACATCGTTTTCGGCTTTGGTGGGACGGCGTTGCTCCTCAACCCTCTCTTACGGCGGAGTGGTTTCTCTACCATCCTGCCATTCCCTTCTTATCCTCTATCCTCGCCCGACTCTTCCTCTAGGCGAGACCTTAGTATATTCTCTCCTTCACGTCGAGGTATGTTACTTTATGGATATATTTCTTTGATGTTGCATATCCCTCTATTGCTCATATGTTTGTAACTTTTGAATGCAGATAATTCTCATCTCTTGACTTCGGATCCTGGCCGCAATAGGCTTATTTATCCTTTGGCTCATTTCACCGGTTCTCTTCCATCCACCAAGACTTGGAAACGATCTTCTCGCTCTCCGCTTGGCAGAATTCCCACTGCTCGTGACATGATTGGTTGATTTTTCTATTACATTTTCCCTTTTAGTAAATCATCACTCTCTCGTCCTTTCGTCAGGTTTCTTCTGATCCTCGGACACCCATGTTCTTCCTGCTCTGATTATAGCCACTGGCTATATTGATATTGATCCTCAGAATACGAGCGATCCTACTTCGATTGTTTCAGCTGACCCTCCTCCAGCCGTACCTCAACAGGCGAACAAGGATCTCGCTGCAGCTTCGTCTTTTGTTGCTTCGGAACCCCTTGGATTGATTTCTGTGGATGCGACTGACACCCCTGGCGATGCTTCTACCGTTCAGATTCCTTCCTCTCCATTTCCTGACCAGCAAGTCCTGGACGATTTCTTTTCTCCCGTTCTCCCGTCTTCACCCCCATCAGACCCTTCGGCCCACTTGGGGGATTGTCTAGGCAAATTGTGTAATATGATAGCCAGACAATCTGACGTGGAGTTTGTACATCCGAAACCAATCCTCCTCCTTCTGTCTCATCATGATCAGCACTTTCGTGAGGAGATGGTCTCTCTAAACTTGGATGCTACCCTTCAAATGATCACTAAGTCTGTCCTTTCCTTGGACCAAGAACTCATGGCACACTTAGTGATGCGGAACCAACTTCTAGCCAAACGGGAGGCTATATCTTCTTCTCAAGCCGAATTTGACAACTATTCGGCTGAATATCGGGTTCACATGGGTACTCTCTCTGAAGTGAATTCTCGTGAGCTTAAATATTCAGAGGAGCTTTCTTTGACCCGCTTGAAAAAAGCCAGACTTCAACGGAAAGAACAAGAATTGCAGTTGGCTTTAGACGAAACGAGGCGGGAATCAGCCGACTTACAACGATCAATCAAGCACCTTCGTCAATCGGCCGAAACTCCCAAGGCTAAACTTCTAGATTCACGGAAGAATGCTTCTTACTTCGCCATGAGATCCGGTTTTAACGATCATATTCTTGGCATTTTCCAAGAGAAATGGGCTGAGACTCAATCTCTAGTTGCTCATCTGGACTCAGTTATTGAAAGCCTTGGGGCCAGACATACTGCCTGTGTTTTACCTCAGCCGGATGTATTCCCCCTGGATCTATCGAAGGTTGAATCTTCTAAATCTCATGATATTCCTTCTTCTTCGAAAGCTCCTGCAGGTATTCCCTCATTCTTCTTCGTGTTATTATTATGCTTATTTGTTTCTTATGCCCACAACTCACCTTTGTTCTTTTTTCTGTAGGGAAATCTGCCACTTCCCTTCATACATCCGATCCTCTGCCACCTCATGGTTCTACTGACGCCGGTCTAGTACATGTTCATCCCTTGTCTTGCCGCGCGCCACAGACTCCTTCTTCTGCCGTGGACTCAATTCCAAGAGTAGACCCTTCGCCTTCCACTGGCCCTCAGATTGGTGCTCTGCAAGGCCTGGATGAAGATGTGTAGTTTGACGATAGCGAGGACCATTAGATGAATTTTTCCTTCTCTTTATTTTTTTTATTTTTTATATAGGATGATATTTTGTAAATATTTATATTAAATCATCCTTCTGGGTGCCAATTTATTAGCCCTTTTTCAGCTACTTGTACTGGCCTTGATCAGCCAATTTTTGAACTTATATCGGCCGATATATACCTTTAGATCCGTATCTTCACTGTGATTTTCCAAATCCGATTCGAATTTTTTATTCTGTCATCAAATATGTATCTTACCAGAAATCCCATGATTTTCGGTCTTCTTTATGGCTATTTTCTGAGTGGTACCAGCTTTATCGGGACTCAGCTGAAACGCCTTCCCATAAATAGTTTTTAATATTGACCGTTTCTTCCGCTGGGTATTTATTTTCCTCTTATAAATACCTAGCTCCCTTGGGTTCTTCCTTCCATCACCTCCTCCTTTTTCATTAATCCATAGCAATATGGGTTTCCCTTTTCTCCCAATGGATCCCTTATCACTTGTGTCCCCATGGTACTCTATTGATGTCTTTATGCAAGGATTTCCAGATGTGGTACGAAAACCCTTCGCATATGCGGCACGAGCTCAGCTAATATCCTTGTCACCATATTCATATGGAAGAGGATCTCTGATTGTTTTTTTCCAAATGAAGGTCTCGACGGTTATGCGAACAGAGTGCTTTTCTACTTTATGGTTGCATATCTGGTCGGACTTTGTCTAATGAAGAACCCAATTCTCTTAGTGGTTCCTCCATTTTCTCTTTTTCCCACTGATGCACCCTGTGAAACCACACTTATACAAGCTTAAATTGTACCACAATATGTCCAAAATGAGTGCATTTTACCTTAATTTATTGCACTTTTAGGTGTATTTCATGTGTTTTTATTTTTCAAGTGATCATGGTTAGATTTGGCTTATTGAGGTTAAATTTACCATGTTTTTATGTGTTTTTAATAAGACTTTGGCAAACCTAATGCATTGCAATGTTGTTTCAGGCATTTAAATGATGAAGAGCGATGTTCGGAAGCTTTATTTTGGAAAATAAGGAATATTTAATGTGATATGTGCCAAGATTCAGACTTAGGAAAAAAAAAAGAAAAAGAAAAAAAAAAGTTGAAATCTTCCCAGAATGCTCCGCACAGGCATGACGGAGCCTAAACTGCCTTCCGAGCACCGCATCAGGCACCGCTTCAACACTTAGAAAAATTTCAGAGGTGAAAAAGCTTCAGAATGCACCACACCTTCTTGGCGGTGCCTAAAACCCCTTTCAAGCGCCACTTTTTGCACCGCAGCAGAATTTTTAGAAAATGTCAGGATGCGCCGCAGCTCCTTGGTGGCGCCGAAAACCTCTTTTGAGCAACACTTTTTGCGCCACAGTCGCGGTTGAGCAGTTTTCTAACCTCCCGAACACGGTTTTAAGGCCCGTTTCTCTTCATTTTTCGAAGGCAGACTCATCCCAGACTCATATTTTTCGACAGAAAAGCTCCGCAACTTTGGAGAAGAAGACCAATAACACCGAACCATGCCGGAGGAAGTGATCAGAGCGTCTTCTCTGACTGTGTTCTTCGCATTCTAGGTGTTGTCTTTCTTTTTCTCGCTTTGTAATGTTTAGGATTTGCTTTTAAACATAATTTTCTACTGTTTCCATGTTTGTAAACGGATTTCTATGTTGTTCGTGTTAAAAGTATTCTAGAACGGGAGTTCAGAATCACTTTTAAAGTACGAATTTATGTTTTATGGAAGTATAATAAATGTCGATGTTTATCTGTGTAATCTGGATTAATCTGCAAGAACTGTTAGAATTTGAATTTGGATTATGTATTGGATGCCTGCAATTGATCGATGATTATGTTTTGGCAAAAATTTTGAAATCTGCATTTTTAATCTGCTAATCTGAAATGATCGATCATTCTGCATATTCTGTCTACATTAATCTGATAACAATCCTAATCTGTTCACATTCTAAATTTAGTATTAAAATCCATTTTACCATATTTTATCAATATTTTACCATAATTGTTAGATTATTTACACTATTCTGCATATTTAAATGTTAGAATCTAATCTGTATGATTTCTGCTTTGCTAAATCGGGAGATAAAAAGTGGAAATTAGATTTTAGTACCGGTCTTGGGAATAAATCATATTAAAATAGATTTTGGCATGTACACGCTGATTTGGGAAATGAAATGTGTCGTTTAATCACAATAGGAAAATTTGTATGCTTGGGAAAGACTCAAATTTATGCCTAGACTGATGATTGCAGAATGTTAGATAATTTAATTTGCTTCCATGAAGTCTGTTTTTACAAATTATGAAATTTAGGAAATTGTTATATTTTTAATCTTTATAAAATTATTAATTCTGCTGAATTTGATCTTTTTAGACATTGGAAAATGCTAAATCATTATGCAATTTCACTCTTATATAAAGATGGCAAGTTCTAAAATATTACAAGCATATATCTTATCTTTATTTTTATTATTTTAGATTTTTAACTTGCTTTATTTTTAAATAAATTGCTATCATTTTAATTTAATCACCATTAGAATTAAACAAACTCTTTTCAAAATATAATATATATTATCAATGAACTTAAAATGACTAAGTTTTCTCCAGAATGAATTAATATTCTGAATTCCCTTGGGTTCGACCCGGTATTCACCGGTTTTTATTACTTGATGACAACCATCCGCTTGTGGTAAAATATGAGTAGTGAAAATCACCCCATCAAGTTTTTGGCGCCGTTGCCGGGGAATTATTGTGAAAATTATGTTGTTTTAAGTTCATTTGAATATATTTATGTTATTTCTAGTTTTTAAATATTGTTATAACTTTTTGCTATTCTATGTCGTGCAAGGGCATCGAGCTAAATCAGTGTGTGATCCTGAAATTTGAAAGAATATTGGGTTTCTCATCTAAAAAAGAGGAAGACTTGCAAGAGAACAAGTGTGAGGATCTCGGCGAGGTGCATGCAGCATATATAATTGAGGATTTCAAATGGCTAGCTTCGATTGAAAAGCCACCTACACGTTATTTAAAGGTATTACCAATACACTTGAGGTACGTATTTCTTAATAAATTAGATTACTTTTAATTAATTGCATTACATCAAGTGTTGAGAACGGATGCTAGAGCTAAAGTTTGAGATTAAATTCCACTTCTTGACAACAATACAACTTTAATGAGTTTTTTTTAAGGGAATGCTGATATTACACAATGTTTATCAATAATTCTCCTATGATTGCATTACCTTTATTTAAATTGTTGTATAAAGATGTGCAATTTGCCCTTATAACTCATGAATGACAGGATCATGGAAGTGCACCCACCATTTAGAGCTTAAATTTAAAAAAATGGTGCATTTGTCTTTGAAAGCTAATTAGGAAATGGAATTCATATACTGCCGTTGCATGCTTAGTAATAGTTTTTTTTTAAATCTTTTGCTTAATATGTTTGATTTTCTTTTATTTTAGTTTATATGCTTTATTTTACAATAAAAAAAATGGTTCTTGTTAAAAAAAATTGGTTCTTGCATGATTTTCATTATATGTAATTTGAAGTGATTCTTATGCATTTGAAATGAGACGAGACAAGAAAGGAAGTGATCAATAATTGAAAGAATTTTTGTGGTGATTTAAGTAGAATAGGAGAAAGGCTGAAATAAATTGATAGAGGGATTGACGAAAACGAACAGAATTTCATAGATATTTATAGGGGATGATTAGAACTAATTAGGGTAGTTTTACTAAACAGATGAATAGGAATATGGATGCAATATTAGGTTTCATTTAAACAAATCACGCAGTGTATTTTTGCTACAAAGTCTGTACAAATACTGAGTTTTAGATGCCACTCTTCGTAAATGGTTTTCAAAAA
The DNA here is from genome assembly GCA_030278955.1 of Hygrophila difformis. Classification (NCBI taxonomy): domain Eukaryota; kingdom Viridiplantae; phylum Streptophyta; class Magnoliopsida; order Lamiales; family Acanthaceae; genus Hygrophila; species Hygrophila difformis. The sequence continues at coordinate 52,181,473 of JAOANR010000009.1, forward strand.
CTCAGTTAAGCACCGAAAGTAGCACAAAGAAGGCATTTTGGGTTTCATTCATACTAATAATGCATAAAAACTTGTTTGAGCACCACATGTAGTATTAAATGGAATCGTTGGGTTTGTGCCAAACTTGAATTTTTACAAAAGTCCATTTTAATTCATCTCCAATTAGCTCAAATTTAATCATAGATCTTCTAATTGGGCTTAAAAACCTACCCATTTAATGTAAACCTTAAAATAATAATAATAATAATAGTAGTAATAAAATAGTCATCTCCGTCCTGTTCTCTCTTTCACTGTCCTCTCTCTATTGAATCTCACAACCGCAGTCATCATCCTCAATTACCTTTCCACCACAGTTCCTTTAAAATAAATAAATAAATAAAAATAAAAAATTATAATAAAAATAAAATAATAAAAATATGTTTTTGTTTGTCTTTATTATCATATTTATGGTTTATGCATGTCTTTATTTTCATTTTATGTCACGTTATGCTTATTTGTTAAGGTTTTTAATTTTGTTAATAAAATATGCCCACCATATTTCTAATTTAATAATTAAGTAGTAAATGTTATGTAACACCCCGGTTTTTGGTCACCCAGGTCGGGATGTCACCGCCACACCTCCCTAGCAAGACACGGTTTCTCCGAGCTTGCTAAAGAGATGCAAGGCTATGGTTTTTCAGAATTTAAACATTCAAACAGCCCGTTTATATATAATTTAAAAATAGTACATCAAAGTTGCAGCGGAGAATAATATTTACATAAGTATAATGCAGCGGAATTTAAATATAGCCAACACGGCCAGAATACGGGTTAAACAGGCCCGTTCATGCAATTTCTAGTCTAACGTATCATTTACAAATAAAGCATTTCCCCAAAATTTCCCATGAATGCATATGAAGATGCATATTCTTCGGCTCTGAAAGAAACAGGAAAAAAAATACGGTTTTGGTCAGCACTACGTGCTGAGTAAGTTAACACGTACAAGATTATGAGGTTTCAAAGCCTTTATTTAAATTTAATGAAAACATGTGCATAATTTAAATAATTCATGTAATCGCATAATTTAGAAATATGGATTCATAAGATCATCATATAGCTTGCAACGTAATAAATTGCTATAAATTTAACAGCACAATTTAATACAGATTTAATTTGGAATTCTCGCAACTTCTCGTTTCATATCTTTTACAGATCACCACCGCTAGGGCTCTTATATCCGCCAGCCTTACGCCTGGGCTCTTATGTCCACAGGTATCATGGTCGATCTTCTAATTAGAGTTAATCCGTCCGCTAGCCATACGATCACTGTTTCGCTAGGGCTCTTACGTCAACCTAGACATACACTTGGGCTCTTATGTCCCAAGCCGCAGAGAACATTGACAGTATCTAGCTTAGTCATAACCCGAAATATTTTAATCTTCTCGTTTCGTGTATCGTATTTCAAAGTATTTCTACCCGTTTCAACCTCAAAGGTTAATTTCACCGTTTCAATAAGATTTCAAGTTTTGACTCGGTCAACCACAGTTTGCTCTAAAAATTGTCTAAAATCAGATTTACTTTCAAAAATTCCGAAATTTCACGACTGACTCCAAAACGTCGAGATCTAAAACTTTTGTGTTTTAACTTTTTCGATCCGAGATACCTAAATAGGTCAAAAACGCTAATTTTCACAGAAGTGCTGTTCTGTCCGAATTTCATATAACTCAGTTTAAAGATTTCGAATTATACCATAGCAATTCAACTCCAAATTTAATGAAATTTTGCAGAGATCATCTTAAGACAATTATCTACAACTTTCATGTTCGGCTAAAGATCTAATTCGGCCTAGAACTCTAGTCAAAAACGTCAACAAGTTCGAATCTATGTTCTGTCCGGTTTTCAAGATCCGATTCTAACCAGTTCGGTTTGGGTGGAATTTCTTATATCAAATCATCACGAAAATTTCTGAAATTTCACGGAGGTATTCATAATGTATAGATCTACAACTCTTATGTTCAACGCCAAGCCTAGATCGGTCTAAATCTAAGGTAGAAATCACCAACAAGTTCAAATAAAGAATCTTCCATCGTTTCAAGATCTAAATCTAAAGCAGGCTCGTTTACGATCCGTTTTGGATATCAAAACACGATGAAAAATTATGAAATTTTTACAGAAGCTAGATCTATGTCTTAGGAATGTTTTTCGTGTTTTAAGTTTTCTCGTTTGAACACTTTAAGGGGTTCGAATAAATTCGACAAAAACGCTGCGCCGGTGTAGACAGATTTTAGATAGGGTTCCATTACATTTATATGTTCAAATCTTTTAACAACCCAAAACCAAAGTAAGCGTTAACTTACAGATTGTTGAGCGTCCGGGATCGTCTATTCGAAGGCGTGGCTTCCAGTCCACCGTTTCTCCTCTCCGTTCGTCGGGTTCTACGATCTAGATCCAATACGGGGTGTAGAAAGAAAAAGGAGATGATTAGGATTCGTTTTCGAATCGTTTATTGAATAAAGATTGGATCGAGACTTACCACGACTATGGAGATCTGTAGAGAAACTCGTCCAACAGCGTTCGTCTTGGTTTCGTGCCTCCGACGACTCCAGATTTAGGGTTTCGAACGTATAGAATGTGGTAGGGTTTTGTAAACTTGTTTGGGGCTCCCAAGGGCTTTATTTATAGATTTCCCAAGCCCTAGGGCGTCCAACATCTGACCTAAAGGTCTTGGGTCGAGAGACGTTCAACCGAAAGTCGAAAAATCCGCGTTCGGGCGAGAGATTCACGCAACGGGCGAATCTGTCAAGTGGCGCGGTCGTGGCGCGGTCTTCCCTCTTCACCGCGCGGCCACCGCGCGACTCTCGCCTGGACTTCGGTCCGGGCGGGTCGTGCGATCCGTCGTGCTTTTCCGCCTCTCTTTCGGGTTTCTATCCCTCTATGCTCCCGAATTCCGATTCCCGGGGTATATTCGGGCTCCGATTTCCTATCCTAATTTTATTCGGACCTAAATTTATGTTTGGACTCGAGTTATTGAGTCCATCGATGTCGGGTCCCCGTGTAACCATTTATTCAATTAAATTGCCTTCGGCTTCCCGGGTTCTCGGAATTTTGTTTCATTTTTAATTTAAATTCCATTTCTCATCTTCTATGATTCTTTATTCATTTATCATGTTTATTATATTTATTTATTTATTTATTTATTTTATTGTATTTATTTTATGTTGGAAAATTCTCGGGTATTACATGTTATGTGGTGAAAGTAGAAGTTGAAATGTACTCGATAATTGAAGCTGAAATTGAGGCTCAAGAACCCTAGCTTCTCAAATTTGGGGATTTCTTGTTAAAGTGCTTCAAAGCTTCAATCTGGGGTAAGTATAGCTATTCTAGTTCAATAATCCGTCCAATTTTGTGATTTGGAATGCATTATTGTTGGTATTTGTGTTGTTGCTATGATTTTGGGTTTATTAGAATGTGGGATTAAAATTGGTTTAAGTGTATAAATCCTTGTTTAAAATGAACAATATGAGAGTTAGAACATATTTTCAAGCCCTATGCCAAAATTTATAGAGTGTTATAAAATTTCATATTACAGCTCTTTGGAAAATGGTATTACAGTATCTGAAATCTGAAATTTTCTTATAAAAACGTGTTGAAATAACATGTTTAATCTTTTAAGTTGATATATGAATATTGTTAACCATGTTGTTTTAATCTACATTAATAACTTTGGTAACATTAAAGCTTGAAACCTCATGTTTTTCTAATTTATGAAAAATAAACATTTTTATTATAAAAACTCATCCTATCAATTTTTAACTAAAAAGGCAAACTTATGATATTTAAAACAATAAACTAAAAGTTCTTGATCATTAATTCGAATCATTAATAAGAAATAGTTTGCTAATTTGGTAGCTTTAAGCATTAAATCTGAGATTTTTAACAAAAAAGGAGTTGTTATAACTTAAAATTGTGTTCTTTTTAATAATAAGTTTTAAGTTCTAAAAAGTGATTTTCTTAAATTTGTAAGAAATTTAGAACTTATAGCTTGTAAAATAAAATATATTGGTGTTGTTTAGATCCCACATTCTAGGTTGATATATGTTTGCTTTATATATTGCACTTAAGTTAAACTTTTGGTTTAAACTTAAGTGTGAGGATGGAGAGCAGTGCATATATTTAACACTAACTCGAAGTTTTTGTGTAACCAGGTTCCACAAATAATGTATAAGAAATACCTTTGTTACTTGGTTGGATGCTTTTGCTATGAATATTGGTTTGCTCTGCTATGCACTACTTAGTGGTTTATTGTATTTAATATGGTGAGCATGTGGTTAAGTTTATATTTATGTTTAACTTATGTTTATGTATGTTTTTAATTCTAATAAAATAGCTCTTACTTGAATCATGTTAAACTGGAATGTTGTGAGCTGTTGATTTGATAACAGGAAAGTAAATAACCATGACAATTGATGAAAAAGCGGGATTAATGTTGTTGAAGTGTCGAATCTTTATGATTTTACACAATGCAGGTATTAAAATCAAGAAATTATGATGTATAGATCATATTAAAAAGCTGAAAATTTTTATCTATTTAAAAAAGTATGATCTAATTCAGTCTAACTTTTTAAATACATGCTATATTCTTATTTTTGAAATTAAAAAGTTTTAATCCTATATTTTAAATCTTTCATTATGCACTTAAACTCAACTGGTAGTTCAGTTTAAGTGTGAGGATGGAGGAGTTTCTATTATGATCACATTCCCGAAATTCTTCATCAACAGGTCCATTTAGTTTATTCAATGTATAAATCATTTATTTAATACATAATACAGGGTTGAGTTATAATAAAGAATGAGGGTATACTTTGCTATAGTTGTTGGCATTTTGCTGTAAATTTTGCTTAAGAACTTATGATGTTTTGCTTTTGGTGAATTCTGAAATTTATTATCGATCAAATCTGCCCATACTTCTTAAAGTTGCTGGAAATTGTTGTTAAAATGTTATAATTTGAGTTATGGATAGTGTTTTATGATTCTGATTACTTTGGAATTCCCATATGCACTAACAATCATATTTTCTTGAGTAATTGTTATATATACCTATTAGAAGCAGGATATGCCAACAAAGGAGCAAGATGACAGACGTGATGATGAATGAAAATCAAATTCCTAAACATTCCAGGTGTGATCTTTTCATGTTTTATGTTTACTGATTTGAATGGAATAAATTTGTAAGAGCTTAGTTATGTTTTTAATATTTCCCTATGCTTTAGAATAAATATGGTAAATGCTTTAGGTTGGATATATTGAATATGTTAGATTAAATTGTGTTTTCACAGTGTGCTATTATTTGAATTACCACATCACAGCCAATCTTAAGAGAAATCTGAATAAGTCTAACTGTTCTGCTTAGATCCGATTTTACAACTTAATGAGCATTATGATTCTTAGTTTAAAGTCCTAGACTTTGTTAAATTGTCATGCTAGTTGTTCGAACTTTGGTGACGATTCTACTTACCTTGCAGAAAGCTTTTTGATTAATTAGACTGGTTTACTTGTTATGTGGAGAGTCATCATTATTTTTATAAGAATATGCTCGTTCCATGTCTCCTTAAATGCTTAATTATAAATAAAGTCAGAGTAAAACCCCTATATATATAAAAAAAAATCAGCAATTAAATTTTGCAAAAAGAAAAAAAAAGAGAAAAGGAAAAATTAGAAAATGCAAGATCAAAAAAAAAAAAAGAGAAAATGTTGAATAAAGGGGTATTAAACAGAATAATTATAAACTCTTGACTATATGACTGGCACGTATTCTTAGACATGAGTAGCTTTTGGAATTCAACCGTCTACATCTCAGCCAAAGTGTCTTAGAATAATTGTGAAACCGAGTCATTAATTGAGCATATTTGAAGACGGGAATAGAAAAACATATTTACATTATCCACTCTCCCATTTCTAGTTGCTATGTGTGATTAATCTGCTTTTTGTACTGTAAGTACTTTGGATATCTGGTTTTGACAACTGATGCATGACAATTTACCTTGTTCTAGCACATTAAACCTTTGAACCCTTTTAGCTCATTGCGTTGTTGAAATATATGATTTGGCAGAACTATAGTGACTTCATCTTTATTATCTTGATTGACATGTTGATGTGTTAATTAATTTCATTGCTCAAGGGACGAGCAATACTTAAGTGTGAGGATGTTGATGCACCCTGTGAAACCACACTTATACAAGCTTAAATTGTACCACAATATGTCCAAAATGAGTGCATTTTACCTTAATTTATTGCACTTTTAGGTGTATTTCATGTGTTTTTATTTTTCAAGTGATCATGGTTAGATTTGGCTTATTGAGGTTAAATTTACCATGTTTTTATGTGTTTTTAATAAGACTTTGGCAAACCTAATGCATTGCAATGTTGTTTCAGGCATTTAAATGATGAAGAGCGATGTTCGGAAGCTTTATGTTGGAAAATAAGGAATATTTAATGTGATATGTGCCAAGATTCAGACTTAGGAAAAAAAAAGAAAAAAAAAAGAAAAAAAAAGAAAAAAAAAAGTTGAAATCTTCCCAGAATGCTCCGCACAGGCATGGCGGAGCCTAAACTGCCTTCCGAGCACCGCATCAGGCACCGCTTCAACACTTAGAAAAATTTCAGAGGTGAAAAAGCTTCAGAATGCACCACACCTTCTTGGCGGTGCCTAAAACCCCTTTCAAGCGCCACTTTTTGCACCGCAGCAGAATTTTTAGAAAATGTCAGGATGCGCCGCAGCTCCTTGGTGGCGCCGAAAACCTCTTTTGAGCGCCACTTTTTGCGCCACAGTCGCGGTTGAGCAGTTTTCTAACCTCCCGAACACGGTTTTAAGGCCCGTTTCTCTTCATTTTTCGAAGGCAGACTCATCCCAGACTCATATTTTTCGACAGAAAAGCTCTACAACTTTGGAGAAGAAGACCAATAACACCGAACCATGCCGGAGGAAGTGATCAGAGCGTCTTCTCTGACCGTGTTCTTCGCATTCTAGGTGTTGTCTTTCTTTTTCTCGCTTTGTAATGTTTAGGATTTGCTTTCCATGTTTGTAAACGGATTTCTATGTTGTTCGTGTTAAAAGTATTCTAGAACGGGAGTTCAGAATCACTTTTAAAGTACGAATTTATGTTTTATGGAAGTATAATAAATGTCGATGTTTATCTGTGTAATCTGGATTAATCTGCAAGAACTGTTAGAATTTGAATTTGGATTATGTATTGGATGCCTGCAATTGATCGATGATTATGTTTTGGCAAAAATTTTGAAATCTGCATTTTTAATCTGCTAATCTGAAATGATTGATCATTCTGCATATTCTGTCTACATTAATCTGATAACAATCCTAATCTGTTCACATTCTAAATTTAGTATTAAAATCCATTTTACCATGTTTTATCAATATTTTACCATAATTGTTAGATTATTTACACTATTCTGCATATTTAAATGTTAGAATCTAATCTGTATGATTTCTGCTTTGCTAAATCGAGAGATAAAAAGTGGAAATTAGATTTTAGTACCGGTCTTGGGAATAAATCATATTAAAATAGATTTTGGCATGTACACGCTGATTTGGGAAATGAAATGTGTCGTTTAATCACAATAGGAAAATTTGTATGCTTGGGAAAGACTCAAATTTATGCCTAGACTGATGATTGCAGAATGTTAGATAATTTAATTTGCTTCCATGAAGTCTGTTTTTACAAATTATGAAATTTAGGAAATTGTTATATTTTTAATCTTTATAAAATTATTAATTCTGCTGAAATTGATCTTTTTAGACATTGGAAAATGCTAAATCATTATGCAATTTCACTCTTATATAAAGATGGCAAGTTCTAAAATATTACAAGCATATATCTTATCTTTATTTTTATTATTTTAGATTTTTAACTTGCTTTATTTTTAAATAAATTGCTATCATTTTAATTTAATCACCATTAGAATTAAACACACTCTTTTCAAAATATAATATATATTATCAATGAACTTAAAATGACTAAGTTTTCTCCAGAATGAATTAATATTCTGAATTCCCTTAGGTTCGACCCGGTATTCACCGGTTTTTATTACTTGATGACAACCATCCGCTTGTGGTAAAATATGAGTAGTGAAAATCATCCATCACCCACCACCTTGGCTGTTTGCCTCGGTTGTACCCCTCCTCATCTTATCTGAGATCGTGCGGAGGCTGTACCTGAGTTCGATTTCTATATCTGGGACGTTGTACCTTTCTTTCTAGCGCTCCTAGAGATTGAGGCTTGGTGGTTGGGTCAATCGGCGCTGCTACTCTTTTGTAAGCGGTCTCGCTACCGCTTTTGGTTCCGCCGATGTATCTTAGCTGCGTTATACAAGGCTGGGTTATTGAACATAATCCTCCAGGTCCTTTTTTAGGACCTTTCCCTTGTATATGCCAGCATAGATTAGGACATTTCCCTTGTATGTTATAATTTCGGACTATCGATGCCGCTTTCGACCGAAGTAGTTCCCTTTGTAATGTTCGTCATTGGAATAAAATGTTTATTTTTTTTGCTTAATCTCAAACTGAAGCATAATATTTCTTCATATATCTTGCATTAACTGGAGTTGTCATTTGCTCTCCAATTTCGTCCACCAACATGTATGCTCCACTTGGCAACTTCGTCTGAACAATAGATGGCCCATCCCAATTGGGGCTCCACTTTCCTAATCGGCTATCCTTTTGTTTGGGTGGCCATATGACTTTCCATACTAAATCACCAACTTCAAATCGCTTAACACGGATTCTCTTATTGTACCAATCTTCTGTAAATTCTTGAATGCTTGTACCCGATCGGAATTAATATCTAATAATTCATCCTTCATTGACTGATCGCACTGTTCGGCCGACAACAAGTCCGCTTGACTTGTTCCCAAGGTCGGCACTGTTATTTCGGCTGGGAGTACTGCATCCATCCCATATGTCAGGCGAAATGGTGTAAACCCAGCGGCTAAAGTCTTGGCATTTCGATAGGCCCATAATGCTTCGGACAACTTTTCATGCCACTTCCTTGATTGATCCTTGATCATCTTCTTTATGATCCCTATCAATTGCTTATTTGTGGCCTCTGCTTGCCCATTTCCCTGTGGATAATATGGTGATGAATGTACGATCTTTATTTCATATTCGTCTGCAAAGGCCTTAATCTTTTCTCCCACAAACACAGTTCCTCTATCAGTTAGGATTGTCTGTGGAATTCCAAACCTATAAATCAGTTGTTTCTTAATGAACTCAATGACCTCTTCTTGGGAAATGCTGACATATGCTTGTGCTTCGGCCCACTTTGTGAAATAGTCTGTGGCCACTAGCACATACTAATGCATTTTTGAAGAAGATGGATGAATTTTTCCAATAATATCCATAGCCCATCCTCGGAATGGCCATGGTCTAATCATAATATGCAATTCTTCGGCCGGTAACTTCTGGATCGGCCCATGTTTCTGAAATTCACGACATCCTTTCGCATATCTTTCACAATCCATTCCCATATTCGGCCAGTAGTATCCTAGCCGAATGATACTCCATTTCATTGATTTTCCAGCACGATGTGAGCCACAGATTCCTTCGTGTACTTCTCCCATCACTCTCTTAGCGTTTTCTTCTCCTACGCATCGGAGTAATACTCCATCAATGGCTCGCTTAAAGAGTAATAATCCTCCTATTACTATATAATCCATTGCCTTCCTCTTTTCGGCTGGGTTAGCTTTGGCTGGATCCTCTAAAATTCGAGCTAACTCTTTATCCATTTGGCCTTCTCAGTTTCGGTCAAACATATCTCCATATTCCCTACTTCGGGCATTAGCCGATATCTTGCTGCATGCTGAGCTAGCTCATTAGCCAATTCGTTCTCTCTCCTCGGAATATATTCAAAGTATACTTCATCAAACTCTTCTAATAACACAATTGCCTCTTCGTACAATCCGATTAGCTATGAACTCTTAACAGAAAAATCCCAAAGTAATTATTGAATAACCACTTAAGAATCCCCCTTGATCACTATGGCTTTGACCTCTTCGTCAATCAACTGTCGTAACCCCGAGATCAATGCCTTGTATTCTGCCTGGTTGTTAGTGTAGGACTTATGCAATTGCACATAGTACTTGTATACCATGCCCTCGGGTGTATGTAGTGTAAAACCTGCTCCAACCCCTGAAGCAGCTTTGGAGCCATCGAACATCATCGTCCACGGATGTAGGAATACTATTCCTATTTCGTCCACTCCTTTCGGCCGAATTCCCTCTTCAATATCTCTAGATATCGGAGACATTGGGTGGTCGGCCAGAAAGTCGGCTACAATTTGTCCCTTCATAGCCTTTAATGGTTGGTATTTCAAATCATATGGATTTAATTTCATGGCCCATTTAGCCATTCTTCGACTGCTGATTGGATCATCCATCATGATCTTGACTATGTCAACCGAAGCCATTACCATTACCTGCTTTGGCTGAATATAATATTCCAGCTTTTGGCATGCATGATAAAGACTTAAACACAATTTATGAATCGGCGAGTACCTAAGTTCTTCATCTTTAAGAATTCTGCTCAAGTAGTAAATCGCCCCATCTCTACCTTCCTCATCTTCTTGAGCCAATAATGCTCCTATGGACTCTTCGGCTGCAGCTATATATAGCTTCAATGGTCGGCCGAGGACAGGAGGGACCAACACGGGTGGGTTGATTAGAGCCTGTTTCAGTTGTTCAAAGGCTCTTTGTTGGTCAGCTCCCCAGTTGAATTCTTCTTCCTTCTTTAATCTTAGCAGATCGGTTAATGGTTTCCCTTTCCCGACTGCATTTGCCAAGAATCTTCTCAGAAAACCGATCTGACCTAAGAATTTCTGCAGACTCTTCCTGTCATGAGGAGGTTTGGCTTCCTGGATTGCCTTAGCCTTAGTTTTGTTTGCATCAACTTCTATACCTTTGTTATGCACCAAGAACCCTAAGAAATTCCCTGTTTGTACTCCAAAAGCACATTTGGCTGGATTCATCTTAACTCCATGCAGCCTCATTCTTGCAAACACTCTTCTCATATCGACCAAATGGCTCTCCACATCTTTGGATCGGACCATGACATCGTCGGTGTAGACTTCTACACAATCCCCTATTAGGTCATGAAAGACATAATTCATGGCCCTTTGATAAGTGGCTCCTGCATTCTTCAGACCGAATGGCATTACTACATATTCGTAAATCCCAATAGCTCCAGGGCATCTGAATGCAGTCTTGTGTACATCTTCTTTAGCCATAAAGATTTGATTATATCTGGAATATTCATCCATAAAAGATAACATCCCTTGCTTTTCGACCGAATCAATTAACAAATCAACAATGGGCATCATATATTCATCTTTGGGAGTGGCTATATTGAGATTTTTGAAATCAATACAAACTCTCAACTTCCCATTCTTCTTTATTACAGGTACAATATTTGACAACCATTCTACATACTTAGCTGGCCTAACAAATCCGGCCGCTAACAATTTCTCTATTTCTTCCTTGATTTTTGGAACTATTTCGGGCGCTCCCCTCCTGACCGGCTGTTTGTGCGGCCTAAATCCTTCCTTGATAGGTAGCCTGTGCTCCACAATTGATTTTTCTAATCCAGGCATTTCCGTATAATCCCATGCAAAAAAATCTTTGAACTCAATTAGTACTTCTCTGAATCGGCTGGTCATGTGTTGATCTAGGTTTGCACTAACTAGAATCTCTTTTGGATGTTCTTCTGTGCCAACATTGACCATTTTCAGAGGATCTAGCGCTTTGAAGTCTGGTGTCTGCTTTGGGATAGCGTCCATGAGTTCACTCCATCTTGCCTTCTCGCTCGTAGATTCGAGTTCGGCCGATTCGAACTCAGTTATTTCTTTGGTGTCTTCGTCCATCATTTTCCTTCTTCTACAACTGGCCGTATGTCGGCTTGATATCTGAATTCGAAGCAAAGCCCGAACGGATCTAAGGAAGCAAGTTGGATGGCTGATTGATCATGGATTTTCTGGTTAGTTTCTATTGTTATTGTTCCTTTTTATGAGTATATATATTCTTTGGCTAGAATCGGCATGAGATAAAAGCAGCTATAACACTAAACAATCGGACTGGGCCTCCAAAAGTATGTCATGTTCAATCCTAAAAAACCCTCTGCTAAAAAATGTCATAGAGAAATTCGTCCAATCACATTCGACCACCTCTGGATATCGATCCCCTACCATCGCTAAAAATGGTTGTATGGGTTGTTCGTATAACACCGCATCGATTCGTCCGACAGAGCTGACCGGGAATGGAGGTTGGTCACCATCTACTCCCTCCACTGTGCCTTCGTTCTTCCAGAACCATATTTTCTGATGAAGGGTTGATGGCAAACACCTAGCGGTATGTATCCAGCACCTGCCTAATAAGGCCGCATATGGGACCTCAACATCCACTACGAAAAACAAGTCGGAATTGAGATCGTTCCGACTGTGACATCCACTAGAATGCATCATTCGATCGCAGTCTGTGCTCCCACAAAGCTTAATACTTTCATTCTTGTGGGTAACAAGTCTTCCCTAGTTCGGCCGATCTTAGCCAAAGTAGATAACAACATAATGTTCACAGTTGCTCCACCATCAACAAACATACTCCTCAATGGCCTCCCATTTACCCAGCCTTTAACATAAAGGGGCCTCACATGCTGAGACATCTTTGTAGTTGGAGGTAAGATCGTACTTGGCTGAGCCTCTGGGAAGAAAGCTTTATACCCTTCTTCAATAATCTTATCACCTTCGGCCTCTGGCCGAAGCGCTTCTAACTTGGCGAAACAGAAGTCCACAACAGGCAACGGGCTCTTCTTCACCGAAATACTCACCTTCTTTCTGACAGAACACCACAGCTGGTTCTCTATCGGACCAATACTCTTCATTGCTCGCTGTGGTCGCGCCTACCATGTTGGCACTAGACCCAAAGTCGAACTTGAATTGTCCAATTGAAAAAGTCTCATTATTTGGGACAATGGACCTCTTAGGCTTCCATTCCCTTGTTCGTACTGGTCTAGGCTTCCACTCTTCTTTCGGCTCTAGACGGTCATTATCGGCCTTAAGCTCATTTTCTTTCGGCCGAAATTCCTTCTTATGTTTGAGCCGATCTTCATCATTTTCGGCTCACAGTTTCTCTCTCTTCTGCTTTCGGCTGATTTCAGACGAGCCGAAAACATTTAATTGAAAATTCTTCCCTCGGATGAAGAACAGTCATTCAGGAAGTCTTCTTCTATGTGCATCATTTCGTACTCTTCCTCATAAGTCATGCCTGCTTTCAACCGCTGTATTCTTCTCTTAAACGTATGATATGATCCCTTCCCCTTTGGTACGATCGCATCATTTGCCCTCCAAGCCGAGGTCTCAAATCGGCTATGGCCGAAATGCCTCTGATTTGGAGTGTTTTTGACCCATTGACCAACCTGAGTATTAGCTGGTGGTCTTCTAAACTTCTTCATCATCGGAGATACAACTTCTTCAGGGACTAAAATCTGTATTACTGTCTTTCCATTCCTTTATCGGCCGTAAGCTTCATCTCCGAATCCCAACCATTGGTAATTATCTTCAAAGTTGGCTTTTCCCTTTCTTCCTTGAGTTCCAACTTTTCTCGACCCTCCGACCGCTTGATCCATTCTTTGACCTCATAGTCGCCTAATCGGTCGAAAACATCTGAGACCTTTTCTTTTTCCTTTTGGGGAGAACCCAATCGTCTCCATACTCCCGTCTTTTTCTGAACAGATGGTTGGACTCCCAGCCGATCGTATACAGACCCTTTGCTGGTCGATGGTTGAAACTTTTGACAATTTCTCACTAGAGTATTTTCAAAAATAAAATAATAAAGAATCCCGGTTTAGGTTTTAGTTAAAGAAACCAATTTATGAAGATGGAGTTGGGATTAAGGATATATTTAGCTTGTCACGTTTTTATTACTCATGTTAAAAAACTGTGGCCCGAAAGCGCACGGTGTCAAAAATTGCAGTAATTTATAGGAAAAACCGGATCGTTCACTGGAGGATGTGCGATAGAAGCAGGTCCCACACCGTTTTATCAGATTTTCCACTCGTATTGCTCTAATCAGTTTAAGGGTTTGAAACTATCATCTACTGACATAATTTAATCTAAGCTAGGAAGGTTGATAAATTTATCCTACAAAGCATATTAAAACTGTTCTAGAAAGCATATAGATCTATAATAAAAAGCAATTAAAACTAGGTCTAAGAAAGCAGTTAAGATTATCCTAAGGAAGCAGTAAAAATTATTCTAAGAAAGCGATAAATTTATGCTAAGCTATCTAGAAAGCAGATTTAAAAGGGAGACGGAAGGGACAGGGAGAAAATAATAAAATTGGACAAGATTCAGATAAAACATAGTTAAACTTCCATTTTTATACACAGATCTTTGTTTGGGATAATCCTGTCAAATAGCTAATTCTCATGCTCTCATTACTATATTCCCTTTAACAGACAGGTTCTTACAGCATGAGTTTACATGTTCTTAAGACCACAAATTCTAAGATACCATAAATTCATAACTGCCCCGGCCAGGGTATGTTATTTCATCTGTGGTGGACAAGCAACACCTGACAAATCATTAGTTGAAGTGTCAAGTACTGCTATCGTTCCCCCATGTCACACCCAAAGATTCTAATTAAGCCTGAACTATCCCATAACTCTCAAACCTAGAAGCAGTTTCGCTACTCTCAACACATCCGAGTGACCTCTAAAGAAAGCATTTAAAAGAAAGCGATAAAGAAAGCATTGTAAAATCCTATCACTCGGAGGTTTTAAAAGTGTTACCTTGGTAGTATAAGAAGAGCCCCCAGTCAGGATGACCGGATGTGGATCAAGAATTCCCGGATCTCGGTGAACCGCTCGCAGTGTTCACTTCCTTCCGGGTGGTTATGAGATACAAACTAATGAAACGAACTAACAAATTAGTTCGTTCCGGATGCACTCACTCAGAACTCAAAAATAGACTTTGGCAGAAGAGGATAGCAGTTGAAAGGAACTCAACCCTATCTTAGAAAATAACCAAGGCCTGAGTGTTGTTCCTCTAGAATTATCTATCACACCGTATTTGAATCGAAGTGGATCCCATCTCAGTGTAATATTTAATACCAGATTTCCAACACACAACAATTTTGGAAAATAATAAATTTGAAAACCATTCCCTAAACAGGTACTGGACTCTTAATAAGAACACAGACCTTTTTAGTCTAGAAGAGACATAATCGCTGACTCTGCTTCTAATTTCCCAAAAATAAACCCTTGACAGAACATGAACTAGACATAACTGATGAGTTTATCCCTTACTTAGATCCGAATTTTATAAATGTATTTTTGCTGGAAATTTAATATGCAATATCTGATTTGAATCTAGACTTCTATGTCCAAGGGAAGGATCCCAAAATAATTACATACATAATAATATCATGCATACAGATATAATGAAGTGTAAAATTAATTAACCCAAAATATAATGGTGGATTTAGACAGAATGCGTGACACAGAAATGGAATAGCCGGAGGTAAGAAGAGTTTTGGCTAAATAATGACAAAATAATCGGGGTTGATTGGACTGCAGTTATATGTGATCCAATTTCCCAATCATTAAGATGGAATGATTTAAGATAGCAGAAAGCCCTATAATGGCAGGTCGCTACCAGTTAGGTCTCTACTGTATGTGAATCTGGATAAAAACCTACATGGTTCTTTTCTATAATATTTATCAGTCGATATTGACAGTTATCGACTAAGTCCTATTATAGATTAGAATTCAGGTTTGAAAATTAAGATAAGAAAAGTAAAACTGTATCCGGGTAGGAGTCAGCTGAGCAACTATTATAATCCCGGATGGACGAACCGCCAAGGCTTCCACCGACCATTGTCCGGACCATGCAAAATAACATCTAGTAATTAGTATGCAGACCACGAGCTAATTTATCCGTGTGGGAATATCCGCCAACATTAGTCTGTTATACTTCTTACTAGATGTTTCACACAATACGGAAAACTCCGAAAATAAAATAAAAATAAAAATGCCTTGCATGAGAGACATTGGTTTCTCATGCAAGGTATGGAATTAAATCCATAATTAATGACTTAAATAATCCTTCATACCATAATTAATTACAGTCCGGATTATCTGCTTAAGGCATAAAGGTTTTTTTTTGTAGAAAATTGTTTTAGTGAGAATTGAACAAAGGTCCTTTAATCATGTTCATTATTGATCTTAATTATTGCTAATCATAATCATTAATTAATGACTTAAGGGTTCAATTAATTAATGGTAGAAAAATGGAGAATGGAAAATTTGGCAAAAATTGCCAATTACAATGCTAAACAGAATTTACGACGTGATCCTGGGATCACGTTGTGAGGCTAGCGTCGTCATGGGTTGGAAAAGATGAAATGAATATTTTGGGTTAAAGGGGTGTGATGTATGACGCTAACCATAATTACGACGTGAAACATGGTTCACGTCGTAGGGTTTGACGTCGTGCATGCATTTTTAGAAATTGGGAGACTACGACGCTAAGCAGGTATTACGACGTGAAACATTGGTTCACGTCGTAGGGTTTAGCGTCGTAATAGGGGGAAAGTGGTTTTTGAAAAAGGAAGAAATTACGATGCCAAACATTAAATTACGACGTGATCCTCGGATCACGTTGTGAGACTGGCGTCGTAATGTTCAGACTTTGATTTTAAAAATTGAGGAGGACTATGACGTTATTCATTAAATTACGACGTGATCCTAGGATCACGTCGTGAGGATAGCATCGTAGCATGAATTTTTTAGAAGTGTTTTTGAAATTGGGGAGTACGACCCCAAACATTAATTACGACGTGATCCTAGGATCACGTCGTGAGTTTAGCGTCGTAGGTGGGTTTATATGAAAATGTAAGTATTTTGGGGTCTTACGACGTGAGACTAAAAAGTTACGACGTGATCCTAGGATCACGTCGTGAGACTCACGTCGTAGGGCAAATTTTTCCAAGTCCAAGGATAGTTACGACGTGAAACCTCCCTTACGACGCTAACCTAGGTTGGCGTTGTAGGGCGGTTAGCGTCGTAACCTTCACAGAACTTGTATTTTGGTTTTGTCATGCAATCTATGCGATTTTATGACACTTTTCCAGATCATTTGGTCCTTGAATGTGAAAAATAAAACAATACAGGAATGAAAACAGTGTAATAAACAGAATTAAAGCAACATCTAAGCTAAAATCGAGCATTCATGAGCCAAAAATCTAGACTAGGGTTTTTCAACCACAAATCATGCATTAATGAACCAAAATGAAAAGTAAAATAAACAAACCCACTGTAAACTAAAATGAAATGACCAAGTGGTCATGAAACCAAAAATAAAGCAATAAAATCCATGGACCCCTGTCCATTTCATGATTTTGGGACTCTTTTTGTGATTAACTTCCCATTTATAAGAAAATGGTTGGATAATACCCATTATTTGGGTATTTCAAACCTTAATAAGAGTTTAACAACACTAAAACAGTGTGAAAATGGCTATCCTAAGCTGAAGAAAGAAGGGAAAACACTAAGCTATGCAAGAATTAAACTAAGCTAAATACATAATTTAAATAATACAGAAAAATAAAGACTAACTACTCTAACTAACCTAGCTACACTTCTCAAGAACTGAAGTTGTCTCCATGGAATCGAATGTTGTGAAGTGACTGGTCATTGGAGTCAATCTATCCTTAAATAGGCGGGAAACCTTAGGCCCATGGGCCCTCCAGGCCTTGATTTTGAATTCTGGCCATACTACGACGTGGAGCTTGTTACGACGCCATCCTCATGTACGACGTGGAACATGTCTCGCGTCGTAAGTCTCCAACTCGGGAACACAGTTTGTCCTTAGATGAACAACTTACGACGTGAGGTTTGAGTACGACGCGATCCACGAGTATGACGCTATCCTTGCTTGGCGTCGTACTTAACTTCAGTCCGAATTCTTCCTTCATGGATGCAAACTACGCTAGTCTGGCTTACGACACTAACCGTGTCTGGCGTCGTAATTGGTTGACGTCGTAGGTGTTTCATCTTGTCTTTTTCTTGCCAGCTTTACGACGCTAGCCACCAAGTATGACGTGAGACTTGCTAGCGTCGTAATTGGCTTGGCGTCGTAGGTACCTAAAAAGATGCATTTTTGTGGGTTTTCATTTCTTTTCCCATCTTTTTATTTCCTTTTTCTTTTCTTTTCTTTTTCTCATGTTTTTGGATTTTTCTAACACATAATGTAATAAAATTACGTATTTTTGTGTTTTTCATACAAGTTTATTATTTTTACAAATATGCATAAATCAGTCCAATTCAACTGCTTTCTTATTTAATATAAGACCGGAATGCGATAAAATGCCCATTTCAGACACGGAAATGGATTGAAAATAATGGGCATTTCTGGCCATTATCAATGGTTGGTCCCCTAGGCGATCATGAAAAGACTTATTTTGATGGGGGTACACCATCACCTTGTTAGCAACAGGAAACAGGTTCTTATCTATTGCCATTAGTCTGTCCGGGAATTTCAACTTCCCATCATCAACGTGCTTCTGAACCATCTTCCTAAAATGTCCGCAGACCGCGGTAGTATGAGTGGCAAATCTATGAAATCTACACCACCCAGCCTCCATCTGTTCTTTGGTCGTCTGCGGGTGATTCCCTTTGAAATCAAACAATCCGTTCTTCAAGCAATAATCAAAGATCTCATCCATTTGAGAAAGATTAAAAGAATAAAATCACTGAGATTTGTCTCTAACTTCTCCCTCCTTTTCCTTCCCTCTTACCGGCCGAAGAGCCGGACAAGTCATAGGCTTCTTAATTACCAACTCGGCCCTTGAAACTTTGGCTAAGGCAGGGACATCATCCATATTAAATTCTTCTCCAACCTCACACCTGTCCAGTGATTCTGCAAAAGATGCAGCCGACTGGATAGGTTGTGATCTTCCACTCTTGCTTCGGCTTGACTTGAAAGC
The DNA here is from genome assembly GCA_030278955.1 of Hygrophila difformis. Lineage (NCBI taxonomy): Eukaryota > Viridiplantae > Streptophyta > Magnoliopsida > Lamiales > Acanthaceae > Hygrophila > Hygrophila difformis. The sequence continues at coordinate 52,200,496 of JAOANR010000009.1, forward strand.
CGCTTGTTCCGCCAAATAAGTCTCCATCCTTATTGCTTCGGCCGTAAATTCGGCCACAGTTCTTGGTCTTGTGAACATCAATCTATCCTTGATGGCAAACTTCAGATTTTGCTTCAAGATCTGAATGTATTCATGCTCTGGTAACATCATTTTCATTTGAGCTTTAACTGCATAGAACCTTTCCATAAACTCATTAACCATTTCTCGTGCCTTCTGCTTGGTTGAGGTCAGATCTACCACTGACACCTCAGGGCTAGTGTTATAGAAACGGTAATGAAACAAACGCTCCATTTCGGCCCAAGTGTTAACCGATCCTTAAGGCAGATTAATATACCATTCGAACGCCGGACCAGTAAGTGACAAACTGAACAAAATCAACTTGTGGAAGTCATTCTGGGCAATTCTGGTGCACTGAGCCGTGAATTGGCCGATATGCTCAATATTCGATCGGACGACTTCTCCTGAAAACGTATTGAAATCAGGAACCTTTACTCCTCTAGGAAATGGATATTGCTCTTCAATATAATCAGGATAAGGATTCCTGTACATCGGTCGATTTTCCTGACTGATGAGGTTTCCAAATTGAGTACGAATGATTTCTGCTATGCGTTCTCTATCAACCAACTGTGGCTGATTCTGCTGCAACGGTGGATACTGTTGTTGTACCACTGGAGCAAGCGGTTGCGCCACTGGTTGAGGTGGCTGATATTGCTGCTGCTCGTACCTCGATTGAGGCGGGACGAAAGGCCGTGGTCCCTGCCCTCCTAGCGTCCGATAGGCCTGCTGTTGGTAGTTATGAGGGTTTTGAACCACAGGCGGTGGATTCGGAATAATTGGAGGCGGATTTTGCGTCGCCTGTGCATTCTGTGCTCCAATCGGATACATATTCCTCGCTAGTTCGGCTCTAAACATCGCCGGCATTGCTGCCAGTATATTTCCTTCTATTTGACGAACTGAATTTGTAATCGCCGCTTCCACCATGAATTGAACGTGATCGCAAAACCGCGGGGTTAAATCATCATGCGGAAACTCCTGAACGTTAAAATCCGAAGGTCCTGCGAATCCTGGAGGAAAATCCCCTGGATTTGTTGTACGCTCTTCATGAATTGGCGGCAAATCGGTTCTCACCGCCGTGTTGATTGCCGGAGTTGCATGTGGATCAACTGCCATTGTGAATAATGGTCCCACTGGGCTGCCGCTGTTCGGCCTCCGCTGGTGGCCAAGGACCTTTTTTCTCCTCAAAGAAGGCTATGAGAAAATGATCAAACCAATTACGGGTCCGATATTATGATAATGCACCCAAACTTGACTGATTTTCACTAAATTGCAATGGCAAAATTGAATACAATGGAAAATCTACCAGTTGTTAAGAAACAACGGCTGATTGACCGGAAAAAGGCTATCAAACTACCAGTTGTTAAGAAACAACGGCTGATTTGGAGAAATAACCGCTAACAACTAAGCTAGAATCTAGGAAAGCTTGTAAAGAAAAGCTGTAAAGAAAGCAGTAAAAGATACAAAGAATTGAAATTGCATAAAGGAATTTTGGGGTGGATTGGTCTCTCCTGACTTTGAGCTTGGCATCCCCTATTTATAGCCGGAGCTTGGTAACCGCTCCCTGGCTGCATCCTGAGCCGATTCTGAGCATCCTCTTTTCGGCTGTTCACGACCGATTACTTTGGCCTAAAAGTTCATGCTTTTTCCGCGCATACCTTTTTTTTTTTTTCTTTCGCTCATCCATCAGTTGCTGGGCTTTTTTTGGCCCAATTATCTGGCCCAATTACTATTTCTCGGCCCAATATCTGGGTGGCCACAACATGAACCATCTCAACAACTTGTATCGATCTCTAAACTTTCTAATCTTTCCCTTCCCTTCAATGCTATAAACTACAACTTCGTCAAATTTATATGCACAAGCCACAAACGCTTTGGTTATGTTAGGAAAATAATAGTTTAGAATTTGGAGTTAGTGTTGAAAAATATTATCTTTTAATTGAAAGAGTTTTAAATAATGATGTATGATAATACCTTGGAGGTTAGAGCTTCAAGCTAAAAGTTTGGAGATAGGTCTGAAGGGCCACCCAACCTTAATTAGGCTGGGTCCACTGCCCACACTTGTAAAATAAATAAAGACTGAAGGGATGACTAATACATGTAATATTCCCTAATATATGTCTAATGTATGTATGAATGAGAACAGATGAATGAAAATAACTCTTACACTTGCTCTCATTTTCATTGCCATTTACTGCTTCCCTCCCTTACTTTCCTGTTTCCACACAGATATAATGTCTCATAGCTCATTTGTCAATAAACGGCCACACACCTTTATACATCTTATTTTCCCACTAGCATCTATCGATAAACAATACTTACGCAAAATATTATTTATCTTATGATTTCTTATACGAAATTCTGGTTTAAATTCCAACTATAAATGCTTTCCATGTACTCAATCTAGAAGAGTGCAAAACAAAGATGTTGATCGATCAATTCAAAATTTGATATTACTAGCTAGTTCCATTTCAATGGTGAATTGGATATATATATATATTGTCTAGGGTACTTGTTTGTTTTCCTGTAGATTTAATCCAGTGTTGTTAAAACGAGTTTTTAGTTGAGTTTAATTTATGACACTACAAGAAATTCGTGGAATGGTGACGAACAAGGCGACAAATACTGTCGCCTAAAACTTTGTTGTCTTCCGGATTTCGTCGCCTTGTGCACTAGGCGACGAAATCCTTTCGTTGGCTTCCGTGAAATTTTTTGTAGTGTGAGCCCTGTTGAAACTTGTTCACTAATTAAATTAAAACAAGTTATAAGTTAAGTTTGCCAAACAAGAAAGTTTCCGAATTCGGTCGCTAAAATTGTGGAAGCTAACGAATTTCGGTGGTTAAAATTGTGGTAGCTAACGAATTTTGATCGCAAATTTGGTAACTAAACTCATTAGTGATCGAATTTTACAAAAAACATTCGGTCGCTTAAACAGAAAATTTTTTTAGTGTTGAATTTGATTTAGTTTATATTTGGAAATTTCGGCTCTTATTACACTACAAAAATTTTGCGTGAAAGGCGACGAAAGGATTTTGTTGCCCACACGAGGCGACAAATAAGGTGATGAAATTTTCATCGACGACATTTGTCGTCTTTAATTTTCTTTTCCGACTCCTTCCTGCAAATTTCTTACGTAGTGTTCATATTGTTATGATTATATATGCATATTAATAGTTTTCTTAATTCACGAGTATTTTTTTTTTCTCATTTAGCAATCGTGAAGGCTAAGCAAGTTCAGCTTAATTTGATCAATATTCATGTCTCTCTCGTGGTATTTGGAATTTCTGTCTTTCATAAATTCATTTTTATTTAAAAAAAAAACTTAAATTAATCCCTTACTCTGAAAATGAGTGATTAATAATCAATATTTAGAGGACTTTGGCTAAACTAAATTCAACGACATGTCATATATTGTAGTATACCCTAAACGCTCCTATATAAATTGGAATAAAATCATTTTAAACCCAGCCAAATTAGTCCCGACTTAGAATTTTTCCTTTTAAAAAAATGGCTAGGGTTGTAGTAGCTGCAGGGGATATGGCAGTTGGATTCGGCTCGGGGATGTCTACAACGATGATGCTGATGGTGCTTACCATGTTTATCATGTTCATTTCAGCCATTTCTGTCCTCATCTTCGCTTGTGCAGATGATGGTTCGCAATCTCCTAGGAGGTATCGTGTCCGCCGCAGCAGTTACCCCAGCGATGATGAAATTATTATAGGTGGCTATGTTGAAACTAAAGTTAGGGACAGGGACAGTGACAGTGAAAATCGCTATGTTGAAGCTGAGGGAGATGGAGGTGGAGGTGGAGGTGGCGGTGGCGGTGGAGGTGGAGGTGGAGGTGGTTGTGGCGGTGGAGGTGGAGATTGAGGTGGAGGTGGAGGTGGTTGTGGCGGTGGATGCGGAGGAGGTTGAGAAGTACGTGGTGGAGGCGGAGGCTGTTGTGGTTGTGGTGCTTGTAAGGGTCTGTTAGATATTTTAATATATTACGTGTGAGTACTATGGTAATTATTATAGTTGTATATTGAAATAAATGGTGATCTATGTGAAAGTTATGTCCTATACATTTTGTATCCTCTATATACTGAAGTGTTGGTCCCAATAGCGATTAATGAGTTCAAATATTTATATATTTATCATAAGATCTTTTTCATTTAGCTATCGAATTCCGTTGCTAAGTTTTATTTTTTATATTTTTTTATTTTTGTAACGAATGAGTTGTGGTCGCGAATTTGGTCGTTAACTTCATTAGTGACAAAATCTTGGGTTTAAATACCAACTTTTTTTTTTTTTTTTTGTTTTTTGTGAACAATGCCTCAACGGCGGCTAAAAGAAAGAAAAAAGAAAAAAGAAAAACCAAGAAACAAGGAAGAGAAAAGAAAAAACACTATCTATAACCAAATCCTACGCTCGCATAACACCGTTGCCGCTACAATCTTCATGCAGCAACTGGACCACTTAATTCGGAGGAAAGGCCCACGCAGCGAAGAAGTGATCTTCTCTGCATGCCATCTTCGCCAAGCCATCCGCCACTCTGTTCCCTTCCCTATAAATATGTTGAACCATGCACTGGACAAAGCCTTGCTGAAGCCTCCGAATGGCCTTCACAAGCGGCCACAACTTGTGACTCGTGCAGTGTAAACCCTCAATTAATCGAACGGCTTCAGCTGAGTCGGAGTAGCACGTTACCACCTTCTCCCTAGCTGACGCCGCCAGCTTTAACCCCTGCAGGATGCCAAATAGCTCGACCTCCAAAATGCACTCCCTCATGCATCCTAACAACAGCAGCAAACCCACTCATCACGCCCTCCTCCATGACGGTACCATCGACATGTATCACCACCCCCTCCTTTACTCCCGTCTGCCACTTGACCACCATACCAGCCGGCGCCCTGGCGACCACTTCCCCAACAACTCTCTTAAGGCTCTATTGCAAGTGTTGAATGTCTCACACCAATTGCCTAAGACGCTTCTCTTTCCCATTAAAAACTCGACACTTCCTTTCCAACCATGCCACCCAAACCTCTGCTATGAACTTGTAACGCCACTTCTTCTCCATAAATTGACACCAATGTCTCGCCTCCTCATTCGTCAAATGTGGTATCGAGCCGGCCTCTGTCACCCCCAAAGCTCCCCTAAGGGACCTAGCCCACTGACATTCAAACAATGCGTGTTTCCAATCCTCCTCCTTCTCGTGCAGATAGGGAACCAACAAGATTCCATTTATATCTTAAGATGTTCGTAGTTAAAGAGCCATGCCCAATCAACCATAACACCTGTCCTATTTTCTCCGGGATGCACTTCTTCCACATCCAATCCCATCCGCTCGTGTCCGTCTCACCCCCTTGATCCATGATAATGGCCAGAAATGTCCATTATTTTCAATCCATTTCCGTGTCTGAAACGGGCATTTGATCGCTGTAATACCCGAGAATTTTCCAACATAAAATAAATACAATAAAATAAATAAATAAATAAATAAATATAATAAACATGATAAATGAATAAAGAATCATAGAAGATGAGAAATGGAATTTAAATTAAAAATGAAACAAAATTCCGAGAACCCGGGAAGCCGAAGGCAATTTAATTGAATAAATGGTTACACGGGGACCCGACATCAATGGACTCAATAACTCGAGTCCAAACATAAATTTAGGTCCGAATAAAATTAGGATAGGAAATCGGAGCCCGAATATACCCCGGGAATCGGAATTCGGGAGCATAGAGGGATAGAAACCCGAAAGAGAGGCGGAAAAGCACGACGGATCGCACGACCCGCCCGGACCGAAGTCCAGGTGAGAGTCGCACGGTGGCCGCGCGGTGAAGAGGGAAGACCGCGCCACGACCGCGCCACTTGACAGATTCGCCCGTTGCGTGAATCTCTCGCCCGAACGCGGATTTTTCGACTTTCGGTTGAACGTCTCTCGACCCAAGACCCTTGGGATCAGATTTTGGGACGCCCTAGGTCTTAAATCTCTATAAATAAGACCTCCTAAGAGCTCCGAATACATTAGAAACCCTACGAAATCTTTCTATACGTCGAAACCCTAATCCCGGAGCCGTCGGAGGCACAACACCGAGAGGAGGAACTGACTTGGACGAAATTTGGAGACCCCCGTCGCTGTGGTAAGCCTTGATCCATTCTTTTCCATATGAGATTCGAAAACGAATCCTAAATTCGATCTTTTTCTATTCTAAACCCCCGATCCGAATCGAGAGCGAAGAACCCGACAAACGGAGAGGATAAACGGAGGACGGGAAGCCACGCCTCCGAATCGACGATCCCGGACACTCAACAATCTGTAAGTTAACGCTTACACGGTTTTGGGAGTATTTAAAATATCTAAATCTAGAAACTTAATCAAACCTTTCGTAAATCTGTCCATATGTGATTTTTAACGGCGCAACAGTTTTGTCTAATTTTTCCGAACCTCAAAACGACTTCAAACGGAAAAACTTAAAACACGAAAAACATTCCTAAGACATAGATCTAGCTTCTGTAAAAATTTCATAATTTTTCATCGTGTTTTGATATCCAAAACTGATCGTAAACGAGCCTGCTTTAGATTTAGATCTTGAAACGATGGAAGATTCTTTATTCGAACTTGTTGGTGATTTCTACCTTAGATTTAGACCGATCTAGGCTTGGCGTTGACATAAGAGTTGTAGATCTATACGTTATGAATACCTCCGTGAAATTTCAGAAATTTTCGTGATGATTTGATATAAGAAATTCCACCCAAACCGAACTGGTTAGAATCGGATCTTGAAAACCGGACAGAACATAGATTCGAACTTGTTGACGTTTTTGACTAGAGTTCTAGGCCGAATTAGATCTTTAGCCGAACATGAAAGTTGTAGATAATTGTCTTAAGATGATCTCTGCAAAATTTCATTAAATTTGGAGTTGAATTGCTATGGTATAATTCGAAATCTTTAAACTGAGTTATATGAAATTCGGACAGAACAGCACTTCTGTGAAAATTAGCGTTTTTGACCTATTTAGGTATCTCGGATCGAAAAAGTTAAAACACGAAAGTTGTAGATCTCGATGTTTTGGAGTCAGTCGTGAAATTTCGGAATTTTTGAAAGTAAATCTGATTTTAGACAATTTTTAGAGCAAACTGTGGTTGACCGAGTCAAAACTTGAAATCTTATTGAAACGGTGAAATTAACCTTTGAGGTTGAAACGGGTAGAAATACTTTGAAATACGATACACGAAACGAGAAGATTAAAATATTGCGGGTTATGACTAAGCTAGATACTGTCAATGTTCTCTGCGGCTTGGGACATAAGAGCCCAAGTGTATGTCTAGGTTGACGTAAGAGCCCTAGCGAAACAGTGATCGTATGGCTAGCGGACGGATTAACTCTAATTAGAAGATCGACCATGATACCTGTGGACATAAGAGCCCAGGCGTAAGGCTGGCGGACATAAGAGCCCTAGCGGTGGTGATCTGTAAAAGATATGAAACGAGAAGTTGCGAGAATTCCAAATTAAATCTGTATTAAATTGTGCTGTTAAATTTATGGCAATTTATTACGTTGCAAGCTATATGATGATCTTATGAATCCATATTTCTAAATTATGCGATTACATGAATTATTTAAATTATGCACATGTTTTCATTAAATTTAAATAAAGGCTTTGAAACCTCATAATCTTGTACGTGTTAACTTACTCAGCACGTAGTGCTGACCAAAACCGTATTTTTTTTCCTGTTTCTTTCAGAGCCGAAGAATATGCATCTTCATATGCATTCATGGGAAATTTTGGGGAAATGCTTTATTTGTAAATGATACGTTAGACTAGAAATTGCATGAACGGGCCTGTTTAACCCGTATTCTGGCCGTGTTGGCTATATTTAAATTCCGCTGCATTATACTTATGTAAATATTATTCTCCGCTGCAACTTTGATGTACTATTTTTAAATTATATATAAACGGGCTGTTTGAATGTTTAAATTCTGAAAAACCATAGCCTTGCATCTCTTTAGCAAGCTCGGAGAAACCGTGTCTTGCTAGGGAGGTGTGGCGGTGACATCCCGACCTGGGTGACCAAAAACCGGGGTGTTACAATCGCATTCCTGTCTTATATTAAATAAGAAAGCAGTTGAATTGGACTGATTTATGCATAATTGTAAATTTAATAAGCTGACATGAAAAATTCATAAATATGTAATTTTATTACACATTTGTGTTGGAAAAATCCAAAAACATGAGAAAAAGAAAAGAAAAGAAAAAGGAATGAAAAAGATGGAAAAAGAAAATGAGATTCCACAAAGTATTTTTCACAGGCATGACGCAGAACCCTTATCCTTTGACGCCAACGTTCCGCGTCATTAGGGAGGTTCACGTCATGAGAGGAGCTGCGCCAAGGACCAAGACGAGGAACCAACCTTTGACGTCAATCCAAAGGCATGACGCCAATGGATTGCGTCATGGGTGGAGTTCCGAGTTATTGAAGACAATCCAGAAGGCTTGACGCAAACCAACCTTTGACGTCAAAGATTCCACGTCATGAACCGAGTTCCATGTCGTAGGCTGCCAAGTTAGAGACATCCAAGTGTTTTCGAGCTGGAGTCCTATGACGCCGAACAACCCTTGACGTCAAGCACCTTCCGCGTCATGCAAGCTTTGACGTCAAGCATGTTTCAAGTCACGCAGGAAGCATGAGTTCCACGTCAGCATGGCCCATGGGCCTAGGGTTTGTGCCTATAAATAATGCATGATCCCCAGGCGCTGGGCAACACATACACATTACTTACTCCTGAAGGCAAGCTGGGGAGCTGATCCTCTTAGGTAGTCTTAGTTAGGTTTATTTTTTTGTATTATTTAAATTTTGTTCTTAGCTTAGCTTAAATTCTGCCATTTTCTTTTCGTTAATAGCTTAGATGTAGCATTAGATAGCCAGTTTGATATATTTTTCTTTGTTTGAACCTTCATTACTTTTGATTAATGGTTTGAAACACCCATTAATGGTGTTATCAATCCCATTTATATGAAAAATGAGATTTAAACTTCTCTCATATCCCACAAACATGAAATGGATACTAAAATCCATGGATTTTTCTTTCTGTCTTCTTTTTATGTTGGCCATTTGGCCCTCTTTTACTTTTATTCCATTATTGCTCCATGTTTGGGTGATTAATGTATGGTTATGTGGTTAGAAGCATGAGTATAGGCTGTGGGTATGATTTGTGCTTGCTTGTTTGTTTAGGGTTCTCTTCATTTTCGTATTATAGTTTAAATGCACTTGGATTCGGTTAATTTTAGCATGATCGTATCATTAAGCTTAGAAAATATCTATAAATGGCGTATTCTGCATTTTTCCTTCATTCCGGGTGCATTCTGGAAAGGGCTATGACGCCAACCGCCCTATGACGCCAACCACGTTGGGGTCATAGGGGAGGTTTGGCGACATAAGCATTTTTCTGGCCCAAATATTGTTCATTTGCATTCTGGGGATACTGTGACGCCAACCTCCCTATGACGCCAACCACGTTGGGGCCATAGGGCAGGTTTGGCGTCATAAGTGTTTCTAGCCATTTGCATGCTGGAAGTGCTATGACGCCAACCACCCTTTGACGTCAACCAAGTTGATGTCATAGGGTGTGTTTGACGTCATAAGTGCTTTTCGGCCAAAATCATTGTTCTATGTTGTGTTTCCCGTCATGGCCCCACGGGTCATGACGCAATTCCCATGATCCATGACATGGAACTCCAAAATGTTGCATGTTATGTTTATGTTCTTCATGACGCGGAATCCATAACGTGATCCTAGGATCACGTCATAATTTAGTGTTCCACGTCATGACCCTCCCTAATTATAGAAAAATTTCTAAGTCATGCAATGACGCCAAACCCCTGCAATGACGCCAACCTTTGGCGTCAAGCATAAGGTTCCGCGTCATTAGTGACCTCACCTCTGTTCTAACCCGTTTGACGCCAACCCTATGACGCGATCCTAGGATCACGTCAAAAGGTTGGTTGGCGTCAAACATCACCCAATTTCAACCAAAAATTCATATTTTATTATCTTTAACCCATCATTATATTGCATCATTCCCGTCTTAATCCCACGGATTAAGACACAATATCCTGAATGCAATATGAGGCGTTATGCTGCCAAAATTTTCATTCTCCATTTCTGCACTTAATTAATTGAACCCTTGCATCAATAATCAAAGATCAAGATTAGCAATAATTAAGGTCAATGATTAGTTGGTGTGGGGAATTTTGTTCAATTCATCATTAAAAGACTATTACACAAGATTCATTTACTCTAAACAGATAATCTGGACTGTAATTAATTAATTATGGAAAGAGAGATTATTTAGGTTAATGAATATTTATGGATCCAAATCCATAAACCTTGCATGAGAAACCAATGTCTCTCATGCAAGATGATTTTTATTATTCTTCTCTTCTATTTTATTTTATTTTCTCTTTATTTTGGTCTTTGTATCGTCATTGTATGAAATGGGCAGTGAAGGATATACAGAATAATGTTGGCGAACGGTCCCTTCACCGGGAAATAAAGTAGCACGTAGCCTGTATGTTAATCACTGTTTGTTATTTTGCATGGTTTGGATAATAATTAACGAGGTCAGGCGAACGGTCCTTTCACCGGGAAATGAAGTAGCCACTCAGTTAAATACTGTCCAAACACAGTTTTATTTTCTTTATCTTAATTTCCAAACCCAAATTCCAATCTGTAATTTGAGTCAACTAATATCTGTCAATATTAGCTGATGCATACTGCAGAGAGGAAACATGTAGGTTTTTATCTGAATTCACAGACAATAGAGGTCCAACTGGTAGCGGCACTGCCATTATAGGGTTTCTGCTGTCTAAATTCATCCCATCTGAGTAAGTGGGAAATTGGATAGCAGATGTTTGCAATCCACCCGATTATTCTGCCATCCACTTTTGGCCTCACGGTTGCTTCATAGTTGTGTCTCATGTTCTGTCTAAAAACCCACCTTATATTTTGGGTTAATTTTATTTTACACTTCCTTATAACCATATGCATGATATTATTATGTAAATATTGTGGTCATAATTATTTTGGGATCCTTCCCTTGGACATAGGAGTCTTGATTTAAATCAGATGTTTCATAATAAATTTTCAACAAAATTCTTTATAATATCCGGGTCTGAGTAAGGGATAAATTCCGCAGTTATGACTAATTCATTTTCGACCAAGGGTTAATTTTGGGAAATTAGAAGCAGAGTCAGCGATTAGGTCTCTCCTAGACTGAAAGGATCTGTGTTTTAATTGAGAGTCTAGTACCTGTTTAGGGAATAATTTTCTAAGATTCATTATTTTCCAAAATTGCTATGTGTTGGGAATTTAGTCTTAACCGTCACACCGAGATGGGATCTACTTGGATTCAAATATAGTGTGTTAGGTAATTCTAGAGGAACAATGCGTAGGCCTTGGTTATTTTCTAAGATAGGGTTGAGTTCCTTTCAACTGCTATTCTCTTCTGCCAAAGCCTATTTTTGAGTCCTGAGTGAGTGCATCCAGAACGAACTAATCTATTAGTTCGTTTCATTAGTTTGTATCTCATAACCACCCGGAAGGAAGTGAACACTGCGAGCGGTTCAACGAGATCCGGGAATTCTTGATCCACATCCGGTCATCCTGACTGGAGGCTTTCTGTCACTACCAGTACGAGGCTTTTGAAACTTCCGAGCGATAAGATTTTAAAATGCTTTCTTTACCGCTTTCTTTTAAATGCTTTTGTAGAGGTCACTCGGATGTATTGAGAGGACTTCTAACTGTTACTAGGAATGGGAGTTATGGAATAGTTCAGGGCTTGATTAGAATCTTTGGGTGTGACCGGGGGAATGATGGGAGTACTTGGCATTTCAGCTAATGATTTTGTCAGGTGTTGCTTGTCCACCACAGATAACTAACATACTCCTGCAAGGCATTGCAAGAAGAGTTGCGAGTTTGTGGTATCTTAGATTTTGTTGTCTTAAGAGCATGTAAACCTCTATTGTAAGTACCTGTCTCTTAAAGGGAACACAATATAGGAGCATGAGAGTTAGCTAACTGAAAGGATTATCCCAAACAAAGATCTGTGTATTAAAATGGAAGTTTAATTGTGTTTCATCTGAATCTTGTCCAATCTTCATTCTTTTCTTCTTGTCCCTTCTGTCTCATTTTAAATTCGCTTTCTAGGATACTGATAGATAGCTTAGTATAATGTTATCGCTTTCATCGAATAAACTTATCTGTTTTTTTTTTATTCAATTTCACTATGCCTTGTAGGTTAATTTAACTGCTTCCATAGTTTAGATTAGATTCAGTCATGTAGTTGTTAGTCCAACTCCAAAACTGATTAGAGCAATACGAGTGGAAAATCTAGTAAAACGGTGTGGGACCTGCTTCTATCGCACATCCTCCAGTGAACGATCCGGTCTTACTATAAATTACTGCAATTTTTGACACCGTGCGCTTTCGGGCCACAGTTTCTTACATGAGTATATAAAAACGTGACAACCTATAATTATATCCCTAATCCCAACTCCATCTTCATAATTGGTTTCATTAAATAAAACATAAACCGAGATTATATTCTTTTCAGAAAATACTCATATAGTGGGAAATTGTCAAAAGTTTCATGGCGCCATTGCCAGGGAGGATGCAGCGCCGTTTTATTAGAGAATTACATTCCTAATTGCTCATAGATTAGCTTATACATATTTACTTATCACCGAATCAATTCTAACCTGGGGATTGTACAGGTACTGTCAACGCTGAAACCATTATTCTATGCAAAAGAGAAAGGAGACACCAGCCGAGATCCCGTTCAATGCAGAAATCGAGAAAACAGCTCGGCGTCTAAGGGCTCTAGCTAGACAGAGAAAGGAACGGGAAAGGCAGGAACTTTTCTCTCCAAGCACTAGTAGTGATATTTCAGATATGGCAAACCCTGACATCCCACCCATCATACCACCAAACCCACCACTCCAGCATATCCAAGAGGATCCCGAAGACGTGAATGACGAGAATTTGGACGATCCCCCTCCTCAGGTCATTCAGGGAGGCGGGAACGCACCAAACCTCGGACAACAACCCTTCGAGATTCCTCCCAACAATCAAAATGACCGACACCTTCATAACCAAAACATCCCCAATAACCCAAATTTTCAGAACCCTCAGTATCACAATCCCCAGTTTAACCAAAACCAGTTTCCTCCCAATCCAAATGATCCCAATGATCCCCGTAATTACTATCAGAATTATAACCAGCAGCCTCAGTATCAAGGAGGAATGGACAACAATCAACAATCTGCTGCAGCGGATTACATGCAACCAATCATAGAACCCTACCTAAACATTCCAGGAAGGGCACCTATTGTTGCAAGGAATTTTGAACTTAAACCAGCATTGATTAATCTTGTGCAGAATAGTCAATTTGCTGGAGCCAATCACGAAGATCCACATGACCACTTGGCAACGTTCTTGGAGCTATGCAACACCATAAAGAATCAAGGAGTTGCTCTAAACACGATCCGAATGATACTGTTTCCGTTTTCACTTGCAAGCGGAGCAAAGACATGGTACAAGTTTTTGCCAGTCAATCAAAGGAGTACGTGGGAGGACATAGTGCGAAATTTCCTGGTAAAGTATTTTCCAGAATGGAAAGTTGATGAGGGAAGATCAAAAATTGCTGAGTTCAAAATGAGACCAGAGGAATCGTTGTACGATGCAAAAGAGAGATTCATGAACTTGCTGAGGAAATGCCCACAGCATGGATTCCAACCGTGGGAGCAGCTGAGAAAGTTTTACAGTGGGCTGACGCCAGCCTGGAAACATATGCTCAACGCTGTAGGAGGACAACATTTACTGCATATGCCCATGGATCAAGCGTGGGCTAAGATTGAAACAATGTCTGTAAACAGAACAATATTGAATGCTGATAATGCAGAAACCCCTCCCCGTGGTCTGTGTGTTGTAGGTACTCCAGGGAAAAGGGAACTCGAAAAGCTGAAGGACCAGGTTGTAGTGTTTGCATTGAATCAAGAAGCAGGCATTCTACACAAGTACAGTCCTCAGACGCAACTTGTGGCCTTTGTCAGGGACCTCATCACACTGATACCTGCCAACAAGTCACAACTGAGAACTACAACTACGCTGGAGGGTTTCCTAGCCGTCACCCTAACCTGTCCTACTCAAACAACAACGCTCTAAATGCGCACATGTTAACCCAGCCCACCCAGTTCAATCAGCCACATAATTTCCAACAAAATCAACAGTTCCAACCCAGGCCTCAAAATTTCCAGAATCCCAATTTCCAGCCCCAAGTACAGCAGAGACCTCATCAGAACCAGAATTTCCGAAACCAACAAAATTTTCAGGGCCAGCAGCAGTTCAATCCCAATCCCAACCAAAACCAGAACCAGAACTGGAACAAAACCAGCAAAAACCACCTTCCATATTGGAGACCCTCATGACTGATTTCATTACAAATTAGAAGGAAATCAATAATCAGTTGTAGGCCTCCATTCGAAATGTGGAGACTCAGGTCACACAAATGGCCAAGGAGATGCAAAAACAGGACCAGGGAGCATTGCCCAGCACTGCTGAGAAAAACCCTCAGTGTAAAGCCATCACACTGAAATCTGGTAAAGTTCTAGAGGGACCAAAAAGCAAGGAGAAACTGGGAAAAGAACAGGAACTGGGAGATGATAAGGAGAATGAGAATGATGCTGAAAAAGAGACAGCCGATTTGCAGACTGAAGCTGCAGCAGACAAGGCTGGAATTAGTAAAGGTGAAGGTACAATTTCTGACCTTTCACCACAAAAAACTTTTGATAATAAAAAGTTCATGCCGAGGGTTCCGTACCCAGCAAGGCTGAAAAATAAACAACAAGACCTGAAGTTTGAAAAATTTCTGAGAAGACTGCAAGAAGTTGAGATTACCATACCTTTGATTGAAATGATCTCTGAAATGCCAACCTATGCTAAGTTCTTAAAAGAAATGATTTCAGGAAAAAGAAAGGTTGAGTAAGAAGAATTGGTGGTACTCAACAGTACCTGCAGTGCAATCATTCAGAGGAAACTGCCGGAGAAGAAGGAAGACCCTGGCTGCTACACCCTACCGATCCGGATTGGCCAAGTCAGCGCTGGAAAAGGGCTTTGTGATCTCGGATCAAGTATCAATGTCATGCCGTTGACCATGGCAAGATGTCTCAAGCTTGGAACTGTGGAGCCAATAAAAATGAGGCTGCAGCTTGCAGAAAGATCGATCACACAGCCAATCGGGATCCTGAAAGATGTCATAATTAGAGCAAGCAGCACCTCATTCCCGGTAGATTTCATTATTCTGGACATTGAGGAGGATTCTGACATGCCCCTCATCTTAGGAAGGCTGAAACCTTTGACAATTTCCTACACGAGTATTTTTGAAAGATAATAACCCCGGTTTAATTTTTATTCAATGAAATCAATTATGAAGATGGAGTTGGGATTAGGGATATGTTTATAGGTTGGCACGTTTTTATTACTCGTGTTAAGAAACTTGCCCCCGAAAGCGCACGGTGTCAAAAATTGCAATAATTTATAGTAAGACCGGATCGTTCACTGGAGGATGTGCGATAGAAGCAGGGCCCACGTCGTTTACTAAGATTTTCCACTCGGTTACTCGATTCAAGTTTTGCATTGGTTTTTAACATCTACTTGACAATAATTTAAACTAGATCATGAAGGCAACAAAATTATTCTACAAGCATATTAAATCTATTCTAAGAAAGCAATAAGAATTATGCTAAGCAAGCGGATAAAATTATTCTATGAAAGCAGATTTAAAATGTGACAGAAGGGACAGGAAGGAAATAATAAGATTGGACAAGAATTCAGATGAGACACAAGTAAACTTCCATTTTTGTTACACAGATCTTTGGTTGGGATAATTTCTCAGTTAGCTAACTCTCATGCTTTCTAGACTATGTTCCCTTTAATAGACAGGTACTTACAGTCAGAATTTACATGCTCTTAAGACCTCAACCTCTAAGATACCACAGATTAATAACTGCCCCTGCCGAGGTATGTTATTCCTCCATGGTGGACAAGCAACATCTAACACATCATTAGTTGACATGCCAAGTACTCCTATCATCACCCTTGTCACACCCAAAGTCCAAATTAATTCCCGAACTAATCCATAACTCTTAAACCTTACAACCGGCGGCCAACCTCTAATTCTTCCGAGTGACCTCTATGAAAGCATTTTAAAGGAAGCGTTAAAGAAAGCAGTAAAGAAAGCATTTAAAAAAATCTATCACTCGAAAGTCTTAAAAGCTATCTCATTCCGTTAGTATAAAAGAGCCCTGGTCTTGGTGACCAGATGCAGATTTAGAACTTCCCAAATATCAGTAAGCCATAGGGCTTATAACATCTGGTTAGTTATGAGATACAAACTGAGTGGAACAGACCTGTGAAGATCTGCTTCGAATGTACTCACTCAAGACTCAATTTTAGGCTTTGGCGGGAGAAGATAGTAGTTGAAAGAATACTCAACCCTACTTTAGAAATTAACCAAGGCCTATATGTTGTTCCTCTAGTATTATTTATCCCATCTTATCCGAATCCAAGTGGACACTGATTCGATGCAATACTTAATAGAAGATTTCCAACACATAGTAATTTTGAGAAACCAATTGATGTTTGAAAATCATTCCCTAAACAGGTACTAAACTCTCAATTAAAACACAGATCTTTTCAGTCTAGGAGAGACCTAATCGCTGACTCTGCTTCTAAGTTCTCAAAATCGACCCCTAGTAAAATAGGAGTTAGTCATAACTGTCGAATTTATCCCTTACTCAGATCCGGATTTTATAAAGTGATTTTTGTGGAAATTTATTATGCACATCTTGTTAAGATCAAGACTTCTATGTCCAAAGAGAAGGATCTCCAAAATATAATAGACCACAATAACTACATAATAATATCATGCATACATGTATATGAGAAGTAAAATAAAATACCCCAAAATATATGGTGGGGTTAGACAGAATTTGATACACAAAGATGGATTAGCCATGAGAAAAGAAGAATTTGGCCAAAAAGAGTGCCAGAAATACTTGAGGTTATCCGGACTGCAAACATCTGCTATCCGATTCCCAAGTATTCCAGATGAAATGATTTTTAGATAGTAGGGATCCCTTAATGATAGTGATTGCTATCATCGAGAGCCCTACTATCCCTGAATGAGGAAAAACCTACACGTTTTCTCACTACAATAATACTATAACAGTGTTGATCGACACTATCTAACAGTACTGTAGCTTGAAATTCAGGTTTGAAATTAAGATATAGAAGAGAAAACTGTATCTACTTAGGAGTTGGCTGAGTGGCTAATCGTTATCCCCGTGAAGGGACCTTTTCGCCGAAGCTTCCACCAACCACTAATCAGATCATGCAAAATAACGAGTAATAATTAATACACAGAAGACGAGCTAATCGTTATCCCCGTGAAGGGACCTTTTTGCCAACATTGATCTGTGATATCTCTTATTACTCATTCATACACACAATAAACGGAAAAGATGAAATTAACAAAATATTTTTGGTATTGTGTGAGTGTTAATCACACAATAATTGAGACACTAATGGGTTGAGATGTGTAATGGATAAAATTAGGTGTAATAGGCCTAAGCCCAATACACCCATGCAACTTACACAAATCAAGAAATAAAATATTTTTGAAGTTTTAAAATAGAAGGAAGAAGTCAATTCGGTCTACTAGGTAAGGTGCAAAATAGACCGAATTGAGGATGCGTGAAGGATAAAGTATTACCTTACCCAATTGATCCTTGCAAAGATATAAAACATCATCTAATTCGAATTGTCGAAGCAATTCGGTTTAAATCGAATTGGACAATTCGAATTGATGAAGTCATTCCCTTACTCAAATTTGGATAAGGCATTTACCCCATAATGAGGGTAATTCGAATTGCCACGTCAATTCGGTCTAGACAGAATTGACAATTCGAATTGGTAGACAAAGAAAATAAACTAAGGCATGAGGGGATGGAATGCATAAAATATGGTGTACAAGGTCAATTCGGTCTATGGGAGCAATTCATTCTAAACCGAATTGCATAGACCGAATTGCTTGTGCACCATATGAGGGAATTTTTGCTATGTAATTCGGTTTCATGGGCAATTCGGGCTCGGTTTAGCCCGAATTGCCTAGACCGAATTGCATATATATTTTTATATAAAGAATTCAGCAAACATTTTTTACCATACAATCCCATTCTCATGGGCAATTCGGTTTAGACTGAATTGCCTCAAATCGAATTGCATGCCATTTTTCACATAAGTGTATTTTTGTGCTCACAAGTACAGGTTCGGTTTCCACTGTGCGGTTTATGATGGATGTGATTTACCAAATCCTTCATTTCACATCAGTGTCACCTCACAGCCACACTAGTGAGCATTTTAAGGAAAATAACAGGGTACGTGTCCAGTAGGCATTGGTATGAATCAAACCCTAATTCTACAAATAAGACATTCAAATATTAAAGAACCTAAAACACTAAGAAATTAAGAACTACATGCATAAAAATAAGAACACTTATATTATCTAAGGCAACAATAAGCTAAAATATAGAGAACAAGAACAGTAAAATAAAACATTAAAATAAATTCTAACAACCCTAAAATTATCTAAAACCTAAGAACACTCATTTGAAGCTCTAAGGCATAAAAACGTACCAAAAACCCACTAAACATGCATTTATTGAGAATGCAAGTCAACTAGGACATAATAAATGTAACCTAGTTGAAACAAACAAACATTCTAACATTTATTGCTAGGGAAAGCATTAAAGGGGTGT
Organism: Hygrophila difformis; assembly: GCA_030278955.1. NCBI lineage: Eukaryota > Viridiplantae > Streptophyta > Magnoliopsida > Lamiales > Acanthaceae > Hygrophila > Hygrophila difformis. The sequence goes on from JAOANR010000009.1 coordinate 52,219,415, forward strand.
CAAACACATGAAATAAAACCCATTTCTGGAATTTCTTCTTGTATTGGCACTTGAAAGCAAATAAATAACCCAAAACCATCATTAAGTTGAAGGTAGGGTTTATTCTAACTACAAAGCATGTAAAATGTATGGAAATGTCTACTCTAAAGGTAGTAACAAACTTCTACAAAAATAAACTAAGATTAAAACATTAAAATGAACTACATGCTTGAAAATAAACTAACTAAACTAAGCTACCTACCTAACCCTTAAGGGGTGAAGAACACCTTCTGCCCTTCTTTTTGTCCCTAGCCGAATCTCTTGTAAAGTGTGGAATTGGAATAGAATGTTTCTTGTGTTGAGGAAGGTCAGCTTTTATACTTCTTCTCGAAACCCTAGGCCCATCAGGGCCCATCAACAGTGTCATGCATTTCTCACGTGCTCCACAGCTTCAATTGGATGCAATTTTGAATGTAATTCGGTCTCCTCATGCAATTCGGTTTAGACCGAATTGGTGCAATTCGAATTGCATGAGGTCTTCCTTCTTATCTTGAGCTGGAATGTGGTATTCATTCATCAATTCGGTCTATGTGTAGACCAAATTGGCCTTTTCGAATTGATGATGGCTCATGTTTGGCTTTCTTTTGAGGCAATTCGGTCTATGCGAGCAATTCGGTCTAGACCGAATTGCGTAGATCGAATTGCATCTCTTCCTTTCTGCTCTAGCTTTTCTTCTCTTCAGAGCCCAATTCGGTCTGTAGTTCAATTCGGTCTAGACCGAATTGGGCATTTTGCATCTCCCTTCAACACAACCATTTTTCTTCTTCTTTTCTGCAATTCGGTCTAATGAGCAATTCGGTTTTGACCGAATTGCGTATAGACCGAATTGATTTCCACACTTAGCCAAAATTTCAAGTTGTGGGATTTTCATTCTTTTTCCCATCTTTTTTATTTTTGTGGGATATTTTATTCTTTTGCCCATCTTTTCATTCCTTTTTCTTTTCTTTTTCCTCTTTTCATGTTTTTGGATTTTTCTAACACAAATACAATTAAAATTGCATATTTTTGTGTTTTTCATTACCAGCTTATTTTTCTTACAAACTCGCATTAATCTGTCGAATTCAACTGCTTTCTTATTAAAATAAGATGGGATTATGATCAAAATGTCCGTCTCAGACACGGAAATGGATTGGAAATAATGGACAATTTTGGCCATTATCAACATCCTCACATTTAATACTGATCGTCCCCGAGCAGTCAGAGTCAGTGCTCCTAAGAGCATGGACTCTGCACATTCAATCCATTTGCGTGGCTTCAAAAATTTCATTCTTTTTATATTGGGATAAGACAATCAAAATTACAAGTATTAAACTCTCTTGATTGCAGTGTTTAATGAAATGATACTTCTCACTTGAACAGGTATACAAACCAACCATTATTGTTAATTCTTCTTGAGTATATGTATAGAAAATTTCATTGATTTAATTCTTGAATTCAAGCATGACATGAACATTGATCAATTAGAAAAGAGCCTCACATATAGTAGAATCGGAAAGTTCACTCACTCTCAAAGTGGATTTTAGACAATACGCTCATAATCAAATTCAAATAAATTCTCCCATAAGCTTGCAATTAGACCAACTCGCCACCTACTCATTTCTTCAAATCGAGATCCCGAGGTCTTATTTAAGGTTATAACGGGGCATACAGTTTGTAACATTTGGTAGGGAAGGACATTATTGGGTTAAAAAGTGACACGAATCCATTCCACCATGACTTGACATATTTTTATTTAAAATATATGATCATCAATACTTTTTTTCTGTCTTTTGTTTTTCTTTTCTATTGCATGACATTAGACTATGTCTAATTTGCTTTGTCAATTGCAATTTATTTCTGTTGAATGTATTTCATGTAATACCCCGGATTTGATAACCCAGGCCGGGATGTCACCGCCACATCTCCCTAGCAAGACACGGCTTCCCGAGCTCACTAAGGAAATGCAAGGCTTATGGGTACGTAAAAGATTTAAAAACATTTCAACATTGAGTCCGAAATTTAATAATACTTAATTCAAAATACGGGAGTAAAAATCATCATGCGTGAAATAGAGTAAATGCAGCGGAAAAGTAATCACGGCTAACACGGCCAAACCTCGGGTTTAACAGACCCGGTAAAACAGTAGTACGATGCAGAAATTAAAAATGTCCATAAAAGTTTCGCCCCAAGTGCATGTGCATGCGTCACTCGACATACTCTGTAAAAGAGAAATGACAACGATTTATCAGTATAAAAATATACCGAGTAAGTTAATCCCTAACTAAACAATTTAAGGGGTTACATGCGTTTCAACTAAAGATTACACTTTTCATGCATTAATTTAAAAATCCATATTTCATTCGCAGCGGAAAACATGATTAATTTATTCAAGACGAGAATACATAATTAAAGGACTTAATTTAAAAGCGTAATTTAAAAGCATAATTTAAGAACGAAATTTAGAAGCATAATTTAAACATGGTAAATAAGATTTAAGCATAATTAAACACTCACACAAGTCTTTTATATTTTATCCCGCAAACTAAGAAGAGGACACCATACCGGGAGATCACTAACGAGGCAATCTCAAACGAAGGACCACTAACGAGGCAGTCCAAAATAATGGGAGACCACTAACGTGCCAGTCTCAAAGATAGTAGGACCACTAACGAGGCGATCGAAAAACACAGCGCACGAGATCACTAACGAGGCAATCTCAGATAGTAAGGAGACCACTAACGAGGCAGTCTCAAAGATAATGATAGCATGAAGATCGGCTCAGCCTAGTGAACGGGATTTTTCGAAAGTTCGTATTTCAATGTTATCAAAATATTCGATATCGCGTTTCGTAGTTCGAGTTTTCTCAAGTTCGAAAAATCCGATTCGACGCAGTTTACGCCTTTCTTAATTAAAAATTCATCTTCACACCAAAAATTCTAAAATTTACACAGTAGCTCAAAAACACACAACGAACAACTTTCATGTTTTAAGTTTTTAGAAATAAAGTTTCGAAATGAGTCAAATTTCGAGTTCTTTGCAAAAGATGATTTCTGTCCCAAAAACCAATTCTGACACAGTTAGGTGCAATGCCGATTAAAAATTCATTTCAAAGCCAATTGATTCAAAATTTTTACAGGATGTACACAACACATTAATGAACAACTTTCATGTTTTAAGACTTTGGAAATAATGAATTTTTGATGTTCAAAAATCGACCACAACACACTGTATACGCGCGGACTCAAAAGATGGTTTAAAACAGGTTCTGCAAATCGTCCGTTTGACATATCAAATGAACTCCAAAATTCATGAAATTTTATATGCATAATCTAGACACAATTATCTAAAACTTTTATTTAGAAATGCAAAGTTGAATCATTCTAAAAACGGGTGAAAAACATGCATCAATTCGAGTTAAATAATCTGTCAAAAATTCGAACATTCGGTTTTATCACAGAACGTTTACGGCGCGATTTGGGATAGCAAATCTTTATGTCAATGGCTGAAATTTGGACACAAGGTAGATTAGAGTCTTAGGAACGAAATCTATGTTGAAACGTTTTAGGTTTGAATTCCCGAAGGTCGAGTTTTAGGCGAGTTTATAAAATTGGACGAAAATAGGGTTTTTGAAAACCGATTTTTGTTACGGGTCTAGATCTTAAGTTTTAAACAACAATAAACCACACAAATTGGTGAGTAAGGTCTTAACTTACTTAGTTAGAGAGTGGGGTCGTTGGAAGGGGTTTCCGGATGTTCTAAGGTCGCGACGAACGGCCAACTTCTCCGATCGCTTTTTGTTCGTCCCCCGACGTGAATTCGTAGTAAAAGGAAAAGGGTTAGATTTCAAGTTTTTAAAACTTATGGATGACTTAAACACTGTAATACTTCTTACCAAGGGTCTAGAGGGTAGAGGCTTTGTCCCGTTTGCCTCGTCGTCGCCGGAATACTCGCCGGAAAGTGGAGTCGAAGGGGTTTTGAACTTGGAGAGGAAATTGGGGGAGTATAGGAAGTGTTTTCTGTAAGTTTAGGGTTTGGGGCGCCCCTAGGTCGTTCTTAAGCCTTTCCCAAGGCTGGGATCCGTTTACCATCGAAGGGAATGGTAATTTTGGCAAGAAAATCGCCATGGAAGGAAAGTTTACACCTTCTGCACCTCTGGCGCGCTGATGACGCGCACCTATAGCTTTGCCCGCGCGGAGCACGCGCGACCACCCTGGAGACGCGTCTCCTCCTTCCGCGCGGTGGCCACGCGGCAGCGCGCGGCGAGCACGGGCCGGCCGGACCGGCCGGTTCGGCGGTCCGCATGGTTCGTCGGGTCTTTCCTTCTTTTCTCTATCGGTTTTCTACCCTCTATGTGTTAGCTCAACTCCTCGGGTCGTTTCCGGTTCGAAATCTTTACCTTAAACTTGTTACGAGTTCGGGCTTAACGCTCGTAACATTTCCGTGCCCTAATTAGTCTAGTTAAATTAGTTCCAATTCCTTCTAACGCCTTGGTGATTGATCTTGTGATTTATTTTGTGATTTAATTTGTGACTTAATTTGTGATTTATTTTGTGACTGAACTTAGAATTTAGTTCCAAGCTGCCTACGTACCCTGTGAAGGGATCAAGTCATGACGTAGTTCAAAACAATTTGAATTTGTTTTTCTCGGGTGTTACATCCTCCCCCCCGTAAGAATACAGTTATGTCCCCATAACTGTGGCCGGTTCATCTTGGAAGAGGGTAGGGTAACGTCGTTTCACGTCGGCCTCCAACTCCCACGTTGCCGTCTCCGTCTCGTGGTTGGACCAAAGGACCTTGACCATTCTCACGGTCTTATTCCTCGTTACTCTCTCCTTCGTGTCAAGTATTCGCACCGGAACTTCCTCGTAACTCAACTCATCCTCAAATTCAATTTCTTCCGGTTGGAGCACATGGGTCGGATCGTGCACATACTTCTTCAATTGGGAGACGTGGAATACATCGTGAACACGAGCAAACTGTGGTGGTAAAGCTAGTCAATAAGCGATTTCCCACTCTTTATAGGATTTTTTATAGTCCCTATGTATTTTCGTCCCGAGGGTTTTCTGTAGCCTTGCAAAAAGAAAATGCGAGGCAATTCTGTTGTCCTTGTCAGGAATAATGTCGGGTGATACCCCATGTCGTCGTATCTCATTATCAATGTATGCTCGGGTTGAGTGAGTGGTGTAAAGTAAAAGAGATTAAGCAAAATCGAGAAAAATAAAACTCCCTCCGTGACCCGCGCGGTGGCCGCGCGGTATGATGCCTCAGCGCGCGGCGAGCGCGCGGCTGCTCCAGTTCGAGAAAATTGGGCTCGCGCTCCGCGCGAGCCACTTCCCCCATTTCCCATTCGAGACCACACCCCCAATTCTCTCTAAATCCGGCGACTTACCTTCCCGTTCGCTTGATTTCGGCTTCAATTTCACTTACCAAGGTATGAATCTACTAAACCCGCTTACTAATTTCAGTTTATATGCCATGATGTGTTCGATTTTGTGACATGTCTTGGATCCTAGGGTTTTGGAAAGATTTTGGGGATTAGTTAGTTTTAGGCTTGATTAGTGCAAATTAGCAATCATATGTGATAATTGATGTTACTCTTGTTGCCTTGCTTGTATTTGTGCCACCATGTGTTCTATGTTTTGGCAACTTCTTGTTGGATTTAATTCTTTAGGAAGACTAGGAAGTTTTTGATTTTTGGTTGCTATTGGGGTGTGATTATTAGCTCATTTCTTTATTGTTTGGTGCCGTAAGGAAATGATGTGTTGTTATTTGAGCGATTGTTTTATTTTTGTGGGCAACTTCCATGTGTTTGTTAGTAATTAGATTTTGGTTTATTGCGCACATAATGTGTTCGACGAAATGCCACAAAGGTTTTGGGAATTAGTTTTTGAGCATATCCTTTGTCTAGATTACCTTCTGGTTGGTCTTAGCAACCGATAGGATTTGATGTTTTTATGGGATACTCACGTTGGAAGTCTGTATTGGTGTCCCTTACGTATTTTTGCTTGAGTTTTGTGTGGAATTTAGTCTTATAATTGGTATTGGGTGATTTGCAGGATGTTGCTCTTTTGTGGGTTGTTTTGGCGTCTCTCATGTGCCCTCCGAGGACCAGGAGACGGGTTACTGATGAGGCTGGCCCCAGCACTACCGCTCCAGCAATGCCCAATTTTGACGAGAGCGAGTCAGAGGGGGATGAGGAGCAGCGGGGCCCGAGACTCAGGGGTCTCCCTGACGAGGTGCATCCTCATCGGCATGACAGGTTTCGTTTCAGAACGAGGGCCGCCCTGGACTTTTATTTTGGCGAGCTTCGTCGAAACAGGGCGTATGTCCCCGAGAGAAGCATATATCCTGATCATTTGGGCGATGACAGGGTCAGTGCGGTCTTGGAGTACTTGCAGTGGACTGGACTTGCACGTCATCCCGAGGGCGTTGCCTCCGGTTATCTGGCTATGGAGGTTATCGCCAACATTGGCGGTCTTGGGGAGGGTGACGACCTATCTCGGGTATGGGTTCGTGGTCGCTATCTCGACTTCAGTGCTCGGGCGATCAATGTCTATTTCGGTTTGCCTGATGATGGCGCATTCCGCCCACAGCCTGAGGACGTGTTCTTGCTCCCGCGTGGGATGTCTTATGCACCGTGGTGCCTCCTCAACTTGAGCACGATCATGAGCTGCGTTTGACGACGATGGACTCCCCTTGGCGAGAGCTCGCCGAGATATGGTTAGGGCGCGTCCGGCCGATTACCCGGAGCCATATCGTCCTAGATCACGTCTATGAGACCATTTGCTTTATCGCGCGAGGCGGTAGGGTGAATGTGGGAGCTTGTATTGAGGACAAATTGCGGGGTATGCGGAGAGGACGAGGAAGTAGGGTGATTACCCATATTCACCTCATTTGTGGCTTGTGCGCGGCGCAGGGGATTCGCACGACACCGGAGACAGATCCGTACGATCTAGTAGCGGGCAGTTGCTACCGCATTCCGACTTACACTGCCCGGCATAGCGCCTTACTCGTGGAGTTCCCCGGGTTGTACTTCGCCCGCAGCCTGATGATGGCGGCTTGATCCTAGTCGTACCACCGGAGCAGCCACCCCCACATCCAGTAGTTCCACCTCCTGCAGTGGCGCCTCAGGGCCAGGAGATGGCTCAGATGCTGCAGATGATGCAGGAGATGCGGGTCGGTATGGATGCCGGGTTTGCAGCTGGGCAGGCTCGTTATGATGCCTTAGACGCTAGATTGGACTTCTACCAGGCCCGTATGGACTCGTTTGCTACGAGGCAGGCCCAGCAGCAGGCCACTATGTCCGACATGTATGCCTATGTGCGGCAGATGGACGACTACATGCGTCGGCAGTTCCCGCCCCCCCGATCAGTGATGTTTTCTTTCGTATTCGCGTTTTCATTTAGGTTTTGCATAAGACGTATTTTGTTTAGTTTCCTCCTTATGAGGATGTTTCTGCTGACTGGGATTCATGGTTTATATTTCCGTTGTGTTATTGCTTAGTTACGTGTTTGACTTGTGTTAGTTGTTTGTTTCTGTTTAGAGACACAGTTTAATTGTTCTGCCTAGTTTATGGTTCGAGATGTTCTGGATTTACTGTTACCTTCTTATCGCATCTATATGTGTGTGGGTTGCCCAACAATACTTGCATCGTTGTGGGACTAAGCCGCTTCAAGGAAATTAGGTGAAATAATGTGATAAGGTATACAAGGAAAAATTTAAATATATATTAAATAAATAACCGCTTGTAAGGGAATAAATTTTATTAAATAAAGAATGGTATTACTAAGTATCAATATCTATTGGGATCTTGTTAGTGGAGGTTGCTGGAACTTAGTGTACTATTTGTTGTTGTTGGGGGTTGTTCTCTACCCTTTTTTTTTCAGTAACCTGTTCGTTTTTTTTTTTTTTTTATCTAGGGTCTAGGGTCTTCAAGGTTTGGGGTTGGAGGTACCCTTGTGTAATTATTGTCCTTATATATATATGTTGTTTATTAATACTTGTGTATTTTTGTTTCAGTTGTCACCTCATTATTACAGATACACAAGTTGGTTATTTATTATTACCTTGTTTTCTTATTTGATCAAGGTGATTAAAGAATTTAATAAAATATATGGAATAATTTAAATATACTTGTATATGAAATAAAGGCTTGTATTTTTATTACTCAAGAAATAATTTTGTTTGGGTTACAAGCATTCGAAACGGAAATAATAATAGTGCATCGGTATGGATCTCTAAGTCTAGAGTGGATAGGCAGGTACATCCTTGATGGGATCGTCCTCTTCGCTGGATACATCAATGGGGATGGGTGTCCCCAACGGGCTCGGGCTCGGAGGGAATATGTCAGCCTCTAGGCCCAGCAGCTCCGCTCCTAAGTGTCCTATTTGCATCATCAGTTCGTTGTCCTTGTTTTGAAGTGTAACCACTTGGGTCTGGAGTTCGGCGACTTGGGCCTTGAGTTGGGTTATTTCATGACGGTCAGCTTCCCTAGGATGTCTCAAATAGGCCACGTTACTCTCTAGTTGCCCCACTCGAGCCTTGAAGTGATTGATGTGCTGTTGGGACTCGAGGTATGCGTTGGTCAGTTTCATTATCAGATTAGTCATGTTCGCGTTGGGTTCGGACATCTAATGTCAACAAGGGAGGTTAGAGTTAGACATATTTCAAGCAAGGTTAAGATATGCAGAAATTTAAATCAATATGAAATATGCATATGCAATATGCAAGTGCAAGTTTCCTTTTCCCCATTAAAATTTTAATAAATTTACTACATAGGTAGGAATAAAAGTTGGGCCTCTATAGTGGGCCAAAAATTTAATATTTCTTTGGCTAAGATATTGGGCTACGTAAAAATAAGCTTTTGGGCTAAAAATAATACTAGTAGTAAAAAATAATAAAATTAAAAATAATACTTGTGTTTAAAATAATGGTTTAAAATAATAGTAGTAGCTTTAAAAATTTTCCGGGCTCTGATACCAACTTGTAACACCCCAGATTTGATAACCCAGGCCGGGATGTCACCGCCACATCTCCCTAGCAAGACACGGCTTCCCGAGCTCACTAAGGAAATGCAAGGCTTATGTGTACGTAAAAGATTTAAAAACATTTCAACATTGAGTCCGAAATTTAATAATACTTAATTCAAAATACGGGAGTAAAAATCATCATGCGTGAAATAGAGTAAATGCAGCGGAAAAGTAATCACGGCCAACACGGCCAAACCTCGGGTTTAACAGACCCGGTAAAATAGTAGTACGATGCAGAAATTAAAAATGTCCATAAATGTTTCCCCCCAAGTGCATGTGCATGCGTCACTCGACATACTCTGTAAAAGAGAAATGACAACGATTTATCAGTATAAAAATATACCGAGTAAGTTAATCCCTAACTAAACAATTTAAGGGGTTACATGCGTTTCAACTAAAGATTACACTTTTCATGCATTAATTTAAAAATCCATATTTCATTCGCAGCGGAAAACATGATTAATTTATTCAAGACGAGAATACATAATTAAAGGACTTAATTTAAAAGCGTAATTTAAAAGCATAATTTAAGAAGAAATTTAGAAGCACAATTTAAAACATGGTAAATAAGATTTAAGCATAATTAAACACTCACACAAGTCTTATATATTTTATCCCGCAAACTAAGAAGAGGACACCATACCGGGAGATCACTAACGAGGCAATCTCAAACGTAGGACCACTAACGAGGCAGTCCAAAATAATGGGAGACCACTAACGAGGCAGTCTCAAAGATAGTAGGATCACTAACGAGGCGATCCAAAAACACAGCGCGCGAGATCACTAACGAGGCAATCTCAGATAGTAAGGAGACCACTAACGAGGCAGTCTCAAAGATAATGATAGCATGAAGATCGGCTCAGCCTAGTGAACGGGATTTTTCGAAAGTTCGTTTTTCAATGTTATCAAAATATTCGATATCGCGTTTCGTAGTTCGAGTTTTCTCAAGTTCGAAAAATCCGATTCGACGCAGTTTACGCCTTTCTTAATTAAAAATTCATCTTCACACCAAAAATTCTAAAATTTACACAGTAGCTCAAAAACACACACACGAACAACTTTCATGTTTTAAGTTTTTAGAAATAAAGTTTCGAAATGAGTCAAATTTCGAGTTCTTTGCAAAAGATGATTTCTGTCCCAAAAACCAATTCTGACACAGTTACGTGCAACGCCGATTAAAAATTCATTTCAAAGCCAATTGATTCAAAATTTTTACAGGATGTACACAACACATTAATGAACAACTTTCATGTTTTAAGACTTTGGAAATAATGAATTTTTGATGTTCAAAACAACACACTGTATACGCGCGGACTCAAAAGATGGTTTAAAACAGGTTCTGCAAATCGTCCGTTTGACATATCAAATGAACTCCAAAATTCATGAAATTTTATATGCATAATCTAGACACAATTATCTAAAACTTTTATTTAGAAATTCAAAGTTGAATCATTCTAAAAATGGGTGAAAAACATGTATCAATTCGAGTTAAATAATCTGTCAAAAATTCGAACGTTCGGTTTTATCACAGAAAGTTTACGGTGCGATTTGGGATAGCAAATCTTTATGTCAATGGCTGAAATTTGGACACAAGGTAGATTAGAGTCTTAGAAACAAAATCTATGTTGAAATGTTTTAGGTTTGAATTCCCGAAGGTCGAGTTTTAGGCGAGTTTATAAAATTGGACGAAAATAGGGTTTTTGAAAACCGATTTTTGTTACGGGTCTAGATCTTAAGTTTTAAACAACAATAAACCACAAAAATTGGTGAGTAAGGTCTTAACTTACTTAGTTAGAGAGTGGGGTCGTTGGAAGGGGTTTCTGGATGTCCTAAGGTCGCGACGAACGGCCAACTTCTCCGATCGCTTTTTGTTCGTCCCCCGACGTGAATTCGTAGTAAAAGGAAAAGGGTTAGATATCGAGTTTTTAAAACTTATGGACGACTTAAACACTGTAATACTTCTTACCAAGGGTCTAGAGGGTAGAGGCTTCGTCCCGTTTGCCTCGTCGTCGCCGGAATACTCGCCGGAAAGTGGAGTCGAAGGATTTTTGAACTTGGAGAGGAAATTGAGGGAGTATAGGAAGTGTTTTCTGTAAGTTTAGGGTTTGGGGCGCCCCTAGGTCGTTCTTAAGCCTTTCCCAAGGCTGGGATCCGTTTACCATCGAAGGGAATGGTAATTTTGGCAAGAAAATCGCCATGGAAGGAAAGTTTACACCTTCTACACCTCTGGCGCGCTGATGACGCGCACCTATAGCTTTGCCCGCGCGGAGCATGCACGACCACCCTGGAGACGCGTCTCCTCCTTCCGTGTGGCGGCGCGCGGCGAGCGCGGGCCGGCCGGACTGGCCGGTTCGGCGGTCCGCATGGTTCGTTGGGTCTTTCCTTCTTTTCTCTATCGGTTTTCCACCCTCTATGTGTTAGCTCGACTCCTCGGGTCGTTTCCGGTTCGAAATCTTTACCTTAAACTTGTTACGAGTTCGGGCTTAACGCTCGTAACATTTCCGTGCCCTAATTAGTCTAGTTAAATTAGTTCCAATTCCTCCTAACGCCTTGGTGATTGATCTTGTGATTTATTTTGTGATTTAATTTATGATTTAATTTGTGACTTAATTTGTGATTTATTTTGTGACTGAAAAGAAGTTTTTAGTTCCAAGCTGCCTACGTACCATGTGAAGGGATCAAGACATGACGTAGTTCAAAACAATTTGAATTTGTTTTTCTCGGGTGTTACATCTCAACATTTTTCTCTTTTTCTTTCTCTTTTCTTTTCTTCTTCTTCTTTTTCTTCCCGTTTTTTTTTGATCGGTTTATGGATACCGATTGATGATTTTGATGATCATAAACTATAATGCCTTGATGGAATTGGTTCGTGTACACTTGGGTTTGATTTTCTTGGTATTTTTATAAAGTTGGGAATAATATAGTGGCTTCAATGAAAAATTAAGCTTATAGGTTCAGAGTAGTTAATCCTAAAGGGAAAAATATTTTTGGGTTTGGATTTCAAACGAAAGCCAAAAAGTTGGGTTTTTCTAAGTGCCTCGATCATATGCTCGATTTCGGGAATATGGCATGGTCTTGAATCGGTCTCAATTGCAAGTTCTAGTGTCCTTTAATCGAATTGATTTTCACACAACAAAGAAATAATGAGTAAAAATGACTCGGCTCAGATCTCACATGGTATGGTTTGATCATGTCATACCTTTATTCTTAAATTTAGCCTTTGAAAAATTCTTGCATTTTATTCAATCAAATTCTCAACATGAAAATTTTGTTTTTCTTCCAAGTGATCATATCATTGGATTTTTATAGCTCAAAACCTCAAAAGTTTATATCATGCATATTTTTAATTGTTTTATCCCAATTTAATAGTTTGAAAATTTCATCCTTAGCCTAAATTCACATTAGGTGGCAGATTTTATGATCATTTTATGCCGGATATTTAATTGAAAGCAGTAAAGAGATACTGTAGACATGCAAGCATGTTATAGCTTTGTTTTTGGCATGACAGTCACTTATTCATCTTGGACTGCCACACATCTTTTTCAAAATATTTCTGAGAACTCAAGACGAAATTCTCTTTGTGAAAAGCATGGAGGATTAATTCCAAATTATAACTTCTAACAAACACAACAGGTAGTTCCAAGGTTCGGCTTATAGCTACGACCTTAATTACAGAAACCCATTAATATATTAGTTACAGGAGACGCTATACACTTGGATCAAGTTTTCACAAGAAGCAATTCAAAAGATCTCCTAAATGAAGTTCCAGTTTATCTTACTTCCTTACAAGATGAGTTGTCTTCCGCATCCTTCTTCTCTTATCCTTGGAAGAAGATCCTGCTCCAATGGATGAAATTTGTCAGGCTGCAGGGCAAGCAGTAATCACCCAAGTCGTCTTGGTTCTCCAGCACTCTTTGACAGTAGATTCTGGGTCCTTGGTCAATGAACAGATCAGGGGTCTCCAGGCTTTCCGACAACCATGCAAAGACGTTGTTCCCCACATATGCCATGATTGATTCGTCCGTCACCATCTTGTCTATCAATGCTATCCCCTGACGGACCTGTTCATTATCCAGCTTGCTGAGTAGCATGAATCCCCTAACAAAGATTGATGCTTTGTGATTATCATCAATCCCTGGTTTCAGTAATTCGCAAGCTCCCTCTTCATCCCCTGCGCCAAATGCTTGTAGAGCTGGTACGAACTGGAGGTAATAATTGCCTCCCTCGACACACTTTTGCATGAGTTCCTCCTTCTGCCCTTGGATTCCCAATTGCCCCATCTTTACGATGGTGGTCTCTAGTTCACATCTCTTGTAGACTATTGGGAGATCACCTGCTGCCCTAAACTTCTTGCATACCTCCTTGACAGCGAAGACTTTTTTGATGTCATCCTCTCCTATGCGGGAGAGGATTTCTCCTAGAAGTTCTACCGGCAGGTCCAGTAGTTCTGTTCTCTCTTGTTCTGGAACTGGGTCCGGAAGGATGATGTCCCTGCGAAAATGGGGGAAATGTTTTTAACGGTTTTCTGATAATAATATTCAAGTGGAAAATCAACATCCTCACATTTTGAGCTAAGCTCTAAATGTGAGTTAATTGGTTTTACTTGAATTTATTGAGCTATACTACATATTATTGGACAAGAGGTTAGATTATTGAATCTAACAATTATTGCAACTAAAAAGTGAGAAAATAAGGGAAATAAGGGTCTTGGACCCTTACAAATTTTCCTTAGACTAAAAATAGTCTAAAGATTTTTGAATGGTCAAGGGACCAAAAGAAAGAATTTTTATAGGCTATTGAGCCTATAAAAGAGAATTCTATTTTGATCACTATAAAAGTGATTGAAAGCATATGAAATGGGAAGATGGATATTCAATAAATGGAGAATTCAATACACATGAAGAGTTATGCAATTACTAGCACAAGGTGATGGACTAAGGAAAATAAAAATGAGAAATAAGCACACACATGCAAAAAGGCTATTTTTGGATTTCATGGAAAGTGTTTGACTTGTTTATTTAATAAAGTTGGGGGTGTGAGTGGTCCCCCATTTGGATTTTTGTTTTGGGAAATGGGTATTAATGAGTGAGCAAAGTTGCCACACTTGTTTATTCCCCACACATCCCAATAATGAGCATGTCAAACACTTAATAAAAATAAAATCCTATCAACTTTTGTCTTTTTAAACAAAAGTGTCATGCCAATAGTGCTTGAAAAACACATGTCAGGAAAAATTTTGGCATAGTTTCGTCTGTAATACCATGTTTCCAGTGTATGCAAACATCAACTTTTCAGTTGAGTTTGCAAGGTGTGGTAACAGGTACCCCACAGAAGCATTTATTAATAAGGTTTCACAATACAGTAACATGCAAACACAAAATAACATACAAGAATAGTCCATTCACACCAGTATTTCTCAAAATTTGCCACAAATTCATGCTTCAAAATGTATCAACACAGATTAGGCAACATTATCAACATGCATATTCAACAACATCATCAAATAGCCATAAGGTAAAATTAACACAGTGGTTTAAAGGGAAAAATAAACCTCAGTGTTCACCCATTTTCACAGTATTCACAGAACAAACAAGATAGCAAAATATTCACACAGATACGAAAATGGGAACAAATATCTACATAATGGAGAAAGACAAGATTTTTGAGGGTTTTGAAACCCAAATTTTTCAAAAACAAGCATCTCCTACACCACAGAAAACTTGAACAAATAACAATGGAGGTTCGAACTAACAAAGCAAGCCCTAGGTTCCACCATTACTGTTCTACCCTATTTCCGACCATGCCCATCCCATTCCGACCACATTCCGACCATCCCCAACACAAAGATAGACTCCCATTCCCCTCCCATCATCGATTTTGCAAAAACGAAGAAAACACAAAACTGGAACTCGCGAAAAAAGGGTGCGAAAATAAAATCAGAGAACTTACCCTTTACTCCCACTAGGATTAGACGATGAAGACGCCATTTTAGAAAGCTTTGGAGGGATTTGAACGGGGTAAGGTACTGGTTTGAGCTCTGGTTTTGCGAGGAAGAAGGGTTCGCGAATGGAGGGAATCGGGGAATGTTCTAAGTGTGGGAAAGTGAAAGTGAGGGAAAAGAGGGGGAAAAAGAAATATATAGGGTGAGGGATAGGGGGCAATTCGGTCTATTGGAGACCGAACCATCAATTCGGTCTAGACCGAATTGATGTGGTCTCCAAGTGCTTGTGAGAGATTTGGTCTCTTAAGCCAATTCGGTCTAGACCGAATTGGCATGGAGACCGAATTGAGGGGAAAGATAAACAAACAACTTACTGCAATGCGCTCTTTTGAAATCAATTCGGTCTAGACCGAATTGATGTATAGACCGAATTGCAGTAAGAAGACCGAATTGGGTACTTAGGAAAATAATGGGGGGTGCTCTTGTGAGGCAATTCGGTCTATTCAAGCAATTCGGTCTAAACCGAATTGCTTTGTAGACCGAATTGGTCACTTGCAGGAATGAGACTAAGGGAAAGTAATGCCTTTTGTAGATCAATTCGGTCTATTTAAAATCAATTCGGTGTAGACCGAATTGCCATAGACCGAATTGGTACTTGGCCATATTTACGCAAGGATGAAGCATGTGCCTTGGAAGATCAATTCGGTCTCTTAGGCCAATTCGGTCTAGACCGAATTGGCTTGGAGACCGAATTGGTAAAAATTACCAAGATAACACCTCCGATGCGGTCTGTTTCAAACAATTCGGTTTAGACCGAATTGAATTGAAGTGCAAATTAAACCGCATTCAACACTTAGAAAAATTTTGGAAATTTTCAAATTTTTACCATTTCTGAAATTATGGATTTTCTTTAAAAATTAACAAACTGAATGCACATATTTAAACAGAAATATTACTCTATAATAAATTGCTTGCATAAATTAGGTTGGATTAACACCCTTATTTTTGGATTTATTCCGGATTTTAAATTTCTCTAAATTCCGAAACTAATTTCCATTAAGTTTAGTATTAATCCAACCGGGAACCTGGTTTTTTAAGCTTTATTTTTTCTTTTTTTTGTTGGTTCCATGAATTCCTGCAAGATAAACATAAGAAAATTATTTAGATTTTCTCCAAATATCAACATCCTCACATTTAGAGTCTTAGTACTCTAAATGTTTAATTGATATTTGGATACTTATTGCCTGAGAAAAATGAATATATTATATAATAAATAATATATATTTTTTATTTTTTTATTTTATTTTATTTTTTTATTGAACATAGGCCGGCTCTGATATCGTTTGAACTTCTTTTTCGGGGTCGAACTACCCGAGATACTCCTTCAGTCTCTGTCCATTCACCACCAGCTCTCTCTTGTCAGTTCGAATCCTGACAGCTCCACTTTCAAACACGTGCACCACTTCGTATGGTCCTTCCCATCTGGATCTAAGCTTTCCGGGGAACAGCTTCAATCTAGAATTGAATAACAAGACATTTTGACCAACATAGAAGTGTTTAGACTTTATACGACGATCGTGTAACTTCTGGGTCCGCTCTTCGTAAATCCTCGAGCTTTCATAAGCTTGCGCACGTATTTCCTCAATTTCATTGAGGTCCAACTTGCGCTTACTCTGAGCAACTCGTGGGTCAAAATTAAGCGTTCTTACGGCCCAGTAAGCCTTGTGCTCTAGTTCTACAGGTAAATGACAGGTTTTTCCAAAGACAAGCCTGTATAGAGACATCCCGATGGGAGTCTTAAATGCAGTGCGGTATGCCCATAGAGCATCATTGAGCTTACGTGACCAGTCTTTGCGGGTTATCCCCACAGTGGCCTCGAGTATTTGTTTGATTTCGCGGTTTGATACCTCGACTTGGCCACTGGTTTGGGGATGATAAGGTGTGCCGATCTTGTGGAGAATCCCACTTTTGCTCATAAGATTTGCAAAAGCTTTGTTAACAAAGTGGGTTCCTCCATCAGATATGATTACCCTAGGTACACCAAATCTATTGAAAATGTTATTTTTCAAAAATTTGATGACTTGGTTACCATCATTGGTCGGCAGCGCAACCGCCTCGACCCACTTGGACACGTAATCGACAGCTACCAAGATGTAGTGATTCCCATCAGATGTCGGGAATGGTCCCATGAAGTTAATACCCCATACATCGAAAATCTCAAGGGTGAGAATTCCTTTTTGAGGCATTTCATCCCTCTTGGATATATTCCCTAATCTTTGGCATCTGTCGCAAGCCTTAACAAACGCCCTGCAATCCTCGTAAATGGTAGGCCAATAGAAACCACACTCGAGCACCTTGTGAGCTGTTCGAGTGGGGCCATGGTGACCTCCATATTCTGATTCATGACATTTTTTAGCGATTTGATAAGTCTCGTGCTCAGTTACACATCGTCTAATAATCGAATCTGCACAATGCTTGAAGAGATAAGGATCTTCCTAGAAGTAGTCAACTACATCTCGGTTGAACCTAGCTTTTTGTTTCTTGTGCTGGAATGGTGGGATTATTCCACATGCTAAAAAGTTAACAATGTCGGAAAACCATGGACAAGCTTGATCATGAAGGTGCAAGGCAAACAGTTGCTCGTTCGGAAAATTTTCATTGACGGCTATCTCATTTTTATCATTTTCTATTTGAGACAAATGGTCAGCAGCACCATTGTCTCTGCCTTTTCTATCTTTTATTATGATATTAAATTCCTGCAACAAAATTACCCACCTGATTAATCGAGGTTTGGCATCTTGTTTGCTGAACAAGTATCTCAGTGCAGAATGATCTGTGTATACTATGGTTTTCGTACCAATGAGGTATTGTCTGAATTTATCAAACGCGAAAACCACAGCATACATCTCTTTCTCCGTGGTGGTGTAATTGACTTGGGCTTCAGTCAGGGCACGACTTGCGTAATGAATCACGCAGTGTCTCCCTTCCTTATGTTGCCCAAGAACTGCACCCACGGCGAGATCACTTGCATCGCACATTACCTCGAAGGGTATTGACCAATCGGGTGGTTGCACTATTGGAGCAGAAATCAACATCTTCTTGAGCGTGTCAAAGGCTTGAACACACGCTTCATTTATTAAGAAAGAATTTTCTTTACAAAGCAAATTAGTGAGCGGCTTGGCAATTTTAGAAAAATCTTTAATGAATCTCCGGTAAAAACCGGCATGCCCTAAAAAGCTCATAACTGCTTTTATTGAGTTGGGTAGTGGAAGGTTGGATATGACTGAGACTTTGGCCCTATCGACTTCGATGCCTGCGCGCGAGATGCGGTGACCCAATACTATTCCTTCGGTGACCATGAAATGGTACTTCTCCCAGTTCAAGACTAGGTTAGTGTCCTCACATCTTTTTAAAATTTTTGCAAGATTAGTCAAACATTCATCAAAAGTATCTCCATACACAGAGAAGTCATCCATGAAAACTTCAATGCATTTTTCGATAAATTCTGAGAAGATAGACATCATGCATCGCTGAAAAGTGGCAGGCGCATTGCAAAGTCCAAAAGGCACGCTCCTGTACGCAAAAGTTCCATATGGGCATGTGAAAGTGGTCTTATCATGATCTTCACTAGCTATTACAATTTGATTGTAACCTGAGTACCCATCCAAAAAGCAGTAATACTCCCTCCCGGCCAACCTCTCCAGCATCTGATCAATGAACGGCAAGGGAAAGTGATCCTTCCGCGTAGCGGTGTCAAGCTTCCGGTAGTCGATAAAAACTCTCCAACCGGTCACTGGACGTGTTGCCACTTCTTCTCCTTGCTCATTAGTCGTTATGCACATCCCCCCATGCTTAGGTACTACCTGCACTGGGCTAACCCATTTGCTGTCAGATATAGGATAGATGATACCAACATCTAAGAGCTTGATAACTTCTTTCCTTACCACTTCTTGCATGTGGGGGTTCAGACGCCTTTGTGGTTGCCTAGAGGGCATGTACTCCTCTTCCATTAAAATTCTGTGCATGCAAACAGAGGGGCTTATTCCTTTTATATCAGAAATGGTCCATCCAATTGCATGTACATATTTCTTTAGAATGTCTACCAGAGCTTTTTCTTGTACTTGTGTCAGCTTGGCTGACACAATTACCGGTAATCTTTTATGTTCAGCGAGAAAAACGTACTTAAGATGATCCGGAAGTATTTTAAGTTCAAGCTCTGGCGGACATTCAACGGAAGGCAGTAATTTGTGAAAAATGGTTGGGGGTGAAAGATCAGATTTACCTTCAGGACCCTGTTGTAATACCCGTAAATTTTAGAATATAAAAATAGGAATTAATCCAATAGGAGAGAAGGTTTTGTTTCCGAGAACCCGTAGACGCGGAAATGCACGGAAGTCCAAGGACGACGAATTAGAACCCGACGGACCAAAACAGACGGTCTTAGGATTTCAAGCATGAAATCGAATTGAGACGGAATAAATTTATGATGAGAAGCATAATCCGAAAATGACCCGGAAAATCGAGCGCGAAAACGGGGAAGGATAGAAGTCCGAAAGAGAGGAGAAAAAGACCCGACGGATCGGATCGCACGGACCCGCCCGGACCGCAGTCCAGGCGAGTCCCGCGCGCTGGCCGGGCGGGGTTTGGCCAAAAGGCGCGCCAACCCCGCGTGGCTCTACAGGTTTTGGCAACTTGCGCGTTTTCGGCGATTTCTTACCATAATTCGACCCCCCGACTTTGGAAAGTGGATTTTGGACGGGGGAAGGAGAATAAGGTCGACCTAGGGTTGTCTCCCCCACCCTTTCATCAGTCTCCAAACTCCCCATTCACTCTCAAACTCTCCCAAACTCTCTCCAAAGCCAAAACACTTTCCGACGACTTCCCGACGACTTCCGATCACTTCCCGGCGACGAAAACCGACGGAGGAGGCGTGGAATACAAGATCCCTAGTGTTCTAATCTGTGGTAAGTTGTTCATAGATTTCCATTTAAGTTTTTGAACCCGAAAACTCGATCTAACATTGGATTTCTTCGTCCGATTCGAAATCGTGGCCAATGTCGGAAGCTTGACGTTGAGGAGATCCGTTCGTAGGATTTTGGACGAGCCAGCGACCTTAGGACGACCCAAAACTCCCTATCACTGTAAGTTGAGCCTTCCATATCAATACGGGTGATTTTGGGGCGTCCGGTATAGGCGTAATGTAACGAAACGTAAAAATCGAAATTTAAAACCCCAACTTGCGCAGTTTCTGTAATCGGCCTAAAACTCATATTTCGAGGATTCAATCCGAGAAACTCAAAACTAGAATTTTAATCCTAACACATGAATCTAGGTTGTGCAAAAATTTCAGACATTTTCGTTAAAGTTTGCTATTTCAAATCGCGCCGAACATAAACTGTTTACTAGGACTTTTCGAAAAACCTGACAGTGTTCATATTCGAACTTGATGAGCATGTTTCTATATTTTCTAGTCCGATTTGATCCTTGCAATCTAAATGAAAGTTGTAGATAATCATGTCTAGTATGTGCATATAAAATTTCAGAATTTTTGAAGTCCATTTGATATGTTTAAAATTCGAAATTTTGAACTGTGTCGAACCTGAGTCCGGACAGATTTCTGTTTGCATGATAAAATCGATTTTTGACATGTTTCCTCAACTTATTTCGAAAAAGTTAAAACACGAAAGTTGTTCGTTAGGGTGTTTTGCATAAACTTTGAAGTTTTCAGATTTTTCGGACTTAAACCGAATTTTTAAACTGAAAAGGCGTAAACTGTGACGCCAAGATACTTTTAAATCGAAGGATTTTGAAATTTTGAAACGAACGATCAAAGATTTGAAATATGATACATCTATACTTTTGAAAAACCCCGATACACTAAATCTAAACGATACATGAGATACTTGGTAGAGGGTGAGTGCTCTGCAGGGTGCCCCTCTAGCCTTTCTCTTCGGGCCTATAATGGACGAGAGAATTTGATGAGATATTACGCCAATCGGCGGGAGATACATGGCCTACTCTCTCGGGTTGTCCGTATGGATTTCTCGAGGCTCCGGAGTGTTACTGGGTATGGCAGATACGGCTGCGGCCGCCGGATCACCGGCTAAACGAGATACTTACGAAACGGCTGCGGCCGCCGGATCACCGGCTATACCAAACACTGAAAAATGGTTACGTAACGGGGGAAATAAAAGAATTAATATTTTTAAGTATTTATTTATTTTTGCATATCTTTAAATTATGCATTTAAATTATGTCTTTTAAATTCGTATCATGACTAAATTGTTATTGTGGATTAAATGCATGTTCAAGTACACAATTAAAATATTATTTCCTTTAAATTTTGTAAATGCATGTTAGGAGTGAAATTTTAATTATCTATTTAAATCCATTTATTGCTATGTTAGGATCGACTTACTCAGTATTTTATATACTGATAAAAATCGTTGTTTTTCTCTTTTCTTTTTCAGAGTATGAAGATAATGCATGAGCATATGCATTGGGGGATGGAAAAACTTTGATATTGTTTTTATTGCTTTCATGATACTTGCATAACGGGCATGTAAATCTCGAGTTTTGGCCATGTCGGCCCACTTTACATTTTTCCGCTGCGATATATTACTACTACTACTATATGTGTGGATGATACTTATTATTATTTTTACGTAGATTCCGGACTTGTTTCTAAATCTTTTTGCAATACCTATAGCCTTGCATCTATTTGGCAAGCTCGGAGAATCCGTGTCTTGCTAGAGAGATGTGGCGGTGACATCCCGGTCTGGGTTATCAAATCCGGGGTGTTACAAGTTGGTATCAGAGCCCGGAATATTTTTAAGCTACTATTATTATTATTTTAAAATATTTTGAACTAAGTATTATTTTTAAATTTATTATTATCGTTATTAATTTTTTTTTAGGCTACTAGTGTTATTTATTTTAGCCCAAAATTTGAGCCCAAAAATTTCCCTATAGTATAATATTTTGAGCCCAAAGGGGGTTAAACTATTTTGTCCCAATAATTATTTATTATAAGCCCAACCATTTCGGCCCAAATACCTATGCTTTTATTCCTTAAGTCCAAATTATTATTTTTGGCCAATATAGAGGCCCACCTTTTTAAACCCATGATTAAATTTAAAAATACATTAAAATTAATTTTTGGGGGGATTGCATGTGCATATTCATATAGATTTAAATTCCTGCATATCATGACTTATATTCGAAACATACTCTAACTCTAACCTCCTTGTTGACATTAGATGGCCGAACCCAACACGATCATGGTCAACTTGATGGTGAAACTGACTAACGCATATTTAGAGTCCCAACAACATATCAACTATTTCAAGACTCGAGTAGGACAACTAGAGGGCCAAGTGGCCCATCTGGGGCATCTTAGGGAGACCGATCATCATAACATAACCCAGCTGCAAAATCAAGTCGCCGAACTCCAAGCCCAAGTGGCCCAACTCCAAGACAAGGGTGATGACTTGGAGGAACAAATAGGGAACGTAGCCTGGGAGTTGACTACCTTAGCCAACGAGATTGACGGAGGGGTCCTTCAGAACCCGGGACCTCACCCTAATGCTGCAGCACCGATTGACGTATCCAGCGACGAGGACGATCCCATCGAGGATGTACCTGCCTAGTCACCCTAGACTTAGGAGCCCATACTGATGCACTACTATCTATGTTCTTTTTTTTCAAACTAGTACCAGCACTACTATTTCATTCCTGTTACGAATGCTTGTAATCAGCTGAAAAATTTTCTCTTGAGTAATAAATCTACAAGCATTTATTTTATACAATTATATTTAAAGTATTCCTTACATTATAATTAAATTATTTCTCTTCGAATACCCTGCTAAAACCCGATCAAACAAATGAACAAGGTAATAATAATCAATGACCTATAGATAACAACCAAACAAAAATACAAGAAGTATATATATATACATATACATTATATGGAGATAATTATCGAACAAGGGTATCTCCACCCTAAACCCTAAGCCCTGAACCCTAGGGTCTCGAAAAAAAAAATAAATAAATAAATAAACTGAACAGGTTACTGTTCACAAAAAAAAAAACAAAAAAAAAACAAAACAAAAAAAAAAACAAAACAAAACAAAACAAAACAAAACAAAAACAAAGCAGTAAGTAGAACCAACCCCAAATAACAACAAACAATACGCTAAACCCCAACAACCTATACTAACAGGTTCCAACAGACTGATACCTGTTAATATCGTCATTTATTTAGTCAAATTATTTCATAAGCATTACATAATACTTCAACAAAAAGAATCTAAACTCTCTTGTTCTTGCAACAGCATGGCACCGAGAGGAAGACCACGCGCCCAGCCCACTACTCCAAACACCAACGAAACCCCCATGCAACCAGAAATGCCTATACCCGGCGAAGGGGTACACGCTCAAGAGGAGCCGGCAAACCCCATGCCAAACAACATGGACGCGCGCCTACGCACTCTAGAAGAGGTTCTCATTGCGATAGGGAACGCGCATGTGAACCAAGGCCAGGCCGCTGCGGTACCTCCACCCGAGGCCCGCATTAACTACTTAGCTATGGTGAACTCATATCGTCCGCCGAACTACGCCGGAGAAGAGGACCCGGCTAAACTTGAAGAATGGATCCGAACATTCGACAAGCTACTAAACGCGGTGAAGTGCCCAATTGGCGAGAAGGTGCCTGTGGCATCGTACTATCTCGGAGGGGAGGCGGATGACTGGTGGCCTGCCATGCAAGATAAGTTAGCCGAGGACGAGGAACCCTATTCTTGGGAAGAATTCATGGGTCTGATCAGGGATCGCTTTTATCCCATGAGCACAAAGTCAGCCATGTACGAGGAGTTCTTATCTCTGAAGCAAGGAGGGCAAACAGTCCAGGAATACTACACCCGTTTCAAGGAGTTGGTGCGTTTCGCACCGAGACTCGTGCCGACAGATGTGGAGAAGGCACAGAAATTTGAAATGGGGCTAAACTTGACTATACGGGAGGTGATCACTGGTGTCCCATACCCAGACCTGCAATCGGTGTATGATCGTGCGGTAGCTGTTGCAAGGGTGCAACAACCAAAAAGGAAAGTGAGCGGAGAACCTAGTCGAGGATCTCAGGGTCAGGATAAGAGGGGTAGAGACAACCGTTCCGGTAACAATGCTGTAGGGAACAACTTTCGGGGAGATCTGAACAGACCCCCTCAAAACAACAACAGAGGATATGACGATAGAACCCTTTTCCGGGGTAACCCGGTACCACCTTGCCCGAGATGCGGCAGGCCTCATTTGGCCAGAGGGTGCCCCCAACAGGGCGCCTGCTACAAGTGTGGTCGCAACGGCCACATGGCGAATGAGTGCCACACTCGACTGGAAAACATCACCAAGAGGGAGGACTTAGGCACGGGGCCAACTCAGCCTCGCAACCAGGATGGACGGAATGGAAACAACCAGCGGTATAGACCCCCTGAGAACCAGAATCTCAATCAGAATCAACGTCCCCCACAGAATCCAAATCAGCAACAAAATCAAAACCCGAACCGGGATCAGCAAGGCAACCCGGGACGTCCAATGGGGCGATTGAATGTCATCAATGAGGCAGATGTGCCTATGCAGGGGGACGTAATGCGAGGTACGTTCCATGTCTTAAGTACACCCCTTAGAGTTCTGTTTGACTCAGGAGCTAGTTGTTCGATAATATCATCTAAAGTCTTACCTAAACTAGATCTACCTAAGTGCGAATTGATTAACTTAAGGATTCAACTTCCATCGGGAGAGGTAGTATCATGCTCTAAGCGATATAACGGAATTCCGATAGTTATAGAGAATGTAGAGTTTTTCGCGAACTTGGTAGAATTCGAACTACAGGATTTTGACGTCATACTAGGAATGGATTGGCTAACCCAATATAAAGCCGTGATCGATTGCCAAAAACAAAAGATCACGTTGTCAAAGAGTCGGGGAAGGAGAGTCATCTTTTACTCCCAACCCCCTAAGAAGTCTACCAAGATAGTTAACGCCATGAAGCTATGTAGCTTAATGCGTAAGGGTTACGCGTTATATGCATGCTACATTCATAACCTTGAGGCCGAAGAGGTCAAGGTGGATAACATTCCGGTGGTGAGAGAATACCCGGATGTATTCCCGGAAGACGTTCCCGGCATGCCGCCTGAGAGAGATCTGGAATTCACTATAGATCTTATTCCGGGAACGGAGCCTGTCTCAAAGGCTCCTTACCGTATGGCGCCGCTGGAAATGAAGGAACTAAAAGAACAACTCGAGGAGTTGCTAGAAAAGGGCTACATAAGGCCGAGCGCGTCCCCATGGGGAGCCCCGATCTTATTCATGAAGAAGAAAGATGGAGGTCTACGACTATGCATCGATTATAGAGGACTTAACCAAGTCACGGTCAAGAACAAGTACCCTTTGCCCAGAATCGAGGATTTGTTCGACCAACTGAAGGGAGCTTCAGTATTTTCAAAGATCGACCTACGATCTGGATATCACCAGTTAAGGATCGCCGAAAAGGATATCCCAAAGACGGCATTCAGAACTCGCTATGGGCACTACGAATTCACGGTGCTATCATTTGGGCTGACGAACACCCCAGCGATGTTCATGAATCTCATGAACAACGTGTTTCGGGAATTATTAGATCAATGCGTAGTGGCGTTCATAGATGACATCCTGATCTACTCGAAAAGCGAAGAAGAGCATTCCGAACACTTACACAAAGTGTTAGGGATCTTACGAGCAAATCAGTTGTATGGCAAACTGTCCAAATGCGACTTCTGGTAAGAGAAGTGGCATTTCTGGGACATATCGTATCCGCCAACGGAGTGGCAGTGGACCCAGCAAAGATCTCGGCAGTGACCGAATGGGTGCCACCGAAGAATCCAACCGAGATAAGAAGTTTTCTCGGATTGGCAGTGTAATACCGAAGGTTTGTAAAGGATTTCTCAAGGATCGCTCGCCCATTGACGCAGCTGTTAAAGAAAGGGATGAAATACGACTGGACCATCGAGTGTGATTCCGCATTCCAAGAATTGAAGAAACGGCTTACTACAGCGCCGGTGTTGGCATTACCATCGGAGGATGGAGACTTCGAGGTGTACAGCGACGCCTCGAAGGAAGGATTGGGATGCGTACTAATGCAAGATCAAAGGGTTATAGCATACGCATCACGTCAACTAAAGCCACACGAAGAGAATTATCCGATGCACGACTTGGAGCTAGCCGCAGTCGTGTTCGCTCTAAAGATATGGAGGCATTACCTCTATGGGCGAAAGTGTCGGATGTTCACCGATCATAAGAGCCTCAAGTATATATTCACGCAAAAAGAGCTGAATTTGAGGCAAAGAAGATGGTTGGAAGTGATTAAGGATTACGACCTGGAAATCGCGTACCACGAAGGAAAAGCCAACGTCGTGGCCGATGCCTTGAGTCGAAAGACTCAACACGTGGTGAATTCACTTGTGGTACCGGCCGAGTTGTACAGAGACTTGGCAAAATTAAGTCTAGAGTTGGTACACTCTGGCGAAGTAAGTGAGATCGTCAACACGATGGTAGTAGGATCTACCATACTTGATGAGATACGACTAGCACAACAGGGTGATGAAAAGCTGGAGGAAATTAGGAAGAGCATTGCTGAAGGAAAGGCAATGGATTTTAAAATCCATGAGGACGGAAGCATCCGCTTCAAGGGAAGGTGGTGCATACCACGAAAATGCGAGGACCTGAAGCAAAGAGTAATGGAGGAAGGCCATAATACCCCATACTCGGTCCACCCCGGAGGCGAGAAGCTATACAAGGACATAAAGAAGAACTATTGGTGGCCGAACATGAAGAGAGAAATAGCCGAGTTTGTGGCAAGATGCCTCACCTGCCAGAAGGTCAAGGCCGTACGGCAGAAACCCTTAGGATTAATGCAGCCATTGGAAATCCCAAGTTGGAAATGGGATAGCATTTCAATGGGCTTCGTTTCGGGGTTACCACGTTCACCGAAGGGGATGAATAAAATCTGGGTGATCGTGGATAGGCTGACAAAAGCTGCCATATTTATCCCCATGAAGGATACCTGGTCCATGGACCAATTGGCAAGGGCATATGTCGACAACGTGGTACGACGACATGGAGTACCACATGACATCATCTCGGACAGAGACAGTAGATTCGTCTCACATTTTTGGACAAAACTACAAGAAGCCCTCGGCACGAAGATAAAGATGAGTACCGCGTTCCATCCCATGACGGATGGACAAACGGAAAGGACGATCCAAACTTTGGAAGACATGCTGAGGGCATGCGTATTAGAGTTTAAAGGAAGTTGGGAAAATCACTTACCCTTGATCGAATTTTCCTACAACAACAGCTACCATGCTAGCATTGGCATGGCACCTTTCGAGGCACTGTATGGATGCAAATGCCGAAGCCCATTGAGCTGGGAAGAGGGCGAGAGGACTATGGTAATTGGACCGCAACTTGTTGAGGACATGGCTCAACAAGTCAAAATAATCCAAGGAAAGATGAGAGCCGCGCAAGACCGGCAAAAGAGCTATGCCGACGTGAGACGGCAAGATTTGGAATTCCAAATAGGCGATAAGGTCATGTTAAAGGTATCACCGATAAAGGGTGTGATGCGCTTTGGCAAGCGGGGAAAATTAAGCCCACGGTACATAGGACCATACGAGATCCTAGAAAGAGTCGGGAATCTTGCATACCGACTAGCACTACCACCACAATTTGCTCGTGTCCACGACGTGTTCCACGTCTCGCAACTGAAGAAATACGTCCATGATCCGACCCACATACTCCAACCGGAGGAAATTGAGTTGGACGATGACTTAAGCTACGAAGAAATTCCGGTGCGAATACTCGACAAGAAGGAGAGGGTAACAAGGAATAAGACCGTGAGAATGGTCAAGGTTCTTTGGTCTAACCACGAAGCCGAGACGACAACGTGGGAGCTAGAAGCAGACATGAAGGATCGTTACCCAACCCTATTCCAAGACAGTGCAACAACAGTTATGGGGACATAACTGTAATCTTAAGAGGGGGAGGATGTGACAACCCGAGTATTTCTGAATATTTTGTACGAATACTTTGTACCCCAAATAAACAAATTCGAATTGTTTTGAACTACGTAATGACTTGATCCCTTCACGGGGTACGTAGGCAACTCGGAAATTTCAATTCTGAGTTCAGTCAAATAATAACAAACAACGACACACAATAATACAATCGCTTAATCAAACAATTCCCGAACTCGCGAGAGGATGAAGTGCAACTTCGAGGACGAAGTTGGTTCTTAAGGGGGGTAGACTGTAATACCCGTAAATTTTAGAATATAAAAATAGGAATTAATCCAATAGGAGAGAAGGTTTTGTTTCCGAGAACCCGTAGACGCGGAAATGCACGGAAGTCCAAGGACGACGAATTAGAACCCGACGGACCAAAACCGACGGTCTTAGGATTTCAAGCATGAAATCGAATTGAGACGGAATAAATTTATGATCAGAAGCATAATCCGAAAATGACCCGGAAAATCGAGCGCGAAAACGGGGAAGGATAGAAGTCCGAAAGAGAGGAGAAAAAGACCCGACGCATCGGATCGCACGGACCCGCCCGGACCGCAGTCCAGGCGAGTCCCGCGCGCTGGCCGGGCGGGGTTTGGCCAAAAGGCGCGCCAACCCCGCGTGGCTCTACAGGTTTTGGCAACTTACGCGTTTTCGGCGATTTCTTACAATAATTCGACCCCCCGACTTTGGAAAGTGGATTTTGGACGGGGGAAGGAGAATAAGGTCGACCTAGGGTTGTCTCCCCCACCCTTTCATCAGTCTCCAAACTCCCCATTCACTCTCAAACTCTCCCAAACTCTCTCCAAAGCCAAAACACTTTCCGACGACTTCCCGACGACTTCCGATCACGTCCCGGCGACGAAAACCGACGGAGGAGGCGTGGAATACAAGATCCCTAGTGTTCTAATCTGTGGTAAGTCATTCATAGATTTCCATTTAAGTTTTTGAACCCGAAAACTCGATCTAACATTGGATTTCTTCATCCGATTCGAAATCGTGGCCAAAGTCGGAAGCTTGACGTTGAGGAGATCCGTTCGTAGGATTTTGGACGAGCCAGCGACCTTAGGACGACCCAAAACTCCCTATCACTGTAAGTTGAGCCTTCCATATCAATACGGGTGATTTCGGGGCGTCCGGTATAGGCGTAATGTAACGAAACGTAAAAATCGAAATTAAAAACCCCAACTTGCGCAGTTTCTGTAATCGGCCTAAAACTCATATTTCGAGGATTCAATCCAAGAAACTCAAAACTAGACTTTTAATCCTAACACATAAATCTAGGTTGTGTAAAAATTTCAGACATTTTCGTTAATGTTTGCTATTTCAAATCGCGCCTAACATAAACTGTTTACTAGGACTTTTCGAAAAACCTGACAGTGTTCATATTCGAACTTGATGAGCATGTTTCTATATTTTCTAGTCCGATTTGATCCTTGCAATCTAAATGAAAGTTGTAGATAATCATGTCTAGTATGTGCATATAAAATTTCAGAATTTTTTAAGTCCATTTGATATGTTAAAAAGTCGAAATTTTGAACTGTGTCGAACCTGAGTCCGGACAGATTTCTGTTTGCATGATAAAATCGATTTTTGACATGTTTCCTCAACTTATTTCGAAAAAGTTAAAACACGAAAGTTGTTCGTTAGGGTGTTTTGCATAAACTGTGAAGTTTTCAGATTTTTCAGACTTAAACTGAATTTTTAAACGGAAAAGGCGCAAACTGTGACGCCAAGATACTTTTAAATCGAAGGATTTTGAAATTTTGAAATGAACGATCAAAGATTTGAAATATGATACATCTATACTTTTGAAAAACCCCGATACACTAAATCTAAACGATACATGAGATACTTGGTGGAGGGTGAGTGCTCTGCAGGGTGCCCCTCTAGCCTTTCTTTTCGGGCCTATAATGGACGAGAGAATTTGATGAGATATTACGCCAATCGGCGGGAGATACATGGCCTACTCTCTCGGGTTGTCCGTATGGATTTCTCGAGGCTCCGGAGTGTTACTGGGTATGGCAGATACGGCTGCGGCCGCCGGATCACCGACTAAACGAGATACTTACGAAACGGCTGCGGCCGCCGGATCACCGGCTATACCAAACACTGAAAAATGGTTACGTAACGGGGGAAATAAAAGAATTAATATTTTTAAGTATTTATTTATTTTTGCATGTCTTTAAATTATGCTTTTAAATTATGTCTTTTAAATTCGTATCATGACTAAATTGTTATTGTGGATTAAATGCATGTTCAAGTACACAATTAAAATATTATTTCCTTTAAATTTTGTAAATGCATGTTAGGAGTGAAATTTTAATTATCTATTTAAATCCCTTTATTGCTATGTTAGGATCGACTTACTCAGTATTTTATATACTGATAAAAATCGTTGTTTTTCTCTTTTCTTTTCAGAGTATGAAGATAATGCATGAGCATATGCATTGGGGGATGGAAAAACTTTGGTATTGTTTTTATTGCTTTCATGATACTTGCATAACGGGCATGTAAATCCCGAGTTTTGGCCATGTCGGCCCACTTTACATTTTTCCGCTGCGATATATTACTACTACTATATGTGTGGATGATACTTATTATTATTTTTACGTAGATTCCGGACTTGTTTCTAAATCTTTTTGCAATACCTATAGCCTTGCATCTCTTTGGCAAGCTCGGAGAATCCGTGTCTTGCTAGAGAGATGTGGCGGTGACATCCCGGCCTGGGTTATCAAATCCGGGGTGTTACAACCTGTGTCAGTACAGGGTCCACTTCCTCTTCCGTGATGCTCTCTTCCTCCTCCGGAGTGAATTCAACACCGTCGAATTCTTCAAGATCCCCAGTGATAGGGTCCCCGAAGTGGACAGCATTGCAGCTTCTTTGTTGCTCGGCACCTTCAGGCGTCAGTACCTGTTTTGAAACTTTGTCCGTCATCACAGTCATAGAGTCCATGCTCTCATCCTCACACCTACTTTCTATTACATCAAACATGGAACAAGATCCCTCATTCGGGAACTTCTGCAGCTGCTCCATGTCAAAGGAGATTTCTCTGTCGTCGACCCTCAATGTGACTCTTCCAGATGTAGCATCAATCAATGCACCGCCAGTGGCCAGAAACGGGCGTCCCGAGATAAGTGGCATTTCAGAGTTTCTTCAATGTCAAGGATGATGAAGTCAACCGGGAAAAGAATTTGGCCGGTTTTGACTACCACATCCTTGAGGATTCCTATGGGTTTGGTGATTGATCTGTCTGCCAGTTGCAGTTTCATCTTGACTGGTTCAATCTCTCCGAGCCTTAGGCGGATTGCCATGGCTAGAGGCATCACGTTGATGCTGGATCCTAGATCACATAACCCCATGCTCACTTTGGCCTTTCCGATTTGTACTGGCAGCGTGCAACATCCAGGGTCCTCTTTCTTTTCGGGCAGTTTCCTCTGAACTATGGCACTGCATGTGCTGTTGAGAATAATCACCTCCTCATGCTCTACCTGCCTTTTCCCTGAAATCAATTCTTTCAAGAACTTAGCATAGGTGGGCATTTCTGAAATCATTTCCACGAGAGGAATGGTTATCTCTACAGACTTTAGCTGTTCTAGAAATTTCTTGAATTTAAGGTCATGTTCCTTATTTTTAAGACGTGCAGGGTATGGCACCCTTGGCATGTACTTATTATTATCAATTTTTGGTGGTAAAGAGAAGGAAGTTGTACCTTCACCCATACCCTTTTCAGCTTCAATTGCAGCTTCAGCCTGCGGATTAGCTGCATCTGATTTGTCCTTTACCAGTTCAACACTTTTATCTCCTTCAATCTTTTCCTGTTCCTTCTCAACCTCCACTGATTCTTTTCCTTTCACATCTTTCTTCTTCCCAGATCCAACATTTCCTTTCAGAGTCTTGCCTCCCCGCAATGTGATTGCTTTGCATTACGGGTTGGTTTCAGTGCTGCTCGGTAATGTTCCCTTCCCCCTGTTCTGCAATTCCTTAGCCAACTGGGTAACCTGCGTCTCCACAGTTTTGATTGATGACTGCAGCTGCTGGTTTATCTCCCTTTGATTGGAAATAAACTCGGTCATCAAGTTCTCCAAGCGAGATGGTGGCTTTTGGTTGTATTGCTGATTCTGGTCAGGTTGGGCTTGGAAGTTTTGGAAATTTTGGCCTTGGTTTTGGTTGGGCCTCTGTTGGATATGGGGTAAAAAGTTCTGATTCTGATTCTGGAAGTTTTGTACTCTCTTCTGAACGAATCCTTGGTTCTGAGGTCTGAAGTTCTGCTGAGGATTTTGGTTTGCAAACTGGTTAAGCTGATTTGGCTGTGTCAACAAATGCGCATTAAGTGCATTGTTGTTGGAATAGGAGAGGTTGGGGTGGCGATTCTGGTAGTTCCCTGCGTAATTGCAGCTTTAGGTAGCTATTTGTTGGCATGTGTCAGTTGGATGTGGTCCCTGACTGATAATGGCCAAAATTGTCCATTATTTCCAATCCATTTCCGTGTCTGAGACGGACATTTTGATCGAAATCCCATCTTATTTCAATAAGAAAGCAGTTGAATTCGACAGATTGATGCAAGTTTGTAAAAATATTAAGCTGGTAATGAAAGACACAAAAACATGCAATTTTAATTGCATTTGTGTTAGAAAAATCCAAAAACATGAAAAAAGGAAAAAGAAAAGAAAAAGGAATGAAAAGATGGGCAAAAGAATAAGATAGCCCACAAAAATCAAAAAGATGGGAAAAAGAATGAAAACCCCACAATCTGAAATTTTGGTTAAGTGTTGAAGACCAATTCGGTCTATAAGCAATTCGACCTAAATTGAATTGCTCATTAGACCGAATTGCTGAAGAGAAGTGTTGAAGACCAATTCGGTCTATAAGCAATTCGACCTAAAGTGAATTGCTCATTAGACCGAATTGCTGAAGAGAAGTGTTGAAGAAGGGAAGAGCAACCAATTCGGTCTATGCAATTCGGTCTAAACCGAATTGACCCCCAGACCGAATTGCACCATGGAAAGAAAGAAGACCCTGAGCAGAAAGGAAAAGAAGGAGTTCGATCTATGCAATTCGGTCTGGGCCGAATTGATTGCATAGATCGAATTGCCTTAAAGCAAGGAAGCCAAGCAGGAGCCATCATCAATTCGACAAGGCCAATTCGGTCTACCCATAGACCGAATTGATGGATAAATACCACATTCCAGCTCAAGATCAAGAAGGAAGACCTCATGCAATTCGAATTGCATCAATTCGATCTAAACCGAATTGCATAAGGAGACCGAATCACATTCAAAAGTACAGCTGAGCACGTGAGAAATGCATGATGGGCCTAGGGTTTCGAAAACAAGTATAAAAGCTGACCTTCCTCAACACAAGAAATATCCTTAGACACACAGAGACTCTTGGACAGTTGCTGGGAGACAAAAAGAAGCAGAAGGTTCTTCACTCCTTAAGGGTTAGGTAGGTAGTGTAGTTTACTTAGTTTATTTTTCACGTTTTGTAAGGTAGTTTTATTGCTTTTGAGCTTAGTTTTTGTCTTATAGAAGCTGGTTACCACCCTTAGTGTAGCCATTTCCATAAACCTTGAATGCTTTGTAGTTAGAATGAACCCTACCTTCAAGCTAATGAATGGTTTTAGGGTTATTTACTGCTTTTCGTTGTCAATACAAGAAAGAATCCAGAAATGGGTTTCCTTTTCAAGTGTTTGGCATCTATTTAATGCTTTCCTTAGCAATAATGGTAGAATGTTTGTTTGTTTCAACTAGGTTATATTTATTATGCCCTAGTTGACTTGCATTCTCAATAAATGTGTGCTAAGTGGTTTGTGGCTTGACCTTACACCTCAGAGACTCAAATAAGTGTTATTAGATTTTAGACAACCTTAGGCTTGTTAGAATTAATTTTCTCGCATTTTAGTTGCTGTTTTAGTCGCTTTCTTTAGCTTAGTGTTGCCTTAGATTATGTAGGTGTTCTTGTTTTGAGCATGTGTTCTTATTTTGTTTAGTTTATGCTTGAGTCCTTAATCTTTGATTGCTTGTTTGTAGTTTTGAGGTTTGGTTCAAGCCAATGCCTGTTAGCCACATAACCTAGGTCTATTCTCCTTAAAACACTCATTAGTGTGGCTGTGAAGTGACAGTGATGTGAAATGAAGGATTAGGTAAAACTTATCCATCATAAACCACACAATGTATACCAAACCCTCACTTATGAGAGAAAGACATGCAATTCGATCTGAGGTAGTTCGGTCTAGGCCGAATTACTCATGAAAATGGAATTGCATGGCAAAAATAGTTGTTAAATGCTTCACTTGAAAAATTTATATGCAATTCGATCTAGGCAATTCGGTCTATACTGAAGACCGAATTGCCCATGAGATCGAATTGCATAACAAAAAGTGTTGTCTTCATGTGATCTCCATGCAATTCGGTTTAGACCGAATTGCCCATATAGACCGAATTGACTTAGGAGACCACATTGTATGCATTCCATCCCCTCATGCCTTAGTTTATTTTCTCTGTTTCACCAATTCGAATTGTCTAAGTTCGGTCTTGTAATACCCGTAAATTTTAGAATATAAAAATAGGAATTAATCCAATAGGAGAGAAGGTTTTGTTTCCGAGAACCCGTAGACGCGGAAATGCATGGAAGTCAAGGACGACGAATTAGAACCCGACGGACCAAAACCGACGGTCTTAGGATTTCAAGCACGTAATCAAATTGAGACGGAATAAATTTATGATGAGAAGCATAATCCGGAAATGACCCGGAAAAATCGAGCGCGAAAACGGGGAAGGATAGAAGTCCGAAAGAGAGGAGAAAAGACCCAACGGATCGGATCGCCCGGACCCGCCCGGACCGCAGTCCAGGCGAGTCTCGCGCGCTGGCCGGGCGGGGTTTGGCTAAAAGGCGCGCCAACCCCGCGTGGTCCTACAGGTTTTGGCAACTTGCGCGTTTTCGGCGATTTCTTACCATAATTCGACCTCCCGACTTTGGAAAGCGGATTTTGGCCGAAGGGGGAAGCCTTTAGGCGACCTAGGGCAGCCTCTCCCCCATTCTCATCAGTCACCATTCACTCTCAAACCCTCTCAACTCTCTCCAAAGCCAAAACACTTTCCGGCGACTTCCCGACGACTTTCCGATCACTTCCCGGCGACGAAAACCGACCAAGGAGGCGTTGAATACAAGATTCCTTGTATTCTAATCTGTGGTAAGTCGTTCTTAGAGTTCTATTTAAGTTTTTGAACCCGAAAACTTGATCTAACGTTGGATTTCTTCGTCCGATTCGAAATCGTGGCCAAAGTCGGAAGCTTGACGTTGAGGAGATCCGTTCGTAGGATTTTGGACGAGCCAGCGACCTTAGGACGACCCAAACCTCTCTATCACTGTAAGTTGAGCCTTCCATATCAATACGGGTGATTTCGGGGCGTCCGGTATAGGTGTAATGTAACGAAACGTAAAAATCGAACTTAAAAACCCCATCTTGCGCAGTTTCTGTAATCGGCCTAAAACCCATATTTCGAGGATTCAATCCGAAAAACTCAAAACTAGACTTTTAATCCTAACACATAAATCTAGGTTGTGTAAAAATTTCAGCCATTTTCGTTAACGTTTGCTATTTTAAATCGCATCGAAAAGAAACTGTTTTGACAAAACGTGTGGAAATCTGTCTATGAACATGTTCGAACTTAGTGAATTTATTTCTATAATTTCTAGTCCGATTTGATCTTTACGATCTAAATGAAAGTTGTAGATAATCATGTCTAGTATGTGCATATTAAATTTCAGAATTTTTGGAGTCTATTTGCTATGTTAAAAAGTCGAGATTTTGAACTGTGTCAAACCTGAGTTCGGACAGATTTCTGATTGCATGATAAAATCGATTTTTGACATGTTTCCTCAACTTATTTCGAAAAAGTTAAAACACGAAAGTTGTTTGTTAGGGTGTTTTGCATAAAGTGTGAAGATTTCAGAATTTTCGGGCTTGAAACGGATTTTTAAATGAGAAAGGCGCAAACTGTGACGCCAAGATACTTTTAAATCGAAGAGTTTTGAAATTTCGAAACAAACGGTCAAAGATTTGAAACACGATACATCTACACTTTTGAAAAACCCCGATACATTAAATCTAAACGATACATGAGATACTTGGTGGAGGGTGAGTGCTCTGCAGGGTGCCCCTCTAGTCTTTTCTCTTCGGGCCTATAATGGACGAGAGAATTTGATGAAATATTACGCCAGTTGGCGGGAGATACATGGCCTACTCTCTCGGGTTGTCCGTATGGATTTCTCGAGGCTCCGGAGTGTTACTGGGTATGGCAGATACGGCTGCGGCCGCCGGATCAC
Source organism: Hygrophila difformis (assembly GCA_030278955.1). NCBI lineage: Eukaryota > Viridiplantae > Streptophyta > Magnoliopsida > Lamiales > Acanthaceae > Hygrophila > Hygrophila difformis. The sequence goes on from JAOANR010000009.1 coordinate 52,255,823, forward strand.
CGGCTATACAAGATACTTACGACACGGCTGCGGCCGCCGGATCACCGGCTATACAAAACACTGAGAAATGGTTTCGTAACGGGGGAAATAAAAGATTTAATATTTTTAAGTGTTTATTTATTCTTACATGTCTTTAAATTATGCATTTAAATTATGTCTTTAAATTTCATGGCATGACTAAATTATTATTGTGGATTAGTCGCACGTTTAAGTACACAACTAAATTTATTATTTCCTTTAAATTTGGTAAATGCATGTTAGGAGTGAAATTTTAAATTATCTAATTAAATCCCTTTATTGCTATGTTAGGATCGACTTACTCAGTATTTTATATACTGATAAAATTGTTGTATTCTCTTTTTATTTCAGAGTACGGAGATAATGCATAGCATGTGCATTGGGGATGGATTATTAAACATTGTTTATTTGCTTTTTACGATACTTGCATAACGGGCATGTAAATCCCGAGTTTTGGCCATGTCGGCCCATTTACCTTTTTCCGCTGCAATATATTGTTACTACTATATGTGTGGATGACACTTATTATTTTTACATAGATTCCGGACTTGTTTTTAAATCTTTTTGCAATACCTATAGCCTTGCATCTCTTTGGCAAGCTCGGAGAATCCGTGTCTTGCTAGGGAGATGTGGCGGTGACATCCCGGCCTGGGTTATCAAATCCGGGGTGTTACAAGTTGGTATCAGAGCCCGGAATATTTTTAAGCTACTATTATTATTATTCTAAAATACTTTGAACTAAGTATTATTTTTAAATTTATTATCATCATTATTATTTTAAAGACTACTAGTATTATTATTTTTAGCCCAAAATTTGAGCCCAAAAATTTTCTTACCCAAGTAGTATAATATTTTGAGCCCAAAGGGGGTTAAATTATCTTGACCCAATATTTATAATTATTTAAGCCCAACCATTTCGGCCCAATACCCATGTTTTTACTTCTTAAAGTCCAAATTATTATTTTGGCCAATATAGAGGCCCAACTTTTTAAACCCATGATTAAATTTAGAAATGCATTAAAATTTATTTTGGGAGGGGGGATTGCATGTGCATATTCATATAGATTTAAATTCCTGCATATCATGGCTTATATTTGAAACATACTCTAACTCTAACCTCCTTGTGACATTAGATGGCCGCCCCAAACGCGAACATGATCAACCTACTAATGAGGTTGATTGAGGCGTACCTCGAATCCCCTCAAAACGTGAACAACTTCAGACTAAGGGTAGAACAAATGGGAGCTAACCTGGGTCACCTAACTAATCTGGGCCAAGCAGGACATCAAGATATAACCCAACTCCAAATCCAACTCAATGAACTCCAGGCCCGCGAGACTGAACTTCGGACCCAGATTGACGACGTAGAGACCGAAGTAGGGGTCGTGGGACATCAACTGCATCATCTGAAGGACGATCTACTTCCACCTGCCCCTCTCGACCTGGGGACTCCTCCCGCAGCCAGCCCCGTAGTTGATCCTGACGCTGTCCCTACAGCCGCCCAACCTTCAGTTGTCGTCATTGATCCTGCCCCGGCCGCTGGGCCCAATTGGCCAGCGAGCCCAGTATTCCATGGACCCCTTGGCTGGGGTACCGTTGAGGAGTCGAGTGATGAGGATGATCCCATGGAGGACCCAACCACCTACACTCCCTCAGCTTAGGGACCTTTACCGCATTCCTTCTACTATTACCGTTCCTATTTTCCGAGCTATTCCTATCCTTGTGATCCCTGCAGCTTGTATCAACTAACATTTTCTATTGAGCAATAAAATACAAGCATTTATGTTATATTCTCTCTTCCATCATCCATAGTGCCCACATACATATATACATGCACATAAAAAAAAAAAAAAAAACCGCCTTCCTAGTCCAAACGTATGGTGAGGGACTCAACAGAACAAAGGAACAAGGTATTAATAAGCAAACAACACATAGGAGTGTCCATCAAACGAGAGTACCCTGAACCCTAAACCTTGAAACCCCAAGTCATCACTTAGCCGAAACTCCAGAATTTACAACCGAAATAGATAATCATGGAGTAACACCATAAAAGCACAAACTACAAAACACAGAGATGGAAACCATCGTCTTACAGTCTCATAAGGAAACTACTCCTACTACGCACCCCAAGAGTACCGTAAAAACGAGGGGTCACTGATCAGGAGGCGGGAACTGGCGACGCATGTAGTCGTCCATCTGACGCATGTAGCCATACATGTCAGCCATGGTGGCCTGCTGCTCCGCCTGTCTCATAGTGAGCGTGTCCATACGATCCTGATAGAGGTCCATCCTAGCATCCAAGGCATCGTAACGAGCCTGCCCAGCTGCAAACCCGGCATCTATGCTGACACGCATCTCCTGCATCATCTGGAGCATCCGCGTCATGTCCTGACCCTGCGGTGGAACCCCACCCTGCTGTGGAACCACAGGAGGAGGAGGTGGCCGCTCTGGAGGAACAACTAAGATCAACCCACCATCCTCAGGCTGCGGGCGCAGTATAGCCCGAGGCGCTCCACGACGCAAAGTGCTGCGCCGAGCGGCATAAGACGGAATACGATAGTGCTCACCTGGAGCTAAAGGATAGGGGTCCGTCTCGGGAGACGTGCGGATCCCCTGGGCAGCGCACAGCCCACAAATGAGGTGTGCATGAGTGATCACCCTACTCCCTCGCCCCCGTCGTAAACCCCTCAGGTTATCCGCAATGCACGCGCCCACATTTACCCGACCGCCTCGTGCGATAAAGTAGACAGTCTCAAAGACATGATCTATGATGATATGACTCCGGGTGATCGGCCGAATGCGTCCTAACCAAAGCTGAGCAAGTACACGCCAAGGAGCATCCAAGGACGTCAGTCGTAGCTCGTGAGGGTATCCAGTCCGCGGGGGTACCTCGGTACACAAGACACCCCAGGCAGGAGCATAAACCCGTCCCTCCGGCTGTGGTCGGAACGCACCATCATCGGGAAGGCCGAAATAGATGTTGATCGCCCAAGCACTGAAGTCTAAGTAGCGACCACGAACCCAGACTCGAGAAAGGTCGTCGTCTACCCCAAGACCACTGATGTTGGCAATAACCTCCATAGCTAGATAGCCGGAGGCAATGCCGTCGGGATGACGTGCAAGACCGGTCCACTGGAGATGCCCCAAAAGTGCACTGATCCGATCGTCACCCATATGATCGGGGAACAAGCCTCGCTCGGGAACGTAAGCCCTCTTCTGACGAAGCTCGTCGAAGTAGAAGTCCTGGGCGGCCATCGACGAGAAACGGAACCTATCATGCCGGCGAGGACGCACCTCGTCAGGGAGATCTCTGAGCCTCGGCACCCGCTCCTCGTCCTCCTCGGACTCACTGTCGTCACTGTCATCAATGTCCGGCATCTCCGGAGCGGCAGTGCTAGGGCCGGCTGCGTCACGTCGAGTAGCCCGTCTCTTGGCCCCCGGAAGGACCATAAGGAATGCCAAGATAAACCACAGGAAGAGCAACATCCTGCGAACACCCAATACCAATTGTTAGACTAATGACCCACACACGGAATAACATCAAATATATATATACATAGTTCCAACGGGAGAAATCTAAGAAAGCTTCGAACTTCATAGTTACTAATACATGCCAGAAGATAACCAAACCGCTGATTGTACCTAAATAAATTCGGAAGCCCATTGCGGCATTTCATCGAACACGTTAAATGCGAAAAACAACAAGCTTCAATTATACTTATAATATACACGAAATTTGCCCATGAATTAACATTTACCCAAGCAACAACTCATCATCATAATATGACACCAAAACAATGAGTCCATCTTTCATGTCACAATACCACCTAAAATGAAGAATTCCATATTACTCCTAAATACCCACATCACCGAGCAATGGCCAAGAACAAATACACATTGGGGCATAAACTCAACAAAATCAATAAAACCAACATCAATAAGCACCTATGCTTGCTAATTCGCGCAAAACAAGCTTAAAAACAACAAATCCCCAAATTGTACACAAAAACCCTAATTTCACAATTCAACCAAATTCTAACGAATCAAGGCATAAAACTTGAAATTGGCAAGCGAAATTAGAAGATACATACCTCACAAAGAGAAATCGAAGTCGGGACTGGGAGAATCTGAGCACGATAGGACGAATCTGAGAGTAGGATGAGAGGAATTTCGGAATGGGAGAGGCAGAACAGGCTCGCGCGGGGCGCGAGCCCTATTTCTCCACCCTGGAGACGCCGCGCGGTGGCCGCGCGGTAAACCCCCAAAACCCGCCCGGACCCCCCGCGGGACAAAAAAAAAAAAAAAAGAAAAATATATATATATATATATAATTGTTCCTCCTTTCCTACGCATTTACCCCTCCTCTGCTCTACAAAATACGAGTGGACGCAAATGCCGAAGCCCATTGAGCTGGGAAGAGGGCGAGAGGACTATGGTAATTGGACCGCAACTTGTTGAGGACAGGGCTCAACAAGTCAAAATAATCCAAGGAAAAATGAGAGCCGCGCAAGACCGGCAGAAGAGCTATGCCGACGTGAGACGGCAAGACTTGGAATTCCAAATAGGCGATAAGGTCATGTTAAAGGTATCACCGATGAAGGGTGTGATGCGCTTTGGCAAGCGGGGGAAATTAAGCCCACGGTACATAGGACCCTACGAGATCCTAGAAAGAGTGGGGAATCTTGCATACCGATTGGCACTACCGCCACAATTCGCTCGTGTCCACGACGTGTTCCACGTCTCGCAACTGAAGAAATACGTCCATGATCCGACCCACGTACTCCAACCGGAGGAAATTGAACTGGATGATGACTTAAGCTATGAAGAAATTCCGGTGCGAATACTCGACAAGAAGGAGAGGGTAACAAGGAATAAGACCGTGAGGATGGTTAAGGTTCTTTGGTCTAACCACGAAGCCGAGACGGCAACGTGGGAGCTGGAAGCAGACATGAGGGAGCGTTACCCAACCCTATTCCAAGACAGTGCAGCAACAGTTATGGGGACATAACTGTAATCTTAAGAGGGGGAGGATGTGACGACCCGAGTATTTCTGAATATTTTGTACGAATACTTTGTACCCCAAATAAACAAATTCAAATTGTTTTGAACTACGTAATGACTTGATCCCTTCACGGGGTACGTAGGCAACTCGAAAATTCAATTCTGGGTTCAGTCAAATAATAACAAACAACGACACACAATAATACAATCGCTTAATCAAACAATTCCCGAACTCGCGAGAGGATGAAGTACAACTTCGAGGACGAAGTTGGTTCTTAAGGGGGGGTAGACTGTAATACCCGTAAATTTTAGAATATAAAAATAGGAATTAATCCAATAGGAGAGAAGGTTTTGTTTCCGAGAACCCGTAGACGCGGAAATGCACGGAAGTCAAGGACGACGAATTAGAACCCGACGGACCAAAACCGACGGTCTTAGGGTTTCAAGCACGTAATCGAATTGAGACGGAATAAATTTATGATGAGAAGCATAATCCGGAAATGACCCGGAAAAATCGAGCGCGAAAACGGGGAAGGATAGAAGTCCGAAAGAGAGGAGAAAAGACCCGACGGATCGGATCGCACGGACCCGCCCGGACCGCAGTCCAGGCGAGTCTCGCGCGCTGGCCGGGCGGGGTTTGGCTAAAAGGCGCGCCAACCCCGCGTGGTCCTACAGGTTTTGGCAACTTGCGCGTTTTCGGCGATTTCTTACCATAATTCGACCTCCCGACTTTGGAAAGCGGATTTTGGCCGAAGGGGGAAGCCTTTAGGCGACCTAGGGCAGCCTCTCCCCCATTCTCATCAGTCACCATTCACTCTCAAACCCTCTCAACTCTCTCTAAAGCCAAAACACTTTCCGGTGACTTCCCGACGACTTTCCGATCACTTCCCGGCGACGAAAACCGACCAAGGAGGCGTTGAATACAAGATTCCTTGTATTCTAATCTGTGGTAAGTCGTTCTTAAAGTTCTATTTAAGTTTTTGAACCCGAAAACTTGATCTAACGTTGGATTTCTTCGTCCGATTCGAAATCGTGGCCAAAGTCGGAAGCTTGACGTTGAGGAGATCCGTTCGTAGGATTTTGGACGAGCCAGCGACCTTAGGACGACCCAAACCTCTCTATCACTGTAAGTTGAGCCTTCCATATCAATACGGGTGATTTCGGGGCGTCCGGTATAGGTGTAATGTAACGAAACGTAAAAATCGAACTTAAAAACCCCATCTTGTGCAGTTTCTGTAATCGGCCTAAAACCCATATTTCGAGGATTCAATCCGAAAAACTCAAAACTAGACTTTTAATCCTAACACATAAATCTAGGTTGTGTAAAAATTTCAGCCATTTTCGTTAACGTTTGCTATTTTAAATCGCATCGAAAAGAAACTGTTCTGACAAAACGTGTGGAAATCTGTCTATGAACATGTTCGAACTTAGTGAATTTATTTCTATAATTTCTAGTCCGATTTGATCTTTACGATCTAAATGAAAGTTGTAGATAATCATGTCTAGTATGTGCATATTAAATTTCAGAATTTTTGGAGTCCATTTGATATGTTAAAAAGTCGAGATTTTGAACTGTGTCAAACCTGAGTTCGGACAGATTTCTGATTGCATGATAAAATCGATTTTTGACATGTTTCCTCAACTTATTTCGAAAAAGTTAAAACACGAAAGTTGTTCGTTAGGGTGTTTTGCATAAAGTGTGAAGATTTCAGAATTTTCGGGCTTGAAACGGATTTTTAAATGAGAAAGGCGCAAACTGTGACGCCAAGATACTTTTAAATCGAAGAGTTTTGAAATTTCGAAACAAACGGTCAAAGATTTGAAACACGATACATCTACACTTTTGAAAAACCCCGATACATTAAATCTAAACGATACATGAGATACTTGGTGGAGGGTGAGTGCTCTGCAGGGTGCCCCTCTAGCCTTTTCTCTTCGGGCCTATAATGGACGAGAGAATTTGATGAAATATTACGCTAGTTGGCGGGAGATACATGGCCTACTCTCTCGGGTTGTCCGTATGGATTTCTCGAGGCTCCGGAGTGTTACTGGGTATGGCAGATACGGCTGCGGCCGCCGGATCACCGGCTATACAAGATACTTACGACACGGCTGCGGCCGCCGGATCACCGGCTATACAAAACACTGAGAAATGGTTTCGTAACGGGGGAAATAAAAGATTTAATATTTTTAAGTGTTTATTTATTCTTACATGTCTTTAAATTATGCATTTAAATTATGTCTTTAAATTTCATGGCATGACTAAATTATTATTGTGGATTAGTCGCACGTTTAAGTACACAACTAAATTTATTATTTCCTTTAAATTTGGTAAATGCATGTTAGGAGTGAAATTTTAAATTATCTAATTAAATCCCTTTATTGCTATGTTAGGATCGACTTACTCAGTATTTTATATACTGATAAAATTGTTGTATTCTCTTTTTATTTCAGAGTACGGAGATAATGCATAGCATGTGCATTGAGGATGGATTATTAAACATTGTTTATTTGCTTTTTACGATACTTGCATAACGGGCATGTAAATCCCGAGTTTTGGCCATGTCGGCCCATTTACCTTTTTCCGCTGCAATATATTGTTACTACTATATGTGTGGATGACACTTATTATTTTTACATAGATTCCGGACTTGTTTTTAAATCTTTTTGCAATACCTATAGCCTTGCATCTCTTTGGCAAGCTCGGAGAATCCGTGTCTTGCTAGGGAGATGTGGCGGTGACATCCCGGCCTGGGTTATCAAATCCGGGGTGTTACAGGTCTACACCGAATTCAATTGGCAGTTCGAATTACCCTCATTTTGGGGTGAATGCCTTAGCCAAATTTGAGTGAAGGAATGACTTCATCAATTCGAATTGTCCAATTCGGTTTAGACCGAATTGCTTGACAATTCGAATGAGAGGATGCTTCATGACTTTACAAGGATTAATTGGGTATGGTGTTACTTCATACTTCATGCATCCTCAATTCGGTCTCTTTTGCATTTTGCCCAATAGACCGAATTGCTTTCTTCCTTCTATTTTTAAAACTCCAAAAATATTTTATTTCAAGAGTTGTGTAAGTTGCATGGGTGTATTGGGCCTAGGCCCACTACATCTAATTTTACCCATTACACATCTCAACCCATCAGTGTCTAATTATTGTGTGATTAACACTCACACAATATCAAAAACATTTTCCTAAATTTATTTATTTTCTCTTTCATTGTGTGTATGAACAACTAGTAAGAAATACATCAGATTAATGTTGGCGGGTATTCCCACACGGATAACTAGCTCGTATTCTGAGTATTAATTACTAGTTGTTATTTTGCATGGTTCGGGTAGTGGTCGGTGGAAGCCTTGGCGGTTCGTCCATCCGGGATTATAATAGCTGCTCAGCTGACTCCTATCCGGATACAGTTTTCTTCTCTTTATCTTAATTTCAAACCTGAATCTAGAATTGCAGTAATAATAGATGATATATGCCAATGTCATCTAATAATTATTACAGTACTAGAACATGTGGGTTTTCATCCAGATTCACAGACAGTGAAGTCTAAGATGACGGCGGCAACTGTCATTTACGGCATTCTACTGTCTAAACAGTCATTCCATCTGGAATACTTGGGACCCGGATAGCAGATGTGTGCCGTCCGGATAACCCCAATTATTTCTGGCATTCTTTTTAGCCAAATTCTTCTTATCTCTGGCTAATTCATCTTTGTGTACCAAATTCTGTCTAACCCCACTATATATTTTGGGGTAGTTTATTTTAATTCTCTTATACATGTATGCATGATATTATTATGTAGATATTGTGGTCTATTACTATTTTGGGGATCCTTCCCCTTGGACATAGAAGTCGTGATTTAAATCAGATGTTGCACAATAAATTTCCACAAAAATTCCTTTATAAAATCCGGATCTAAGTAAGGGATAAACTCGACAGTGATGACTAATTCATATTCTACTGGGGATTGATTTTGAGAACTTAGAAGCAGAGTCAGCGATTAGGTCTCACCTAGACTGAAAGGATCTGTGTTTAAATTGAGAGTTTAGTACCTGTTTAGGGAATGATTTTCAAATATCTATTTGTTTCTCAAAATTACTATGTGTTGGAAATCTTCTATTAAGTATTGCATCAAATCAGTGTCCACTTGGACTCGGATAAGATGTGATAATTAATATTAGAGGAACAACATATAGGCCTTGGTTAATTTCTAAGATAGGGTTGAGTATTCTTTCAACTACTATCTTCTCCCACCAAAGCCTAAAATTGAGTCTCGAGAGAGTGCATTCGGAATGAACCTTCATAGGTATGTTCCACTCATGTTTGTATCTCATAACTAACCGAATGTTATAAGCCCTGTGGCTTACTGACATTTGGGAAGTTCTAAATCTGCATCTGGTCACCAAGACCAGGGGCTCTTTTATGCTAACGGATTGTGACGATCTTTTAAGACTTCCGAGCGATAGGTTTTTTAAATGATTTCTTTACTGGTTTCTTTACCGCTTTCTTTAAAATGCTTTCATAGAGGTCACTCGGAAGCAGAGATGCATCTGCCGGTTATAAGGTTTAAGAGTTATGGATTAGTTCGGGGTTAGATTTGGACTTTGGGTGTGACAAGGAGGACGATAGGAGTACTTGGCATATCAACTAATGATATGTTAGGTGTTGCTTGTCCACCACATATGACTAACATACTCTTGCAAGGCATTGCAAGGGGAGTTATTAATCTGTGGTATCTTAGAAGTTGAGGTCTTAAGAGCATGTAAACTTTTACTGTAAGTACCTGTCTGTTAAAGGGAACATGGTATAGAGAGCATGAGAGTTAGCTAACTGATGGATTATCCCAAACAAAGATCTGTGTATTAAAATGGAAGTTTAATTGTGTTTCATCTGAATGTTGTCCAATCTTCATTATTTTCTCCATGTCCCTTCTGTCACATTTTATTCGCTTTCCTAGCATAATTCTTATCGCTTTCTTAGAATAGCTTTAATCGCTTTTTAGACTAATTTCACCATGCTTTGTAGAATAATTTTACTGCTTTCATAACCTATTTTAAATTATTGTCAAGTAGTTGTTAGAAATCATTGCAAAGCTTGAATCGAGTAACCGAGTGGAAAATCTTAGTAAACGACGTGGGCCCTGCTTCTATCGCACATCCTCCAGTTAACGATCCGGTCTTACTATAAATTACTGCAACTTTAGACACCGTGCGCTTTCGGTAGCACAGTTTCTTAACACGGGCAATAAAAACGTGACAACCTATAATATATCCCTAATCCCAACTCCATCCTCATAAATTGGTTTCACTAAATAAAATTGAAAACCATGATTATGATTTTTCAGAAAATACTCATACAGTGGGAGTGTGTTTCATGGCAAGGATCTTTATGACATGAAACTATGATAAGTTTCATGATGCCAAATGCTGGGGATCTTCAGTGTGACAGACTGAAGGTCAAGATTGAATTATCTATCCCGGCTGCACTGTGAAAGTTGTCAAAAGTTTCATGCCGGGGAGAACCGCAGCGCCGTTTGAAATCAGAATACCCCACATGAGTAATAAAAAGTGAAATATATCCTTAAACCCTTTCCCCACGAATCATAACTCTTTTCTTTTAATAAATTCAATCCTGATATATTTTACAAAATACTCGTGTTAACGAAGCAAGTTCTAAAGTTTCACTGACACAGCCCACAAACTACTCTCGATTGCTGTGTTTACACTTGGTTAGATGAGGCTCCTGCCTGAGAAGTGCCTGCTCCCTTTCCTTTTTCCTGACCTAGCTGTATCACAGCCACCTGTTCCTGCAATTTTTCGAAATCTGTCTTTCCTTCACTTACAGCAAAAACTTTTCTAGGAGGGTCCACTTTCTTCTCATTAGTGTTCAATACAGATCTATTGACAGACATTGTCTCAATCTTCTCCCAGGCTTGGTCCATGGGCAAATGAAGCAAATGTCGTCCGCCTGCAGCGTCCAACATCGTTCTCCATGGATGGGTGAGCCCTCCATAGAATTTCATCAGTTGCTCCCATGGTTGATATCCGTGTTGGGGACATCGCCTCAAGAGGCTGGAGAACCTCTCCTTTGCGTCATACAATGACTCGTCCGGCTTCATCTTGAACTCTCCAATCTTGGCTCGTCCTTCCTCTATCTTTGATTCAGGGAAATACTTCAACAGAAAACTCCTTACCAAATCTGCCCAGGTACTCCTCTGATTTATAGGCAATGATTTATACCAATCCCTGGCACCACTAAACAAAGAAAAGGGAAACAACATCAGTCTTATAGCATCAGGTGAGACTCCCTAATTTTTGATTATATCGCAGAGCTCCAGGAAGGTTTGGAGATGGTCATGAGGATCCTCATGATTTGCACCTTAGAATTGGTTGTTTTGCACCAAGTTAATGAGTGCTGGTTTGAGCTCAAAGTTGCGTGCAGGAAATTGTGCTCTTCCAGGCCTATCCAGATACGGCTCCACGATTGGCTGCATAAAATCAGCTGCTGCCTGCTGCTGTTGATTTCCTTGTTCTGCTTGGTTTTGGTATTGCTGGTGGTAATTGGGATTCTGTTGGAACATATTATCAGGATCATGAGGGTTGTTTTGAAACTGGTCTTGATTGAAGGCTTGATTCTGGTATTGCTGGTTTGGTCTATTTTTGTTTTGGTGGTTATATTGGTTAAGAGGTGGTGGCGGTTGTTGGTGGAATTGCTGATACCATAGTTGTTAAGATCCCGATCTTGATCTTAGGATCTTACGATTTTACGATCACAGCTCTCTAAAACAATCCCGATCCTTGTAGGATCTTAAAATTAGTAAGATCCCGATCCTAATAGTAGAATGTTACGATCTTATGGTCATACTCGCTCAAACGCTTCTACGATCTTACGATCTTACCCTCTTAAACGTATAAAATTTTTGTAGTATTTTATGATTTGGGATCAAAGAAACTTATTTCTTTTAATTTTAAACTTAAGAGCTTGTATTATGTGTAAAAAAATATAATATGTATGTATGTCGAAATATTTTATGTTTGATTGTGAAGTTTTTGTATGGTATTGTATTAATTAACTTGCAAGATTCATAAACACACAAAATAATACTTTTAATTGTTAGTATGCATAATTGTGTTTTATCCATTATTGCAATTTCATAAGATCTTAGAATCCCGATTCGATCATACGATCCCGATCTTGCAAAGAGAAAAACGATCTCATATAGAATCCCGATCTTAACAACCTTGGCTGATACTGTTGCTGATTTGGATTAGGTAGATTTTCCTCCTCGTTGACACGATTTGGGTGTTCTACCATACCCCCATCAGCTCCATTATCAGGATTATTGGGTGGTTGGTCTATTGGTAAGATCGGGGGAATGTCCTGGTTTTCTGCCATGTCAGATAGTTCACTGCTTGTAGTTTCGGGTGAGGTACGAGTCCGTGCTTCTTGCTCTTTCCTTCGTCTGGCTTGTGCCCTCAGTTGGCGAGCGGTCCTTTCTATTTCTAGATCGAACGGTAGCTCAGGCAATGTGTCCTTTCTCCATTGCATAAGCAGTTTGTATCACGATTTGACAGCACCCGCACAACCCCCAGGTTAGTAATGGTTCAAGAATATATACAAAAACTGTCTAGAGTAAATCAGGAGTGTAATTCTCTTAATAAACGGCGCTGCATCCTCCTCGGCAACGGCGCCATGAAACTTTTGACAATTTCCTACACGAGTATTTTTGAAAGATAATAACCCCGGTTTAATTTTTATTCAATGAAATCAATTATGAAGATGGAGTTGAGATTAGGGATATGTTTATAGGTTGTCACATTTTTATTACTCGTGTTAAGAAACTATGCCCCCGAAAGTGCACGGTGTCAAAAATTGCAGTAATTTATAGTAAGACCGGATCGTTCACTGAAGGATGTGCGATAGAAGCAGGGCCCACGTCGTTTACTAAGATTTTCCACTCGGTTACTCGATTCAAGTTTTGAATTGGTTTTTAACATCTACTTGACAATAATTTAAACTAGATCATGAAAGCAACAAAATTATTCTACAAAGCATATTAAATCTATTCTAAGAAAGACATAAGAATTATGCTAAGCAAGCGGATAAAATTATTCTATGAAAGCAGATTTAAAATGTGACAGAAGGGACGGGAAGGAAATAATAAGATTGGACAAGAATTCAGATGAGACACAAGTAAACTTCCATTTTTGTTACACAGATCTTTGGTTGGGATAATTTCTCAGTTAGCTAACTCTCATGCTTTCTAGACTATGTTCCCTTTAACAGACAGGTACTTACAGTCAGAATTTACATGCTCTTAAGACTTCAACCTCTAAGATACCACAGATTAATAATTGCCCCTGCCGAGGTATGTTATTCCTCCATGGTGGATAAGCAACACCTAACACATCATTAGTTGACATGCCAAGTACTCCTATCATCACCCTTGTCACACCCAAAGTCCAAATTAATTCCCGAACTAATCCATAACTCTTAAACCTTACAACCGGCGGCCAACCTCTAATTCTTCCGAGTGACCTCTATGAAAGCATTTTAAAGGAAGCGATAAAGAAAGCAGTAAAGAAAGCATTTAAAAAAACCTATCACTCGGAAGTCTTAAAAGCTATCTCATTCCGTTAGTATAAAAGAGCCCCTGGTCTTGGTGACCAGATGCAGATTTAGAACTTCCCAAATATCAGTAAGCCACAGGGCTTATAACATCTGGTTAGTTATGAGATACAAACTGAGCGGAACAGACCTGTGAAGATCTGCTTCGAATGTACTCACTCAAAACTCAATTTTAGGCTTTGGCGGGAGAAGATAGTAGTTGAAAGAATACTCAACCCTACCTTAGAAATTAACCAAGGCCTATATGTTGTTCCTCTAGTATTATTTATCCCATCTTATCCGAATCCAAGTGGACACTGATTCGATGCAATACTTAATAAAAGATTTCCAACACACAGTAATTTTGAGAAACCAATTGATGTTTGAAAATCATTCCCTAAACAGGTACTAAACTCTCAATTAAAACACATATCTTTTCAGTCTAGGAGAGACCTAATCGCTGACTCTGCTTCTAAGTTCTCAAAGTCGACCCCTAGTAAAATGTGAGTTAGTCATAACTGTCGAATTTATCCCTTACTCAGATCCGGATTTTATAAAGTGATTTTTGTGGAAATTTATTATGCACATCTGGTTAAGATCAAGACTTCTATGTCCAAAGAGAAGGATCTCCATAATATTGTAGACCACAATAACTACATAATAATATCATGCATACATGTATATGAGAAGTAAAATAAAATACCCCAAAATATATGGTGGGGTTAGACAGAATTTGATACACAAAGATGGATTAGCCATGAGAAAAGAAGAATTTGGCCAAAAAGAGTGCCAGAAATACTTGAGGTTATCCGGACTGCAAACATCTGCTATCCGATTCCCAAGTATTCCAGATGGAATGATTTTTAGACAGTAGGGATCCCTTAATGACAGTGATCGCTATCATCGAGAGCCCTACTATCCCTGAATGAGGAAAAACCTACACGTTTTCTCACTACAATAATACTATAACAGTGTTGATCGACACTATCTAACAGTACTGTAGCTCGAAATTCAGGTTTGAAATTAAGATATAGAAGAGAAAATTGTATCTAATTAGGAGTTGGCTGAGTGGCTAATCGTTATCCCCGTGAAGGGACCTTTTCGCCGAAGCTTCCACCAACCACTAATCAGATCATGCAAAATAACGAGTAATAATCAATACACAGAAGACGAGCTAATCGTTATCCTCGTGAAGGGACCTTTTTGCCAACATTGATCTGTGATATCTCTTATTACTCATTCATACACACAATAAACGGAAAAGATGAAATTAACAAAATATTTTTGGTATTGTGTGAGTGTTAATCACACAATAATTGAGACACTAATGGGTTGAGATGTGTAATGGATAAAATTAGGTGTAATGGGCCTAAGCCCAATACACCCATGCAACTTACACAAATCAAGAAATAAAATATTTTTGAAGTTTTAAAATAGAAGGAAGAAGTCAATTCGGTCTACTAGGTAAGGTGCAAAATAGACCGAATTGAGGATGCATGAAGGATGAAGTATTACCTTACCCAATTGATCCTTGCAAAGATATAAAACATCATCTAATTCGAATTGTCGAAGCAATTCAGTTTAAATCGAATTAGACAATTCGAATTGATGAAGTCATTCCCTTACTCAAATTTGGATAAGGCATTTACCCCATAATGAGGGTAATTCGAATTGCCAAGTCAATTCGGTCTAGACAGAATTGGCAATTCGAATTGGTAGACAAAGAAAATTAACTAAGGCATGAGGGGATGGAATGCATACAATATGGTGTACAAGGTCAACTCGGTCTATGGGAGCAATTCGGTCTGAACCGAATTGCATAGACCGAATTGCTTGTGCACCATATGAGGGAATTTTTGCTATGTAATTCGGTCTCATGGGCAATTCGGTTTAGACCGAATTGAACCGAATTGCCTAGACCGAATTGCATATATATTTTTATATAAGGAATTCAGCAAACATTTTTTACCATGCAATCCCATTCTCATTGGCAATTCGGTTTAAACTGAATTGCCTCAAATCGAATTGCATGCCATTTTTCACATAAGTGTATTTTTGTGCTCACAAGTACAAGTATGATGGATGAGATTTACCAAATCCTTCATTTCACATCAGTGTCACCTCACAGCCACACTAGTGAGCATTTTAAGGAAAATAATTGGGTACGTGTCCAGTAGGCATTGGTATGAATCAAACCCTAATTCTACAAATAAGACATTCAAAGATTAAAGAACCTAAAACACTAAGAAATTAAGAACTACATGCATAAAAATAAGAACACTTATATTATCTAAGGTAACAATAAGCTAAAATATAGAGAACAAGAACAGTAAAATAAAATATTAAAATAAATTACAACCCTAAAATTAGCTAAAACCTAAGAACACTCGTGTGAAGCTCTAAGGCATAAAAACATACCAAAAACCCACTAAACATGCATTTATTGAGAATGCAAGTCAACTAGAACATAATAAATGTAACCTAGTTGAAACAAACAAACATTCTAACATTTATTGCTAGGGAAAGCATTAAAGGGGTGTCAAACACATGAAATAAAACCTATTTCTGGAATTTCTTCTTGTATTGGCACTTGAAAGCAAATAAATAACCCAAAACCATCATTAACTTGAAGGTAGGGTTTATTCTAACTACAAAGCATGTAAAATGTATGGAAATGGACTACTCTAAAGGTAGTAACAAGCTTCTACAAAAATAAACTAAGATTAAAACATTAAAATGAACTACATGCTTGAAAATAAACTAACTAAACTAAGCTACCTACCTAACCCTTAAGGGGTGAAGAACACATTCTGCCCTTCTTTTTGTCCCCAGCCGAATCTCTTGTAAAGTGTGGAATTGGAATATAATGTTTCTTGTGTTGAGGAAGGTTAGCTTTTATACTTTTTCTCAAAACCCTAGGCCCATCAGGGCCCATCAACAGTGTCATGCATTTCTCACGTGCTCCACAGCTTCAATTGGATGCAATTTTGAATGTAATTCGGTCTCCTCATGCAATTCGGTTTAGACCGAATTGGTGCAATTCGAATTGCATGAGGTCTTCCTTCTTGATCATGAGCTGGAATGTGGTATTCATTCATCAATTCGGTCTATGTGTAGACCGAACTGGCCTTTTCGAATTGATGATGGCTCCTGTTGGGCTTTCTTTTGAGGCAATTCGGTCTATGCGAGCAATTCAGTCTAGACCGAATTGAGTAGATCGAATTGCATCTCTTCCTTTCTGCTCTGGCTTTTCTTCTCTTCAGAGCCCAATTCGGTCTATAGTTCAATTCGGTCTAGACCGAGTTCAATTCGGTCTAGACCGAATTGGGCATTTTGCATCTCCCTTCAACACAACCATTTTTCTTCTTCTTTTCTGCAATTCGGTCTAATGAGCAATTCGGTTTAGACCGAATTGCGTATAGACCGAATTGATTTCCACACTTAGCCAAAATTTTAAGTTGTGGGATTTTAATTCTTTTTCCCATCTTTTTTATTTTTGTGGGCTATTTTATTCTTTTGCCCATCTTTTCATTCCTTTTTCTTTTCTTTTTCCTCTTTTCATGTTTTTGGATTTTTCTAACACAAATACAATTAAAATTGCATATTTTTGTGTTTTTCATTACCAGCTTATTTTTCTTACAAACTCGCATTAATCTATCGAATTCAACTGCTTTCTTATTAAAATAAGATGGGATTACGATCAAAATGTTCGTCTCAGACACGGAAATGGATTGGAAATAATGGACAATTTTGGCCATTATCAAAGGCCGTTCTTGGCCACCGGCGGAGCACTCATTGACGCTAAATCTGGAAAAGTGACCCTCCGAGTAGATGGGGAGGAAGTTGTCTTCGACATGGCGAAATTGCAAAAATTCCCAAATGACAGTTCTTGTTTTTCGTTTGACGATGTAATAGATAGGAGAGAGAGAGAGAGAGAGAGAGAGAGAGAGAGAGAGAGCTAGACTCTAAAACTGGAATTGTAATGATGCTGGATGATGACTTTTCAAAGCAGGTACTGAAGCCTGCTGGTGTGGAGCACGAAGATTGTAGTGCCGTCCATTTCGCTGATCCCGAAATGGGGGATGTGGAGGAGTTCGACGGCACCAATTTCCATGAAGACGCCAACCAAGAGGAGGTGGATCCTGTACTGATGCAGGATCCGATAGGTAAATCTGATTTTTCCCCATCTAATTCTCGCAAATTACTTCCTTCAGTGGAATGCCCACCAGAGCTTGAACTAAAAGTCCTACCGGACCATCTAAAGTATGCGTTTCTCGCTGAACATAAAATGTTACCGGTAATTGTGTCAGCTAAGCTGACACAAGATCAAGAAAACGCTCTGGTGGGAGTGCTTAAAATATATGTGCGTGCAATTGGTTGGACCATTTCTGATATCAAAGGAATAAGCCCTTCTGTTTGTATGCACAGGATTTTAATGGAGGAGAATTTCAAGCCTTCGCGCCAGCCCCAACGAAGATTGAACCCACCCATGCAGGAAGTGGTAAGAAAGTAAGTGATCAAGCTGTTAGATGCCGGTATTATATACCCGATTTCTGACAGCAAATGGGTCAGTCCTGTGCAGGTTGTTCTAAAGCGGGGTGGGATGTGCATAACCAAGAATGAACGAGGGGAGGAAATTGCCACACGGCCAGTCACCGGATGGAGAGTCTGCATAGACTACCGAAGTTGAACGAAGCCACTCGCAAGGACCATTTCCCTTTACCTTTTATCGATCAAATGTTGGAACAGTTGGCGGGAAGGAAATTTTATTGTTTTTTGGATGGTTATTCAGGTTACAATCAAATAGTGATCGCCAGTGAGGATCACGAAAAAAGCAACTTTTACATGCCCCTATGGCACTTTCGCCTATAGGCGCATGCCTTTTGGATTATGCAATGCACCAGCCACTTTTCAACGTTGCATGATGTCAATATTTTCTGAATTTATTGAAAAATGCATTGAAGTTTTCATAGATGACTTCTCTGTGTATGGAGATAATTTTGAGGATTGTTTGACCAACCGTGCTAAGATTTTAAAGAGATGAGAAGAGACTAACCTAGTACTCAATTGGGAGAAATGCCATTTCATGGTTACGGAGGGAATAGTGTTAGGTCATCGCATCTCAAAAGCAGGCATTGAGGTTGATCCAGCCAAAGTATCTGTCATTTCCAATCTCCCTCTCCCTAACTTTTTAAAATCGGTTAGGAGCTTCTTAGGGCACGCCGGTTTTTACCGGAGGTTCATTAAGGATTTCTCTAAAATTGCCAAGTCGCTCACTAACCTTCTTTGTAAAGAAAATTCTTTTGTAATAAATGAGGCGTGTGTTCAAGCCTTTGACACGCTTAAAATGATGTTAGCTTCTGCTCCAATTGTGCAACCACCCAATTGGTCACTGCCATTCGAGGTGATGTGTGATGCAAGTGGTCTTGCAGTGGGAGCAGTTTTGGGGCAACATAAGGATGGGAGACATTGCGTAATTCCTTATGCAAGTCATGCCTTGAATAAAGCTCAAATAAACTACACCACTACATAAAAAGAGATGCATGCTGTAGTCTTTGTGTTTGACAAGTTCAGGCAATATCTTATTGGTACAAAGAATATAGTATACACTGACCACAGTGCACTTAGATACTTGTTCAGCAAGCAAGATGTAAAGCCTCGTTTAATCAGGTGGGTGCTGTTGCTGCAAGAGTTTGACATCGTAATAAAGGATAGGCGAGGTCGAGATAATGGTGCTGCTGACCACTTATCTCGATTAGAAAATGATAAAAATGATAAAGCCGTCAATGAGGATTTTCCAGATGAACAGTTATTCGCATTACATCTTCATGATCAAGCGTGTCCGTGGTTTTCCGACATTGCTAACTTTTTAGCATGTGGAATAACCCCACCATTCCAGCAGAAATACAAAAGGGCAAAATTCTTCAAAGAAGTTGTAAACTACTTTTGGGAAGATCCCTTCTTGTTCAAACATTGTGCTGATTCGATGATCGGGCGATGTGTTCCTGAAGCTGAGGCCTGCCAAATCACCAAGAAATGCCACGAATCTGAATACGGAGGTCATCATGGTCCCACTCGAATTGCCCACAAGGTACACGAGTGTGGATTCTTTTGGCCTACTATTTATGAGGACTGCAAGGTGTTTGCTAAAGCCTGCGACAGATGCCAAAGATTAGGAAACATCTCCAAGAGGGATGAGATGCCTCAAAAAGGGATTCTCGCACTTGAGATCTTCGATGTATGGGGCATTGACTTCATGGGACCGTTCCCGCCATCTATGGAAACTACTATATCTTAGTAGCTGTCGATTACGTGTCCAAATGGGTCGAGGCGGTCGCATCGCCAACCAATGATGGTAGCCAAGTCATAAAGTTCCTCAAGAACAACATTTTCAGTAGATTTGGCGTACCTAGGGTGGTAATATCTGATGGAGGAACACACTTTGTTAATAAAGCTTTTGAAACTTTAATGAGTAAAAATGGAATCCTCCATAAGATAGGCATGCCTTATCATCCCCAAACCAGTGGTCAAGTCGAGGTATCAAATCGCGAGATCAAACATATACTCGAAGCCACGGTTGGGATAACCCGAAAGGACTGGGCACATAAGCTCAATGATGCTCTATGGGCATACCGCACTGCATACAAGACCCCCATCGGGATGTCTCCATACAGACTTATCTTCGGAAAAGCCTGTCACTTGCCTGTAGAGTTAGAGCATAAAGCTTTCTGGGCCGTCAAAACGCTTAACTTCGATCCGAGAGTGGCTTAAGGCAAACGCAAGTTAGATCTCAATGAAATTGAGGAAATACGAGCGCAAGCTTACGAGAGCTCTCGGATTTATAAAGAGCGGACCCAGAAGTTACACGATCGCGGAATCAAGCCTAAACACTTTTATGTTGGTCAACATGTATTGTTATTCAATTCTAGGTTGAAATTGTTCCCCGGAAAGCTGAAATCTAGATGGAAAGGACCACATGAAGTGTTAGAGGTGTTTGAAAATGGAGCCGTCAGGATCCGAACTGACAAGGGCAACATAGTGGTGAATGGGCACCGACTGAAAGAGTATCTCGGACAGTTCGAGCCTGAAAAGGAGATCCAACATGTGACGGAACCGGCTTATGAAAAATGAAAATGCAAAAAGAAGTCTAGCTGTAGACCATAACTCACAGCGCTTCCGGGAGGCAACCCGAGTTTATTTTATCTTTTCCTTATTCTATTAATCTCGTGGAACAAATCAAGTATCCAAAAATCAACTAAACATTTAGAGTACTAAAACTCTAAATGTGAGGATGTTGATATTTGGAGAAAATCTAATATTTTTATCTACTTTGGTTTTGCAGGAATTTAAGGAACCAACAAAAAGAAAATTAAAGCTGCAAAACAGGTTCCCAGTTGAATTAGTTCTAAATCTAAATGAAAATTATTCCCGGAAATTAAAGCCATTTAAAATCCGGAATAAATTATATAAGATGTAGGATTAATTCAACCTAATTTATGCAAATTAATAAATGTTGTAATTCTGTAAGCCCAAATTCTGTTAAAATGAAAATACTGTGGACTAATAATTTCTGAGTCCATAGAAATAAAAGATGGACCAAAGCCCAATTGCACTCCGGGCCCAGTGCATTAATTTCAAATTCAGACACCATGACGCGGAACTTGAGTGTTGACGTCAACCTTTGGCGTCAAACACTTGGTTAGCGTCATGGACAGCATCCTAGCCTGGATTGGGAGTTTGACGCCGAACCTTTTCCAATGACGCAAACCTTCCGCGTGACGTCGAACCTCCCTTAACCTAGCTCTTGTCTAATGACGCGGAACAACTGCCCATGACGCAAACCTTTGGCGTCATAGACAGTGTTCCACGTGAAACCTTCCCAAACCACCTTATGACCCAAACCTTCAGGGACGACACCAACCTTTGGCGTCATACCCCTGGTTTGACGTCAAAGGATCCCCCAGCCCATTCTCATCTAATGACGCAGAACTCCTCGACGTCAACCCTTGTTTGGCGTCATACCTGAGGTCCGCGTCATTCATTCTCTTCAGTATCAATACCTCTCTTCCCCACCTCTCCTCTCCCATGCTTTGCCAAATTTTCGAACTTCCTCTCGAACCTGAAACCCTTTTTTTCTCCCGAAAAACACCACTGTATTCCTCGCACTCTCCGACCATTTCCAGGCAAAACCCTGTCGAAATTTTTCCAAACTCTCGCAATGGCATCGTCGTCCTCATCCAGAGCTGAAGGACCAAGGTAAACTTCTTCCCCCTTCCATGCTCGAGCTACCCGCAACCCCCTTGTTCGCGATTTCTATTGGGCATTCTGTTTCTTATGCTTGTTTATAGCCTGTAAATAGTGTGAATGGTTGTTTGGTTTTGTTTTTCTGTTTTCTGCTTTGATTTTGAATGTTTTGAGGAGGATTGATGGTGGGTTCCTTGTGGAACTCCTGTAATGGCTGACTGTGTTAGGACAAATGGGTGTTTGATTTATGGCTTGAATCCTGATGAGGGTTGCGATTTTAGTGTTTGGAGCTTGACAGAGAACATTAATGTGGCAGTAGGATCTTACGTTGGTAACGTTTCTGCAATTTTTGAATGTTGTTGAGTTCTTAGGGTTCATAAGGATTACTGCTTCTTGTTCTTTTAAAATCAGTGTCTTCATGTGTTTTGGTAAGTGGAGTATTACACTTTCAGTTTTAAGAACATGAATCTGGAACACTGACGAACATAAGGATACTTTATGAGTATTACTATGTTGTTGGTTGTAATGTTCTTGAATTCATGGTTTGCTGAGCACTTAGACAATACCTTGGCCTAATAATTTTGTTTGAAGCATGATTCTGTGTTAACACTTGCTTGATCTTGCTTGAAGATTTGAGATGGGATAATATGCCTGTTGTTGTGGGTGCAGGGAGCATTAAATTGGGTGTTTTAACTGGCATGTCTGTTTCGGAATGTTAAAAATTTGGAAAATAAATGTTTGTCTATTTTGGGAACATGGTACAAACAGCCAATGGGTGCACACCACTTTTCAATAAAGGGCATTTTAGAAAAGACAAAATAGTTTGTAAGTTTCTCTCTTTGAGATTGACCAACATGGTTTTTGTTCCCAATGGAACATTAACCTAGAGTAATAAAATAGCAGTTCCTTCTCCTCACGAGGACTTCTATCACTTACAAAAATCCAAAATTTGGAACCACAAAATCCCACCTTCTTATTAAATTATAATAATCAACTCCTTTATTTTTTTTAAAAAAAAAATTTAAAATTGGTTTTGAATGACTTGGGACTGTCCATTTCCCTTTCCAAACAGTCCAAGTTGGGCAGTTCCGAGCACCGTGTCTCCATTTGCACATTCCTCAATCCGCGTTCCATTTCATTCCATCCATTCCGTTACACTTTCAACAATCATCTCAGGATTGTTTAAAAATTGGAAAATCAAAATTTTTTTTTGGGCCCAATGACCCCTCTTGTTTGTAAATAACTCTTGATCTTAATAAATTCTCAAAAATGTGTAAAAAGAAAAATTTACCGTTGCTTTGAAATAAGATTCAAGTTGGAAATTTAATAACCTCACATTTAGAGCTTTATAAATTCTTAAGAAATTATAAAAAAACTAGATTTAATACTTCCTATCTTTTCAGGGGCATCATCTTCCCGGATCCAAATCAAGCACAGGAAGAGACCAAACTACTAGACCTACCACTGGAGCTTCTAGGAGAAATCCTCTCCCGAGTAGGAGAGGATGATATCAAGAAAGTGTTTGCCATCCAGAAAACATGCAGGAAACTCATAGCAGCAGGAAATCTCCCCATCATTTACAAAAGATGCGAGCTGGAGACCACCATCGTGAAGATGTGGCAACAAGGTATCCAAAGGCAGAAGGAGGAACTCCTGCAGACATGTGTGGAAGCGGGAAATTACAACCTTCAGTTAATACCAGCTTTGCAAGCATTCGCAGTAGGGGATGAGGAGAGAGCCTGCGAGCTGCTGAGACGAGGGATTGAAGACAACCACAAAGCATCAATCCTTGTACGAGGGTTCATGTTGTTAAGCAAACTGGACGAGAGTCTAATTCTTCAGGGGGTAAAAATGATAGAAGAAATGGTGATAGACAGATCAGTCATGATATATATAGTCACCAACACCTTTTCATGGCTGATGGATAGCCATGACACCCCTGATCTGTTTGGCAACCAGGAACCACGGGTCTACTGCCCAAGGATGCGAGCAGACCTAGAAGAACTGGACGGCTACTGCGTGCCCTGTGAATTAACAAACTTTGTCCATTGGTACAGAATCATCTTCCAAGGATGAGAGAAGGAATGAGGAGGAGGATGCTGAGGGAAGACTGAGTCTTTAATGCTTTATTTTATTCAAGCTTCATTGTAAACATCATATAAGAGAATTCTTTATCTTTGTGCAAGTTCGTATTAACTGCATGAGAATCTCTTATGATTGATGTATTTAACTGCTTTCCAAAATAGTACTTCGCTTTTGAGGTCCGGACAATTTTAAGAAAAGATGTCTGGCAGTCCGAGATGAATAAGTGACTGTCAGGCCAAAAATATGCTGTTGACATACTTTGTATGTTAACAGTGCCTCTTTTATTGCTTTAAATTAAATAACCAGCAAAAGTATGCATAAACCTGCTCTAAATTCACATGTTGAATTTAGGCTTATGATTAAATTTTCAAACTTTTAAAATGGGATAATATAATTGAGAACATACATGAAATGAATTCCTAAGGTTTTGAGCTATAAAAATTTAATGATGCGACCATCTTGTTGGGTAATAAATCTGCATGTTGAAAATTTTGATTGAATAAATTGTTAGAATTAAACCTTGATTAAATTTGAGAATATTGTATGACATGAATCAATACAACCTTGTGAGATTTGAGCCATGAGTCACTTTTACTCATTTATTCTCTTTGATATGTGAATCAATTTGATTAAAAGAAACTAGAACTTGCAATTGGGACCGATTCAAGACCATGCCATATTCCCGAAATCGAGCATATGATCGAGGCACTTAGAAAAACCCAAGTTTTTGGCCTTCGTTTGAAATCCAAACCCAAAAATATTTTCCCTTTAGGTTTAGCCCACCTGAGCCGTTAAGCCTAATTTTTCTTGAAACCCACTATATTTTCCTTACCCATATAAAAAAGACCAAAACATTCAACCCAAGCGGACAAGGATAAATTCTATCAAAGGCATTAAATTTGTGATCATCGAAAATGTATAAATCGGTATTCAATAAATCGATTCAAAAAAGAAAGAAAAGAGAAAAAAGAAAAATGAAAATGTCGAGCTTCAGTCAACAAAAATAAATTGCAAATGACAAAGCAATTAGACATAGTCTAAATGTCATGCAATAGAAAAAAAAAGCAAAGAAAAAATAAGAAATAATTGATGATTATAAATTCTAAATAAAAATGCCAAGTTATGATAGAATAATCTCCTGCCACTTCTTAACCCAATAATTCGCTTTCTTACCAAATGTTACAACCGTATGCCCCATTATAACCTTGAATAAGACCTCGGGATCTCGATTTGAAGAAATGAGCCGGTGGCGAGTTGGTCTAATTGCAAGCTTATGGGATAATTTAATTAAATTTGATTTTGAGCGTCCATGATTAAACCCCATTGAGAGTGAGTGAATTTTCCGATTCTCTTATATGTGAGGCTCTGTTTCATTGAATCTGTTCACGTCATACCCTAATTCTAATTTTTAATCTTTGCATCTTTCAAGCATGATATTTATGAAGAGTTGACAATAATGTTTGATTTGTAGGCCTGATGTAGTGAGCATCATTTCATTAAACACTGCAATCAAGGGAATTTAATACTTGTAGCTTTTTATTGTCTTATCCCAATCCAAAAAGAATGTGATTTATGAAGCCACGAAAATAAATTGAATATGCAGAGTCCGTGTCCCAAGGAACATTGACTCTGACTGCTCGGAGACGATCAGTATTAAATGTGAGGATGTTGATAATGGCCAGAAATGTCCATTATTTTCAATCCATTTCCGTGTCTGAAACGGGCATTTGATCGCATTCCGGTCTTATATTAAATAAGGAAGCAGTTGAATTGGACTGATTTATGCATAATTGTAAAAATAATAAGCTGGCATGAAAAATGCATAAATATGTAATTTTATTACACATTTATGTTGGAAAAATCCAAAAACATGAGAAAAAGAAAAGAAAAGAAAAAGGAATGAAAAAGATGGAAAAAGAAAATGAGATTCCACAATGTATTTTTCAGAGGCATGACACAGAACCCTTATCCTTTGACGCCAACGTTCCGCATCATTAGGGAGGTTCACGTCATGAGAGGAGCTGCGCCAAGGACCAAGACGAGGAACCAACCTTTGACGTCAATCCAAAGGCATGACGCCAATGGATTGCGTCATTGAAGACAATCCAGAAGGCTTGACGCAAACCAACCTTTGACGTCAAAGATTCCGCGTCATGAACCGAGTTCCACGTCGTAGGCTGCCAAGTTAGAGACATCCAAGTGTTTTCGAGCTGGAGTCCTATGACGCCGAACAACCCTTGACGTCAAGCACCTTCCGCGTCATGCAAGCTTTGACGTCAAGCATGTTTCAAGTCACGCAGGAAGCATGAGTTCCACGTCAGCAAGGCCCATGGGCCTAGGGTTTTGTGCCTATAAATAATGCATGATCCCCAAGTGCTGGGCAACACATACTGTGTGGCCAACCACCCTTTGACGTCTAACTGTTACTAGGAATGGGAGTTATGGGATAGTTCAGGGCTTGATTAGAATCTTTGGGTGTGACCGGGGGAATGATGAGAGTACTTGGCATTTCAGCTAATGATTTATCAGGTGTTGTTTGTCCACCACAGATAACTAACATACTCCTGCAAGGCATTGCAAGAGGAGTTGCGAGTTTGTGGTATCTTAGATTTTGTTGTCTTAAGAGCATGTAAAACTCTATTGTAAGTACCTGTCTCTTAAAGGGAACACAATATAGGAGCATGGGAGTTAGCTAACTGAAAGGATTATCCCAACCAAAGATCTGCGTATTAAAATGGAAGTTTAATTGTGTTTCATCTGAATCTTGTCCAATCTTCATTCTTTTCTTCTTGTCCCTTCTGTCTCATTTTAAATTCGCTTTCTAGGATAATGATAGATAGCTTAGTATAATGTTATCGCTTTCGTAGAATAAACTTATCTGTTTTTTTTTTATTATTCAATTTCACTATGCCTTGTAGGTTAATTTAACTGCTTCCATAGTTTAGATTAGATTCAGTCATGTAGTTGTTAGTCCAACTCCAAAACTGATTAGAGCAATACGAGTGGAAAATCTAGTAAAACGGTGTGGGACCTGCTTCTATCGCACATCCTCCAGTGAACGATCCGGTCTTACTATAAATTACTGCAATTTTTGACACCGTGCGCTTTCGGGCCACAGTTTCTTACATGAGTATATAAAACGTGACAACCTATAATTATATCCGTAATCCCAACTCCATCTTCACAATTGGTTTCATTAAATAAAACATAAACCGGGATTATATTCTTTTCAGAAAATACTCATATAGTGGGAAATTGTCAAAAGTTTCAATCCACCTATATCCAGACCTCACACTATACTCGCCCAAAGCCTCTAGTCTCCAGTGCATCACGACGGCTACCCCCTCCATGAGCAAGGGGCACGGCGAGGCTTCCAACTGTGTTTTGATCTCTACCGGCATCACCGTGTACAACTTATTCAACGACCAATTGCCTTGCTCAATTACTTCTTTGATAGTGCTCCCAACATCATTATAATGCACGTAGGGCATAAGCGGCGCCAAACAAGTACCCTTCCACCACGGCGAATACCAAAAAGAACATTGGCCATTGCCCAACCGCACCCCAAAACCATACCTAAATGCTTTGCCCATCTCCACCAGCGTTCTCCACATTCGAGTCCCTTTCCTGTGACTCCTCAGAATTTGGCCATCTTTGCTTCCATATTTCTCCTTCATCCACTTCACCCACAGTTTATCAGTCCTTGTCATAAAAGCCCCAACTTGCTTCCCCAATAACGCCTTATTCATGTGTCCGGCTTGCCTTAAACCAAGCCCACCTTCCCTCCTTGGTCGAGTAAGTTTCTCCCATGTAACTAAAAACATGCCTTTTCTCTCCACGCCTTTCCGAATCCATTTTCTTGGTTTTTGATCTATCCTTTGAAAGTTGCCACCGGGAGTTTATGAACTTGCATGCAGTAAGTCGGGAGAGCTGTCAGTACGGCCCTTGCCAATGTCACTCTCGCCACCCTATTCAGCAAGGTCGCCGCCCACCCGACCAATTTCGAATCTAGTCGATGCAATAAATCATCAAAATGCTATAGTTTCATCCTTCCCTGAATGATGGGAAACCCTAAATACTTCCCCAAGGATGGCACTAGGGGTATTCCCAGGTGTTGAGAAATCCATCCCTTTTCAATATCTGTTGCTACAGGCAATATCACTGCTATCGACTTATCATAATTCATATTCTGTCCCGACTCTTGGCCAAACTGAGTCATGACCTCTCCAATTGTTACTATGCTCTCCTCCTCAATCTCTGAACAAAGTATTAGACCATCCGCGAACATGACATGGGATATTGCCGAACCCCCTTCACGGCTCTTGATCGGTTTCCAACTCCCACTCTCAACTTTTCCCAAGATATATCTAGATAACTTCTCCATGACAATGACAAACAAATATGGAGATAACGGGCCGCCTTGTCTAAGTCCTCTACCCGAACAAATTTTCTCCAATGGCGATCCATTCCAGAAAATTGAAAAGGAAGAGTTCCGGACGCATACCATAATAATCTCCCGGAGCGCTACAGGTAAGTTCATCTCGGTCAGGCAACCTTGTAGAAAGTCCCAATCAACCGAGTCGTAGGCCTTCGCCAAGTCAATTTTCAAAATTAAGCCCTTGTTTGTCGGCCTCCTGCCCTCCAACGAATAAGCCAACTCTTGCACCAATGTGCCACTGTCCCTTGAGCCTCTCCCCGGAAGGAAGTCTGACTGAAACGGCCCAATAACCTCACACAACAACGGTCTCAGTCGATTAGCTATAACTTTTATGATGAACTTGAATGAAACATTACACAAGGTAAGCGGCCGGAAATGCTTAACATTCTGAGGAATGGCCACCTTAGGAAGCAAAGCCAAGTGGGCGTGGGTGATTTCCTGTGGCAATGTACCCGAGCAGAAAGCCTCCCTGGACATCTTGAAAATTTTGTCTCCAATAGAGTCCCAATACAGTTAATAGAATTCCGCCAAAAATCCATTCGGCCCCGGGGCCGCGAAAGGCCGCATCTGCCTCTTGACCAAGTCGAATTCGGCTCGCTCCACAGGCCCCTCCAATCGCTCTCTCCAGCCTGTGTTTATAGCTGGCAGCGGCGGCAATTGCATTCCACCCCGTACACCAATCCTCCGCTGGAAGAAGTTAGCAAAATAATTCTGTACATGAGCATGGAGAACGTCCTGTTCCGTATGGCACACTTCATCATCCAATTGTAATCCATAAATACGGTTTCTCTTCCTATGCACTTTAGTACGTGCACGGAAATATTTTGTGTTCCGATCTCCCAATGTGATCCATTTATCCCTCGCCTTCTGGAACCACAGCCTTTCTTCTTAAATTAAAACCATCTCCAACTCAGCCTTGAGTTCCCTCTCCAATCTCGCCAGCCAAGCTGAATCCCAGACCTCCAATCTTTTTTCAATTCCCCTAATTATCCTCTCAAGTTTCTTCTTTCGATCCACAATATTCCCAAAGCTTTCCTGATTGAATTTAGTCGAAGCCTTGCTCATCTCCTATATGAGTGTCGGAACCGATGCCGCCGTATGTTCAGCACAGCACGACCTCACCACATCTTCATACGATGCATGCAGTGCCCAAGCAGACTCCCATCTAAAAGGCCTATGTCGCCCGGTCGCAATTGGATCACTACACAGTAATAATAACGGGCAGTGATCGGATCCGATACGCGGAAGGTGTTGAATTTGTGCCTCCGCAAGAAGTTCCATCCACGCCAGGTTGGCCACACCCCTATCCAGACGCTTCTGAATACATCTATCCATGCCAATCCTCCTGACCCATGTAAATTTAGTGCCCATTGTCGTAATCCCAAGTAGATTATACGCGCTAACCACCTCCCTGAGCTCCTCCGCCTGATCGCGCAAGAATACCCCCCACTTACTTCATCCTCCGCAATAATTTCATTCCAAACTCCTATAACCATCCACGCCCCTCCCACCAACTCCGATAGCATCCTGAGATTATGCCAATCCGCTTTCCTCCTATGATAATTGGGGTTTCCATATATGAAAGTGGCCGTCCAGGCAGACCCCCCCATTCGTATCTCCACACTAATCATCCGACTTCTATAATCAATGATCGAATACTGATAATTACTTCTTCTAGATTTGAGGATCCAAAGACCACCCGCTCTATCAACTGTTTCTTGAATCTGAAGAGGCTCGTAACCTAACCTCCAGAATAACATCCTAACCCTATCAAACCTTCCTTGCGACTCCATAATGCATAACACATCCGGTTGATTGGATCGTATGCAATTAGACAACCACCGTTGTGACTCATCTCCCATTAACCCTTGCACGTTCCATAACAATAATTTGAAATCCCTAAAATCCATATAGATAGATGTGGAATTGAGACAGCATCCCCCATGGCCTAACTTTACTCCTCCAAAGCATCGGCCCAACTCTCTGCCCTGGACTCCGTATCGCTTCTATCGTCCATCCCTTCACTCGAATCGTGCCAAGCAATTGCCAAGGGCTGAGCCTTTCCATCCGACGCCTTTGCGCAGCCCACTCTCTATCACCTCGTCAACCCTCGTTCTTTTAGATCCCTTTGGTGGTGGTAAAATGCTCATGAACCCCGGTGCCTTGCCTTGCCCCGGCCCTGAACTTCTCACCCCCTGATCGTTGTCAACCTTCTTCTGGACACTCACTACCCCTCCAGTCTTAAGCACAATCCTCGCCGGCTGCCTTGTATTCTTTGGCACTTCCACATTTGTCATATTACTTTCCCCATACGGCACTTGATCCTTCTTTGGCTCCTAAGGCTTATCCATCCTATGCTGGAATGGTCTCCTTCTCCTTCTCTCCACCTTATCCACCCTCCATACAATTCCCTTACTTCATCCTTCCCCTTCTTGCAATTCGATGTCCCCTCCTGCGGATCCCTTTCCTTCCTGCTATCCTCAGCCACTTGGTCCCCCTCCTGTACCATGGCCTTCCCCTTGCGCAACCGCTCCCTCTCCTCCTGACTAGCCGTCGTATACTCCGCCTTATCCTCCCTTTCCACCTTATGTTTGCATTCCCTCGGAAAGTGCCCATAGCGGCCACATGAATTGCAAATTAGATGGAGACCCTCATACGCCACATGTATCCAACGCCCATTCACCAAAAACTTCCCTATCACAGGTTCATTCGGATCCAATTCTACGCAGACTCGAGCAAACACGCCCCTTGCTCTCTCGAGCATATACTTATCAAATTTTATGAGTTCGCCAATTTCCGAAGCAAACGCATGCAGGAAATCCTCCTTATAATGTGAATCGACAATCCCATCATGCGAGCCCACACTATAGTCTTACTTACCACTTTCGTAGCCGGACCAAACTCCTTTCTCCACTTCATAATTGGCAAATAGTGATCGAAGAGCATCCAAGGTCCTCAATGGATAACCCGTTCTCGGTCTTCCTCTTTAGTGAACCGAACGACGTAGTAACTATAACCTACGTCAACCATGTCCATGCCTGCATTGCACTTCCATAATTTCTCTAACTTGTCCTTCAGCGTTCGGAAGTTAACCCTAAGCCCCATAGTTTTCATTATTAACGCCCCTACCCATTCCTGCCCGACCTCACCTTCCAGCGCCTCCGAGACCACAAAACTTGGTATACGTCGATCTCCTCTAACATACTCCTTTGTGATTAATTTCTCTGCTATCAGATCCCTCCTCATACGAACGTCCTCCTCTGAAGTTCCGCCGCTGTTAAGAGCATCTTTGAGCAATGAAAGATTCGATCTTGTCGAAGAAAACTTGTCTGCCGTCGTTGCCTTCTTGTCGCGCTCGGGATAGACCAAAACCCTAGCCGTTTTTTCAAATACCAAAATTTTCATCGCTAAAAGAACAATTCTTGCAATTAAAACTATTTTTGTTATAATTATATTTCACATCCTGAGGGTGATTTGCGTTGTTGGGCCTCGATCCGTGTTAGGGCAATGGGAAGGGATAGGCGGAGGAAGCGCGACGCCCCAATGAGGTGGGAATGAGGAAAAGGAAATAGGATGGTGAAGGGCACGACAAAACAAACAAATATAGGGCAAGGACAATTTAGGAATTTGGAATTACATATTGGTATATCGAAATAAGACTAGGGGTGTTAAAATACGGTATATCAAAATACCTCTACCGATGCATACCGTACCGAAATTTATATTATGGAAAAAACCATACCGATACCGATACCGAATAATTCGGTATACCAAAAATTTTGATATTCTATAAAATATACCGTTATCAAATCGAAAATTATACCGTAACGAAAAATACCGAAAAATATCGAAAATTTTACATACCGAAATTCATTACATACTGTTACAATTGGTATGCCAAACCATACCGGAAAAAATCAATACCGTGAACATGTTCCAATCACATTTATACCGAAAATGACGTAAATTGGCCCTTCTAAGTTTCAAATGTCTTAACACAACAATAAACATTAAATTTTAAAATAATATTAAAATTAATGTTTCCGTATTACGGTATACCGAAATATCGAAAATCCCGTATGTTCCATACCAGTACCATACAATTTTTTTTTGGCATACCTAAATTTCAATATTTCAAGGTAATTTTCGATACAGTAAGCTCGGTATACCGAGTTTTCGATAATTTTTTCCACCCATATATGAGACCAAGATTCTTGCAGTCGAGCGCGCTACGCTGTGCGCACCGGTGAGAAGAATATGTGTTGATGTGTGTCCTGGTGACAAGAAAATGTGTTGAAATATATCATATAATAACTAATATGCAAGGATAGAATAACCGATGGTTGGCAATAGGTAGGGCTTTAAATCAAGTTCTTAATGCTCAATAGTGAAACTTTTGACAATTTCCCACACGGGTATTTTCAAAAGAATAGAATAATCCCCGTCTTGATTTATTTAATAAAATTGATTTATGAAGGCGGAGTTGGGATTAGGGATGTATTTATTGGTTGTCACGTTTTTATTACTCGTGTTAAGAAACTGTGGCCCGAAAGCGCACTGTGTCAAAAATTGCAGTAATTTATAGTAAGACTGGATCGTTCACTGGAGGATGTGCGATAGAAGCAGGTCCCCGCCGTTTTATAACATTTTCCACTCGTATTACTCAAATCAGTTCTGGGTTTGAATTATAATCTACTTGACATAATTTAAACTAAGATATGAAAGCATTTAAAGTTATTCTACAAAGCACATTAAAGCCATTCTAGAATGCAGATAAATTATTCTAAGAAAACAATTAATTTTAATCTAAGAAAGCAATTAAAGTTATCGTAAGGGAGCAGTAAAAATTATACTATACTATCTATCATTAATCTAGAAAGCAGATTTAAAATGACAGAAGAGACATGAAAAAAAGAATAAATATTGGACAAGTTTCAGATGAAACACAATTAAACCTCCATTTTGTTACACAAATCTTTGTTTGGGATAATCCTGCCAGATAGCTAACTCTCCTGCTCTCTATACTATATTCCCTTTTAACAGACAGGTAAGTACTTACAGTAAGAGTTTATATGCTCTTGAGACAACAAATTCTAAGATACCACAGATGCATAACTGCCCCGGCCAGGGTATGCTATTTATCTGTAGTGGATAAGCAACACCCAAAAAATCATTAATTGAAATGCCAAGTATTCCCATCATTCCACCGATCACACCAAAAGATTCTAATCAAGCCCTGAACTATTCTATAACTCTCAAACCTAGTAGCAGATAGAACTACTCTCAATACATCTGAGTGACCTCTATAGAAAATATTTAAAAGAAAGTAATAAAGAAAGCATTTTAAATCCTATCACTCGGGAGTTTCAAAAGCATAGCACACTGGTAGTATAAGAGAGCCCCAGTCTGGATGACCGAATGCAGATCAAGAATTCCCGAACATACACATAACTCATAACTCTTCCATTTAATAAATTCAAACTTGATATTTCAGAAAATACTCTGTGTGGAAAACTTGTCAAAAGTTTCAATAGGACAACAGAACGTAACCAAGCTTTGACATGGAATATCGGAGCCACTTTACAAGCTTGTTTCCAATGACTCTGAGAAAATGGAATAGGAATAAAGTGGATGGCGCATAAATCAGCCCGACATTTGGAAACTCTCCCTCATTCATATATTTTAAAAGAGTCAGGAAATAATCAAGATTTGGCTCTTAAGTTGCAATCATACAAAGAAATTTTTAGTTGACCTTCAAGTTGAAATGTGTTACTATTCGAAATGTTCAGTACAGTATAGTTCGAAATCTTCTACAAATTCAGTATAAATTCAAGAAAGAACTTCCTTAGAAATAAGACATCTTTTTCTATTATACGGAACAACATGCACAGAGCCATCTGGAAAGAGCCAGTTTAAACCGGCGGTTTATCCAGTTAAACTTCCGGTTTAAACCGGTTTTCATTTTTAAAAAAAAAATCAAAAAAAAAAAGAAAAAACATGTTGGGCAGTTGAAAACCACACAAAAAAATGTTTGTGTTACATCTATATATGAAAATTCTATATAACAGTAAAACCACATACAAAAACCTAGCCCGAGTGGGAGTTGCAGCACCATTTGTGTTAGACTCAGTTCCGGAGCCGGAATGCCGCGTATGAATCTCAATCTCGCCAGACTCCATAATTCTCTCTTTCACGTCTGAAACTAAAATTATCGCAGCAGGTTTTTAGGGGAGGGGGTTTTGAGGGTATTCATAAAGTATGTAGAGGATGTGGAGTATGTAGAGGGTATTTGTAAAATGGGTTTTGTAACTGCCCTATAGCCTAGGCCTAAACTCCACCAAGCAAAACCCATTTTACAAATACGCTCTACATCCTCTACATACTCCACATTCTCTACATACTTTATAAATGCCCTCAAAACCCCCTCCCCTAACAACCTGCTGCGATAATTTTAATTTCAGACGTGAAAGAGAGAATTTTGGAGTCCGGCGGGATTGAGATTCATATGCAGCATTCCGGCTCCGAAACTGAGTCTAACACAAGTGGCGCTGCAACTCCCACTCGGGCTAGGTTTGTGTGTGTGGTTTTATTGTTATATAGAATTTTCATATATAGATGTAACACAAAATTTTTTTTGTGGTTTTCATCTGTAGTGTAAATGTATCCCGAAATAGGATTGAACGGATCATACTGATTGTTCTGATATTGCAATTTGTCTTCATTGTTCCTGCCAGAATGATGATGGCGGTGCTGTCTAGCAATCCGAAAGAAATTTTGAAATCAAAAAAACTGGAGATATGGAGTTTTTTAACTTCATAAACTGTATATTAGATCCTCGACATCCACCTCAAATACCATCAGGTGAGAGCAGCAGCCTTAGAAGATGCGGCAGCGGCGGCGACGGAGGAAGCGGCATCGACAGGGGGACCGAATGAACTGGCGATGAAAGAGTGGGTGGGAAAGAAAGTAGAAGAGGGTTCCTAAGAGACGCACCTCTTCCAAACCCACCAACAGAAAGAAAATATGGCAAAGAAATTCTTAACGAAAGTTAAAGAGCAAGTCCGTCTCGCAGTTGAGTGGATTAGAAAAGGTTGGCCTCTTCTCGTAGGCAATGGCTTTGCAATCTTGGAGCACTTTTTGCTTGTATTGGCGGTGAATGTCTGGCTGTCACTGGTGTGTATACTCATTAGTTTCTACAATGACGGTACGTCCCGAATTTTCTTTTGGGTACAGTTGGGTTGGATGTGGTACTCTTGCCGGCCATATTGGCTGGCGCTTCGGTGATCGTCGCGGAGTGTCCCTTCCCAACTGAAGGAGAATGTTAGTGATTGCAACAAGATTCATGAAGACTAAAGTGGCTGAAGAACTGGATCAAGAACTGGATCGACTAGAGTACTTTGCACTATGCTACAGTTGTTTTCATTGTGTGGCGCGAAATGCATTCGTCGGCCAGTGCAGCATAGCGCGCGGCCGCATGATTTCTAGAGTTGTTTCAGCCACTGCGCCGCATCATGCCACACTATGGAGGGGGAAAAAGCCAAAATCATCCCACAACTTTCGTGTGTTTCTCAAATGGTCCAATAATTGTGCACTTCACTTAATCCATCCAATATGTTTGCTAATCCTCGCCCAAATGATCTCATCGGAGGTTAATTACAAGGATTAACGGATTAATCATCCAACAACTTTCGTCCGTTTCTCAAATGATCTCATAATTAACCCCTTAATCCTTGCGACACGTCAGCCTGGAAGATCATTTCCCATCGGATAGGATCATTTGGGCGAGGATAGCAAACATATTGGATGGATTAAGTGGAGTGCACAATTATAAAACCATTTGAAAAACTCACGAAAGTTGTGGGATGATTTTGGTTTTTTTTCCCCTATGGAGCTACGTTTGTTTTCTTAGGAACAGTAAAGTACGCGGATTGATTCATACCCGAACATCCTAAACCCTAGACCCATTGTTTCTCGCGATCCATTTCTCGGTTCTCCCTCCTCCATTTCCTCGTTGTTTCTTCTCAAGGAATCATCTCACCGAACTACTGCTCTTCGTCGTTCAGCCCTTACTGCTGGGAACCTTGCCTTCCTCGCTCCCTTTAGCCAAGCTTTTAATTGGAACCGGCACCGGCGCTTCCAGGTCCTTTGCATCGCCCCCACCGTTCATGGCGACGTCCCACAGCGCCGCTCCCGCCGTTTATACGCTAATGTTGCCCGCGCTGTTAACCAATCGCGAATTGTAGCTCTATTTGTGCCGCTGCTGGTAGGAAGGCCACCTGGGTACGTTCGCGGACCTTCTTAACTTCCCCATCCTCCTCTATTTCCCCCAAATTTTTGTTGCAGTGTAGAGCCCATTTTCCCCAAATTTGTTCTCTCTAACTCTTTCTCCTTGCAGCCCTCTCACCCTCCTAATGCGTCGCCCCACTACCCGTCCACCGATTTCTGTTGCCGTGCCAGCGATTTCTATTGCCGTGCGAGTGCCACATTCCCCACCTCGCATTCGCCGCCGCCTCCGTTATCCAGATTGCCGATTTGATTTTCCGCTGCGATGCCGTTGGTCGATTCTCTACTGCCGGCCTAATGACGGTGCCACTGTGCTCTTTTTTATTTATGCGTGTTATGACTTCTATTGGGTACGATATGTCTTTTTTTACTTGTTTTAGATTTAGATTTTACCTCTGTTATTGAGCCTAATTGAACTTGGGAATCAATTTTTTCTTGTGTTTCTATTATGTGTTGGGTAATCCTACCTACACCCCACGCCTGGTTTGAGTTGGCGTTCAGCGTTAAAGGTACAACGTCATTCGTTCAGCCTGTGTATATGACCTATTTACAAGACTTAACAGCTCAAAATAGATACTACCTCCGTCTCAATGTTTTTGTTACGGACCCACCCGGCACGTATGCCAATACACATTTTTAACGGTTAATAACTTAAATTGTATACAATAAAAAATTATAATAATTTGATTGTCTAAAACTACAAGATTAGACGAATCTAACAAGATCTCAATTGACTATGTTTTTTCTTACATAACTATGATAAAAATTTAAATCAAACTTAAACAGTGAATGGTGTCAAAAAATCAAACGTAACAATTATACCAAGACGGAGGAAGTATATCAAGTTCCAAGTTTGTCATTCCAGGGAAAGACTACTACTTTGATGTGTTGTTCTATATATTTAGTTAGTGGTATTATGCTTCTACTTCTCTAGGATTACTCATTATTATCTCAGATTTGGGGTTTCCATCTTTCAGCACAATCGGCTCAATTATTCTTCTTTTGCCACGATTTCTAATTTTTTAATTCTTACTTATGTTCATGAGATCTTTCTTTGGGATGCATGAGGGGTATCTGTTTCTAAATTGTGTGAGATTGGTGCTAATTTTCCTTTAATTTAATTTAATTTTATCTGTGATTTAAGAATGTTCTTGGCAAATTTACTTTTCACTCTAATGGAATTCTTGGATGCTTATCAAGTGCACTCTAGGTGCTCGATAAAATGACTCTTGGAGATGTTTTTTTGTGTTTTGTGTCTTGTGTCTAATTTCTAGACATCCGAATACATTTGGGTAAATACAAGTGTTTCAGTTGATTTTAATTTGACATGGTGAACTAATCTTGCTTATGTTATGAGATTTAGATAAGAATTAGATGAGAACTCAATGTGTTTTCATGAATCTTGCTTAACAATATACACATCTATTAAGTTCTTTTAATGCACTCATTTCAATGTGCAATTGTGTTAGAACTTAAATTGTGCTTTTCATGGTACTAAACCCAGTGAAATAGGAGGAACAAAATCATAATTGATGGCCTCATCTATGCAAGACAGAAAATTTGGAACCGTGGGTGTAAAACAAGTAAGACCTTTTTTGATAAGCTTGGACCCAAGTGTTTTTCTCTTTTGTTCTAGGGAAAGCACTTTGTATTTTAGTGATCTTTTATAAAGAGAAACAACAGACTTAAAAAGCTACAACAGCTAATAATTTTTATTATTATTTTTTCTTAAGGAGTACCTTAGGATATAATTTTGGTTTTGGCTGTTAACCTTTGTTTTTTAGAAGCTCATCTAAACCAGCGCTAGGAGTTGCTTGCTTTCATTAACGTTGTCAACTTCTTACTCAAGCATTGAAGAACATGCGCTACAGTTGCTATTGAAGGATTTTGAGATTAGCTCATCAAAAATAGTATCAAAATTAACCTTCACTTCGACATCCCTCAGTGTCTGCTCCAGTAATCCACCTTCAAAAGCTCAACACCAGCACTTCATTTCAGAAATGAGAGATCTCAAAGATGCCCCTAAATTTGTCACTACACTCGTCACCCTTCTTGCATGTTACAGTTCCACTTATCGTTGTAGACAAGCTTGTTACGGCGTCGACTTGGCGTCGCCGCTTCTTGCATATTACAGTTCCACTTATCGTTGTAGACAAGCTTGTTACGGCGTCGACTTGGCGTCGCCGTGGCGACGACACGGCGCTGGATGATCCTCGCCATAACAGGGCGACTCGCCATATGGCATCACGGCGTCGCTACGGCGGCGCCAGATGGTGAAAATCACGCCATGGACGCCACGGCGACGCCATACGAGATAGGGTTGTCTTGGGTTGGTTCAACAAATACTGACCCGACCCATTTTTTTTCAAAAAGAAAAGCCCACCAAAACCAAAGCCCTTCACCTGTTGAAGCGGTTGATCTTTGATCGGATTTCCTATTCCGAGTTCCGACCTTTCTCCTGCCCTACACACTAAACCCTTCACTCTGCCTCCCTCCCCTCACGTTGTCCGCTACTCTGCTCGCTTCCCATCCCGCTGCCCACCGCCTGCAGTCCGGCCGCCGCTCGCTGGTGTGGTCAGTGGTCATCGCTCCTTCACACAGGTATGGTTTCTCCTTTTCAGTCTGGTGTTTTATGAAAAGTGGGTCTTTAGTTTCTATAGGTTGTATACTATTATATACTAATATATATCTTTCAATTATATATTATTATAATTTATAACTAGTATTTAACCCATGCGTAACGCACGGGAAAAAATTATATACAAATCATTTGAACTTTATTATTATTTGACAAACTGTAGCATCCTTGTTACAAATTTAACAATATATAAATATGATTTTTAAAATATTATAATAAATGTCTAGTTTGTCATATATTTGAATTGCAAGCAAAATAATAAATTATATCATTATTTAACTGGTGAAGAACAGTGTGTTATAATTCAATAATCGCACCAACTTTATTGATATGATGAAATACTTTCAAACTGGTATTCATAACTCAAGAAATTGCAACATATAACTGACCATGTGTGAAGACATGTTCCTTCAAGAACATACCAAATTGAGAATGGAATAGCACATACCTTTATAAAATAATGAATTGTTACTATGAACACCAAAATATCTAATAGAGTAGCACGTACCTTCCTTAATAAAAGGTCTAAACGTTGCCGAAATACTCTTGCCAACGGTAAAATGAAAACGGTCCCCTAAATACAAATAATAAAAATACAAAAGTGAGCACTAAATATGAAATAATAATATGAAATCTTATATAACTAACTTGTATGTCATGACAAATACATTCAAATGATCACAATTCTGTTCTGCCTGGATTATACATATT
The DNA here is from genome assembly GCA_030278955.1 of Hygrophila difformis. Classification (NCBI taxonomy): domain Eukaryota; kingdom Viridiplantae; phylum Streptophyta; class Magnoliopsida; order Lamiales; family Acanthaceae; genus Hygrophila; species Hygrophila difformis. The sequence continues at coordinate 52,295,859 of JAOANR010000009.1, forward strand.
GTAACCACGAATACACCACCTTAACAAAGGGTTTCATAGGGTAGGGCACATTTCATTAAAAAGTAATGACATGTTGAAGGAGATGTGTTGAGAGAAAATTGATAATGAAACAAACTTGCTATACAAAACGAACCGACCTATATAGATAACTAATATCTTCTATAATTATGGTATCATTAGTATTATTTATAAAAATATTAGAAATAAGATATTTCGTTTGATATTTTGTAGCAAATTATATCCAGATATCATATTTCGTTTCATATTTCTTTTTTTTTTAATTCTTTTGTTTCCATTTTTTTCTTTGATATTATGCCAATTTATTTTATTTAATATTTAATATAAGACCCGTATCAAATTATAATTTGTCATACCATTATTTTTTTGATTTTATTATTATATGGAATTTATTGTCAATATAAAATATACTTTTTTGCCGATTTTTATAGAATTTTTTTATTTATTATTAAATGATATTCTATAAAGGATTTGATAGTATTTTAGGTATTGTTTTTGATGTTATTATTATATGGGATTTGTTGTAAATATTAAAAATTTAGTATAGGAAGGATTTATTGTAAATATTATAGAATATTTATTGTAAATATTATAAAAGGGTTATTTGGGTGTAACACCCCAGATTCGATAACCCAGGCCGAGGTGTCACCGCCGCACCTCCCTAGCAAAACACAGTTTCTCCGAGTTTGCTAAAGAGATGCAAGGCTATAAGTGTTGGGAAAAGTTTTAAAAGCAAGTCCGGAAATACTTATACTTAGAAATAATAATCATCCATACACGCAGCGGAAATAAAGCGTAAGGGCCGACATGGCCAAAACACGGGTTAAACAGGCCCGTTCATACTATAGTATAATGCAAATTTAAAATAAAGTGTTCCCAAAAATTCCCATGCATGTACGTGCTCAGTATAATCCATATGCTCTGTAGGAAAAAGAAGGAAATGGTTTGGGTCAGCAAAACGTGCTGAGTAAGTTAACACCTAGCATGACTTAGGGGTTTCAAAGCCTTTAATTAAATTTAATAAAAACATGCTTGTAGGTAATACACGATTTAAGTTAATCATCCACTAATAATTAAATGGCATAATTTAAAACAAAGAAAATATTCAATTCTCTTAATTCCCTCATGATTTCAGGATTTGGTATTTCAAGGATTTCACTCTTCCACTTTTGTTCGATATGATCTAGTATAATATGTTCTCGGGAAAATGGACCCGCAATAACTTAAACGCATCCTAGGGAATCAAACCCGTAGGATCAACACACGTCCTGGGGAATCGAACCCGCAGGAAAACAACCGATCGCCCTTGGGGAATCGAACCCGCAAGAACTCAAATACATCCTAGGGAATCAAACCCGTAGGAATCAACACATATCCTGAGGAATCGAACCCGCAGGAAAACAAACAATCGCCCTTGGGGTATCGAACCCGCAAGAACTCAAATACATCCTAGGGAATCAAACCCGTAGGAATCAACACATATCCTGGGGAATCGAACCCGCAGGAAAACAAACAATCGCCCATGGGGAATCGAACCCGCAAGAACTCAAATACATCCTAGGGAATCAAACCCGTAGGAATCAACACATATCCTGGGGAATCGAACCCGCAGGAAAACAAACGATCGCCCTTGGGGAATCAAACCCGCAAGGTAAGAACGCATTTCGCAAGTTTCACAAAATTTTCAAATATAACTTACACAAGTCGCTGTCTTACTCCATAATTATTTAAAAATTCATTTTAAGTCCGAAAATTCTAAAACTTCACCAGAAAATCAAAAACACAGAGACGAACAAGTTTCGTGTTTTAAGTTTCTCGATCCGGGTTAAGGAAACGAGTCAAAAATCAAGTCTTTCACATAAGTAGTGTGCTGTCAGGTTTTCAGATTCGACACCATTCAAAGATTCGACTTTTTAATATATCAAATGGACTCCAAAAAATCTGAAATTTTATATGCACATACTAGACATGATTTCCTACAACTTTTCTTTAGATTGTGAAGATCAAATCGGACTAGAAAATATAGAACCATGCTCATCAAGTTCGGACCATTGCACTGTCAGATTTCAAAAAGGGTTTTAAATCACAGTTTATGTTCGGATCGATTTGGGGTAGCAAACGTTGATGAAAATCGATGAAATTTTTACACAACATAGTTTAATGTGTTAGGATCAAAAGTCTAGTTTTGAGTTTTTCGGTTTGAACTCTTGAAGTAGGGGTTTTGGCCCGATTTCAAATCTGTTACAGTTTCGTGTTCGACTTTTAGGGCAGGTTTGTTGGAGGCCATTTTCGGGTATCAAAACACAACGAAAAATTATGAAACTTTTACACGAACTAGATCTATGTCTTAGGAACATTTTTCATGTTTTGAGTTTTTCCGTTTGAGCAGTTTTAAGTGTTCGAAAAATTCGCGCCAATACGCTGCGCCGGGGGTTTTTCGCGTTGACAGATTTTTGAGTTTCTAAAGCTCTATGTTTGGTTGCATTTTAAGTCACCCAAAACCAAGTAAGCATTAACTTACAGTGGGGATGATATCTAGGAGGTCACGGGGTCGTCCGGAATCCACGGGATGTCACGAACGAATCTCCTCAAGTCGATTCTTCTTCCTTTGGCTCCGATTTGTGTTTTTGAGAATAAAAAAACCATAAGTTAGAATCTAAATCCGACGAAAACTATGAAATGAAGTTCAAGACTTCATCTTACCACTATCTAGGGTCTGAATACTTCCTATCCACGTCCTCCTTTCTCCGATTTGTTCGTCGGAAAGTGATCGGAAGGCAAGAACACAAGAGAATATGGGGTTTTCGGTTTGAGAGAAGTTTGAGAGTTTAGAGGTGGTTTGGAGGCTGTAAAAATTCGAAAATTAGGGTTAGGAAGCAGCCTAATATCGTCCCAATATCATTCCATAGCCCGGGATTGAGTTTCCAAAGTCGGGGGTCGAAAATATGGCAAGAAAATCGTCGGGACGCGTTGTTGCCGAATTCTGGGGGTGTCACGCGCCCTTGGCGCGCACCTAGGCTAAAGACCGCGCGGCCAGCGCGCGGCCTCCGCCTGGACCTCGGCCCGGGCGGGTCCGTGCGATCCGATCGGGCCTTTTCTCCTCTCCTTCGGACTTCTGTGCTCCTACGTTTTCGGGCTCGATTTTTCGGGTCATTCTCGGATTATAAATTCTTATCTTAAATCAATCTCGTCTCGAGTTAATCCCGTACTTGAAATCTTGAGTCCGTTGCATTTGGATTTGTCGGCTTCTAATTCGTCGTCTTTTGACTCCCGTGCAACAATTTATCTAATTGATTTATTTTCGACTTCACGGGTTCCTGGAATTAAAATTATTTCCTTTCTTGAATTTAGTTTCAATTCTTTTGACTCGATTTCATGGAATGTCTTCGGGCTTCCTTTCCCTCCTTTATTCCATTTTGAATTTTTGAATCTATCGGCGTTTCATTTCCGAGCAATAATTTATTGTGATAAATTATTTTCTTCTTCTCGAAAATATTTCGACCTTGATTTGATTAAGAAATAAATTTTATTCCTTTGGACGCCGATAAAAATCCCGGGTATTACAGTCTACCCCCCTTAAGAATCAACTTCGTCCCCGAAGTTGGGTGTTAGTTCTCGCGAGCTTGGAACTAAGGTCCTTTCTATTTTGTGCTATTGTTTGAATGCGTGATTGTATCATTATGTGTTGTTGTTCTTGATGTTGTTTTTATTATTTTATTATATCGTTCGACTGAACCCAGAATTGAAATTTCCAAGTTGCCTACGTACCCGGTAAAGGGATCAAGTCATGACGTAGTTCAAAACAATTTGAATTTGCTTATTCGAAATACAAAATATTCGGAATAGAATATTCGGGTCGTTACATCCCCCCCCTTAAGATTACAGTTATGTCCCCATAACTGCCTATGTATTATTCGCAAACAGGTTCGGGTATCGTTGCCCATGATCCTTCCTCATTGAGCTGGCAGGTCGGCTTGATCGATGTCGTTCAATCGTCCTATGGCTCCTCTGGTTGGGGGTTTACCAAATCTAGCCTCTTCTCAATCCTCTCCTCACGAACATTGCATTCTCTAATCATGTGGTCTTCCCCACCACATCTATAACAAGTCCCGCGCCTTGGGCATTCGCGCACCAGATGGGCTTGGTGGCACTGCGAGCAACGTGGTATGACTGTATGACGTATGCCGTTTCTCCCATAATTGAAACCTTTATTCTTATTCTCCTTAAAATTGCCATTGCTAATGTTTCGATTCTTTTTCTCAAACTCTTGCGAGTCCTTGCTCGACTCACCGGTTTCTTTACGCTTCAGTTGCTGGACTCGATCAATTGCTACAGCTCGATCGTAAACCGTCTGCAGGTTTGTGAATTGTCCTACTGCAAGTATCTCCTGGATACTAAGGTTCAGACCCATCTCGAATTTCTGAGCCTTGTCAGAGTCAGTTGGTACTATCCTTGTAGCAAATCGCACCAATTCCTTGAATTTGGTGTAGTACTCTTGTACTGTTTGCGCTCCTTGTCTGAGGTTGATGAATTCCTCGTACTTTGCGGTCTTGGTGCTCAGTGGGTAGAATCTTTCTCTCAAGGCTTCCTTAAGTCCTTCCCAGGTGTAGGCTTCTTCGTCTTCCTCTGAATTCGTTCGAAAGTTTTGCCACCACTCATCGGCTTCGCCTCCTAAGTAGTAGGTCACCACGTATATCTTCTCCTCATCAGGGCATTTGATAGCATTCAAGAGCTTATCAAAGGTACGGATCCAACCTTCCAACTTGGCCGGATCCTCTTGGCCATCATAATGGGGCGGGTTGTATGGGTTCACCAATGCCAAGTAGTTGACTTGGGCTACTGGCGGAGGTATTGCCGCTTGTGCCCTATGCACTTCGGCATTTCCTAATGCTACGAGTACTTCTTCTACCGTCCTTAAACGTTCATCCATGTTGTTGGGAATAGGAGGCGCTCGATCTCCTACGTTCGGAGGAATCTTATTGTTGTTAGGTGCGTTTGGGAGGTCAGTGTCAGTGCCGTTTGGGCTTACCTTCCTCAGTTTTCTTCTAGGTGCCATTTTCTGTTATAAAAGCACGCGAAGATGAGTTTCTAAGTGATCAAGATCTAGGACTAAGGCAAAGTTAGTCTTTAGCAAGCGCTCCTAAGTCAAGGTCATGTCGAATACTAATTTAAGAGTGTTTTCTTAGAGTAGCTGAATCACATAAAGAAGAGTTAGTGCAATTAGGTGTGTATGCATATGCAATCCCCCAATAAAATTTAATTTATGCATGCATTTTTTTTTTCTACCCATGGGTTTTAAAAATAAGTTTATTCCATGGGTAGATCTTTAAAGAATAAGGTAAAAAGGTTTTGGCCACTATATTGGGCCAAAAGAAATAAATTATTTGGGCTTAAGTAAAAACAAGGGTATTGGGCTAAAATAATTGGGCTTAACATTAAAATTAAATATTGGGCCAAAATAATTAATCTTTGGGTTTAAAATTTTACACTAAGTAAATACAATTTATGGGCTCAAAATAATACTAGTAGTTTAAAAATAATAATAAATTTAAAAATAATACTAGGTTTAAAATAATGGTTTAAAAATAATAATAGTAGCTTTAAAATATTCCGGCTCTGATACCACTTTGTAACACCCCGGATTTGATAACCTAGGCCGAGGTGTCACCGCCGCACCTCCCTAGCAAGACACGGTTTCTCCGAGCTTGCTAAAGAGATGCAAGGCTATAAGTGTTGGGAAAAGTTTTAAAAGCAAGTCCGGAAATACTTATACTTAGAAATAATAATCATCCATACACGCAGCGGAAATATAAGTTGTGCAGCGGAAATAAAGCGTAAGGGCCGACATGGCCAAAACACGGGTTAAACAGGCCCGTTCATACTATAGTCTAATGCAAATTTAAAATAAAGTGTTCCCAAAAATTCCCATGCATGTACATGCTCAGTATAATCCATATGCTCTGTAGGAAAAAGAAGAAAATGGTTTGGGTCAGCAAAACGTGCTGAGTAAGTTAACACCTAGCATGACTTAGGGGTTTCAAAGCCTTTAATTAAATTTAATAAAAACATGCTTGTAGGTAATACACGATTTAAGTTAATCATCCACTAATAATTAAATGGCATAATTTAAAACAAAGAAAATATTCAATTCTCTTAATTCCCTCATGATTTCAGGATTTGATATTTCAAGGATTTCACTCTTCCACTTTTGTTCGATATGATCTAGTATAATATGTTCTCGGGAAAATGGACCCGCAATAACTTAAACGCATCCTAGGGAATCAAACCCGTAGGATCAACACACGTCCTGGGGAATCGAACCCGCAGGAAAACAACCGATCGCCCTTGGGGAATCGAACCCGCAAGAACTCAAATACATCCTAGGGAATCAAACCCGTAGGAATCAACACATATCCTGAGGAATCAAACCCGCAGGAAAACAAACAATCGCCCTTGGGGAATCGAACCCGCAAGAACTCAAATACATCCTAGGGAATCAAACCCGTAGGAATCAACACATATCCTGGGGAATCGAACCCGCAGGAAAACAAACAATCGCCCTTGGGGAATCGAACCCGCAAGAACTCAAATACATCCTAGGGAATCAAACCCGTAGGAATCAACACATATCCTGGGGAATCGAACCCGCAGGAAAACAAACGATCGCCCTTGGGGAATCAAACCCGCAAGGTAAGAACGCATTTCGCAAGTTTCACAAAATTTTCAAATATAACTTACACAAGTCGCTGTCTTACTCCATAATTATTTAAAAATTCATTTTAAGTCCGAAAATTCTAAAACTTCACCAGAAAATCTAAAACACAGAGACGAACAAGTTTCGTGTTTTAAGTATCTCGATCCGAGTTAAGGAAACGAGTCAAAAATCAAGTCTTTCACATAAGTAGTGTGCTGTCAGGTTTTCAGATTCGACACCATTCAAAGATTCGACTTTTAATATATCAAATGGACTCCAAAAATTCTGAAATTTTATATGCATATACTAGACATGATTTCCTACAACTTTTCTTCAGATTGTGAAGATCAAATCGGACTAGAAAATATAGAACCATGCTCATCAAGTTCGGACCATTGCACTGTCAGATTTCAAAAAGGGTTTTAAATCACAGTTTATGTTCGGATCGATTGGGGGTAGCAAACGTTGATGAAAATCGATGAACTTTTTACACAACATAGTTTAATGTGTTAGGATCAAAAGTTTAGTTTTGAGTTTTTCGGTTTGAACTCTTGAAGTAGGGGTTTTGGCCCGATTTCAAATCTGTTACAGTTTCGTGTTCGACTTTTAGGGCAGGTTTGTTGGAGGCCATTTTCGGGTATCAAAACACAACGAAAAATTATGAAAATTTTACACGAACTAGATCTATGTCTTAGGAATATTTTTCATGTTTTGAGTTTTTCCGTTTGAGCAGTTTTAAGTGTTCGAAAAATTCGCGCCAATACGCTGCGCCGGGGGTTTTTCGCGTTGACAGATTTTTGAGTTTCTAAAGCTCTATGTTTGATTGCATTTTAAGTCACCCAAAACCAAGTAAGCATTAACTTACAGTGGGGATGATATCTAGGAGGTCACGGGGTCGTCCGGAATCCACGGGATGTCACGAACGAATCTCCTCAAGTCGATTCTTCTTCCTTTGGCTCCGATTTGTGTTTTTGAGAATAAAAAAACCATAAGTTAGAATCTAAATCCGACGAAAACTATGAAATGAAGTTCAAGACTTCATCTTACCACTATCTAGGGTCTGAATACTTCCTATCCACGTCCTCCTTTCTCCGGTTTGTTCGTCGGAAAGTGATCGGAAGGCAAGAACACAAGAGAATATGGGGTTTTCGGTTTGAGAGAAGTTTGAGAGTTTAGAGGTGGTTTGGAGGCTGTAAAAATTCGAAAATTAGGGTTAGGGAGCAGCCTAATATCGTCCCAATATCATTCCATAGCCCGGGATTGAGTTTCCAAAGTCGGGGGTCGAAAATATGGCAAGAAAATCGTCGGGACGCGTTGTTGCCGAATTCTGGGGGTGTCACGCGCCCTTGGCGCGCACCTAGGCTAAAGACCGCGCGGCCAGCGCGCGGCCTCCGCCTGGACCTCGGCCCGGGCGGGTCCGTGCGATCCGATCGGGCCTTTTCTCCTCTCCTTCGGACTTCTGTGCTCCTACGTTTTCGGGCTCGATTTTTCGGGTCATTCTCGGATTATAAATTCTTATCTTAAATCAATCTCGTCTCGAGTTAATCCCGTACTTGAAATCTTGAGTCCGTTGCATTTGGATTTGTCGGCTTCTAATTCGTCGTCTTTTGACTCCCGTGCAACAATTTATCTAATTGATTTATTTTCGACTTCACGGGTTCCTGGAATTAAAATTCTTTCCTTTCTTGAATTTAGTTTCAATTCTTTTGACTCGATTTCATGGAATGTCTTCGGGCTTCCTTTCCCTCCTTTATTCCATTTTGAATTTTTGAATCTATTGGCGTTTCATTTCCGAGCAATAATTTATTGTGATAAATTATTTTCTTCTTCTCGGAAATATTTCAACCTTGATTTGATTAAGAAATAAATTTTATTCCTTTGGACGCCGATAAAAATCCCGGGTATTACATTGGGCGAGAAACTTCACACAACAATTTTAGGTTGTAGTAATGATGATGATGATGATGATGATGATATTGGATTTGTTTTTATTATTATATAGAATTCGTTGTCAATATAATTAATCAATTTTTTATAGCATTGTTTTTATTTTATTATTATATGTGATTCTTTTTTGGAAAACTTATTATATGGGATTTGTTGTAAATATTAAAAAGTTATTATATGAAGAATTTATTGTAAATATTATTGTAATACCATAGAAATTACCCAAAATAATTTTAATTCATTAAGTAGACTTTATTAAATATTTAAACACTTGCTTAAAGAATTAGTATATTGATTTTTTCTACAAAACAACACTTGTAAAATTATATATGTAAATTTGTCTTTTCCAAAAGAAATATGAATTTCAATATCAAGGATAATCATATTATATAGTTTATGAAATATTTTTTAAATCTATTATTTAAATTATATATATAAGTTTTTATATATATACACATTGGTCTTGAAAATTATTATGAGGATAGTATGTGAATATTTTCAGTATTTTGATATTAATTATGGAATAAATTTTTATAAAAATAAAAATATGAGTTTTTATGTGAATCTATGAGTATTAACTTTTATATAGAAGAAATATGTTCATAGATTATAATTTTTATTTAATGATGACATGAAAACTTTGTGGTTTGAGTATTGTTGTGAATAAAATAAATCCATGCAAGTATATTATTATTATCTTTTTGAAAGCACATTAATATAAATACAATACTTGAAATAAATAAATAAATATTATATTATCATATCCAACTCATTGAGTATAAATGCATGCCACTAAATAATGGCAAGAATAATGATTTTTCTAGACAAGCTAATACTTTAATCATTTTCATGATACACTACTTACACAAATATAAGGTTAAAAGCAATTGCAAGAAATTTTCTTCCTAAACAAATAGATGAAAAATCAACATGATTAACAAGTGTCTTGGATGAATGGCTAGCAAAGAAAGGTGATCAATTATCTCTTGAACCCATCAAGATTAATAGCCTCCATAATAGGCAAACCATTATGTTAATAGACAACATGATGGACAAAATTAATGGCCTCCCAAATTAATAGCCTCTTTGTTAGGCTATAAGGACCAAATGAGTGGATACAAATACTCTAACCATTATTGCTCAAGACACACTTAATTGAATGATTGGTGAGGTTGTAATCACTCTCACAATGTGTCATGTTCAATTATTCAAATCTTAGCATATAAATAGAGGGAGTTTCTAGCCTTCAAACACACCAATCTCATCCATCTCATTAGCCAAATTCACTACCCATTTTATTCTTCAAAGTTCTCCCACATAGTGAGCATATCTTAAGGATTGTGGAGTCTTGTAGGCTTGGCAACCTTCATCATTCTAAGAGTTCTAACTCTTCTCAACACTTAGTTAGTAAGATATCCTCCTTGTAAACTTGTATCTTAGAGATCTAAATCTTTTATTTTTATACTATAAATTGATTTCCCTCTATTTGTCGAATTTCAGTGAAACCCGTAATTTGTGGTGCGAATCTTGTGTTATAACGGCCATTATCTTTGAATCTTCTTGCTCTTATACATCAATTCAGTAAGTTAATACTCTCTACTTTAAGTTTTGGAGATCCCAATCCATGTTTTAAGAGTACAAAATTAGAATTTCCCCATTATACCGAAATCTGTCAGTTTTTCGTTTACATAAAGATCCATCTTTTTAAACTATTTTGGTTCATTATCCCTCAAATGTTCCTTCATAAAACTTGTTCCTTATTAAGTTGAATATCTTTCTGGAAAATTTTATAATTTTTAGATCTCGTATGAAAAAGTTATGGGATCCGCTTTATCGAAAGGTCGAAATCTCTTTTTGTTGAAATCTAAGAAATGATAGTGTTTTCTGAAATCCACATTTTTGAAGGTCTTAAATGTCTCAAAATCGAATGGTTTCTTCATGAAAAATATTTATCTATGTGTTATCTACCTTGTGGTAAAATTTTAGAATTTTTGGTCGCGAATTACTATTTTTAAAACCTGTTGAAAATTATAGTCACTATTGACTTTCTGGCAGAATACATATTCTGAAAAGAATTCGATTTTTGAAATGTTTCCATACCTTATTTTGAAAAGTGTAAAATATGAAACTTGTTCAACTATCTGTTGAGTATCTACAGTTTAAATTTCATAACAGTCGCCTTTCATATGAATTTTTAAACTGACTTGGCATAAACTGCGATATTGGACTTGATTTTTGGTCCAAGTGAGAAATTGTTGGATTTTGAGATCCATGAAATGATATTTTCATAATTATGAGATATTGATATGGGAGTTAAATGTTGAAATGATATTTGGCATTATTGAATGCCCTTGTTATGAGGTTACTCCCGTGAAATTATTGAAAACTCTTTTTAAGAGGATATTATGTGGAAAATTGTGAAAAACACTTTTAAATCCATTGTGCACTATTAACTTGAGTAAGATGCCATACTTGATAGAGGGCTAATGCACTAGGGATGTGTCTTGCGGGGCCTCCCCCTCTAAATATGCCAAGACAGCATTGCTGATAAAGTATGCCAAAACGGCGTTGTTGCATGTATGAGTCTATACTCTTGGGTGTATCCGTGATGGGTCACCCGAGGCTCCGGAGTGTGTCTGTATATGAGTCCGCTGCATGCTGATCATGACTTATGATCGATATGATATGATATGATATGATATGATATATGGAAAATGGTATCCTCTTGTGCATAGTTGCTACAATGGTAAGAATGAAAGTTATTTATTTTGTTAAAGGTAATGTGTGTGATCCTTTTTAAAAGAAAAAGTGAGAATTACTTTTTTTTTAAATGAGTGTCAACCATTATTTTAAAATTCACTTCTTAAAGTGGAGCGGGTTGACTTACTCAGTACCATTGTACTGATAAAAAGTTGTTGTGTTATCTTTTTACAGATATTGGAGCTGACATGTGAACTGCATCTCATGACATGAGCATTTGGGGATGGGATTACCTTTCATCAAAAAGATTGTTGCTTTAAGGAACTACGTACTTTTAATTATTAATGTCCTATATATTGCCTTTAGTTTATGCTTCCGCGTGAGAAAGAACAATGACTCTGGTATTAATTACTTTAAATTTTCTTATGACTATATTTTATAAAATTGGCAATTATTTTTAAAGTCCATATTACAAAAATTTATATGTGAAGATATTTAGCCGTAGCACTTGTCAATTAAGTTAGCCAAAGGGCGAGCCTAACTGACAAGTGTGGCGGTAACATTCTGAAACCTTATGAGGATGAATTTCGGGGTGTTACAATTATAGAATATTTATTGTAAATATTATAGAAGGGATATTTGGGCGAGAAACTTCACACAACAATTTTAGGTTGTAGTGATGATGATGATGATGATGATGATGATGATATGGGATTTTTCGTAAATATAAAAAAGATATTTTTTGCGTATTTTTAGTGATTTTATCCAATATTGTATTTGTTTTTATTATTATATAGAAATTGTTGTCAATATAATTAATCAATTTTTTATAGCATTGTTTTTTATTTTAATATTATATGTGATTCTTTTTTGGAAAACTTATTATATGGGATTTGTTGTAAATATTAAAAAGTTATTATAGGAAGGATTTATTGTAAATATTATGGAATATTTATTGTAAATATTATAGAAGTGAGATTTGGGCGGAAAACTTCACACAATAGTTTTAGGTTGTAGTAATGATGATGATGATAATGATGATGATTTATTGTAAATATTATAGAATATTTATTGTAAATGTTATAGAAGGGAGATTTGGGCGGGAAACCTCACACAACAGTTTTAGGTTGTAGTAGTGATGATGATGATGATGATGATGATGATATTACATCAGTACAGCACTACAACACTTTCTTTGTTATTTTGTTTGTATCCACACAAAAGAACTATTTTTTATTCAAATATGTATCAAATACTGTCAGTCTACCTATTACAGCAGTACAACACTACAACACTTTCTTTGTTACTTTGTTTGTATCCACATAAAAGAACTTTTTTTTTATATTTAAATATGTATCAAGTACTGTAAGTCTACCTATTACTTTACACCATCCCACCACCGTATTTGGATTATATTTTCTTTAGCCAGTATCAACTTTGACTTTAACATCTATATTTATATATAATATAGTATATTATTTTATATTCACTGTAGCAGTTTCTATTTAGCTGTAGCCTGTAGCAATTTTAATTTATTGTAGCAGTTTTTAATTTATATAGAAATACATGATTATTGTATTAGAGTTTTTTAAAATGGTTTGGTTTATTAATTTTTATTGTTTGAATGTTATGAATGTGTTGTAATTTACTTTACAGTCATATGGCTGAAGCACCTGGAAGTTATGATCCTTCAAAGGATCCCAAAAGAAAGGCAAAATCGAATGATCCAGGTTGGAAGTACGGGTTTGGCCAGACTTGGCAGACCATGATTTGGTAGAATGCTCCCTATGTGGAAAGCAGATGCATTCTGGAATCAAGATATTGAAACAACACTTGATTGGAGGTTTTGGAGATGTGGCCAAATGCCCGAAAACAACAGCAGAGATTACCAAAGAGCTCCACGAGTTTCTACAACAAAAGATGAAGAATAGAGCATCCACCCGCATAGATTTGGATTTAGATGGTGATGATGATGAAGATCCTACTCAAACGAATGCAACAGCTAATCCTCAACCAAGTTCGGGAACTGCAAGCAAAAGAAAGTTCTCCCAAACTCAATCTACGAAGAAGTTTGCAGTAGTGCAACAAAAGCCAGGGAAACAAAGTAAAGCAGTTGTTAATATGATAAGAAAAACTCCTGAGGAAGTGGTTGAAGAAAGGCACTTCAGTGAAAACAAGCAAAAAACCTTTGAAGCTTATACTAGGACCAAAGAAGAGATTCTTAGAACTTATAATCACATTGTTGACTAATTTTACGAAAATGGCATCCCTTTTAATGCTGCAAACTCTAGGAGCTATGAGATTATGATGGAATCGATTGGGCAATTGGGCCCGGGGATAAGACCCCCTATCTATCATGAATTGTGTGTGCCTCTTCTCAAGGAATCAGTGACAGCGACAAATAAATTAAAAGAACAACATGTCAAAGCTTGGAAGGTATATGGATGCACACTCATGTCTGATAGGTGGACTGGCAGAAGAAACAGACATTTGATCAATTTTCTTGTGAATAGTCCGGAAGGCACTTTCTTCTTGGAGTCTGTTGATGCTTCGAGCGAGGTTCAAGATTCTCTGATGTTAGCAGATTTACTAGAACAGAGAATTGAGAAGATTGGCAAGGAATATGTTGTCCAAGTAGTGACGGATAATGGAGCCAATTTTAAAGTAGCAGGGAAATTATTGGAGGAGCGCATACCCATATTATTTTGGACGCCATGTGCTGCGCACTGCCTTGATTTAATTCTAGAGGATATTGGAAAAATGACAGAATTTAAGCCTAGGATTGAGAGTGGTCGGCGTGTGACTACTTTCATATATAGGCATGGAAGACTTTTGAATGCAATGAGGGAGAAGATGGGACGTAAAGATCTTGTGAGATCGGGGGCCACACGTTTTGCCACTGCTTTCCTCACTTTGCAAAGCTTGTACAGACATAGAGATGCCTCGAGGAGTTTGTTTGCAACTGATGATTGGTCCAAATCAAAGTTATCTAGTACAGAAGCAGGGAAAAAAGTTTATGACATTGTGTTTTCCGCCCGCTTTTGGAGTGGTGTTGAAGATTTGATAAGGGTATCTACTCCACTTCTTGTTGTCTTGAGGATAGTGGATGGTGATGAAAAGCCAGCCATGCCTGAACTCGCAATGGCTATGAATATGGCCAAACAAAAAATCAATCAATCTTTAGCTAATAATGTAAGGTTGTTGGGGAAAGTGATGCAAATAATTGAGAGGCGGTGGGTGGATCAAATGGAGGTGAGTTTGTATGGGGCTGCACTATTCTTAAACCCCTCCAAGTACTTTGAATTAAAGGAAAGTGATCTCACATATGCTCGTAAGCAACGAGCTATGTTTAATGATGTACTTGAGAAAATGATTCCAGACTATGTTTTGCTATCCAAAATAAGTGATCAAGTGGATGATTATGACAATGTGCGAGGAAGTTTTGGAAAGCAAATGCTCATCACTGCACGCAAGACAAAGAGCCCTCGTAAGTACTACTAGTTACTACTTTCTATTATTATTATTATTATTATTATTATTATTAGATAATTTCTAACTTACTTTTGGTTTATTATTTTTATTGTAGTTGATTGGTGGACTGCTTATGGTGTTCTTCATCCCGAGCTCCTATCATTTGCCTTACGTATTCTAGGCCTGTGTTGCTCATCTTCTGGTTGTGAGCGTAATTGGAGTGCATTTGAATTTGTAAGTAACTAAATATTAAATAGGTGTTCATATATTAGATAAATTTTATATTTCTAAATTTAGAATAATTTTATTTTTGTTTTAGATTCACACCAAAAGAAGAAATAGGTTGGAGCATGAAAGATTGAATGACTTGGTTTACATTCAATATAATCGAAAGATCACAACAAGATTCCAGAGAAGGCGCGAGGAAGGCAAGAATTTTAACCCATTGGTCCTAGAAGAATTTCAATGGGACAATGAATGGGTTTATAATTCAAGCAGTGTAGTACATGATGGGGAAGATCTTTTATGGGAACAAGTTGATGAAGCAGTTGGTGCATCACAAAATCTTGAGGGGAGAACTAGAAGAAATTCAAGTTCTTTCAGAAGCTGTTCTAGGAGGGGTAGTGGTAGTAGTCATCTTACATCAATATTGGTGGATGAGGATGAGGAGGTCGAGGATTTAGAACCATTACTAAATGATGATGATGTAGATGATGAAGATGAAGATGAAGAAAGAGAGGATACACCAATGGATGGCAATAACTTGGAGAATACTCCTAGGGGCCTTGATTTGTTTGATGACTGACCTCTAATTTGTTTTTTGATGCTACTTTTGCTTTTGTTTTTTTGGAACTATGGTGCATTATTTGACATTTATCTGTTTTTGGAGTTTAGAATTTTGAACTATATGTCATGTAGTTTAAATATAGATTTGCATATATAATTTTATATTTTGTACCTATTTACTGACATACTGTCGCCATGGCGGGCGCCATAACGCCATGGCAGTATGGCGGTCCATTGGCGCGGCGCCATAACAAGCATGGTTGTAGAATCAGGATTAAATTTCTCCACCCCATCGCTCTCTTGGTCAACCCCAACTTTGACAATACAAGCATCGTGAAAGGACCTGCCAAGCACCAAATCTGTCCATTAATTGATGTATCCTTTTTTTGCAGTTGAAAGGTTTTGAATGGATTTTTATGTTCAAAGTTTCAACTCATAGGTGAATTTTTTTAATCATATGTGGAAATCATGATTTTGTGAAGAGACTGGTAATCTGTACTTTTAGTCAAGAATATTGATCTCTAATATGTTTTAAAGATATTACAATTTTGAGCACTCAAGACCTTTTCAGTGCTTTCATAAAATAAGGCTTTGTTATTTATTGTCTGTTTTAATGAGTAAATTGTTTGTATTAGAGGGATTATTAGAAGTTTCCGTTGTGATAAGAATTAAGAATTTGAGCTTTATGTTTATATGTTATTTACCTGTTTTTGCACAGTAATTGACACTGTTACTATTCTGAACTCATGTGCAACATATTTTTGTCTCATCTTTTCATTGTTCTTATTTTAGCTTTCTTGGATAACCACAAATGGCCCGGAAATGTCATCAACTGTTGAAAAAAAAAACGGCATAAACATCAAATGCCACACTTGTTGAAGCCATCAAAGTAACAGTAAAGCCATACAAGTTGAATTCCCATCTCCGGCGCCGAAAGTATTGAAGCCTTCATCAGAATAGTTTAACATGTGTTGATTGTCTTGTGTGCATTTTCATTTCTATAAATATGTTCTTAGATTGTTGTAATTCTCAGAGCGAAGTAAAGCGAGAAATATAAAGAAAGCTTTAGCTATACAACTCTCCGCTTTTGGTTATCGTTTTTAGATATCAAAACTGTAAAGTGTTCTTGTGTGTGTGAGATATCAAAATTCACAAATTGGTATCAGAGCCTGAGTGATCCGAACTCAAAAAAAATTAATTGAGTATAAACACTCAAATTTAAAGAATTAAGAAGTTGAGAACAACTTAACTGTTGTATCTCATATCGAATCCAGTGTCCCATTTCCGGTCCATCCAACTCCATTTCCGGCGAACCCGCACCCTCACAGCGCCGCCCAGTCCAAGCCGCTCTGTCCCAGCCTTCTCTGAGCCCCGATTAGTCCCCTTCGAGCTGCTGCCACCGTGAGCCCAGCCTGCTCTCCGCCGTGAGCACCTCCCGCTACCGCCGTCGACCACAGTAAGAAGCTGCTCTTGGAACTGAGAAGGTGCAGGTTGAGTACTAGAGACCACGCAATTCTCTGTTCCAATTGTATTGTTGCTAGTCTCGGTGATCTTTGAGCTGGGAAGAGAATTAAAATCAGAATTTGAAGTATGACCTGATGGTTTTGCTGATTCAGTGCAAATTTCTGAAGACCAAGTCAAAAAATTAAAGGCTCTTGGAGACAAAACATTAAAGTGGGGGCGTTGGACATCAATTCAAAGCAACCAAATTTATTATTGCCGTGGAAGGTGGTGGAGTTGGTCATCAATTTATTGTCCAACTCAAAAGCTGTGCCAAATTCTATATATTAATATATATATATATATATATAGAAATATATATATATTATTAAAAAAACTTATACAGGTCAAATGGCGAATATCACGGGACAAATGTCACCGCCGCAGCTTATGAAAGAAAATACCGGGAAATTAACTGCAGCAGAACAAAAAGCGTTGAAAGATGCGCGATCCAAAGATAGCGGAGCCCTTTACATGTTATTCCGAGCCGTTGACGAATCAGGCTTCGAAAAAATATCCGGTGCCACCACCTCAAAAGAAGCGTGGGACATCCTTGAAAAATCATTCAAAGGAGCCGACCGGGTAAACCAAGTGCGTCTCCAAACCCTTCGTGGAGAGCTTGAAGGCATGAAGATGAAAGAATCAGAAAATGTGTCTGACTACATCACCCGTGTCCAGACCGTGGCAAACCAACTCAATCGGAATGGAGAAGAATTGTCCGATGCCAGAATTGTGGAGAAAATATTGAGATCATTAACCAATGATTTCGAAAATGTTGTGTGTGCGATTGAAGAATCGAAGGACCTCAAAGTGCTCACCGTTGAAGAGCTCGCTGGATCTCTCGAAGCACATGAACAAAGAAAAAAGAAAAAGAAAGATGAGTCACTCGACCAGGCACTCCAGACCAAGGCATCAATTAAAGATGAAAAGGTTCTCTACACTCGAAATTTTCGGGGGAGAGGACATGAACGTGGAAATCGTGGATACGGTCGTGGTATCCAAGGCAACAATTATGAAGGATACCATAAGGACAAATTTCAAAGAAGTCAAGCAAACTGGCGTGGAAGAGGACGCGCTCGAGGAAGAGGCAGTCGATCAAATTTCTTCAACGTCAAATGCCGAAAGTGCCACAAGTATGGTCACCATAACTGCAACAACGAGGGTTGTTATAACTGTGGCAAGATGGGACACTTTGCAAAAGAGTGTCGGGCCAACAGACGAGTGGAAGAGACAACCAACCTAGCCGTGGAAGACAAAGCAAATGGAGGTGTTCTCATGATGGCCCACAATGATGTCAACGATGACACATCCTGGTACCTCGATTCTGGAGCAAGCGACCACATGTGTTATGATGAGCATCTATTCAAAGAAATGCAGAAAGTTGACAATGGTCATGTATCATTCGGAAATGCATCAAAAGTGCAAGTCAAATGCCGTGGTACGATATGTTTCACACAGAATGATGGCTTGATAGGGACAATCCAAGATGTCTACTATGTCCCAGACCTCAAAAACAACATCTTGAGTCTTGGCCAGCTCGCAGAGAAAGGTTACTCAACCTTTCTAAAAGATCAGTTGCTGCACCTGAAAGACAAGCAAGGATGTCTGATAGCTCGAGTCGAAATGGAGAGAAATCGGATGTACAAGTTGAACCTGAGAAGCTTGCAAGGGAAATGCCTACAAGTCAAAGAAGAAGATAAAGCGTTACTATGGCATCACCGCTTTGGCCACTTACATTATGATGGCCTGAAAAAGCTAATGAAGATGAAGATGGTGAAAGGACTGCCTAGCATGGATTTTGGAGGAGAATTCTGTGAAGATTGTGTACTCGGGAAGCAAACAAGAGCCTCATTTCAAAAGTAGGCCGAATATGAAGCGAAGCATCCTCTTGAGCTGATCCACACCGATATATGTGGACCAATTACTCCCGAATCTTTCAGCGGAAAGAGATACTTCATCTCCTTCATCGATGATTTCTCTCAAAGGACATGGGTCTATTTGCTGAAGGAAAAATCCGAGGCATTCAAGGTGTTAAAAATATTCAAGGCGAGCGTTGAAAAAGAAACTGGCAGATCCATCAAAGCAATTCGATCTGATAGAGGAGGCGAATACACCTCGACAGCCTTCCGAGAGTACTGTGAACGAGAAGGCATAAGAAGATTTCTGACAGCACCATAC
This sequence comes from Hygrophila difformis, assembly GCA_030278955.1. Taxonomy (NCBI): domain Eukaryota; kingdom Viridiplantae; phylum Streptophyta; class Magnoliopsida; order Lamiales; family Acanthaceae; genus Hygrophila; species Hygrophila difformis. The sequence goes on from JAOANR010000009.1 coordinate 52,315,153, forward strand.
TCGCCCCAACAAAATGGAGTAGCTGAAAGGAAGAATAGGACCATCCTAGATATGGTTCGGTTGATGCTGAAAAGCAAGAAGATGCCCAAAGAATTCTGGGCAGAAGCTGTGATGTGTGCCGTCTACATACAGAATCGGTGCCCACACATGAAGTTGAAGAATCGAACACCACTGGAAGCATGGAGTGGTAAGAAGCCTACTGTCTCTCATCTAAAAATATTCGGTAGTGTAGCCTATGCACATGTACCAGATCCGCGAAGGATGAAGCTGGAAGATAAAAGCAAAGCGTATGTTTTTATCGGATATGATGGACTGACAAAAGGGTATAAACTGTATGACCCGATAAGCAAGAAGGTGATAACGAGTCGAGACGTGCGAGTGAATGAAGCAAGTGACTGGGACTGGAATAACTCAAAGGAAGTTACCAACGAAGTCGGAGAATCGTCAGCCGTTGTTCCGACTGCTCTATCAACAAATCCTGAAATTGTTGAAGAAGAAGATGAAGAAGATGAGCCACGACAACCCCGAATGAGAAGTCTCCAAGATTTGTACGACTCTACAGAGGTACATCTTGTATGTTTGTTGGCAGATTCTGAAAATATCAAGTATGAAGATGCCGTACTAGATGAAAAATGGAAGGCAGCCATGGATGAAGAAATTGAAGCAATCGAGCGCAACAACACATGGGAGCTCACTGAATTGCCCAAAGGAAGTCAGGCCATTGGAGTGATATGGGTTTATAAGAGAAAGATGAATGCACAAGGGGAGATTAAACGATACAAAGCTCGGCTTGTCGTGAAGGGATACAAGCAAAAGGAAGGAATCGATTACGATGAAGTCTTTGCCCCTGTCGCAAGAATGGAGACAATCCGTCTACTAATTTCTCAAGCTGCTCAGTACAAATGGCCAATATTCCAAATGGATGTCAAGACAGCATTCTTGAATGGTGTACTCGAAGAAGAAGTCTACATTGAGCAACCACCAGGCTATCTGAAACTTGGAGGAGAAACAAAGGTGCTGAAGTTAAAGAAAGCGCTTTACGGGCTAAAGCAAGCACCGCGAGCGTGGAATACTCGCATTGATGCATATCTCAAGGAGAATGAGTTTGAGCAATGTCCCTACGAGCATGCCCTCTACATCAAGAAAAATGGAGGTAACATTTTGTTTGTTGCTCTTTATGTTGATGACCTCATTTTCATGAGTAACAGTGATAAGATGATAGAAGACTTCAAGAGAAGAATGAAACAGGAGTTTGAGATGACTGACTTAGGCTTGATGAAGTTCTTCCTTGGTCTAGAAGTTAGACAAACAGAAAGAGGCATCTTTGTATCACAGGAGACATATGCAAAGAAGATCTTGAAAGAATTCAAGATGGAGAAGTGCAACCCTGTATCAACACCCATGGAACCTGGAGCAAAACTTTCAAAGTTTGATGAAGGAGAACAAGTTGATCCAGGAAGGTACAGAAGCTTGGTTGGAAGCCTTCGCTACCTCACATGCACAAGGCCAGATATTGCACTAAGTGTTGGAGTTGTGAGTCGGTTCATGGAGAACCCAACTTACTCACACTGGAAGGCGTTAAAGAGAATCCTCAGGTACATTCAAGGAACATCGTCACATGGATTGTTCTACTCGAGGACAGAAGATTACAAGCTGATTGGATACTCTGACAGTGATTGGTGTGGAGATATTGATGATCGAAAAAGTACTGCAGGGTATGTGTTCTTTATGGGAAATACTGCTTTCACTTGGCTTTCAAAGAAGCAACCGATCGTGACGCTCTCAACATGTGAAGCCGAATATGTAGCAGCATCTTGGTGTGTATGCCATGCTGTATGGCTCAGAAATCTATTGAGCAAGATGGAGATGAAGCAGTCAAGCGGAATAGTGATTCACATAGACAACAAATCCGCAATTGAATTGGCGAAGAATCCAGTGAATCATGAAAGAAGCAAACACATTGATGTTCGTTTCCACTTTATCCGAGATCATGTGAAAAATGGAAATGTGGAACTAATGCATGTGGCAAGCCAAGAACAAGTAGCAGACATATTTACAAAGCCATTGCCAAAGGTACTGCTCGACAAATTCAAGAAATTGATAGGGATGACAGATGGCAGAAGCATTTGAAGTTTACGGGGGAGTTTTGTTGAAAAAAAAAAAACGGCATAAACATCAAATGCCGCACTTGTTGAAGCCATCAAAGTAACAGTAAAGCCATACAAGTTGAATTCCCATCTCCGGCGCCGAAAATATTGAAGCCTTCATAAGAATAGTTTAACAGGTGTTGATTGTCTTGTGTGCATTTTCATTTCTATAAATATGTTCTTAGATTGTTGTAATTCTCAAAGCGAAGTAAAGCGAGAAATATAAAGAAAGCTTTAGCTATACAACTCTCCGCTTTTGGTTATCGTTTTTAGATATCAAAAGTGTAAAGTGTTCTTGTGTGTGTGAGATATCAAAATTCACATCAACAACGTATCATTGATCAGCAATCCCAGCTCAACACCCCTTCTTGGAAGAAGTTGGGATGCAGCCCACCGAACAATGCACTCCCCTCCAACACCGTCGCAGGACTGCTCTTCGTTATGAATCAACCAAAACACAGGCATGCGCCATTATTTGCTAATTCCTTGTGCTCATATGTATTAATAATACTTTTTATTTTTTTTCGGCTCTGCCTTCTTTGGTTGCTGATTGAATTGGAATAATGATCTGTATTTGGACATTTTTCCTTTCTTTATTTCTTTATCCTTTTCTCTTATTCAAAATTGTTGTTTTTACTTTATTTGTTTGTAAAGGTATTTAATTCTTTGTGAATAGTTTAATTTTGAATTATTGTTTTTCTCAGAACTGTTAAATCGGTTATTGTGTATCTGAGTTTTCAAGCCTCTGTAAACAATAATCAAAATGGGATAACCACAAATTTAGTCATTAAATAATGTTGCTGGCAGCTGACCCCTTTCATTTATTGTTCTCTCTTTTTTATTTATCAACTTTTTTGTAATATTGTTATTTTGTGTTGTGGTTTTTCCAGATCTGTTGCAGTAGTCGCATTTGGGTTGTTTCCGTCGGTTTGAAAGAGGGTTGAAATGTCCTCTCTGAGCAGAGAACTGGTTTTCTCATCTTACATTTTCTTGATGAAGAAAAGTGCAGAACTACTGTTCAGAAGTAGGTTATGTTATAATTTTAAGTTTATATGTAGCAAAGTTGTGTGAAGTCAGTGTGTATTTCTTTGTAACCAATCATAATTTTGTCCTATTCTGGTGTGCTTATGTCATTGTTGTGCGTTTAAATTCATTTGGTCTTAACTTCATAGGGTTGAGCATGATTCTGGATTTGAAGTATTTCACGGATGAAGTGATCAATGGGAATTGGGAGGAGGTTGAGAAATACCTCTCTGATTTCACCAAAATGGATGATAATCGGTACTCAATGAAGATTTTTTTAAAGAAATGTCAAGTACGTTTCCCTAACATTCTTTTCTAGATTCATAATCTAATTATTAAGATTTATACCTTATTCAGTTTTATTTAATGCCCCTTAGTTAAAACAGAATATGTTGCCTGTAGCACTGAACTTCCTGTCAGGCAATATTTACCGCCTTGTGTTTTCTTACCTCATTGTAGCAACTAGCAAGGGCCAAGGAACAATATATCAAAATTCTGTGTTATCGTATCTTTTTTTAATTCTGGAAATGTTGTTGAACAGTGGAATACAGAATAACAGAATGGCAGTGCTTTCATTTTCTATGTTTTGCTTATTTGGTTGAAAAACAACAACCGACATGAGGAAACTATTTTCTCTCCATGCGTGGGTCTGGTAAGGAGTGAGAACCCTATTTCAAAGAATCTCATTTTTGGCGAGAAGAGATGTTCTAAAGCTTGTGTTATCTCACAGTGATTTACTATTTTGTAACATTTTATTCCCTGGAATATCTGTCTCTAATGTACCCTACACTACACCACATGATAGTAGTTGATAGGCTAGTGGAAATAACTTGGTGATTGGAACATAATGAGTCTCGATGAAACAATAAAAAGTAAGGGATGCATTTTTGAAATGAAGATGAGGATGCTGAAGAATAGGTTAAAGATTTTGATGAGTTTGTTTACTCATAGTTTGAACTTTTTCAAGAATTTTTTTAATTCGTCACACTCTTGTTTTTAATTTTTCGGTCTGAATGTGTTGATTTAAATGGAGAATTGCATTGTAATAGTTCAATTGAGAATTGAGACTTAAAGGACGTGCGCTGCTGAGGATGGGGGAATCTTGAAGGCTGCAGATAACTTGATGAATCGAGGTCTTCTTCTAGGTTTTTCTTGCTTTTTTAATGTCGCCCATTTTGATTTTGCTCTGTGTGGTTTTTGTTCAGTGATCTACACGGGGCCCAATTAAAATATTTGTTCCAGCCCCAAAAAGTTGAAGACGGCCCTGTTGATCTAGGTTTTAGTTTGTCTTTATAGCGTTGAATGTATTCAGGTATTCATTTTAGCAGCTTTAATGTTCTTTTGATTTCTCTCAAAGGGCTAATGATTGGCTATCATTTTTATTTGAAGGAGCTCTGCGTAAAAAATTTAAACGAGATGGGGTCGGTTGAGAATTTCTAGGTCCTGATCCATCCTTCAAACATTCAAGGTACTTTCTTATTCATTTTAATATTCTGTCTAATGGAAGAAATACAGCTGGATCCTTCAAACATTCAAGGTACTTTCTTATGTTTTTAAATGTGAATGTAAGAAAATCGTTACAATCTTTAGTCTTTACAAAATGTAAATACTCTGATTAATATTTTAAATTCATATCGGTCCTTTTTAAACAATGTGGATGTAAGTAGCAATTGTTCCATGTTCTATGGAGTCTTGTTGATGGTATTATGGACATTGTACCAATTTATCGATATGATGTTTAAGGTTTCATGTTCGCTAGCTTAACTGTAAGTGAGAAAGTTCTCACATATCATCATCTTTCGAAAATTCATGCTTCAGCCTTCAAAGAGGCATGCCTATGAATAGAATGGTAATAACCCATTCCCTCATGTGGAGAGAGAGCTTGTATTTGATATTGTATATAGCATTTCTCATTAGACATCTAGACGCTCTTCTCATACATCCACTACAAGTTATTTCGAATTCAACTTCACAAATCAATTGTTAAATCCATTCGTCGGCCCGAGCGCAGCGTAGCGCGCGGCCGCACGGTTTCTAGTATATATATTTTTATGTAGTTCGTTAATTAACGAGTAGTTTTTTCAAGTCAGCGTTAGGCACATTTACCAATCGTGAAGGTTAAGCCAAGTTCACCTTAATTTGATCAATACTGCTCAGGTCTCTATCCTGGTATTGGAATTTTTGTCTTTCATATATTTAATAATTATTTATTAAATTAATCCCTTATTCTGAAAATGAGTGATTGACAATTAATCTAGAGGACTTTGGCTAAACAAAATTCAACGATTTTAATTACGTCCCATAATAATGCATAAAATTCAACACATAATAATGCACCATGCATGAGTACGGTCCTATATAAAATGAAATACAATTATTACTATATTAAAACCCAGAAAAATTTATCCTGAGATTTTTTTTAAAAAAAATGGCTAGGGTTGTAGCACCTGCAGGAGATACGGTTTGGCTCAGGGATGTCATCATGTCAACAACGATGATGTTGATGATGCTTGGCATGTTTATCATGTCCATTTCAGCCATCTCCCTCCTCATCTTTGCTTGTGCAGATTCTAATAAGGGTCCTATGAAGCATCGCTATGGCTCTGGTGGTAGACACGGACACGGAGGTGGTAGTGGTGGTGGTGGATGTGGACGTTGAAATGTAGGTGGTGGAAGTGGAGGTGGAGGGGTAGGCAGAGGCGGAGGCACACGCTGTTGTGGTTGTAGTGGTGGTCGTAAAGGTGTGTGTTGGATATGTTAATATATTACGTGTGAGTACGATAATTATACTATAAGAAATTTATGGGGAAAAAACAACCATTGGTCCCATAAGTTTCCCCATGTTCAATTTCAGTCCCATATTAATTTTATTAACACAATCAATCCATTATTTTTGCTAATTTTTGCATAATTCATCCCAAACCCCTTAATGACGCATTTCTGCTGACGTGGCGCTGCGTAAGTTTGCTTGATCCGGCGCTATTGGTCCCATAAGTTGCTTAATCCGGCGCCATTGGTCCCATAGGTTTGCTTAATCCGGTGCCACGTCAGTAGAAATGCGTCATTAAGGGGTTGGTGATGGATTATGCAAAAATTAGCAAAAATAATGAATTGATTGTGTTAATGAAATTAATACAGGACTGAAATAGAAATTAGAGAAACTTATGAGACCAATTGTGTTTTTTTTTTCCAAATTTATGGGAAGAGGACAAAAAATAAGACGAAGGTCTTTGTCTTGTTTGTTGTCTCTTACTTCAGGGAACAAATAAGGCGGCGATATCCTTTTGTCGCATTTAATGTTATACTTGTATATTGAAATTAATTGTGATCTATGTGAAATGTTGTGTCCTCTACTATTTTGTATTCTCAATATATTAAAGTGTTGGTCCCAATATATGGATTAATGAGTTCAAGTATTTATCACAAGAATTTTTTTCTATTTAGCTTCGGCTGCTGTTTGGCTTGGGTTGAGCCAAGGACCTTTTCTCCTCAAGGGAGGCTATCGGAAAAGGATCAAACCGATTACGGGTCCGGATTAACAATAATGCGCCCACAATTGACTGAATCTTCTTTGAATTGATCAAAAACAACAAGATACAATGGAGAATCTACCTGTTGTTAAGAAACAACGGCGGAATTCACCAAGAACAAGGAACCAAACTACCAGTTGCTAAGAAACAACGGTGGATTTGGAAAAGGTAACCGCTACAAACTAAGCTAGATCCTAAGGAAAGCTGTAAAGGAAAGCTGTAAAGAAAGCAGTAAAGATAACAAGGAATTAAATTTGATAAAAGGAATTTGGGGGTTGGATTGATCTCTCTGATTTTGTGTGTGTCGACCCCTATTTATAGCCGGAGCTGGAGTAACCGCTCTCCGGCCGATCCTTCTGAGCCGAATTCTCTCTTTCTTCATTTCGGTTGTTTTGGTTTCGGCTGTTCCCCTCCTATTTCGGCTGAAATCTCTATCAGTCTCGGTTCCCTTCCTTCGACTTTTACTATGGACTATCGGCCTTACTGATCTTAAGCCCATCTTCCTCTGGAACTCTCTCTTCTGGCCCATATCTTATGGCCCAATAGCTCTTCGCGGCCCATCATTTCGTATGGCCCCAACAGATGCCCTCCTTACTTGGGCGAATTTCTTTCATAAGAGTAGGAGCCCAAGTAATCTCCCTTTCTTCTTTCTTTGGCGGTTATTTTCTTCTTCTTGAGGGTGCTCTCCATCATTCCCCTATTTATGTAGCCTACCACGTCCTTAGAGTGAACTGTCTTTCCAACTTCTCCTCTTTCTTTCTCTCTCTCCACCTTCTCCAATGGATCCCCCTGCCCCTGTTACTGCTCTTTCTGCTGATCTTCTCAAAGTTGAAAACTCTTTTGCTCCTCAATCCGCAGTTCGTCTCCTCCCTGAGGGCTTCTATTCCTTAGGTCCGTTGGGCATTCCTGAGGATATTGATGAATGTACTGCTCGGATTTTTGATAATCGTTCTGTTCTTCTGTATGAACCTTGTTTCTCTTCCAAGATTTTCCCCTCATCTTTCGCTAATTGGTCTTCGGCCTCTCCCGATTATGTGGTGTGGTATCGTCATCTTGAACCCCACTGTTACGACTCTTGGAATAAATCGTATGTTCATCGTATGATTTATCTTAGTACCTTGCCACTTCCCACGGACCTTCGTCCTATTCAAGCCCTTCTTTGTTTTTGGAATCCTTCTGTGAACTGTTTTTGCTTCCCTTGGGGGATGATGACTCCCACCATTCAGGATGTAAAACTCCTTCTGGGCCTCTCTATTCGTGGGGATAACCTCGCCATTATGTCGCTACCCAAGGTGAAAAATATCGGTTTTTCTTCTGGCGATTCTTTTGCCAATTGGATCATTTCTCATCAGAGTGATCCTGTTTCGCCTGCTCCACATCCTTCAGAACCTCTTGCTTTCATGATGTACTTTCTTACGAAATTCTTCTGGTGTGTTCCTTCTAAGGGTGTTCTCCTCGAAACGCACTCTCTGGCTTCGGCGCTTATTAACTATGTGACTCTGCCCTTAGCCGATTTCTTCCTTGCTCATTTATATGCGGGTATTTCGGCTACTGTGTCGGGTTGGGAAAAAGGTTCATCCGATAAAGCCCGTGGTCCTTTATGGTTCCTCTATTTGTGGTTGGTTTGGCATTTTCGTGACATTTCTCAATTTCCTCCCCATGATATTTGTCCTAATCGTTTTATCGCTCCTGATCTTCTTGGAGCATCCTTTCCTCCCTTGTCGATTCCTCATTGGATCAACTATTTCTTGGGTCGAACTGCCAAACAATCCTTTTCCCACTATTATTATCGGAAAGCTGACTTCGCTTGGGTCAGGGAGATTGCTACTTCCCCCTTCGGGGCTTCCCTTCCTTTAGCTCTTGCCCAAATCTGGAATAGGTGTATATTACCCCGTCCGATCTTTAATGGTTCCACATTTGTATCTGCTAAGTCTGCTATTCCTTTTGAAGTCTACAATCCCCATTTGGTCAGCCGTCAATTCGGCTTCGGTCAAGACTTAGTGGAAGCTCTTAGAGCCGGTAAACGCCCTTCTGCTTCTGCCAGCCGTCAGCAATGCTCCCTCTATCATAAACGTTTAATCTCTTTTAAGGTTTCGAACTTTTCTGTTCGTCCGGGATGCGTTACCTCCCGCTTTCAGTCTTGGTGGGACGGTGTCGCTTGTGCCTTTTTCAGTGCTAATCTTGATTCGGTTCTGCGGAGGGGTGGTTTTTCTCCTATTCTGGCGTTCTCTTCTTTCCCTTCATCATCGCCGGGTTCCACTCCTCAGCGCATCCTCGGTTCGCCTTCCACTTCTCGCCCAGGTATGTTCCTTTTCTTTCTCCTTTTCCTTTGGTCATTGCTTGTTTCTTTATTTTTCATCTTACTCATTCGATTTCTTCAGATGTTCCTCGATCTTCTACTTCTGAACCTGGTCGAAAGAGGCCTGTTTCGCCTTCAGCTTCCCTTATTGGCTCTCTCCCTCCTACTCAGACTAGAAGGCGTTCATCTCGTTCACCGCTTGGCAGAATCCCTCCTGCTTTGCCACCGTCCGATGCTTCCCCACTTGCCGCTGTGGTTTCGGCTCCTCCTGTAGCCGAATTTCGGACATCGGCTGGTACCAGCAATTTGGCTGATTGTGCTGGTTCTTCTTCTGTTAATCCTCAGGGTTTGATCGAAAGTTCTACTTATGCCAACCCTTTCGTCCCTCCTTCGGTTGATCTTCCTCAACCTATTACGGATTCTGTCACACCCTTGTCTTCGGTTACTCTGAAACCGACTGGCCCTTCTTCTAGTGGTGTGATTGTTGATGAAGCCCCCGTCGATCAGGTCCCTTTATCACCATTTCCTGATCGGCATGTTTTGGATGATTTCTTTTCTCCTGTCTCTATAGTTTCTCGTCCGTCAGACCTTTCTGTTCACCTTGGCGATTGTTTGGCCAGGCTGTGCAATCTAATCGGCCGGCAATCTGACGTGGAGTTTGTCAATCCTAAACCGATCCTCATTCTCTTGTCTCATCTTGAGCAAAAATTTCATGACGAGATGGTGTCTCTGAATCTAAATGGCACTCTTCAAATGATTACGAAGTCTGTCCTCTCAATGGATCAGGAACTCATGGCTCATTTGACAATGCGGAACAAACTTGCCGCCGAGCGTGAAGCTGCGGCTTCTTCACGAGCCATTTTTGATAATTATTCTGCAGAGTATCGGGCTCAGATGAATACACTATCCGAGGTGGAATCTCAGGAACATAAACAGTCCGAGGACCTTTCTTCGATTCGGTCTGAAATAGCCAAGCTCCAACGACAAGAGAAGGATTTGGAATTGATTTTAGCTCAAACTAAGCGAAAATCGGCCGATCTGAGACGGTCAATAAAAGCCCTTCGTCAATCGGCCGAGGCTCCCAAGGCCAAAATCTTGGATTCTCAGCAGGATGCTTCTTATCTAGCCATGCGGATCAGTTTCAACGATTTCATTCTTGGTACTTTCCAAGAAAAATGGGCCGAAACCCAGTCTTTAGTCGGTCAGCTGGATTCGGCCATCAAAAGCCTTGGTGGGCAAAGTGTTGTTCATGTCTCTTCTCCACATGTTTTATTTCCTTTGGATCCTTCCGAGATAGAGACCTCCCATTCGGGCGATAATCCACCTTTGTCAACCATTCCTTCAGGTACTTTGTTCTCCTCCATTTCTTGTTGTGATTCTTCTTTATGCTCTCTTACTTATTATTCCCTTTTTTCTTCCCTAGGGAAACCTGGTACTCCCCGTGGTGCTGGTTCATCCACCGTTCGCCTCCCATCTGGTAACGTTGCTGGTCCTTCTTCTTCAGCAAGTCCGAATCTGATGACATCTTCGGTTAATCCTTCTATCGCTGCTTCGCGAGGCTTGGATGATGATGTTCCCTTTGATGACCAGGAAGACCATGAATTTGCTTTTGTATATCAACTTTGTGTTTTGACTTATCTTCTGTCAAGTGTGAATTTCGGTCACTCTTTTTTTTTCTTGACAGCTGTAATCGGCCCTTTTTGGACTATGTTGGCCGATACATTGTACTTGGATTCGTATCTTTTGTATCTTCTGCAATGCGATTCGTATCCCGTTAATTCCACTATTTTCGGTCTCCTTTATTGCTAATTTCTGAATGTTAGCAGCTTTTTCCGGGAATCAGCTGTAACGTTTCCCATAAATAACATTTAATATTGACCGTTTCTTTTGCCGAGCACTTATCCCTTCCTATAAATACCCGGCATTGTTGATGCTTATCTATCACTTCCTTCTTTCTTCCTTATAACAATATGGCTCTCTCTTCTCCTTTGCTCAATCTCCTGTCTCCCGTACCTCCATGGTTCTCGACGAGCACCTTTATGCAAAGATTTCCAGACGTGGTACGAAAGCCTTTCGCTTGTGCGATACGAGTTCAACTAATACTCTTTTCACCATGTTCGTATGGGCGAGGATCTTTATCTGTTATTCCAAATGAAGGTCTCGACGGCTATGCTGGTGTGTCCCTCTTTTCGACTTTGCGGTTGCATGCCCGGTCGGACCTTCTAATGGGGGGAATAACTACCCCCAGTTATTCCTCCATGCCATCCCCCTTCCACCGTTTTTGGGTGACTGCCTCGCTGCACTCCTCCTTCTTCTGTCTGAGGTCGTGCGGATGCTGTACCCGAGTTTGACTTCTACCTCTGGGACGTTGTACTCTTCGTTCTCGCGTATCCAAGAGTAGAAGTTCGGTGGTCGGACCTAAATCGGCAATACTGTTCTGGGGCAAGCAACTGTGCCCTGTTTCTGTGTTGCCGATAGTTTTAGCGGCGTTTCTACAAGGCTGAGCATCCTTCAAGGACCTTTCCCTTGTATATGCCTGCTTAGCATAGGACGTTTCCCTTGTATATTGTAATTTCGGGCTATCGACGCCGCTTTCGGCCGAAGTAGCACCCTCTTTGTACTTGTTCGTTCATGCAATAAAATCTTTACTTTTTCGCATCACTTGATGTTTAATCCCATGCTGATGGATAATATTTCTTCATATATCTTGCATTTACTGGATTTGACATCTGCTTGCCGTTTTCATCCACTAACATATATGCTCCATTCGGTAATTTCGTCTGAACAATAAACGGTCCCTCCCAATTGGGACTCCACTTACCTAATCGGCCATCCTTCTGCTTGGGTGGCCATGTAACTTTCCAAACTAAGTCTCCAACTTCAAACCGCTTAAGACGAATTCGCTTATTGTACCAATCGGCCACAACATCTTTGTTTTTATGCAAATTCTCAAAGGCTTGCATCCGATTGGAGTTAATTTCCAATAACTCATCTTTCATCGCACAATCGTACTGTTCGGCCGACATTGAATCCGCTTGGTTTGTTCTCAAAGTCGGCACTGTTATTTCGGCTGGCAACACTGCGTTCATTCCATAAGTCAGCCGAAATGGTGTAAACCCAGTGGCTGAAGTTTTAGCATTTCGATAAGCCCACAATGCTTCAGATAACTTCTCATGCCACTTCCTTGGTTGGTCTTCGATCATTTTCTTTATAATTCCTATTAGCTGTTTGTTTGTGGCCTCTGCTTGTCCATTTCCTTGTGGGTAATATGGTGACGAATGCACAATTTTTATTCCGTATTCATCTGCAAAGGCCTTGACTTTTTCTCCCACAAATACAGTTCCTCTATCTGTTAGAATCGTCTGTGGGATCCCGAATCTATAAATCAATTGTCTCTTGATAAACTCGATCACCTCTTCTTGTGAAATACTGACATACGCCTGAGCTCCGGCCCATTTCGTGAAGTAATCTGTTGCCACTAGCACGAACTCATGTCTTTTAGACGAAGAGGGATGAACTTTTCCAATGATGTCCATGGCCCATCCTCGGAACGGCCATGGTTTGATCATTATGTGTAATTCTTCGGCCGGTAACTTCTGAATCGGCCCATGTTTCTGACATTCGCTGCATCCTCTCGCATATTTTTCACAATCAATACCCATATTCGGCCAATAATATCCCAGCCGAATAATACTCCACTTCATCGATTTTCCTGCCCGATGTGCGCCACATATTCCTTCATGAACCTCTCCCATCACCCTTCTGGCATCTTCTTCTCCGACACATCTGAGCAATACTCCATCAATAGCACGCTTGAATAATAATCCTCCTATTATGACGTAATCCATCGCTTTCCGCTTTTCAGCTGGATTAGCCTCCGAAGGATCTTCTAATGTCTGTGCTATCTTCTTTATCCATTCGGCCTTCTCTGTTTCGGCCAAATGTACTTCCACATTTCCTGCTATCGGCATCAGCCGATATCTAGCTGCATGTTGAGCCAATTCATTGGCTACTTCGTTCTTCTCCCTTGGGATATATTCAATATATACCTCATCGAATTCTTCTAACAAATTAACCGCTTCTTCGTACAATCTAATCAACTGAGAACTCTTAACCGAAAAATCGCCTAATAATTGCTGAACAACTACTTGTGAGTCCCCTCTGATAATGATTGCTTTGACTCCTTCTATCAACCGTTGTAATCCCGAAATCAACGCTTTGTATTCAGCTTGGTTATTCGTATATGACTCTGGCAATTGCACGAAATACTTGTATACCTTGCCCTCCGGTGTTTGTAGGGTAAACCCTGCTCCGACTCCTGAAGCGGCTTTAGAACCATCAAACATCATCACCCATGGTTGCAAGTATGCAATTCCTATCTCATCGACTTCTTTCGGCCGATCTTGATGATCGATGTCATCGGTCATCGGATGTATCGCATGATCAGCCAGAAAATCGGCTACAATCTGTCCTTTCATAGCCCTCAAAGGTTGATATCTCAAATCGTATGCATTTAACTTCATGGCCCATTTGGCCATTCTTCGGCTACTGACCGGATCATTAATCATAATCTTGACTATGTCAACCGAAGCCACTACTATCACTTGCCTCGGTTGAATATAATATTCTAATTTCTGACATGCATGATAAAGACTTAAACATAATTTATGAATCGGCGAGTACCTTACTTCGGCGTCCCTTAGGATTCGGCTTAGATAGTAAATCGCCCGGTCCCTTCCTTCATCGTCTTCTTGTGCCAATAATGCTCCAATAGATTCTTCGGCCGCTGCTATATACAACTTCAATGGCCATCCTAAAATCGGAGGAACCAACACAGGTGGATTCATCAAATCCTGTTTCAACTGTTCGAAGGCTTTTTGTTGGTCGATTCCCCATTTGAACTCCTCTTCCTTCTTCAACCTCAATAAATCGGTTAGTGGTTTCGACTTTCCAGCCGCATTTGCTAAGAATCGTCTCAGGAAACCGATCTTTCCGAGAAATTTCTGTAAACTCTTCTTATCATGTGGAGGTTTGGCTTCTTGAATGGCCCTAGTCTTGTTCGCATCAACTTCTATACCTTTGTTATGTACCAGGAACTCGAGAAAATTTCCTGCCTGTACTCCGAAAGCACACTTGGCTGGATTCATCTTGACTCCGTGCAGCCTCATCCTCATGAACACCTTTCGCAAATCGTTCAAGTGGCTTTCGATATCTTTGGATCTGACCATGACGTCGTCGATATAAACTTCAACACAATCCCCTATGAGGTCATGGAAAACATAGTTCATGGCTCTCTGGTATGTAGCTCCTGCATTCTTCAGTCCGAACGGCATCACTACCCATTCGTATATCCCTATAGCACCAGGGCACCGAAATGCAGTCTTGTGAATATCTTCTTCGGCCATAAAAATTTGGTTGTATCCTGAATATCCATCCATGAAGGACAACATTCCCTGTTTTGCGGCCGAATCAATCAACAAGTCAACAATAGGGATCATATACTCATCTTTTGGAGTGGCTATATTAAGATTCCTGAAATCAATACAAACTATTACAGGAACAATATTTGATAACCATTCTACATATTTAGCTGGCCTGACAAACCCGGCCGCTAATAGTTTCTCTATTTCTTCTTTTATTTTTGGGACTATTTCGGGCGCTGCCCTCCTAGCCGGCTGTTTGTGCGGCCTGAACCATTCTTTAATTGGAAATCTATGTTCCACAATTGACCGCTCTAATCCTTGCATTTCTGTATAGTCCCATGCGAAACAATCTTTAAATTCGATCAGCACTTCCTTGAATCGGCTTGTAACTTGCTGGTCCAAATTCGCACTCAAAGGGATCTCCCTCGGGTGTTCCTCTGTACCAACATTGATCATCTTCAGAGGATCTTGCGCTCTGAAGTCTGGTGTTCTTTTCGGAATAGAATCTATGAGTTCGCTCCACTTTGCTTTTCCTTCCGAAGACGCGAGTTCGGCCGATTCGAACTCGATCGCTTGCTTCGGTTGTGGATTCATCATTTACTTTCTTCATCAAGTGGCCGTACATCGGCCTGATATCTGATCTCAAACCCCAAGTCTGTCCAATCGCACTCGACGACCTGCGGGTACCTTTCCCCAACCACTGCTAAGAATGGTTGTATGGGCTCTTCATATAGCACCGCATCAATTCGGCCGGCTGAACTGACTGGGAACGGAGGTTGATCACCATCTACTTCTTCCACTGTGCCATCCTTTTTCCAGAACCATACTTTCTGGTGAAGCGTTGATGGCAAACATCGGGATGTATGAATCCAGCATCGGCCTAGTAGGGCCGCATACGGGACTTCTGCATCTACCACAAAAAACATGGTCGGAATCGAGATCGTTCCGACTGTTACATCCACTAGAATACATCCTTCAGCCGCAGTTTGAGCTCCCACAAAACTCATTACCTTCATTCTCGTAGGGAGTAAATCTTCCTTCGAACGGCCTATCTTTGTCAATGTGGATAACGGCATGATATTAACAGTGGCTCCACCGTCGATAAACATTCTTCTGAGTGGTCTCCCATTGACCCAACCTCTGACGTATAAAGGCCTCACATGCTGAGACATTTTCGCAGTTGGAGGCAAAATCGTGCCTGGTTGAGCTTCTGGAACAAATGCTTTATATCCTTCTTCAACTGATTTCTCTATTTCGGCTTCCGGCCGAAATTCCTCAAGTTTATCGAAACAAAAATCCACTATAGGTTCTTCCTCACCATAGTATTCCCCTTCCTTCTGACAGAAAACCACAGCTGGTTCAGAATCCGACCAGTATTCCTCCTTTTCTTCTGTGGTTACCGTCACCATATTCGCGCTAGATCCAAAGTCGAACTTAAACTGCCCGATAGGGAGTGAATCGCTATTCGGGATGATAGTTGTCTTTGGTTTCCATTCCCTGGTTCGGACTGGTCTAGGCTTCCATTCTTCTTTCGATTTTGGCTGCTCACTTTCAGCCTTTAGCTGAGCTATTTTCGGCCGAAATTCGGTCTTGTTTTTCATTCGATCTCGTTCTTCTTTCGGCTGCTTCTCTTTCTTCCCTTCGGCTGTCTTCATCCTAGCCGAAAATACTTTATCCAGAATTCTTCCTTCGTCCGAAGAACAGTCATCTGGAAAGTCTCCTTCCATGTGCATCGTCTCATACTCCTCTTCTTCATATGCAGCAGCTGCTTTAAGCCGTTGCATTCTTCGTTTGTAAGTCCGATAGGATCCCTTCCCCTTTGGGACCTTCTTGTCTTCTGCCCTCCAGGCTGCATTTTCAAATCGGTGTTGGCCGAAATGCCTCGCATTCGGGGAATTTTGCACCCATTGGCCCACCTGAGTATTTGCTGGTGGCCTTCTGAACCTCTTCATTTTTGGGGAAACGGCTTCTTCATGGACAATAATCTGGATTACTGTCTTCCCATTTCTTTTATCAGCTGTTAGCTTCATCTCGGAATCCCAACCGTTGGTTATGATCTTTAAGGTTGGCCTTTCACTTACGTTCTTGACTTCCCCTTCTGAATATTTGTCCAATTGGTTAATCCATTCCTTAATCTCATAACCTCCCAATCGGTCGAACACATCCGAAGTCTTTTCCTTCTCCTTCCCTTTCTGTGATGATCCTAACCTTTTCCACACTCCTGTCTTCTTCTGAGCCGATGGCTGACTCCCAAGCCTATCGTGCACAGAACTTTTACTGGACGATGGTCGGTCTCCCAATCGATCGTGTACAGATCTATTTTGATCAGGATGTACCATTACCATGTTCGCAGCAGGAAATGGATTCTTATCTATTGCCATGAGTCTATCCGGGAACTTTAATTTCCCATCATCTACATGCTTTTGGATCAGCTTTCTGAAGTGTCCACAAACTGCTGTAGAGTGAGTGGCTGATCCGTGGAATCTACACCACCCTGCTTCCAATTGCTCATTGGTAGGCTGCGGATGATTCGCTTTAAACTCCAATAGCCCATTTTTCTGGCAATAATCAAATATCTCGTCCATCTGAGATAAATCAAACGAATAAAACCTTTGAGACTCATCTCTGGCCTCTCCTTCTTTTTCCTTGCCTCTGACTGGCCGAAGAGCTGGACAAGTCATCGGTTTTTTTATTACTAATTCAGCTCTTGCTATTTCGACTAAGGCAGGAACGTCATCTACGTTGTATTCTTCTTTAATTTCGCATCTATCCAAAGACTCTGCGAAAGAAGCAGCTGATTGGATAGGTTGCGATCTTCCACTCTGACTTCGGCTTGACTTGAAAGCCGCTTGTTCTGCTAAATAAGTTTCCATCCTTATAGCTTCGGCCGTGAGTTCGGCTACAGTTCTTGGTCACCATCAACCTATCTTTGATGGCAAACTTCAAATTCTGCTTCAGGATTTGAATATACTCATGTTCCGGTAGCATTGTCTTCCGTTGAGCCTTTACTGCATAAAATCTCTCGATGAACTCAGTAACCGATTCTGTCGCCTTCTGTTTAGTTGACGTAAGGTCAACAACAGATATTTCCGGACTAGTATTATAAAATCGGTCATGAAATAACCGCTCCATTTCGGCCCAAGTATTGACCGATCCTGCTGGCAAATTAATGTACCATCCGAATGCTGGGCCCGTGAGCGATAAACTAAACAATATTAGCTTATGGAAGTCGTTTTGAGCGATCCTGGTGCATTGAGCCGTAAATCGGCCAATATGTTCGATCGTAGATCGACCGACTTCCCCTGAAAATGTGTTGAAATCGGGAACCTTCACTCCTCTAGGCAGTGGATATTGCTCTTCAATATAATCCGGATAAGGCTTCCGGTACATCGGCCGATTCTCCTGGCCGATGAGATTCCCAAACTGTGCGCGAATAATTTCAGCAATAAGCTCTCTATCAACCAACTGTGGCGGATTTGGTTGTTGCGGCACATATTGCTGTTGTACCACTGGAATAGGCGGTTGCACTGCCGGTTGATGCGGTTGATTCTGTTGGTGATCAAATCTCAATGGTAGAGGAGCAAAAGGACGTGGTCCTTGCCCTCCAAGCGGCCGGTAGGCCTGCTGCTGGAAATTATGGGGAGTTTGCATCGCAGGTGGCTGATTCTGTGCCATCTGTGCTTGCTGTGTTCCCATCGGATACGTACTCCTTGCCAATTCGGCTCTAAGTAACGCTGGCATTGCTGCCAGGATGTTGCCTTCTATTTGCCGGACCGAATTGGTAACCGCCGCTTCTACCATAAATTGGACTTGATCACAGAACCGCGGGGTTAAATCGTCATTTGAGAACTCTTGGTGGTGGAAGCTCGAAGGTCCGGGGAATCCGGGGGGGATTTCTCCGTCTGCAGTGCGCTCTTCCTGGATCGGCGGCAAATCAGTCCTCGCCGTCGTGTTAACTGCTGGAGTTGCTTGCGTCTCAAACGTCATTTTGAGTCCCACTGGGCGTGCCACTGTTTGGCTTGGGTTGAGCCAAGGACCTTTTTCTCCTCAAGGGAGGCTATCGGAAAAGGATCAAACCGATTACGGGTCCGAATTAACAATAATGCGCCCACAATTGACTGAATCTTCTTTGAATTGATCAAAAACAACAAGATACAATGGAGAATCTACCTGTTGTTAAGAAACAACGGCGGAATTCACCAAGAACAAGGAACCAAACTACCAGTTGCTAAGAAACAACGGTGGATTTGGAAAAGGTAACCGCTACAAACTAAGCTAGATCCTAAGGAAAGCTGTAAAGAAAGCAGTAAAGATAACAAGGAATTAAATTTAATAAAAGGAATTTGGGGGTTGGATTGATCTCTCTGATTTTGTGTGTGTCGACCCCTATTTATAGCCGGAGCTGGAGTAACCGCTCTCCGGCCGATCCTTCTGAGCCGAATTCTCTCTTTCTTCATTTCGGTTGTTTTGGTTTCGGCTGTTCCCCTCCTATTTCGGCCGAAATCTCTATCAGTCTCGGTTCCCTTCCTTCGACTTTTACTATGGACTATCGGCCTTACTGATCTTAAGCCCATCTTCCTCTGGAACTCTCTCTTCTGGCCCATATCTTATGGCCCAATAGCTCTTCGCGGCCCATCATTTCGTATGGCCCCAACAGCTGCTTAAGTGTTTAGTAGCCAATTAGTTTTGGTTGCGAATTTAGTTTCTAACCTAATTAGTAGTGACCAAATTTTGGGATTTAAATAGCAAAATTCTTTATCGCTAAAATGAAAAATCTTGCAAGTTTGTTCTACTAATGATTCAAATTCACATTTGTTCTAGAAAATTTGAATATATGACAAATATGAAATATCCGTGCATATATATAATATGTTTAATTATATAAATATAAAAATAATTTACAATTAATTGTTTATACCAAGCGGAAATTGCCCTATAAGTTCACTACAATTTTATAATAATCACACACTATATCACTACAAGAAACTGTCAATAGATTATAGCGACCCAAAAAATTCGGTCATTATCCCGATGGAATCTCCGGCCGAATTGATTTGACTTTATATTGTGATGGATTTTTTTTAGGAGCTTAAGCCATAGAAAAGATGGTGTGAGCCTATACCACATAACTTATAAATAGATAAAGAGGAGAGATAGAGGCCGGTGGGGAATCGAACCATCAACTCTAGGGTTGGAGGATATGGACCTGACCATTTTGGCAAGCATTCATCCCCTATTGAGATGGATTTGGCAATTGATTTTTTATGGGTCAATACAGACTAGGACATTGGTGGTAGGAGTCCATAACACAAAGTAAAGATTGAAAATTTACTACCGTTGGGTAGAACATTTACCCCCACCTCCTGAAAATATTACTCCCTCTGTCCCACTTGTATTGTCTCATTTTGACTTTTGACACTGTTTATTGATCAACTTTGACCTAATGTTATCATAATTATATCAACAAAAAAATATAGTCAAGTTCGGTCTTGTTGGATTCGTCTAATCGTGTAGTTTTAAAATATACATTTTTTATAATTTTTACTTCTCTACATTTTAAGATATTAACCGTTAAACAATGGCATTGGACTGCGTGTCAAAAAGTTTTGAGACATTTCAAATGGGACAGAGGGAGTATTAGCCTTCTCCAGGATGATGTAATCGGTTTTCTACGATACAACAAATGTTGCAAATAATTGGCTTCGGCATTTCCTTTTTCCCGAAAAATTTACTACCGATTGTTATTATTTTTTTAGCTATATATGTCAATATAAAGTTAATTCATGCTTCGTATTAGTTGTTTTTCAAAAGTGGAAATGGTCAAATGGTCGTATAATTCATAATACCCAAAATAACCCAAAAGGGTAGGGGAATAATTAGAAAAAAAATAGCACCATATAAACTAGGGATTGAGGAATTACTTTCCAATTAGCATCTAGGTTCCATCGCCTTTATTTATTTATTTTTTATTTTTTTTCACATATATTCATATACATAGGCTCGAACCCGAGATCTTTGTTTAAAGTGTCAAGCCCCATACTACTCAAACCAACTATTATTGGTGTCTTTATTTACTGTTTATTTTATATGTTTTCTAATATGAAATTTTGATTTAAACACCAACAAAAACATTTGAAATTAGTACTAGTTTTTTTTGGTAAACATTGACACCTATATGTAGCCCAACCCACACAAATTATCAATGGCGATAAAGAGAAGGGATATATAGGGGGCCGGCTGAGAATAGAATCCCCAACATATAGTTGGAAGACATGAAACATGACCACTTGTGACAAGTCTCATTCCCAAAATTAGTATTGGTTAACAAAGGGGAAAAAAAAAGAAAAAATAAAGAAACCCATTTAGTCTCATAAGTTTTTTTCAATTTTTCAAAACCATATCACAAATACCGAATTAACGAATCCGTACATTAACTATCTTAATCATCGCCGAACCCACCCATGAACCCGATTTTTTCACTAATCATCGCCGAACCCATCCATGAACCCGATTTTTTCACTAATCATCGCCGAACCTGTCCATTAACTACCATAATTAATCATCGCCGAACCCATATCTCCATTAGTGTAATTAATGGACGTGTTTCGGCGATAATTTGCGAAAAAACTGGGTTCATTGACGGGTTCGGCAATGGTTAGGATAGTTAATGGACGGATTCGTCTAATTCGATATTTGTGGGATGGTTTTGGAAATTGAAAAAATATATGGGACTAAATGGTTTTTTTGTTTCTTTTTTTTTCAAGTTAACAAAACAAAAGACCATTGCAACTCAAAATTTGAAATTTCTAACTCCATTTCCATGTGAATTGGATATATTCTTTGCACTAGTGGTGAAACCATTCGAGGCAAACAATAATATACTTTCCAGCTTCAATCGAGTTTTGTTAATATAGGTCAAGCTCAAATATATTTGGATTTTTTTCATATATATTATTTGCTTAATTCGATCAATCTTCATGTCCCTGTCCTGGTATTGGAATTTGTTACCTGAAATTGTGAAATTAATTAATAAGTAGTATATAGAAGACTTTGACTAAATCAAAGTCGATGAATTAATTTAACAGAAGCACATCTTGTTCACGTAAGGCGAATAAGATATAAAAAACAGTATTTTCTTGTAAGAAAAATCAAAGCATAAATACCAGTGGACACGTCTATGCATACCATACTATAAATACTCCTGGGAATTAAATGAATTATATCTTGAACTGAAACAAATATATCCAGTCTGGGAATAAAAAATAAAAATAAAAATGGCTAGGGTTGTAGCAGCTGCAGGAGATATGGCAGCGCGATTTGGGTCAGGGATGTCGACAACGATGATGTTGGTGGTGCTTAGCATGTTTATCATGTCCATTTCAGTCATGTCTGTTCTCATCTTTGCTTGTGCAGATGATGGTTCGGGTCCTAGGAGGCGCCGTCGACATGGAGGCGGAGGTGGTGGTGGAGGAGGTGGTTGTGGCGGTGGAGGTGGTTGTGGCGGTGGTGGAGGTGGTGGGTGTTAGATACGTATGTGTAATGTCTTTTTATTTTGTTCTTTTTTTTTTTTTTCTTTTTTACAATTAATGTTGGATATCTGGTTTTTTTTTTTTTTTTTTTTCTCTTTGCTCGCCTTCTTAAGTTGTGTTAAAAGAAAATGTTGGGACATTGATATAAGAATAATGAATATGATAATTGTACTTGTACATTGAATAAAATAATATTCTATGCGAGTTGAGGACTTGGCCTAGTGGCCTCCTGACTCCTAATCTCATGTTGGGAGTTCGATTCCCCAATTTACTAGCCTGTTGTTCAGCAAATAATAATAATAATAATAATAATAATAATAATAATAATAATAATAATAATAATAATAATACTCCACATGCCAGCATAATCGGATCCCATAATTTTGTTTTTTTTTTCTTCTCAAACCATCCCATAAAAAATAAATTCACACAATCCATCCAATAACTATGCTTAGCCCAATCCATCCCACCCATATGTAATGACAATTAACTCTGATGCGACAGTCGATGGTGCCGCCACATCAACCATATTAGATGTACTTATCCGCTGTCACGTCAGCGTTAATTGTCATTGGGGGTGAATGAGATCTATTAACATAGTTACTGAATGAATTTGGTTAATTATTTTTTATGGTATTGTTTGAGAAAAAAGAACAAAATTATGGGACCAATTAGAGTTTTTTTTTTTTTTTTTTCAGTATTATCTATATATTAAAATGTTATCGCCAAATGTCAATCTTAAGATGAGTTTACGCGTTTGTTTCACTAGTAATTAAAACACACAATTAAACTCCAACTACAGGCAGCTAGCATGCAATGTAAGCATGTCTTGCCGCGCCACCACCAAGAAATTGTCAGCAGTCGAAGGAACTTGAATGCAAATGACACAGACATTTGCGAAACCACCGCGTGGGAAACAACATATCGTGAAACCATCTGCCGCGCCATCACCAAACAAGAGACATGAGAATTCCCAAGGTGCAACATGTCGATCGTGAGATACAAGAAGAATGGAAGACTTGTATAACACATCCCCCATCTCGTGCCAGGGCTTATGGTTTGTAAATTTTTCTTTTCACTAATTGTAGCTGGTACTTGTTTTATCATTTCCGAAACATGGCTAATCACGAAATTGTTCATCTCGGGCCGGAATTAATTATTTGTCATCTTTGCTGGTAATGAAATATTATTCTATTTCAAATCAAGATCAATGGTGCCCAAGACATTGTGATTTGCTTTCACTCTTGTGTAGTTTGTCTGATTAGGCAACTCACCCTCTAATTTCTCCAAGTGTTCAGTTGTAACTTCCAACGGGAGGTTGGAAGTTCTATTCCCCACCGCCCCCCTATTCTCATTTTGGCTCCCACCACCCCTTTCCCAGACCTTCAATGGCTCATCCAAAAAAAATATCTTGGTATTTGAAGGAGTGGGCGGCTCATTTCTTTGAGATTCAATACTCTCGAAGTTCATCCTCCATAGCTTCCAACCACCAGTATCTGTAATTTTTTTCTGCAATTTTCTTTTTATCTCGCGATAATAGTTCCAAGGAGAACCATCTTAGTACTTTATATTTCAAAATTTTCTATTACTGAAGTTTAATTTTTTTATTAATAATAAATAGTTATAAAAAAGAGATTATTATCAAAAACATGTCAAATAATAAAGAGATCATTAATAACACAACCAACATTGTTGTAAATCCTCGGGTGGGGATCATGTGCAAAGCATCTGCACTTGGAGAATGGAGGTTTGTGATTGGTGATATTAGTTGTGTGATGGAAAAAACATTGTGTAATGGTGTGATCAATTATGTGATGTTTGTATGTTGTGGGTCCATTTGTGCATGGCAAAACTATGATGTGTACAAAACTTTATATGACGAGTACGATGAATTGTGTGATGTTTTAAAGTGATGGGTGCATTAAACACAACATCTCTAACTTATATTTCATGTGATGCTTATGGGTTTCATGTGATGTATGTGCATGATAATGTGATGAGAGACATAATGTGTATGATGCGGGTGTATTCGCTTTTTTTTTCGAGTGGTTGAATTTCACCTGTGTTGCATCACAAACTAGGGTACAAATCCTCCAAGGGTATGTACGACAATACCCTATCTTAATTGCAAATCCTCCTGTCAATTTAGAGCTTCGAGAACTCTAGCTAGAATAATAGGTGCAATACCATTTCCTCACCGTCTAGTGAATTGAATTGTTGTAGAAAACACCCGGTTAGATACACCTTGAGCAGAGCCGGCTCTTAGCAAGAGCAAGTGGAGCACTTGCTCCGGGCCCCCAAATTTTGGGGGCCCCATCTTTTTTTTAGGTTTTATTTTTTATTTATGTTATTTTTATTTAAATTTTGATTAATATTTTACAAATCAGATAATTTTTTTCTAGTTTCTTTTATTTTCACTTTTCATATTCTTTCAAAATCTCAAAATAATGGAAATGAGAATTTGGTCTAATGGTCATATCCCCTAATTTATAATTTTATTATGGTTGGGGGTTCGATTTTCACCCGCCCCTTATCCCTCCTTTTATCCCCATTTGTAATTTGTGTGGCTTGGATTTCCACATATTTTTACCGACACATGAGTGTCAATGCTTACCCAAAAAATCTCAGAATGAAAAAAATTTTCGATTGTATTTTTTCAAAGACAAAGTTATTAAAATATTTCTCATTTTTTTAGTGTATTCAAAATTCTCCATTAAATAAAGTATGATTTATTTTTGTTGTTTTGGATCTATTAATTAATACTCCATTTATCCCAATATAAATATTTTATTTGACTTCTGCACATAATTCAATATTATTTTTTAATGGAGAATGACGGACAATGTAAAAAACATCAAACAAGACAATATAGCAAGGACGAAGGGAATATTAATATTACTCCAAGATAAGCACATTAACTTTAGAGTTATTATAGGATGGTTACCAAGAAATAAATGTATTTTATTAGTATGAATAGTTTATTTCACTACATTTAAGTCATTTCCCGGGCTATTACACTATAGGGGGCCTAATTAAAATATTCGCTCAGGGCCCCCAAAAAGTTCGAGACGGCCCTGACCTTGAGGCTATCGGTTGTTTTCGTAGTCTATTGGAGAGATAAGAAAGTTCATAAGTAAATAGGGTGTGTGTGGAATGAGTTGAAGAACCTTGCAACATGTTTGGTGGTGTTTTAGTGAAATCCTGACTTGGGCCCCCCAGATGTAGCTCGATTGATCGAACTGGGTGAACAATCTTCTGTGTTCATTGTTTTTATTTCCACACTCTGTTTTTTGTGTCACTGGTTGTTATCTGCAGGTTGTTGAGACTACGCCTAAACAACGCATATAGGATTTTACTGCTAGTTTGGGCCTGTCACTTATATATATGTCATGTAATTATAAGATTGGAAGACATAATTTATAGACTAGGGTAAATCTTCATCCATAGTTATTTATATATGGGAAAATGACTTATAAATATTTTAAAAACCCATATAAGATCAAACTAATAAATACTTCTACATAAAAATGATAATAATAATACGGCATATACCTACACAATAAATATAATATGACTAATAATAATAAATAGGCTGGTCTGGTATGCCTAATATGCTTTTTATAAAGTCTGGCATGAGACTATTAGCTAAATAAGCTTTAAAAATAACTTAAGCCTAGCCCATTTATAAAAATAAATAAATAAATAAATAAAATCCAGGCCCGACCTTCGGTAGACTAGGTCATCGGCCCATGTCAGGTAGCCTGACCTATTCCCACCCCTAATTAAAATAAAGCCAAAAATGTAGTTTTATTTTATTAATTTACACAGCCTGAAAAGACTAACAAAGAATGAAAGAAAAAATAAGAAGAGAAAAACCAAGAACCCAAGCTACAAAACTCAACAGCACCAAGGCAACCTTAAACTCTCAAATATCCCGTATCAGCTGCATCCTTCGCCAAAAGAGGTAGAATCTCATCAGGGGGAAGGCCCAAATCGTATAAAATTCCCTCTGCTACTCCCCATCCTTGCTAAGGCATCAGCTACTGAATTACCCTCTCCGAGTACATGACGAACCACACTTTGATGTTGGCTCAACGCCTCACGAATCCCTTCCACAAGCGGCCAGAACCGATGACAACTATCATCCAATTTCATAATCAAGTTAATCACCTCCTTACAATCAACAAAACAGCAGCCAATGAACACCCCAATTTGAGCTGCCAACGTCAAACCATACCAAAGCGCCAATAATTCAACTTCAAGAATTGATCTACATCCTGGCTTACCATTGCAAGCACTTATCCAACTACCATCATGTTGGCGAATAACAGCCCCATAACCTGCCCTCGTCTGACTCACTTCCACACTCCCATCCGAGTGTAGCACATTGCATTGGTCATCATTATCTCTCCAACGAACCACCCTAATCGAATGCTTGCCCACTCGATCCCAACCAGACTCATACAACACTCAACATAGGTGCCTCACTTTGTATACAATACTTTCAGGAGACAAACTCTACTGCCGAAAAATACGGCCATTCCGTTCACACCACACTACCCCGAAGAAGCCAATAAACTGGGTACCATACATCCTCCACTCCCATTGCAACCAATGGACACAATCCTCATTTACTAACCCCGACAAGGCTCTTAATTGTTCTTGAAAAAATCCCGCCCTGGACCATACTTCCTTTGCCCAAGCACAAGTAAACAAAGTGTGCTTCCAATCATCAATCTGATCACCACATATAACACACAAAGGGGATGCAGCTAATTGACGACAGTATCTAAGATAGTTCGTAGGCAATGCACCACGTCTAAGAAGCCATAATAACACGCCCACTTTTTCTGGGATGTCCTGCAACCACAACCATTTCCATCGTCCAACATCTGTAGCTCTTCTCGCGAGCCATTGATAACCTGATCTAACTGAATAAATTCCCTTCAGGTCTCCAAGACAATGAAGCATGTCCCGAGCAGCAGGCAACAAGAAGGGGACTTGAGTAGCTAACAACTCATTTCGTATCTCATATGGAATCCATGTCTGAATAATGTTCAAATTTCATCTTCCATTACTTATTACTTCCTCTGTTCTCTTTTAAATGCACCATTTCTGCATTTCACGCCGTCCAAGACACATTTTTAAATGTTAATAACTCAAATTGTACATAAATAAAAATTTGATATTCTAAAACTACATGATTAGACGAATCTAACAAGGTATCACTTGACTATGTTTTTTCTTATATAACTATGTTAAAAAAATTAATCAAAGTTACTCAATGAATAGTGACTACTATGCAAATGAATCACTTATTTGAGAACGGAGGTAGTATATTCTTAATTTTAAGATCCATGTCGCTGACATGCACAATCGGAACAACAGTTGCCAGGCATTTCCCTCCAACGGGCATACCATAAGGAACTTTCACCATTCCCAATCCTTATGCCATAACCAGCGCCCATCTGTACACCCACCTTACACAATGTTTTCCACATTTTTGTTCCTCTATAATGATCTTTTGGCAGAAGCCCCGGAGCCAAACCATATTTAGCTCTCATTACATTGATCCATAGTTTGTTAGAGCTCATCACAAGGTCCCATAGTAACCGACCCAGCAATGCTATATTCATCTTACCACAAGGCCGAATCCCTAGACCCCCCCCCCTTCCGACGATTAGGAGTGTTCCCAATTCACCAGGTGTAACCCTTTGCCTTTCCCTCCCTTCCATATCCATCTCCGAACCAACTTATCAATTTTTTCAGTGACCGCCTTAGGGAGAAGATGGACCTACATAACATATACGGGCAATGAGTTGAGCACCGCCCTAGCCAAGGTAATTCGACCTGCTTTGTTAAGCAGAAATGCCGACCATGAGCTAAACCTATCTTCAAATTTTTTAATCAATGCATCAAAGTGCGATGTTTTAACACGTCCATGGATGATTGGAAACCTCAAGTAGCTACCAATATCCTGCACTATAGGCATATCCATCCAATGTTTCAGCCAATCCACCTCCACAGCCGATGTATTAGGCGAGCACTTTGCACATGATTTATTCAAATTCATTGCCAACCCCGACCGGCTGCCAAATCTGAGCATAACTTCGGCCATGCATTGCAATCCACTCTCTACTAATTCCGAACATAAAATTAAGTCATCCGTGAACATGAGGTGAGAGATGTTATCCTCTCCCACAGAAAGGGATATTGGCTTCCAGTTTCCTAATTGAACCTCCTCTAGTATAGTGCTTGACTGCTTGTCAACTTTTCCATTACAATCACAAATAGATAAGGCGATAAGAAGTCACCTTGTCGTAGCCCTCTCTCTGCTTTAATTCTTCCAATAAGGGATCCATTCCACAAAATGGAGAAGCTAGAGGATGAGACACATGTCATAATGAGCTCCCTACACCCCGTAGGCAGATCCATCTCTCTCAGACAATAGTCTAAAAAATCCCAGCTTACCGTATCGTATGCCTTAGCAAGATCAATTTTAATGAATACTGCCTTTCGAGAAGAACGTGGCCTTTCCATGGTAGAAATAATTTCTTGTAGGAGGACTCCATTGTCAGCCGTGCCTCTTTCTGGCAGAAAAGCCGACTGAAAAGGACTGATATATTCACATAAAATAGGGCGCAATCTCCTAACCAAGATCTTAGTTATAATCTTAAATGCAACATTGCACAATGTCAGAGGCCTGAATTGGCTCAAAGATCTTGGCACCGCCACCTTCGGAATCAAACACATAAACGCATGGGCCAAGTGATCTGGGAGTTTACATGACTGCATTACTTGTTTCACCATTTGCACTGTCGGTTCCCTTAATGCTTCCCAATATTCATTAAAAAAAATCGCAGGATATCCATCCGGACCCGGAACCGCCAAAGACCACATAGTACTCAATGCAACATCCACCTCCTCGTGGCTAACCTCAGCTGTTAGTTGTATTTTATGTAGCTCCAATAATGGCGTGAGCCCAGGAAGCTCCTGCCCCATTTCCACCAATGCAGACTGTGCGAAGAAATCCTTAAAGTGATCAATTGCATGTTGCTATAGGATCCCTTGATTTTCTGTCACCAAGCCTTACCCATTTATCTCTAGATTTTTGGTGCCAAAGAATCTCCTCTTGCACTAGAACCTCTTCTAACTCACCATATAGTTCTCCCGCTAATCGCCACAACCAAGCAGAGTCAATAGTCTCCAATCGATCTCTTGTCACCAAGCATTTATTTCTTTTAATATATATACATATATATTTATCTTTTTTTTTTTTGGAAGAGCCATTAAAGGCCTAGAAAGGGGTGGTGGGAGCTCATGCCACACAAATTACAAATGGAACAAATGGCATGCATAGGGGAGCGGGTGGGGATTCGAACCCCAACCTATAGTCATTAGTTCATTAGTTTAGTTGTCCATTTAGCAATCCTCCCATCTATTCATTTTCCAAAATCCAATTAATCTTCTAACTTATTCCAAAATTTATCATTGATTATTATTATTATTTTTTTTTTTGCTGAGCAACCTATACAGACTAGGAAACAGGTGGTAAGAGCTCATGCCACCATTAATGAATTAAAATAGATACTATAAGTTTTCTCAAAAAATTTGTAATAATAATAATTGTTGTTTTCTTTGGATACTAAAGGAAAAAAACACCAAGCAAATTTGGCTGATAAATTCATTGTCGTTTTGAATAAATTCGCATTCATTTGGTTTAATTAAGTACTCGAGAAAAAACATAGCCAATACTTGTGTTGCCCCTCGCCAGCTTCGCTCAATCTTTCTAAAGATTGTACTTCTCGAAGGTAGTAGATCAGGATCGAAGAATTCAATTTCTACAGTTTTTTTGAGGAAAAATAAGTTTTATATAGAACTCCATATCCAAGAGAGAGTACAATTTAACAACCACGGACCCAACCTCCAAAGAGCAAGGAGCGACAAAACTCCAGCAACAAAAAGAATTTAACAAAAAACAACAATCAACAAAACACATCCAAACCAAAACTTGGCAAAGTCTTCTAAGCCCCATCAAGTTGCAGACACCATGTAGCAGCATCAACTACTGTCCTAGAGCAGCAAGCAGCATCATTAAGCAATAGCATCACCAAAGACACTCAACATGTGCAGTTTTTCGCCTATACAGCTATACTACCATTCTTCACCCTCCATCATTTGTCATAAAAAGTAATCTGCTTCATGAAATTCTTTCATTCTCATGACTAACAGCGTAAGTAGCTTCTTTTGCCTTCCAAAAAAACCCATCAACAGCATGTAACCACATCAGTAGCCGCATCAACAAACCATGAACCTGCTTCATTAGTCATCCCAGAAACGACATTATCGGCATGAGGCACCGCCAAGAGCAGTAGCAGCACCAAAGGTTAACCAAGCTTACTCCTTGCTCAAGTACCTTTCTTCAAAATTCCCCCGTATGCTATATAAACTTTCAAGTGACGAATCATCTTGACAATCCCAAAAACTTACTTCATCATCACATCTCCCCTGCTTAAATTTTTCAAAACCAAATGCATCGAAACAAAGGGACTAGGAAGAGGTAGAAACGGGGACCGGCTAGACTAGAGATCTGAAAAAGGGGTGACCAGCTAATAGGGAATAAGGAACCACTGTGTACATAACCAAACTACAATGCTCTCAAATACTCAGAGTTGTATGAATGAGAAACACCATCTAACCTAACTCCTTTCCTTTCCCGCAATTTCTCTCTTCTTTTTTTGCTATTATATTTTATTATTATTTTATTTTTTTCTCTTTTTTTTCTTTTTCTTTTTTTTTTTCTTTTTTTTCTTTTTTTCTTTTTCTTTTTTTTTTTCCTTTTCTTTTCTTTCTTTCTATTTCTCTTTCTATCTCTTTTCTTATTCTTCTTCATCACAAGAAACATATCAACCGATTTCATTCTAGTTCTCAAAACATAATAGTCCAACATGATATCCACCCGCTCTCATTCTGATAAAAGGTGTGCACGCACACATTTTCAAGAAAATTTCTTACACCCCAAAAGTTCCAAACAGCAGAATGATCAAAACAAATTTATTTCAAGGACAAGAGGAGTTCCTAAATCTTTCAAAGAAACATAGAAGCTGTGGGACAATAACAGAGATATAAAGCAGTGTATCAGGGAAGAAATGTG
The DNA here is from genome assembly GCA_030278955.1 of Hygrophila difformis. Lineage (NCBI taxonomy): Eukaryota > Viridiplantae > Streptophyta > Magnoliopsida > Lamiales > Acanthaceae > Hygrophila > Hygrophila difformis. Next base: position 52,346,258 of record JAOANR010000009.1, read on the forward strand.
GGTAGGTGGTATTTGAAGTAGTGCGGGAGAGATGAAGACCAATGGGGAAACCTAGTGCCCTTTTTGATTTCGAAACACTGGAATGAAAAACAGCAAGCTCGACATGAATGACTATGCAAGTTCAGAATGTCAAACTGACCTCCACTTATGCACACAACACATAAAGTTTAAAGCTCAGATCTCACCGACAATGCGCTATGTCTTTATCTCAAACAGCCTGATGGAAGAAGAAGAATCATTCCGTGCCTGTAATACTTGACAATCGACAAAGTTTGATCATCGAGCATCGCCGGCAGTATGAGCAGCCTTAGCATGGCAATTCATCAGCTGCCACCTTAACTAACAGCAACAATCTTGGATCTTGAAAACACATAGAGCAGCATCAACCTGTAGCAATCAAACACACAACCTTTGTGAATTTCCGGGAAGTAACAACGCCAGTAGCCCCCCAACGTTAAGGCGGCTGCATTCCTCAATGAATTCCCTCAATGTATTCCCCGCCCCTAAAACCTCAGTGTATTCCCCGCCCCTGCTTCTTGGATTGCAGCGCCAGCATCACTAAAATTCCCCACCCCAAAATTCGGCACTAAAATTTCCCACCCCAGCTTTAGATTTCATTGACAAAATTTTTTAAAATCTTCATCGACAAATATTTGGTCCGCCAGTCAGCACTCCAGCTTAGAGTTATAGCAGCATTCGAACCATCAGCTTTGTTGATCTTCCTGCAAAACAACAACAAAATTCCCATAACAGCAGCAAAATGTTCATGACAACAACATTTCTTTGTGTCGTCTACATCACCTACACTTGTTCTCTTTTTTTTTTCCTTTTTTTTTTTTATATTGGAGTACTTCAACACATGCTAACAGGTAAAGAATCAACCTCCAGGGTACAGAACCACCAACATAATGTCAGCACAAAGAACACAGAAAAACTTATGCTTGCTAACTATGATCAGCTGCTCCTTCCAATCCCCAATTATTCCAAGCCTCCTGAACCCCACCCTGGGAATAACAATCAGCAAAACTGTACATCCCATCGAAGCTTAAGTGTTGAGTCTAGTATTTTGTGGGAAGTTCGAACCGATGATTAAACTTAGGTAGTTAGGACCTCTTCTGATGCTTCGTTCTCAGCGCGTGAAAGGTTGCTGTTTTCAAGGAAGGCATTGGGTCCAACGGCTCTTTTCTGATCAGAGTAGGTTGAGACTAACATTTCTTGCAGGGATTACCTATCTCTAAGAAAAGAGCTGTTACTCACTAAACCCAATTTGTCCAACGGCTATTTCCCTAAATGGTAATATTATTCAAATCCGTTGGAGCAATTTCTGGTATAAGAAGGAAGAGTTCTAGATTGAAGAGCAGAGATTCATTATTCATTGTTCAAGCGTTCTGCGAAAGCTCTCAACTTGCTGATCCTTGTTAGAATCTCTCAAAAGCTCGATTCACAGCAAATCGCGTAAATCGTTATCATCCCATTGCTGAGGAATCGAGAAGCCTTGAACACTCCTGGTTGGATTTGTGGTTTCCAAGTATCTTCACAAGATACAACTAAGGACTGTGTTCAAGGCATGTGAAGAAGCTGAACTTCAAATCATATTCACTCAAATCACAGAGGAAGTGTTTCACAGGTTGTTACAATCGGAACTCTAGACAGGAGGTCTTGAGGGTTGAAGTAGAAGGGGATTTCTACACCAAAGACTGGAAGTCTTAGGTCACCACAACTGTCCGCTTGCAACTTGGAGTGAAGACACTTTATATATTTGCTATTGTGTGTGGTTGTTTTGCCATAAGTTAACACATAGTAAATATCCTCCTGGATTGGTATCCCCCAGACGTAGGCCGAAGGACGAACTGGGTCATCAATTTGTTGTGTCTCATTTATTCTTTATGCTTGTTGTGTTTATGCTTAAGTCTTTCCGCTGTGCATTAATTTGTGTTTACACTGATTCGTTTAATTAGTGTGTTCATTGTCTTAGTTTGAACTTGGTTCTTTGAACCACTGCATAAAGAATAGCACTTGCGTGAGCTGGGAACCTAACAAGTGGTATCAGAGCCACACTCTGTCTTGAGAGATCCCTGACGCAACATGAGTCACAAGTGGAACTTCAGTCAACCTCCCCTCCTGGATGGAAGCAATTTTTCCTTCTGGAAAAATAAGATGAGATCTTACCTGATGTCTATAGATGATCAAGCTTGGGATGCAGTTCTTGAGAAATATGTAGCTCCCACTGTCACTGCTGATGGGACTACCAAACCTAAAGACAAGAAGGAATGGACTGTTGCTGAGAAAACTGCCTCCAACATGAACTCAAAGGCTCTCCATGCCATCTTTAGTGCAGTTACGGATGATCAATACTGCCTTATCTCAACCTGCACCACAGCCTTTGAAGCTTGGGAAATCTTGGTAAATTCCCACGAAGGATCTGCCTCTGTAAGAACCTCTAAGATTATTTCTATTGAAGCTCTTTTTCATAAACTTGCTATGGATGAGCATGAATCTATTAATTGCTACTTTGGTAGAATCCGTACTCTAACAAACCAAGCCCAGCAGCTTGGTAAAATCTACTCCGCTCAGGAGATAGTAAGGAAAATTGTAGGTACCCTTCCGGAACGCTTCAATGCTAAGATTGCAGCCCTGGAACTCCAGAAGGACTATGCTACCATTTCTGTAGATGAGCTCATGGGAATACTTCAGTCTTGGGAGATGGACCACTGCAAAAAATTCACAGGAAAAGCTGTTGCTTTCAAGACGGAGTCCAAACCCCAGACTGAACCACCTGTTGGTGAACCAGATTCTGATATCGATGAAGAAGACCTTATTCTGTTGTCTAAAAAGGTTGCTAGAATTCTTAGAGATAAGAAATCTAAGCTGTTTTACAACAAGAAAGGTGAAGGCTCTTCCAGCAAGAGGACTGATAGGCACAAACGTGAGAAAGGTTCCAAGAAATCTCCCAAGGAATCCTCCGAGTCTAAAGGGCTCCAATGCTATGAATGCAAAGGATTTGGACATGTTAGAGCTGACTGCGGTAACCTGAAAAATAAGTCTTCTGATCCCAAGAAGACTCTCTGTGCAACTTTCAGCGAAGAAGAGGAAAGCAGCTCGTGAAAGTGAGGAAGAAACAGGAGTCGCCTTTGCAGGATCATGGGATTCTGATTCTGATTCAGAAGCTGATGAAGGTAAACCTTCTTCCTGTGTCACTCCATTTATTACTGATGAAGTTTCTTGTTCCTCCTCTAACAGGGAAGATGAAGACAAAATTGAGTCCCTTGTCAAACAACTTGAAGAGTTGCGAGAAAAACTTAGAGATTCTGATGGTCAACTGGAAGGTGCCATGATCGAACTAATAGATCTGAGAAAAGAACATGCTGAACTGAGCGAAAAACATGAGGATCTCAGATGTCAATTCCATTCTAGGTGGGAAGAACTTCGCAGCATAGAAGATAGACGAGATGAATTAGAATATCTTGTTGCCAGATTGGAACCCAGCATGATGGACTATGGTGTAAGGGTGGATGAGCTGTCAAGTCAAGTTGATGCTCTCACCATTGACAATGGAGTCCTTGCTAGTCAAGTCTCTGAACTTACTGCTCAACGCGACAATTTTCAACAAGAGATTATTGTTCAATGCGAGCAAGTGTTCAGCCTCACCACGGTGAATGGTGCCCTAATCGAGCAAGTTGCTGCCCTCACTAGTCAAAGAAAAGATCTTCAGGATCAGGTGGCTAATTTGTCTCTGCAGATTGAAGAACTCAATGCTAGGGTTAAGAACTCTGAAGATCTTGCCAGTCGTCTAAACAAGGGAAAGGATGTGCTCTCAGAAATTCTCTCCTCCTCCAAAGCTCATGGTGACAGAAGGGGAATTGGTTTCGTTCAAGGATGCAGCAGCTCCAAGGACAGAGTATTTGTCAAGGAAGGACACTCTTCTGAAGAGAGTTCAGACAAATCTCCTAAGAAGAAATCAACCCTTGTGAAGCATGCTAGAAAAGGAAAGTCGAAAAAACCCCATTCACCTGCTGTTCCCTTGGAATGTGTTTACTGCAAGACCTATGGACACAAAGCTGAATCATGTCGCCTCCTTGCTAGAGATGCTGTGTCAGGAAGACCGATGATATGGCCTAGTGAAGAAATTAAGAGGAGCATGTTCAGAAAAGAATGGCGGATCAAAGGAGCCTTCCTGTGCAACATGGCTTTCCACTCAATCAGCAAATCTGGGAAGAAGATGTGCTGGTACTTTGATAGCGGGTGTTCCAGACATATGACAGGTGACAAGGAACTTCTATCTGACTTCCAAAAGATAGATGGTGGATATGTCATCTTTGGTGATGGTGGTAGAGGAAAGGTAGCAGGCCAAGGTTCAATTGGAGACAAAGGACTTCGGACTCTGAACCCTGTCTACTATGTTGAAGGTTTGTGCGCAAATCTCATCAGCATCATTCAGTTGTGTGACAACAAAATGAAAGTATGCTTTGATTGGGATCAGTGTGAAGTACTCAACTCTAGATATGAATGTGTACTGAGAGGACTTCGGTCCAAGAATAACTGCTATACCCTAGCACAATCTTGTTTTCTCAGTGAAAATGCAGGTCCTGCTCTAGCTCAACTCTGGCATGAAAGATTGGGACACCTCAACTTCAAGGACCTGATCAAACTCAGCAAATCAGGAGCTACCAAGGGTCTTCCTCAGATGAAGAAGTCTGATGCTGAGTTCTGTGATGACTGTGCGAAAAACAAACAGCACAAAACTTCACATAAGGCAATCGATCAATCTGGTTCAACCAAATGCCTAGATCTCATACACATGGACCTCTTTGGCCCTACTGATGTAAAGAGTCTAGGAGGTAAGCATTATGTTCTCGTTTGTGTTGATGATTTTTCTCGATATACCTGGGTTTCATTTCTCAGGGAAAAGAGTGAAGCACTTGAGGCCTTCATCACTGTGCACAACCAAATCACTACTGAAAAAGATTGCAAAGTCAAGAGAATCAAGAGCGACCATGGTGGTGAATTCCAAAGTCAAAAGTTTGAAGACTTCTGCAGTAATCACGGCATAAAACATGAATTCTCTGCTCCCCGTACCCCACAACAGAATGGCGTGGTGGAAAGGAAGAATAGGACTATCCAAGAAATGGCCAGAGTCATGCTTAACTCAAAGGATGTCCCTCAGTTCCTCTGGGCAGAAGCTGTGCACACTGCTTGCTATGTTGGAAATCGAGTCCACATGAGATCAAAGGCCCTCAAGACTCCATATGAGCTGTGGAAAGGTAAAAGGACAACCATTTCATACTTTCATATATTTGGAAGCAAGTGTTTTGTCTTGAATGACAGGAATCTATCCGGGAAGTTTCAAGAGAAAAGCACAGAGAGTATATTCGTGGGATACTCATCTACCAGTAAAGCCTATCGAGTGTATCTTCCCTCCTCAAGGAAAGTGGTGGAATCTGCTAATGTTGTCATTGAAGACAAACCCAAATATGCAACCTCACCTACACCTATGATGGAGATTGAGAATGAGGTCGATCTTGAGGAAGCATCACCCACTGGTACTGAGGCTGTGAAGTCTGCTGAAAAGGAAGTTCAATCCAGTGAGCTGAACCATCCTCCAAGAACTCCATCCACTCAGAGCAAGGTTCACAGAAATCATGATGAGAATGACCTTCTCAGTGATATCAATGAAGGTAGAAGAACCAGGAACAAAAAGAAGATCAACTACAAGGAACTAGCTGGTCTTCACTGTTTCACTTCCAGGATTGAACCAACCAAGGTGGAGGAAGCCCTATGTGATGAACATTGGACTGCTGCAATGCAAGAGGAACTTCAACAATTCGCCAGAAATGAGGTTTGGGAATTGGTGGAGAGGCCATCAAACGTGAATGTCATCGGCACAAAGTGGATTTTCAAAAATAAGACTGATGAGGATGGGAACATCACTAGGAACAAGGCTAGACTGGTGGCTCAAGGATATACTCAAGTTGAAGGAGTCGATTTCAGTGAAACCTTCGCACCAGTGGCCAGGCTAGAAGCTGTTCGACTGCTCTTGGCTGTTGCCTGCTCCTTCGAATTCAAATTGTACTAAATGGATGTGAAGAGCGCGTTCTTGAATGGTTGGTTGAAGGAAGAGGCTTATGTGGAACAACCAAAAGGGTTTGAAGATCCTCATCGACCAGATCATGTTTACAAGCTCCACAAGGCCCTGTATGGTCTGAAGCAAGCCCCTAGGGCATGGTACGAGAGACTCTCAACCTATCTCTTGGATCATGGCTATGAAAGAGGCAGCACTGACCAAACACTCTTCATCAGAAAGGAAGCTAAGGGTTTCATTGTTGCTCAGATCTATGTAGATGACATTGTCTTTGGGTCCACATCTCACATACTCAAAGATGAATTCATAAAGATCATGAGTAATGAGTTCGAGATGAGCTTAGTTGGAGAATTGACCTACTTCCTTGGACTCCAGGTAACTCAGAAGAAGGATGGGATGTTCCTCTCTCAAGCTAAGTATGCTAAGAACATTGTAAAGAAGTTCGGGATGGAGTCAAGCAAACCTGCAAGAACTCCCTTAGGCACAAATGACAAGATCAGTCAAGATCCCTCTGGAAATGATGTGGATCCCAAGCTGTATCGAAGTATCATTGGGAGCCTTCTCTATTTAGCTGCCAGTAGACCCGATATCAGCTATGCTGTGGGTGTGTGCGCCAGATATCAGGCAAATCCCAAGGAATCCCATCTACATGCTGCTAAGAGAATTATCAAATACATCTCAGGGACTGCCAACCTTGGAATCTGGTACTTTAAGGACTCGAGCCTTCAACTCATAGGGTACAGTGATGCGGATTGGGCTGGGTGCATGGATGATCGAAAGAGCACTACAGGTGGTTGCTTTTATGTTGGAACCAATTTGGTTAGTTGGTACAGTAAGAAGCAAAGTTCAATCTCCTTGTCGACTGCTGAAGCAGAATACCTGGCTGCGGGAAGCTGCTGCGCACAACTTTTGTGGATGAAGCAAATGTTGAAGGACTATGGAATTGAACAGAAAGAACTCCTCCTAATGTGTGACAACATGAGTGCCATCAATATTGCCAAGAATCCAGTTCAACATAGCTGCACCAAGCACATTGACATTCGACATCATTACATAAGGGAGCTAGTAGAAGAAGGAGTGGTGTTCATTCAACATGTTGGAACTGAACTTCAACATGCTGATATCTTTACTAAGGCCTTGAACAGTGATCGGTTTGAATCACTAAGAAAGGATCTTGGATTGTGCTACCTTGTCTGAAGATGTCACTCAAATCTCCCCCCATGGTGGTTATGGTTATAATCCTTCACTTAAACTCTATCAATATTTTATTACTAATGTTTTGTTTGGACTGCAGGATTATTTGATTCAGGGGGAGATTAGCCGAAGTCCAGTAATAAAGCCCATCTTATTTGGCCCAACAGGCCCACTCGTTTTTTTTTATGGCGCCAGTATTCTTGAGCGGGAAGGATTTCTTTTAAGAGAGTTACTTTACTCTTTCTCAAGAAGACGAATCGTCTCCATTAACTATTTTTTCCTCTCTTTCAGTTTCTTTTGTTCACGCTCATCACTCTCTCGATTGTCTTGTGTGTTGAGTTTATTGAGTGCAGAAAACATGGTACAAACGCGTGGTTCCAAGGATTCAAGTCCAGCTCAGAGAAAACCTCCTGTCCCTCGTAACCCTAAGTCGAAGAAGGGGGTTAATGCTACTCAGGCGAAGTCCAATGTGGATCAGTCGACTGTGCCCACAACTTCCACTCAAGTAGCCCTGGATCCTTTGGACGTCTGTAGTGAACTCCAGGAAGCGGGAGTAGCGGTTCAGGGAGAGAAAACTGCCGTTGAGAACGTGGGCTTGGAACCAACCACTCAGTCAGTTACTCAAAAAGCGGTTTCAGGAGACACTATGTCTACAAGAGTTGAGGGTGCTCCCTCTCAACCTACCGTTGTAATGGATTCCCCTGGAAACCTCAAAACCCTAGCTGCCGCTGCTGCCTCCTCAGTTCCTGCTAAAAAGGCACCCAAGAAAGGTAAATCAAAATCGAAGAAGTCTTCTGTTCCTACTAATGCTCTTGTCTCAGGATCCTCCGCAGATCAAGCCTCTACTCCCACTAGAGATAGAGAAAGCGAAGATGATGTTCCTCTGTCCGAATTGGCTCCCATGACTATGTCTCTTATGAAGAAGCAAGGAGGTGATTCTCCCAAGCCAGCATTCCCAGTCCAAGATGTTCCTAAACCTAAGGCTGCCCCTGCTGCCAAGAAAGCGTCCAAGTCTACTGGAAAAGGGTCTCAATCTCATGAGAAAGCCATTGCTGCTGTTCCTCTCAAGATCATCAAGCCTGTTTTTGATGATCCTCCTCCCAGTGCCAAGCCAACTGAAACATCTACTGTCAAGGAAAGTGCTGCTAACGCCAAGGCCAAGAAGTCGAAGAAGGCAAGCAATGTTGATGAGACTGTGAAGAAATCCTCTCAAGTCACCTCTCCAAGTGCTCAGACAGATGACTCCAGGCAATCTGAACCCTCCCAAGGATCCTCTGCTGTGAAGAATCAGTCCACTACAACTGATCAAGTCCAATCTCCACCTGTCGAGCCCCTCAAGCAACTGGACACTGTGGAAGAAGAATCTGAAGAAGAATCATCTGGAGACGATGAGGAAGAAGAAGGATCTAGTGCAGATGAACCTGACCTTCAACCTCCTCAAAGTGCTGTTGGATCCAAAGTTGCCCCTGTCCGAATTCCTAAAGTTCACAGAGAGAAGGACTCTGATAGCGAGTTCAATGCTGAGGATGAACCCGATGATGTGGATGACAGCTCCTCTGCGTCCGAAGAAGATGCTGCTACAGAGATTGCTCCTCCTGCTGCCACTGTCGTGTCCAAGCCTTCTCAGTCCACAAGCAAGGGAAAACGTGTTCGTGATGCTGAAGAAAATCCAGAACTCAGGAAGAAGTCAAAGCTTGATTTCAGGAAGCCTTCCTCTTCCAAGGCCAAAGGAAAAGAGATACTCGATGCTGCTCTTGCACACTCAGACCAATTCTACTACCAGTCAAGTGAAGAATACCTCTCCAATGTGCTAGTCAAGAAGGCCTTTCGACAAGAGCATACATATTGTGGTCCTAAGTTTGATCAACTTGGTTGGACCAAGTATCTTGAGAAGAGAGGATTGATTGATTGGGGAACCTTGGTTGTAGAGTATCAACCTGACCTTGTCACTCAATTCTATGCCAATCTAAGGAAGGATATCATCAATCCTGGCACCCCTTGGTTCAACAAAAACTTCACTGGAGGAGTTATCTATGAACTTTCAGCCTCCAAGATCAATGCCCTTCTGGAATTACCTGAGGTTGAGTTTGATGGCATACTAGAACAAGGTGTTTCGTTTGACAGTGACAAGGTGGCCTATGCTATCACAAAGACAAAGGTCAAGAAGATGCCAGGGAAAGGAGTGCAACCTAAATTCCTCACACAAAAATTCTACATGCTCTACAAATTTTGTGCATCAAATGTGATGCCCACTGGCAATCATTCTTTGGTCACTAGAGAGATGTGTCACCTGATTTATGCTATTGATCGAAAGGTCCCCATCAACTTTGGTCAACTGGTCCTGTCTCAGATGGTTTCCATAGCTGAATCTTTGACTGCCAGCCACAAGACTCTCCTCCCTTACCTGGCTCTCATTCAGTTGCTCCTTCGCTCCCTCAAGATTGGTGGCAACAAGAATGCTCCAAAAGAAAAGATCTATGAATTTGGTCTCTCACAGAAGCTGCTGTCCAAGGTGCCCGACATACCAGGTCCAGATGGGACTTTGAGCCATCAAAGTGCCCTCACTAAAGCCAGAGAAATTCTGACTCAGGCGAAGGAGAAGTTCAGAGGACTGCGTGCGATCATCCAGCAAGAAGAAGGGAAAATTGAGCATGCTCTTGCCCTGTTACCAGACTACTGGTCAGATGATGATGAAGCCGAGACTGCCATGTACATTGCACCAGACGATGATCAAGAACGCCCTGATGCTGGAGATGGTGATGGTGACTCTGAGGGGGAGTCTGACTGACTTTTTGGCCAGTTAAGTTGATCCAGAGGGGGAGTCAAATTTCAAAATCCAATGATGCTTTTTCAACCTCCGGATGATTGGTAATATCATTCTAACTCTTCCTTTCAATATATTTCTACTTTTGCTATGATAAACTCCTGTTTTTATTTTGGGACGAAGAACACTGGAACTAGTTATTGAACAATGTTTATGGTTCTGTGATCTTATTGAATGCATGGTTCTTCATGCCTCTGATATGTATGTTTGTACAAGCTCTAGGTTCTGATATGAATGTTCTTTGTAAAGAGCTTATAGTTATTTCATCATCGGTTTATCAATTGTATTGCTGGCTCACTTCCTGCCAAAAAGGGGGAGATTGTTGAGTCTAGTATTTTGTGGGAAGTTCGAACCGATGATTGAACTTAGGTAGTTAGGACCTCTTCTGATGCTTCGTTCTCAGCGCGTGAAAGGTTGCTGTTTTCAAGGAAGGCATTGGGTCCAACGGCTCTTTTCTGATCAGAGTAGGTTGAGACTAACATTTCTTGCAGGGATTACCTATCTCTAAGAAAAGAGCTGTTACTCACTAAACCCAATTTGTCCAACGGCTATTTCCCTAAATGGTAATATTATTCAAATCCGTTGGAGCAATTTCTGGTATAAGAAGGAAGAGTTCTAGATTGAAGAGCAGAGATTCATTATTCATTGTTCAAGCGTTCTGCGAAAGCTCTCGACTTGCTGATCCTTGTTAGAATCTCTCAAAAGCTCGATTCACAGCAAATCGCGTAAATCGTTATCATCCCATTGCTGAGGAATCGAGAAGCCTTGAACACTCCTGGTTGGATTTGTGGTTTCCAAGTATCTTCACAAGATACAACTAAGGACTGTGTTCAAGGCATGTGAAGAAGCTGAACTTCAAATCATATTCACTCAAATCACAGAGGAAGTGTTTCACAGGTTGTTACAATCGGAACTCTAGACAGGAGGTCTTGAGGGTTGAAGTAGAAGGGGATTTCTACACCAAAGACTGGAGGTCTTAGGTCACCACAACTGTCCGCTTGCAACTTGGAGTGAAGACACTTTATTTATTTGCTATTGTGTGTGGTTGTTTTGCCATAAGTTAACACATAGTAAATATCCTCCTGGATTGGTATCCCCCAGACGTAGGCCGAAGGCCGAACTGAGTCATCAACTTGTTGTGTCTCATTTATTCTTTATGCTTGTTGTGTTTATGCTTAAGTCTTTCCGCTGTGCATTAATCTGTGTTTACACTGATTCGTTTAATTAGTGTGTTCACTATTTTAGTTTGAACTTGGTTCTTTGAACCACTGCATAAAGAATAGCACTTGCGTGAGCTGGGAACCTAACATTAAGCACTTCCTCAAATACCATGCTGCCGACGACTGAATACAGCTTGCTGCTCTACCGTTAAAACCACTCCTCTACCCTGTCCCCTCCTGAAGCACCATGTCTAGCCCATTGATCAGCCAACCCATTGCGTTCTCTTAGGATATGCTTAAAACGAACGGCCCCTGCACAGTTAACCACCATCATGATATTTGCCATTAAATAATGAAACCTCCAAGGAACAGTAGATGGTTTTTTGAGCCAGCATACGACGTTGAACGAGTCGCTTTCAAAAATTAGTCTTTGGAGCGGAAAGCCTTGGTCCCTAATTAAAGCCCCACATATTCTATTAATCACCGTAAGCTCCGCCTCTGACGAGTCAGTGTGTCCAATGAAGTCTGAGAGGATGAAGATCACTTCCCCCTTGTCATTTCTTATAACTCCACCAACCCCTGCCGGCCCGGGATTCCCTAGAGATGACCCGTCCGTGTTAATTTTCCACCACCCTTCTTGAGGTCGTTCCCAAACAAGCCCATGCCTCGGAACGGACAAACTCTTACTAGCCGCTCTTGACATCCCATCAGGGAATATGTTTTCCAAACTAACTAAATTCAGGTCTGCATAGCTATCTTCCATCTTCAACCATAGCCCGACACGCCACTTGATCTCTTCTAGAACAGCCCTGCTGCAAAATTGCTTTCCCTTAAACACTGCATCATTCCTCCATTTCCAAATGGTCCAAATCACTGCCATACCCGTTAGCCCCCACACCCTTCTCATGCTTTTCTTGGTGTCAAACCCAAACCACCAAGCCATCAATAATCTAAAAGAACCAGGGATGCCCCAATTAATGCCAAACCATGCGACACCCTTATACCAAATGGATCCAATAATTTCACAGTGGCAAAATAAATCGTCCTCCGACTCAATCACATTCTGGCAGAAAGGGCAATTTGAATTCGATACCTGTAAACAGTTTCTTAGGACAAGATTACATCGGACTGGGAGTGCTCCAAGTAAAAGTTTCCATGCCAAAACTTTGACCTTCATAGGGCACTTAATTCTCCATAAATACTGCCATATCCAGCAATCATCATTCGCCTCCCTCCCCAAATAGAGTTTCCAGCAAGACCTTGTAGTAAATACCCCATTCCCCTCTCCAAGCCAACACACTTTGTCCTCCACGAACACTCTGTCCTCCACCTTGTGAGCATAAACCACATAAATATTTGTAAAACATGCATACACTATTCGTTTTCATTGATATACATTAATACATGTACCGTTGCAAAATCTTAAATCCCAATCTTTTAATTAAAAATTATTTTTTTCGGGCAACAATATTAATTTTTTTTTACTGTCAAAGACTACGAAAGAATAACTTGTAAGAAATTAGCATCTATTATCTTGCAGATAATTTATGGCAATTATATTTAGAAATTAGCATGCATCTATAAAATTTTCATTCATATTTAGAAAGGAAAAAAATTTTAAAAAAAAATTAATAATTCAGTGATATTTTAGGATTGAATAATTTTGTTTGGTAGTGTAGTTGAGGAATGAGCATCCATCGGTGTCCAGCCTATCGGACTGATTATATAATTTGGATTGGGGTGAATTTTAGGATCAAATTGGTTCGTCCCGTTCCCAATTGCCGGTGCGGATGGAGAATCAAACTGTAGTTCATCTGCAAAAATCAGCCACAATCACCTATAAATTAACCAATAATTGATTTAGAATTGAACAATTTGAGATTATAGTTTATTATATTGATTATTTTTATGATAAATTAAATGTATATGCATATCCGTCCATAAATTAAAAGAAATTGATATGGAGATGACGAATTTGGCAAATAAGTGGTAGTCTCATGCCTTCCAAGCTGTAGAGGAAGTATATAATAATTTGAGTGAAATTTTTCGATGACTCGATCAGTTACGAAAACATGCGTGGTGTTTCACGCAATACAAACAAGGTTCTTGTTAGAACATTCAATTCAACACACAATAAACAGTGGGCTCGTACATACGTCCATCTGAGATAGTTGGTTGTATAATTATTAGTATTGGCTATATGTATAAATAAGAAACTCAACTTCATCTTTTAAACGCAAACAAATATATATCCTGTCCAAGAATTACAAAAATGGCGAGGGTTCTGGCAGCAGCCGGGGATTTGGCAGCGGGATTCGGCTCAGCAGGGATGTCGACAACGATGATGTTAATGTTGCTTAGCATGTTTATCATGTTCATTTCAGTCATGTCTGTCCTCATCTTCGCTTGTGCTGATGTCGGTTCGGAATCTTCTAGGAGGAATGGTGGTGGCGGCGGCGGCGGTGGTGGAGGCGGTGGAAGAGATGGAGGCGGTGGCGGTGGATGTTTCGGTGGAGACTTTGGAGGCGGTGGTGGTGGAGGTGACAGCGATGGTGGAGGCGGTAGAGGATATGGAGTCGGCGTTGGTGGAGGTTACGACAACGGTGGATATGGAGGCGGAGGCAGTGGGGGTTACGGCGATGGTGGATATGGAGGTGGCGGCGGTGGAGGTTATGGAGGAGATGGAGGCGGCGGCGGGTGGTAGATATCTTAAGTATGGTTACTATAAGCGTACTTGTGTCTCGAATTTAATTATTTAATATAATGGTATGTGTTAAAAATATGCCCAGTTATATCTTTTCATTTTTCCTTGTAATTTGCTCGCTCATTAGGTTATATCACCAAAAAAAATTTTAAAAAAATGTCCTGTTATACTATCAGCATGTTTTGAATGGTGTATTACAATATTTTTTTTTTTTTAAGGAAAATCTTACTTTTATTCTCTAAACCAAAGCGGTGTACAAAGTTTTTCATCTACATACGCTCAAACAGCCAATACTACAACAACATCAATCACAATATACTTAGCAACAATTGAACATACTAAAGAGAATAAAACACAAGGAATTAGTGTCACCACAAGGAATGGTGTATTACAATGTACTTATGGTGTATTCTAATAACATTATGTATAAAAATAATGCCAACATGTATGTGGTCATTTTTTAGAGAGTTGCACATATATTAATTTAATGAGAGATTTGATGTATTGTTTAACACCATGTTGCTACCATCTTCTGCCAAAACCTAGGATAGAGTCTCGAGTGTATACATCCGGAATAAATTAATTTATTAGTCTATTTTTTTTAGTTTGTATCTCATAACCACCTAGATGTTCGTAAGCACTGCGAGAGGCTTGCGGGTGTTTAGGAATTCAGTCTTGGTGACTGTAGGCTCTCTTATAGTAAGCGATTGTGATGCTTTTAAAACTTCCGAGTGGTAGGACTTTTAAATGCATTCTTTACCGCTTTCTTTTAAATGCTTTTATAGAGATCACTCGGATATGTTGAAGGATGTTCTGCCTTTTATAAAGTTTGAGAGTTATGGAAGAGTTTGAGGCTTTAGATCGAATCTTTGGGCTTGACCGGGGGAGAAATATGATACTTAGAAGATCATCTTTTCAGAGCATGTTATCCAAGATGTAAGTACCTGTTTGAAAGGGAACATATAGGATGCATGAAAATTATCTAGTTTAAAGGTTTATTTGTAACAAATGATCCAATTTCTTACAAAATGGAAGTTTAATAAAAATTCTTGTCCACACTTTGTCCAATTTTTATTTATTGTTGTCCTTCTGTCTTTTAATGTTGCTTTCTAGACTAGATTTATTTGCTTTCTTAGTATAGATTTACATACATTCTTAGAATAGTTTATATGTTTTTTTAGTGTAGTTTATCTGCTTCCTTAGTATAGACTACATGCTTTATTATATACGTATTTATTTGCTTTTGTAGATTAGATTTAGGACTTAGATACAATCCTTATTGATGAGAGTAACCATTTGAAACTCTAGCTAAAGGGCGTTGGCCCTGCTTCTATCACACATCTTTTAGAGACGACCAAGTACTTACACATAAATTCTGTAACTTTGACACCGTGTGCTTTCGGGAGCTCAGTTTCCCATACGAGTAATAAAAATGTGACAACCCAAATATATACTTAAAACCCATTTCATAAATCATAATTCTTTTCATTTAATAAATTTGAACTTGATATTTAGAAATTGCTCGTGTGTAAACCTGTCAAAAGCTTCAGTTCCAACGTGCCCATATTGTATTATCCATACAGATACATTTTATCGTTTGGGTTTATTTAGCATATAGGTGAGTTGGTTATATTTGTGTGATATATAGATCATTTTCTTAATTATAAAAATTTCAAATGCTTAAATTCTCTACTTGCCAAAAATTGGTGCCCTAATTTCTCATCTCTCCCGCATCCTCCCCTTGCAACCTACTGCTGCCATCTCTAGCAGCTTTAAGCTACCACCGCTGTTTAGCTACTTAGCCTTCAGCACCACGTTACTGCCGCTACCGGTCTCTCTCGCTATATTGGTACCCTCGTTCAAATCCACGGCGCCGCCCTTTGTGAACATCATTACTAGCTGGTTGTTTGAGCCTTCTACATACAACAGAATAGGGGGTTTGCTGGCTTCATCTTCCTCAGATCTCTATGGAACTATGTTACTCGGACTCTCTTTTGAGTGTCGGACACGATTCGGGAATTGGAGGAGTCGACACTCAATTTTTAAAAAATGGAGATACGGGGACACGGTCAAACAAGTGTCTTGACCATTTTCAAGACACGGAGACAATTCGGAGTGTCCGAAAAATAATATTGGACACTTAATTTATTTATTATTATTATAATATTAATCCAAATAGTTAATGTTCTACATCCCACCAATGAACAATAATAGATAAAGAAAAAAAAAATAAAACAAGAAAGAATGAACGAATTAAAAGAAAAACAAAACAAGAAGAAGAAATAAAAAATACTTCTTTCTGGGGAGAGTAAAAACAAATAGGGAATAGGGATGGATTGATAAATTAGCTGTAGTGAATGTTATTGGAAAAAGAGAAAGTTAAAAATTATTAAAATAGTAGTATAAATACATCTCACTCACATTTCCCCATACATAATTACTGTTTATCTTCCCCGTTGTGTTAACTCCTGGTTTTTGCACCTCTTCGCTGACCGGCCATCTCTCCCCTGTTGCCCGGCCTGGTTTCGCGACCCACCTCTCCCCGTGCGCCTGTTCCGCCACTCCCTTCTAGAACTCCCCGCCGCTGGTTCGCGATTCTCAAAAGAATAGAGTCGGTGTCGGATCGTCGGACACGGAATCCGACACATATCCGGTGTCGTATCCTACATAGAATCGTGTCCCCGGACGATTCTCAACCCTAAGCAGGGTGTCCGAGTTTCATAGCTATGGAAGAGTACGAACCTCTTAAGCTCTGTTTTCTCTCTAATATCAGCCTCAATATCTTGTACAATTATATAGGAGACGAAACTAGGTATTTATATGGATCCGAGGACCATCCAAAATCCTAAAAGGCCTGCTAGGAAGAAGTGGCCACGTCACTGTTATTTTGGTACTTCTCAGTTGCCCAACACTCGTTGTTGATAAGTTGTTTCAACATCAGAGGAAAAATGAGCATATGCACAAAAATTCAAATCTGTTGTCTACAAACTTTGCCATGTCAACATCTATTTTTGACATTTTTCCCCTATCAGATTGCGTTGTTCATGAGTTGACGTCACAACTACAGAACAACGTTGATCATCTTCACAAAACAGGACTCAAGGACTTAACAATCTTCCCTATGTGGATATGATCAACCAAAACCATTCACGATGCTCATGAACAACAATATCTATCATATTCTCCCTCTTTTTGGTATGATCATTGAACAACATCTTTGCCTTTTTCTAGTTGTTCTACTGTAGTTCGGACAACAATAAATCATCAGCAGAAATATGCATCATGTGTTTCTTCCCCTTTCTTTGTGGCATCAGCTTCTTAAAATCATTAGTAATATCCAAAGGGAAAAAAAAACCCATATAGTCCCATATTTTTCAGAAATTTCTTAAAACGTACCTTAAATATTGAATTAACTAAATCCGTCCCATAGTTTCCTTAATCCTAGCCAAATCAATCCCAAACGCCTCTTAATTACACTGGAAGCTGACGTGGCACAAGATTAGCGTGGTCAACTTTGGATTAGCATGGTCAATTTAATTTGAACCCGGTTCATTGCTTACCTGGACGGTTGTGGATGGCCGGTTCATGGGTTTGGACCTCTAGACATATGGGTGAAAATCCCCAAATTAAATTCACGGACGCCATTTTCACCCTCGAATCTCCAATTTCACTCTCCCACAGCGCATTATCCGTCGATTCTGGAAGTTTGTCATTCCTGTCCATTGCAGAGAAAACCAGTTATTGCTCTGCTCTCCACATTCATGTCCTCGAATTGACTGTTGGAGTGCAAAAGGGGTTAGGGTTTGCGGGTTGGAGACGGACGAAATCAAAATGGGCAACAAGGCAGCGACGGGAAGACCTTAATTTGGAACATGGTGTAATTATGAATGAGCACAGGGCAATAAGAACCATATACAAATTCCCCATCTGAAAATTTACAGAAACAAAAAGCATGAAGGGAACAACGTAATGATTAATTAAATAGACGAATCGCCAATTATTCATGCTATAGTTTAATTAAATAGAATATGAGATTCAAAGCTCCATAGCAATGATATACTGAACATGAAATCCGAAAATAAACATAAAGAAGAAGGTTGAATATTTGATTACTAATTACTTTGCAACCCAAACAAAATAAAAACTGAATATATTCACACAGGAACAAAATATGTTACTGTTTTGGTGTTTTGGTGTTTGCGGGAGAAAAGGCATAGTTAATTTGGATTTTGGTGTTTTGCTGCTGCAATTATGTTACTGTTCACTGCCATTTGGATTTTGGTGGTTATTTACCGCATTTATTCCCAACAAAACCGACGTGTCTGGTCCAAATGACAAGTATGGACAACTCACCTCGGTCAAAAACCGTTGACCACGCTAATCATGTGACATGTCAGCTTCCAGTGTAATTAAGAGGCGTTTGGGACCGATTTGGCTAGGATTAAGGAAATTATGGGACGGATTTAGTTAATTCAATATTTAAAGGACGTTTTGGGAAATTTCTGAAAGATATGGGACTATATAGGTTTTTTTCCCAATATCCAAACGAAACTTCCAACTAAATCAACCTCATCATAGATACTCCCCTTTGCAATATGTCATATCCTTTTCAGGTTGTTTTTCTGTAGTAAGAACAACATCATCATCGACGGAATATACTAGAAAGTTTGTATCATACCTTTAGTAGCTCAACTGTACCATCTCCCTTTTCTAATGGATTGGGCCCACAAAATATAAATTCTTTGTAATCAATGGCCACGAACGCAGCATGGTGCTAAGAAGAGTGGCACAACTCCAAGTTCCCTCTTTGCTCTTCAAGCTTCTCTCTATCAAGGGACTTAGTAAGATTGCTCGTTTTCAAACGACATACGTTGCACATCTTCATTCTCATTCTTACCAATGCAATTAGATTGTGATTTCTTTGGAACCCCAACTCTTCTCAGTCTAACCCTCTTGTGTAGTTCTTCAATTTCCCAGACAACAGGGCGACCCCTCATCAAATCCTTTACAATCCGGAAACACTCATCGGCTCTATGTCCTGGTAATTTGCAATAAGCACAGTCCTTGTGTTGTTGAAACTTCTGAATATATCTTTCCTTGTAGATTTTTCTGACTGGTTGTCGACCAGTTGTTTCAACAACTTTCTTTACCACTTCAGTACCCTTTGCAACAACTTTTTGATTTCTCCTTGGGGATAATTTTTGTTCAAGAAATCCTCCACTCACAAATTTAGTCGTTGATGAAGACTTTGGAAGACTTTTCCATGGACAAGACTTCATCGAGCTTCTATTTTCCTTTCACTATTCGTTCCAACTTATGAATCTTTTCTTGTATATCTTGAGAGTCCTTCTTTAGTTCTTCTTTCTCTTCAATCAACACATCTTTCTCCTTGATCAATTCAACTTTTTGTTTCATCAAATCTTCAATAATACCATAGCGGTTGTTTGAACTTTCTACAGACAATAGAATAGGGGGTTTGCTGGCTTCATCTTCCTCAGATCTATAGACAATAGAATAGGGGCTTTGCTGGCTTCATCTTCCTCAGATCTCCATAGAAGAGGAAGGATCTCTCAAGCTCCGTTTTCTCTCTAATATCAGCCTCAATATATTGTACAATGGAATAGAAGACGAAATCAAGTATTTATATGGGTCCTAGGCCCATCCAAAACACTAAAAGGCCTGATGGGAGGAAGTTGCCACGTCACTGTCCTTTTGTACTTTACAGTTGCACCACACTCGTTGTTGATAAGTTGTTTCAACATCAGAGGAACAACGACCATATGCACAAAAATTCAAATATGCTGTCTACAAACTTTGCCACGTCAGCATCCTTTTTTATCCTTTTTCCACTATCAGATTGCGTTGTTCATGAGTCGTCGTCACAACTACAGAACAACGTTGATCATCTTCACAACACTACTCAAGGACTTAACAAGATGCACTAAACCACTTCCACCTCAGTGTTAATTATTATCATTAATTGGGCAAAATTAACATCGTTACTGATGCATTGAGTTAATAGATTTTTTTTTGGGATCATTTGGGAAATCAAGTATAATTATGGGACTATTTTATATTTTTTTCCATACATAATTATGAAAATGAGATTCTTAATCCCATTGGAGATGGGTTGGCAGCTGGGCTGGCCGGATTGGGGTGCAAGAAGTAGGGGTGAAAGCTGTACGGTAGATATCCGACCGATCCGATGTTGTATCCGATTATATTCGAATCTGAATCCGTATCCGACTATAAGGCCAAATACCGCATTCGTAATATTAAAATCCGAATCCATTTTTTCATATCCTCATTTGTATTCGTATCCAAAAATATTTGTCCGTATCCGAAAATATCCGAACGTATCCGAAAATTGATAGAATATTATCAGGATTTTAAATATGGATATCCGAATATATTAATATATTATTATTTATTAATTAAAAATTATCAATAATTATAAAATTATCAAATTATCCCATAATTTTTACAAAAGATATCAAATTTTGAAAAAAAGATTATAAAAAATTATCCGATAATCTATATCCGATTGAATTTGTATCCGTCATATATCCGTCCTGTATCCGTACCGTATCCGTAATCCGAAATATTCGAAACCGTATTTGTATCCAGCCCATGATCCGTATTCGTTTTCGAATTCGGAAAAAACATATGGATAATATCCGTATCCGACATTATTCGACCGTATCCGTACCATTTCATCCCTAGCAAGAAGGTGATAGTGTGCATGGTGGAGGACGTACAACAGGAGGGCATTGACGTATTTTCCAGAATGGTGTGGGTGGGGCGGGGCTGTGGAAGTGGAGGTTGAAGGAGAAGGGTTAAAAAATGGGGGATTGGGTATTTTCCAGAAACAAAAGCCAACTACTATTACCCCAGCCCGAATGGGCCGGGATATAAATAAAGTTTGAATAATGAAATATTGAAATTTAATACTTCCTCCAAACCTTTTTATTTGACACGGTAGGAGTTTTGTTACTGTTCTTTGAGTAACTTTGATTCGACTTTTTAATACAGTTATATAGGACCAAAATAGTCAAGTGAGATCTTGTTAGATTCGTCTAATCGCATAGATTTGGAATATCAAAGTTTCATAATTTTTACTTGTACGCAATTTGAGTTATTGAAGATTGAAAATGTGTATTGGATTGTGTGAAATGTGGGTCCGTGGCAATTAAAAAGGAACGGATGTAGTAGTATTTGTTTATTGATTCAACAATAATTAATTCAAGGGTTGAGGACTTGGCATAGTGGTCAAATCTTATGATTTCTAACTTATATGTTGGATGTTCCATTCACCACCAGATCCGTATCCCTCCCATTTGTCCCTTTGTATAGCAAAAAAAAAAAAAAGATTAATTCACAAATAATTAAACATAAAATATTAATTATTCAAATCTGGATTATTAATCTTATAGTTTAAACAATCGTGCATTATTTAAATGTAAATAATGTTGTTTTTGTTTCAAGGCCTATTGGGAAGGGAGTTGTGGGAACATATATCACACAAATTACAAATCGATAAAAGAGATGGATAGGGGATATGGCAGAGAATTGGACCATAAAATACGTTTGAGAGTAAAGAAATTTGACAACTTAACATAGTCCTTAAATTACCAAAAATTATTATATTTCATAAATTAATTATCACATACTACCATAGATAATTTATAGATGTAATTAATTGCATTAAATATAAAAATACTATTTACATCTATAAAACTATGTATATAATTTTTAAAAAATAATATATATAATGTTTAGAAATCTATATTATTAGTCTTACTAATCGAAATTACAGTGAATTGTATAAATATAAAAATTCATCCAAATTTTGAGTAAACATGTGTCTTTACGCCGAAAAATCCTTATAAAATAAAAATAAAATTAGTATATAATTTCAGGATTAAATTTTCTTTCAATATAAATTGTTATTTTTAATATTAGGATAAGCAATTTTGCATACATACAGTATAGATTATTTAATCCAAATTGATATGAAGCAAAATAAAATATTTAATCCAAAATATCATAAGTAAACAAATTAATATACATAATATGATGGAAAATATTTAATATTATATAAAGATTAATTTATAAATATTTAAATTTATAAGCAATGTAAATAATTTTTCTTGAACAACTTTCACATTATTTTTAGTTCAATTTTAATTTAAAAACATGATATATATTTTTAATTAATTTAAAAAATCAATTTACATTAATTTATTTTCAACAATAAATATGTATCAATTCCTATAATATTTTATTAAAAATTAATCATCTAAATAAAAATACTAAATTATAAATTAAAAGTAATAGTAAAATATATGTTATAATTTCCATAAAATAAGTCTCAAAACTAACAATTAAACTTAATTACTTTTTTTGAAGCCCATTAATAGCCCATCACTAATTCACTATTCATAAGATCAAGAAATTTTATATTATAGATGTGGCCTACCAACATGCAATGTAAGCATTTTTTCCAGTCAAACTTTGATTATCCCTTAATCCTCATGGCACATCAGCTTGGAATTCGGTTAAGAGCGGGTGGGATTATTTTGGCAATAATTAGCGAAGTTATTGGAGTAATTAATTTAATGGAAATTATATGGGATCGTTTAAGAAACAAGCCAAATTTGTGGGACTATTTGGGTTATTTTTACTAAAGTTAAGGATACTCTATTGTATTAATTATCGATAAGTGACCACCAAATAAAAAAGATACTATTAATAACACAACGAACTTGATTGTAAATCCTCAGGTATAGAGAATTTGGTTATGTGATAGAAATATTATGCAATGTGTGCGATTAATTATGTGATTAATTATGTGATGTTTGTATATTGTTGGTCCATTTGTGTGATGATAAAACATTATCTGATGTGTGCGATCAATTATGAGATGTTTGTATGTGGTGGGTCCATTTTGTGATGATAAAACTTGTGTGATGTGTGCCATCAATTATTTGAAGTTTTGAAGTGGTGGGTGCAATAAATAACTGACATACCTCACTTACATTACATGCGATGCTACGAGATTTCATGTGATATATGCGCATGATAATGTGATGAGAAACATGATTTGTGTGATTTGAATGCATTGCTTATGTTTTTCGGGTGATTGGGATTCGCCTGTATTGCATCACAAACTAGCGTCCATCACACAAACCCTCTATGGCTAACATAACTGCACAAATCAACCAAGGGTCTATTGTCTATACCTTATTAGAGCTTTAATTTGAGAACTATATCTAGCTAGAATAGTACCGGCCTTGGGCATAGGCGCTATGGTGCAATACGCAGAGACCATAGAGCCCAAAATTTATTTTTACTTCTTTTAATATATATATATATATTTATGTTTTGTTTTATTTATTAATTAATTGTCCATTTAGCAAATAGCAATCCTTCCATCTCTTCATCTTCCAAAACCCAATTAATTTTCTCCTTTAATTTTTATCTTCCAAAATTTACCGTTAATGAGTTCAAATCGGTACTATTAATATTCTCCAGAAAGTTGCAATTATTCTTGTTTTCATTCTCCATTTTGAATCAACGGGTACCCAAGGGGAAAAACCAAGCTAATATGGCTGAAAATATCTTTTTGGAGAAATTTGCATTCATTTGGTTTAGTTAAGTACTCGAGAAAAAAACATAGCCAATTATTGCCCCTCCCTGTCCTCGCCAGCTTCGCTTGTACTTCTCGAAGGTAGTATAGAGGAGAATTCAGTTTTGTACACTTTATAGGCTTAGAGTGAGCATTGTGGAAATTACCATAAATTTCCAACATATTTGTCAAACATGCACACAATGGAGATGTTTGATAGGGAGCGGATCCGCTAGCGGATAATAGATTCAAAGAGCAAATTGTCTCACAGTTCTCTCTTCAAATCCGCTATCTGCCAGTGGATCCGTTAAGTCTCAAATATCCCAATTATCAATTTTCGTTGATATATACTTCTAGGTAGCATGACAAAATCTTAAATTTCAACCTTTTATTTAAAAATTCTAATTATTTTTTTTGGCAACAATATACTTATAAAAGTTTACAATCAAAGACTACGAAAGAACCACTTGTAGGAAATTAGCATCTACTACTATTATCTTGCAGATAACTTGCGGGAAGCTTTCGATTTGTGGATTCCTTTGTCTTTATTTTTATCTCTCATGAATTTCTGATTTTAATTCCAACAATAAATACTCTCCATGTGAATTGTGAACCAATCTAGAAGTTGACAAGCACGTCTTTATCTGTTTTATCTTATGAAATTCTGATTTAAATTTCGATATTAAATACTCTCCATGTATTCAATCTACAAGTTGACAAGTTGGCAAGCAGCTTAATTTGACCAGTGGTCATATTAATCTGGCATTGGAAATATGCATCTCTTTTTCATTCATATTATTAAAAAAATATAATAAATAAATGTTTGGCTCGGGTGTAGCCAATGACCTTTTTCTCCTCAAGGGAGGCTACCGGAAAAGGATCAAACCGATTACGGGTTCGGATTAACAATAATGCGCCCACAATTGACTGAATCTTCTCTGAATTGATCAAAAATAACAAGATACAACGGAGAATCTGCCTGTTGTTAAGAAACAACGGCGGAATTCACCAAAAACAAGGAACCAAACTACCAGCTGCTAAGGAGCAACGGTGGATTTGGAAATGGTAACCGCTACAAACTAGGCTAGATTCTAAGGAAAGCTGTAAAGGAAAGCTGTAAAGAAAGCAATAAAGATAACAAGGAATTAAACTTGATAAAAGTAATTTGGGGGTTGGATTGATCTCTCTGATTTTGAGTGTGTCGACCCCTATTTATAGCCGGAGCTGGAATAACCGCTCTCCGGCTAACTCCTCTGAGCCGAATTCTTTCTCTCTTCAATTCGGTTGTTTTGGTTTCGGCTGTTTCTTCCTATTTCGGCCGAAATCTTTATCAGCCTCGATTCCCTCCCTCCGGTTTACTATGTACTTTCGGCCTTACTAATCTTGAGCCCATCTTCTTTTGGGACTTCCTCTTTCTTCCGGCCCATGTCTTATGGCCCAATAGCTCTTTCGCGGCCCATTATTCCATATGGCCCCAACAGATGCCCTCCTTACTTGGGCGAATTGCTTTCATGCGAAAGAGCCCAAGTAACCTCCCTTTCTTCTTCCTTTTGGCGGTTATTTTCTTCTTCTCGAGGATACTCTCCATCACTCCCCTATTTACGTAGCCTACCACGTATTTGGAGTGAACTGCCTCTTCAACTTCTCTTCTCCCTCTCTCTCTTTCCACCTTCTCCGATGGAAAATCCCTCTGCTCCTGTTACTGCTCTTTCTGCTGATCTTCTCAGAGTTGAGAACTCGTTTGCTTCTCATTCTGCAGTTCGTTTCCTGCCTGAGGGCTTCTATTCCTTAGGTCCGTTGGGCATTCCTGAGGACATCGATGAATGTACTGCTCGGATCTTTGATAATCGTTCCGTTCTTTTATATGAGCCTTGTTTCTCCTCCAAGCTTTTCCCTTCATCTTTCGCTAATTGGTCTTCGCCCTCTCCTGATTATGTGGCGTGGTATCATCATCTCGAACCCCACTGTCATGACTCTTGGAATAAGTCATCTGTTTATCGTATGATTTCCCTTAGTACCTTGCCACTTCCCACAGATCTTCGCCCTATTCAGGCCCTTCTTTGCTTTTGGAATCCTTCTGTGAACTGTTTTTGTTTCCCTTGGGGGATGATGACTCCCACCATTCAGGATGTGAAACTTCTCCTTGGCCTCTCTGTTCGTGGGGATAACCTTGCCATTATGTCGTTGCCCAAGGAGAAAAATACTGGCTTTTCCTCTGGCGATTCCTTTGCTAATTGGATCATTTCCCATCAGAGTGATCCTATTTCGCCTGCTCCACACCCTTCAGAGCCTCTTGCTTTCATGATGTATTTCCTTACGAAATTCTTCTGGTGTGTCCCTTCTAAGGGTGTCCTCCTTGAAACACACTCTTTTGCTTCGGCACTTCTTAATCATGTGACCCTGCCCTCAGCCGATTTCTTCCTCGCTCATCTGTATGCGGGTATTTCGGCTACTGTGTCGGGTTGGGAGAAAGGTTCGTCTGATAAAGCTCGTGGCCCGTTATGGTTCCTTCACTTGTGGTTGGTTTGGCACTTTCGTGACATTTCTCAGTTTCCTCCCCATGATATTCGTCCTAATCATTTTGTCGCTCCTGATCTTCTTAGAGCATCCCTTCCTCCTTTGTCGATCCCTCATTGGATCAACTATTTCCTGGGTCGTACTGTCGAACAAGCCTTTTCCCATTATCACTACCGGAAAACTGACTTTGCTTGGGTCAGGGAGATTGCTACTTCCCCCTTCGGGACTCCTCTTCCTTTAGCTTTTGCTCAAATCTGGAATAGGTGTATATTACCCCGTCCGATCTTCAATGGTTCCACATTTGTATCTGCCAAGTCTGCTATTCCTTTCGAAGTTTACAATCCCCATCTGGTTAGCCGTCAATTCGGCTTTGGTCAAGACTTAGTGGAGGCCCTCAGAGCCGGTAGACGCCTTTCTGCTTCTGCCAGTCGTCAGCAATGCTCCCTCTATCATAAACGTTTGATCTCCTTCAAGGTTTGGAAGTTTGCCGTTCGTCCAGAGTCCGTTACCTCCCGCTTTCAGTCTTGGTGGAACGGTGTTGCTGGTGTCTTTTTCAGTGCCAACCTTGATTCGGTTCTGCGGAGGGGTGGTTTCTCTCCTATTCTGGCATTCTCTTCTGTCCCTTTATCATCTCCGGGTTCCACTCCTCAGCGCATTCTCGGTTCGTCTTCCGCTTCTCGCCCAGATATGTTTCTTTTCTTTCCCTTTCCTCTTTGATCGTTTCTTGCTCCTTTTCCTTTGTGTCTCACTTATCCGATTTCTTCAGATGTTCCTCGCTCCTCTACTTCAGAACCTGGTCGAAAAAGGCCTGCTTCGCCTTCGGCCTCTCTTATCGACTTTCTCCCTCCTACTCAGACCAAAAGGCGTTCGTCTCATTCACCGCTTGGCAGAATCCCTGCCTCCCTTTTTGCGGTTTGTTACACTACTCTTTTCCTTTTCCAGGCTCCTATCCTTCGACTAATTTCTTTTTCTTATTCTTGTCAGGTCCCACCTATTTTGCCACAACCCGATGTTCATCCACTTCCAACTGTGGTATCGGCCCCTCCGGTAGCCGAATTTCGCACATCGGCCAGTACCAGTAATTTGGCCGTTCACGCTAGTTCTTCTGCTGTTAACCCTCGGGGTTTGATTGCAAGCTCTACTTCGGCCGACCCTTCCGTCCCTCTTTCGGTCGATCGTCCTCAGCCTATTACGGATTCTGCTACACCCTCGTCTTCAGTTGTTCCGAAACCGTCTGGCCTCCCACCTAGTGGTATGACTGCTGATGAAACCCCTGCCGATCAGGTCCCTTTATCGCCATTTCCTGATCGGCATGTCTTGGACGATTTCTTTTCTCCCGCGTCTCTGGTTTCTCGTCCGTCGGATCTTTCTACTCACCTTGGCGATTGTTTGGCCAGGCTATGTAATCTAATCGGCCGGCAATCTGACGTGGAATTCGTCAACCCTAAACCGATCCTTATTCTCTTGTCTCATCTTGAGCAACAATTTCATGACGAGATGGTATCTCTGAATCTGAATGGTACTCTTCAGATGATTACGAAGTCTGTCCTTTCAATGGATCAGGAACTCATGGCTCACTTAAAAATGCGACATAAGCTTACCACCGAACGTGAGGCTGCAGCCTCTTCACGAGCCATCTTTGACAATTATTCTGCAGAGTATCGGGCTCAAATGAGTAAGCTGTCCGAAGTGGAATCTCAGGAACTCAAACAGTCTGAGGACCTTTCTTTGATTCGGGCTGAGATAGCCAAGCTCCAGCGACAAGAGAAGGATTTGGAATTAACTTTGGCTCACACTAAGCGAAAATCGGCCGATCTGAAACAATCGATCAAAACCCTTCGTCAATCGGCCGAAGCTCCCAGGGCCAAAATCTTGGATTATCAGGAGGATGCTTCTTATTTGGCCATGCGGATCAGTTTCAACGATTTCATTCTTGGTACCTTCCAAGAAAAATGGGCCGAAACCCAGTCTTTAGTTGGTCAACTGGATTCGGCCATCAAGAGCCTTGGTGGGCAAAGCGTTGTTCAGGTCCTTTCTCCACATGTCTTATTTCCTTTGGATCCTTCCGAGATAGAGTCTTCCCCTTCGGGCGACAACCCACCTTTGCCAATCGTTCCTTCAGGTACTCTGTTCCCTTCCATTTCCTGTTGTGATTTTTCTTTTATGATCTCTTACTTATTATTCCCCTTTTCCTTCTTCTCCTCTAGGGAAAACTGGTGCTTCCTGTGGTGCTGGTTCATCCACCGTTCACCTCCCACCTGGCGAAGTTGCTGGCCCTTCTTCTTCAGCAAGTCCGAATCTGATGACTTCTTCGGTTAATCCTACTTCCGCTACTTCGCGAGGCTTGGATGATGCTATTCCTTTTGACGATCAGGAAGACCACTAATTTGTCTTTGTATATCAGTTCTGTGTTTTGACTTGTCTTTTGTCAAGTGTAAATTTCGATCACTCTTCTTTTTCTTGACAGCTGTAATCGGCCTTTTCAGACTATGTTGGCCGATACATTGTACTTGGATTCGTATCTTTTGTATCTTTTGTAATGCGATTCGTATCCCGTTAATTCCATTGTTTTCGGTCTCCTTTATTGCTGATTTCTGAATATTAGCAGCTTTTTCCGGGAATCAGCTGTAACGTTTTCCCATAAATAACATTTACTATTGACCGTTTCTTCCGCCAAGCACTTATCTCTTCCTATAAATACCCGGCATTGTTGGCACTTATCTATCACTTCCCTTTTTTCCCTTTTTTCTATAACAATATGGATCTCCCTTCTCCCTTGTTCAACTTCCTGTCTCCAGTTCCTCCGTGGCCTTTGGCAAGTATTCTTGTGCAAGGATTTCCAGACGTGGTACGAAAACCTTTTGCTTATGTAACACGAGTTCAACTAATGCCCTTTTCACCATGTTCGTATGGGCGAGGATCTTTATATGTTATTCCAAATGAAGGTCTCGACGGCTATGCTGGTGTGTCCCTTTTCGACTTTGCGGTTGCATATCCTGTCGGACCTTTTCTAATGGGGGGGGATAACTATCCTTAGTTATTCTTCCCTCCTTTCCCCCTTCCACCGTTTTTGGGTGACTGCCTCGCTGCACTCCTCCTTCTTCTGTCTGAGGTCGTGCGGATGCTGTACCCGAGTTTGACTTCTACCTCTGGGACGTTGTACTCTTCGTTCTATCGTATCCTAGAGTAGAAGTTCGGTGGTCGGACCTAAATCGGCAATACTGTTCTGGGGCAAGCAACTGCGCCCTGCTTCTGTGTTGCCGATAGTTTTAGCGGCATTTCTACAAGGCTGAATTCTTTCGAGGACCTTTCCCTTGTATATGCCTGCTTAGTATAGGACGTTTCCCTTGTATATTGTAACTTTGGGCTATCGACGCCGTTTTCGGCCGAAGTAGCACCCTTTTTGTACTTATTCGTTCATGCAATAAAATCTTTACTTTTTCGCATCGCTTAATGTCTAATCCCATACTGATGGATAATATTTCTTCATGTATCTTGCATTGACTGGATTTGACATCTGCTCACCATTTTCGTCCACTAGAACGTACGCTCCATTCGGTAATCTCGTATGAACAATAAATGGTCCCTCCCAATTGGGACTCCACGTACCTAATCGGCCATCCTTCTGCTTAGGCGGCCATATAACTTTCCAAACTAAGTCTCCAACTTCAAACCGCTTAAGACGAATTCGCTTATTGTACCAATCGGCCACAATATCTTTATTTTTCTGCAAATTCTCAAAGGCCTGCACCCGATTGGAATTTATCTCCAATAACTCATCTTTCATCGCACAATCATACTGTTCGGTCGACATTGAGTCCGCCTGGCTTGTTCTCAAAGTCGGCACTGTTATTTCGGCTGGCAATACTGCATCCATTCCATAAGTCAGCCGAAACGGTGTGAACCCAGTAGCTGAAGTCTTAGCATTTCGATAAGCCCAAAAATGCTTCAGATAACTTCTCGTGCCATTTTCTTGGCTGATCTTCAATCATTTTCTTTATAATTCCTATTAGCTGTTTGTTTGTGGCCTCTGCTTGTCCATTTCCTTGCGGGTAATATGGTGACGAATGCACAATTTTTATCCCGTATTCGTCTGCAAAGGCCTTGACTTTTTCTCCCACAAATACAGTTCCTCTATCTGTTAGTATCGTCTGTGGGATCCCGAATCTATAAATCAACTGTCTCTTAATAAACTCAATCACCTCCTCTTGTGAAATGCTGACATACGCCTGAGCTTCGGCCCATTTTGTGAAATAATCTGTTGCCACTAGTACGAACTCATGTCTTTTCGACGAAGAAGGATGAATTTTTCCTATGATGTCCATGGCCCATCCTCTGAATGGCCATGGTTTGATCATTTTATGTAATTCTTCGGCCGGTAACTTCTGAATCGGCCCATGTTTTTGACATTCGGTGCATCCTCTTGCATATTTTTCACAATCAGGACCCATATTCGGCCAATAATATCCCAGCCGAATAATAATCCACTTCATCGATTTTCCTGCCCGATGCGCACCACATATTCCTTCATGAACCTCTCCCATTACCCTTCTAGCGTCTTCCTCTCCGACACATCTGAGCAATATTCCATCAATAGCACGCTTGAATAATAATCCTCCTATTATGACGTAGTCCATCGCTTTCCGTTTTTCGGCTGGATTAGCCTCCGAAGGATCTTCTAATGTCTGTGCTATCTTTTTTATCCATTCGGCCTTCTCTGTTTCGGCCAAACGTACTTCTACATTTCCTGCTATCGGCATCAACCGATATTTAGCTGCATGTTGAGCCAATTCATTGGCTACTTCATTCTTTTCTCTCGGGATATATTCAATGTACACCTCATCAAATTCTTCTAACAAAGTAACCGCTTCTTCATACAATCTAATCAACTGAGAACTCTTAACCGAAAAATCGCCTAATAATTGCTGAACAACTACTTGCGAGTCTCCTTTGACAATGACTGCTCTGACTCCTTCTTCCATCAACCGTTGTAATCCCGAAATTAACGCTTTATATTCAGCTTGGTTATTCGTATATGACTCTGGCAGTTGCACGAAATATTTGTATATCTTGCCCTCCGGTGTTTGTAGGGTAAACCCTGCTCCAACTCCTGAAGCGGCTTTAGAACCATCAAATGTCATTACCCATGGTTGCAAGTATACAATCCCTATCTCACCAACTTCTTTCGGCCGATCCTGATGATCGATGTCATCGGTTATCGGGTGTATCACATGATCAGCCAGAAAATCGGCTACAATCTGTCCTTTCATAGCCCTCAAAGGTTGATATCTCAAATCGTATGCATTTAACTTCATGGCCCATTTGGCCATTCTTCGGCTACTGACCGGATCATTCATCATAATCTTAACTATGTCAACCGAAGCTACCACTATCACTTGCCTTGGCTGAATATAATATTCTAATTTCTGGAATGCATGATAAAGACTTAAACATAGTTTATGAATCGGCGAGTACCTTACTTCGGCGTCCCTTAGGATTCGGCTAAGATAGTAAATCGCCCGATCCCTTCCTTCATCGTCTTCTTGCGCCAGCAATGCTCCAATAGATTCTTCGGCCGCTGCTATATATAACTTCAATGGCCGTCCTAAAATTGGAGGAACCAACACAGGTGGATTCATCAAATCCTGCTTCAATTGTTCGAAGGCTTTTTGTTGGTCGACTCCCCATTTAAACTCCTCTTCCTTCTTTAACCTCAATAAATCGGTTAGTGGTTTCGACTTTCCAGCCGCATTTGCTAAGAATCGTCTCAGAAAACCGATCTTTCCAAGAAACTTCTGTAGACTCTTCTTATCATGTGGAGGTTTGGCTTCTTGGATAGCCCTGGTTTTGTTCGCATCAACTTCTATTCCTTTGTTATGTACCAGGAACCCGAGAAAATTTCCTGCCTGTACTCCGAAAGCACACTTGGCTGGATTCATCTTGACTCCATGCAGCCTCATCCTCGTGAACACCTTCCGCAAATCGTTCAAGTGGCTTTCGATATCTTTGGATCGGACCATGACGTCATCGATATAAACTTCAACACAATCCCCTATGAGGTCATGGAAAACATAGTTCATGGCTCTCTGGTATGTAGCTCCTGCATTCTTCAGTCCGAACGGCATCACCACCCATTCATATATCCCTATGGCACCAGGGCACCGAAATGCAGTCTTATGAATGTCTTCTTCGGCCATAAAAATTTGGTTGTATCCTGAATATCCATCCATGAAAGATAGCATCCCCTGTTTTGCGGCCGAATCAATCAACAAGTCAACAATAGGCATCATATACTCATCTTTTGGAGTGGCTATATTAAGATTCCTGAAATCAATACAAACTCTCAATTTTCCATTCTTCTTTATTACAGGAACAATATTCGATAGCCATTCTACATATTTAGCTGGCCTAACAAACCCGGCCGCTAACAATTTCTCTATTTCTTCTTTTATTTTTGGGACTAATTCGGGCGCTGCCCTCCTGGCCGGCTGTTTATGCGGCCTGAACCCTTCTTTAATAGGCAGTCTGTGCTCTACAATCGACCGCTCCAATCCTGGCATCTCTGTATAGTCCCATGCGAAACAATCCTTGAATTCGACTAGAACCTCCTTGAATCGGCTTGTCATCTGCTGATCAAGATTCGCACTCAACGGGATCTCCCTCGGGTGTTCGTCTGTACCAACATTGACCATTTTCAAGGGGTCTTGAGCTTTGAAATCCGGCGTTCGCTTTGGAATTGCGTCTATTAAATCGCTCCATCCTGCTTTCTCGTCTGAAATTCCGAGTTCGGCCGATTCGAACTCGGTCGCTTGATTCGGTTGTGCCTTCATCATTTATTTTCTTCTTCGACTGGCCGTTCATCGGCCTGGTATCTGATTTCAAACCCCAAATCTGTCCAATCACACGCGATCACCTGCGGGTACCGATCCCCTACCACTGCTAGGAATGGTTGTATCGGTTCTTCATATAACACCGCATCAATTCGTCCGGCTGAGCTGACTGGAAACGGAGGTTGATCCCCATCTACTTCTTCTACTGAGCAATCCTTTTTCCAGAACCATACTTTCTGGTGAAGCGTTGATGGCAAACATCGGGATGTATGAATCCAGCATCGGCCTAATAGGGCCGCATACGGGACTTCTGCATCCACCACGAAGAACATGGTCGGAATTGATATTGTTCCGACCGTTACATCCACCAATATACACCCTTCAGCCGCAGTTTGAGCCCCCACAAAACTCATTACCTTCATTCTCGTGGGGAGTAAATCTTCCTTCGAACGGCCTATCTTCGTTAGCGTGGATAGCGGCATGATATTAACTGTGGCTCCACCGTCGATAAACATTCTTCTAAGTGGTCTCCCATTGACCCAACCTTTAACGTATAAAGGCCTCACATGCTGGGACATCTTCGCAGTTGGAGGCAAAATCGTACCTGGTTGAGCTTCTGGAACAAATGCTTTATATCCTTCTTCAAACGATTTCTCTATTTCGGCTTCCGGCCGAAATACCTCAAGTTTATCGAAACAAAAATCCACTATGGGTTCTTCATCACCATAGTATTCTCCATCCTTTTGACAGAAAACCACACTGGTTCGGAATCCGACCAGTACTCCTCTTTCTCTTCGGTGGTTACCGTCACCATATTCGCGCTAGATCCGAAGTCGAACTTAAACTGCCCAACAGGAGGTGTATCGCTATTCGGAATGATAGTTGTCTTTGGTTTCCACTCCCTGGTTCGGAATGGTCTGGGCTTCCATTCTTCTTTCGATTTCGGCTGCTCACTTTCAATTTTCGGCTGTATTACTTTTGGCCGAAATTCAGTTTTGTTCTTTAGCCGATCCTGTCCTTCTTTCGGCTTCCTCTCTTCTTTTGATTCGGTCCTCAAACGAGCCGAAAATACCCTATTGAGTATTCGTCCTCCCGAGAATGAACAGTCATCAGGGAAGTCCTCTTCCATATGCATCATATCATACTCCTCCTGCTCAGAAACAGCAGCTGCTTTAAGCCGTTGCATTCTTCGTTTGAAAGTACGATATGATCCCTTTCCTTTTGGGACTTTTCTCTCCTCTGCCCTCCAAGCTGTATGGTCATGCCGGCGTTGATCGAAATGCCTTCTTTCTGGAGAGTTTTGGACCCATCGGCCTACCTGAGTATTTGCTGGTGGCCTTCTAAGCTTTTTCATTTCGGGACTAACAGCTTCTTCAGGGACTGTGATCTGTATCACAGTCTTTCCATTCTGTTTATCGGCTGTTAACTTCATCTCTGAGTCCCATCCGTTGGTTATGATTTTCAACGTTGGTCTCTCACTCTTATCTCCGACCTCGATCTCCTGATGTCTCTCCGATTGCTTGATCCACTCTTTCACCTCATAATTCCCCAATCGGTCAAAAACATCTGTAACTTTCTCTTTTCCCTTCGGAGATCCTAGCCTTTTCCATACTCCTGACTTCTGAGCCGATGGCCGATCCCCAAGCCGATCGTGCATAGAACTCTTGCTAGATGATGTTTGATCCCCCAATCGGTCATGCACCGATTTATTCTGGTTGGGCTGCACCATTACCATGTTGGCAACTGGGAACGGATTCTTATCAATTGCCATAAGCCTCTCTGGGAACTTCAGCTTCCCATCATCGACATGCTTCTGAATCAGCTTCCTAAAATGCCCACAAATAGCCGTGGAATGAGTGGCTGATCCGTGGAATCTGCACCATCCGGCCTCCAACTGATCCTTGGTAGGCTGTGGATGGTTTCCTTTAAACTCTAGCAATCCGTTCTTCTGGCAATAATCAAATATTTCGTCCATTTGTGACAAGTCGAAAGAGTAAAACCTTTGAGATTCATCTCCTCCTTCTTTCTCCTTGCCTCTGGCTGGCCGAAGTGCTGGACAAGTCATAGGCTTTTTTATGATTAACTCTGCCCTTGCGACTTCGGCTAATGCAGGAACGTCATCCGTATTGTACTCTTCCTGAATTTCACATCTATCCAGAGATTCAGCAAATGAGGCAGCTGACTGGATAGGTTGTGACCTTCCGCTTTGACTTCAGCTTGATTTGAAAGCCGCCTGTTCCGCCAAATATGTCTCCATCCTTATAGCTTCAGCCGTTAATTCGGCTACTGTCCTCGGTCTTGTTACCATCAATCTGTCCTTAATGGCAAACTTCAAATTCTGCTTTAAGATTTGAATATACTCATGCTCAGGCAGCATTGTCTTCATCTGAGCCTTTATTGCATAAAATCTTTCAATAAATTCAGTAACCGATTCAGACGCCTTCTGTTTGGTTGACGTCAGATCAACTACCGAGACTTCCGGACTGGTATTATAGAATCGGTCATGGAATAACCGCTCCATTTCGGCCCACGTATTAACCGATCCCGCTGGCAAATTAATGTACCATTCGAATGCTGGGCCAGTTAATGACAAGCTGAACAATATCAGCTTGTGAAAATCATTTTGCGCGATCCTGGTACATTGAGCTGTAAATCGGCCAATATGCTCGATGGTAGAGCGGCCGACTTCTCCAGAAAAAGTGTTAAAATCTGGAACCTTCACCCCTCTAGGCAGTGGATATTGCTCCTCAATGTAATCCGGATACGGTTTCCGATACATCGGCCTATTCTCCTGGCCGATGAGATTCCCAAACTGTGTGCGAATAATCTCAGCAATAAGCTCTCTGTCAACCAGTTGTGGTGGATTCTGCTGAAGTGGTGCGTATTGTTGTTGAACCACTGGAGCAGGCGGTTGAACAGCTGGTTGAGGCGGTTGATTCTGTTGCTGATCGTACCTCTGCTGCGGAGGAACAAAAGGCCGAGCTCCATGCCCTCCTGGCGGCCTAAAGGCCTGCTGCTGAAAATTGTGAGGATTTTGCATCGCAGGTGGTGGATTTTGAGCCACTGGAGCTTGCTGCGCTCCCATCGGATACATATTCCTCGCGATTTCGGCTCTAAACATGGCTGGCATCGCTGCCAAGATATTTCCCTCAATCTGACGAACTGAGTTAGTAACCGCCGCCTCCACCATAAATTGAACCTGATCTCGGAATCGCGGGGTTAAATCATCGTTCGAAAACTCCTGATTATGGAAATGTGATGGTCCGGGGAACCCTGGGGGGAATTCTCCGGCTTCTGGTGCGCGCTTTTCCTGAATCGGCGGCAAATCAGTCCTCGCCGCCGTATTTGCTGCTGGAGTTGCTTGTTCAAACGCCATTTTGCGTCCCACTGGGCGTGCCACTGTTTGGCTCGGGTGTAGCCAAGGACCTTTTTCTCCTCAAGGGAGGCTACCGGAAAAGGATCAAACCGATTACGGGTTCGGATTAACAATAATGCGCCCACAATTGACTGAATCTTCTCTGAATTGATCAAAAATAACAAGATACAACGGAGAATCTGCCTGTTGTTAAGAAACAACGGCGGAATTCACCAAAAACAAGGAACCAAACTACCAGCTGCTAAGGAGCAACGGTGGATTTGGAAATGGTAACCGCTACAAACTAGGCTAGATTCTAAGGAAAGCTGTAAAGGAAAGCTGTAAAGAAAGCAGTAAAGATAACAAGGAATTAAACTTGATAAAAGTAATTTGGGGGTTGGATTGATCTCTCTGATTTTGAGTGTGTCGACCCCTATTTATAGCCGGAGCTGGAATAACCGCTCTCCGGCTAACTCCTCTGAGCCGAATTCTTTCTCTCTTCAATTCGGTTGTTTTGGTTTCGGCTGTTTCTTCCTATTTCGGCCGAAATCTTTATCAGCCTCGATTCCCTCCCTCCGGTTTACTATGTACTTTCGGCCTTACTAATCTTGAGCTCATCTTCTTTTGGGACTTCCTCTTTCTTCCGGCCCATGTCTTATGGCCCAATAGCTCTTTCGCGGCCCATTATTCCATATGACCCCAACAGTAAAAAATAAAAAAATATGAGCAGTATTTAGGATTGTCAATCCTGTGATATTTTAGGATTTAATAAATTTTTTTTTATTGGTTTCATGTTCATCCCCTTCCCAATCTCCTGTGGGGAATCGAACTGTAGTTCATCTACAAAAATGAGCCCCCAATGACCTCTAGACTACCCAATAATTGATTTAGAATAAATTAAGTAATTTGAGATTAAAGATTAGCATAGTTCTTGTTTTTATTATATATTAATTAATGTACGTATAATATATATATATATATATATAAATTAAAAGAAAATTTAAAGGGTTGTGAATATAGAGTACTTCGAGTGGATAAAATTCAATGACTTAATTGCCAAAAAAATGTGTGGTATTCACGGAATACAAACAAGGTGCTTGTAAGAACATTCAGCACACGAAAAACAGTGGGCTCGTACATACATGATACATGAGTGATAAGTATGTCGTTGTATAGTTATTAGTATTGGCTATATGTATAAATAAGAAACTCAACTACATCTTTTAAACGCAAACAAATATATATCCTGTATAAGAATTGCAAAAATGGCGAGGGTTCTGGCAGCAGCCGGGGATATGGCAGCGGGATTCGGCTCAGCAGGGATGTCGACAACGATGATGTTAATGGTGCTTAGCATGTTTATCATGTCCATTTCAGTCATGTCTGTCCTCATCTTCGCTTGTGCTGATGATGGTTCGAAATCTTCTAGGAGGTACTATGGTGGCGGCGGTGGATGTGCCGACGGTGGAGGCGGTGGAGGAGGAGGGGGTGGGGGAGATGGAGGAGGCGGCGGCGGCGGCGGGGGGTGTTAGATACCTTAAATATGGGTACTATGAGCACACTTGTGTATCCAATTTAATTATCTAATTTAATGGTATGTTTGAAAAGTGTTCCGTTGGGTGATGATGATTTGGAAGTACTCAAGTCTCGACTTCCAATATTTATGTTGGGTTTTCGATTCTCCATCCAGTTCTTTATTTCTTGCCTTTGTTCTTTTGTAATTTGAATGGTATGGGCTTCCACCACTTATTTCCTACCTTGGATAAGTTGTTAAGCCAAAAAAGAAAAGTATGTCCTATTATTGTTTCCTGCATACAAATATTGTTTAGATACTGAGAATTACTCCCTCCATCTAGGTAATTTGTCTTATTTGACTTTTTGAAACTGTTTACTTTTTAACTTTGAGTCAATTTAATTGCAATAATATATTTCAGAAAAATATTCGACTTTTTAAAAATTGTATTGAATACACCTAAATTTTTAAAAGCTTTTTAAAATCTAAATTGAATACACCCCAATTTTAAAAATTCAAAAAAAATCCTATAGAGTCTG
This sequence comes from Hygrophila difformis, assembly GCA_030278955.1. Lineage (NCBI taxonomy): Eukaryota > Viridiplantae > Streptophyta > Magnoliopsida > Lamiales > Acanthaceae > Hygrophila > Hygrophila difformis. The sequence goes on from JAOANR010000009.1 coordinate 52,384,601, forward strand.
AATTGAATACACCCCAAACTCTGTATGAGAATCGAATGAAATCCTTGGCCCGTTTTAAACCCCTATTAAGGAAAGGGCTCGGGTTCGAGTCTTTATGTATGTAGAATTCTACTTTGGGATATGCGACCATTCAATGCCCACTCAATCCTCAAGGCATTAGTCTTGGGTTAAATGAAACATGAGAATACCCTGATATTCACCTAAAAAAAATGTACATAAAAATAACATTACACTGCCTTATAATCTCCACAAACTGTATCACGTGGATGGTATTGAATTTATTTATTTTCATCGACAAACTCGTACTTTGAACAATTTTAATAAACAAAATAGTAACATTTAGTATTGCTAACCCAGTCTGATTTAGTAGGAACTAAAATATATTCTACTACAGCAACCAAACCAAAAAATTCTTGTACTATATATATGTTGTGCAGTTGGATGCGGTGATCTGTAATAAACTCCCATTTAATTGAGGACTATTGTCTGTAAGACTTAACAAGCTCCTCCACCTCCACCTCCACATCCACCTCCGCCTCCACCTCCACCACCACCACCACCACATCCACCTCCACCTCCGCCACCGCCGCCACCATCTCCTCCTCCACCTCCACCACCGCCACCATCTCCGCCACCACATCCCCCTCCATCACCGCCACCACCATCTCCTCCTCCTCCACCACCATCTCCTCCTCCACCACCACCATCTCCGCCTCCACCACCAAAACAACCACAATCACCACAATCATCAACTTGTACATCGGGAGGATTTTTCTTCTTGCGATCATCCTCATCGTCTGAGCCATGGGCACAAAGAAAGATGATGAGAGTCGAGATGACAAAAACGGACATGACAAACATCCCAAGAAATGACAAAGGGATCAACCCGGAGCTCGACCATACCGTAGTACTCCCTTCTTCTCTTGCAACATATGCTTCTAACAAAAGCCTGACCATTTTACTTTTTGTCCAAATTGACAATGGAATAAGAATATGAATGGACCAGAATCCGAGAGTATGGGTGCCAATTACTTTCTTCCAATTTTCGTTATGTTTATATGCAAATTAACTTTGAATTTTCCACAAGTCGAAACCCTTGAAACCAAAACTTTGGAAAAGTTCCGGCAACACGAAGGAGGTTTCTTCGTGCCTTCTCACATATATAGTTTACTTTTTTTTTTTTTTTTTTTTGGGTATGAAGTTTGACCTTTCCACTATAAAATTCCAGCAATAAATATTCCATTATATTCCCCAGCAAAAGAACGACATTGTCAACGAAATTGATCCCGGGTTTTGCATGTAATTAATTACAAGGAAAGGCCAACAATTTAGTTCATTAGTTTCAAAATTTTTCAAAATAGTCAATTTCGTTTCAATTGAAAAATTTAGTCCCTATGTTTGATTTTTAATGGGTTAACGCAAAACCCATTTATTAAAAACCCATTTTATTATTAAAAAAGATTACCATTTATATGAAAACCGATTATATTCAAACAGAATTACCATTTATTAGAAAAAAAAAAAAACCTCATTTTATTCAAAAAAAAATTATCATTTAACAAAAATCAATTTTATTCAAACAAAATTAAGGGTCGTGGGTTGACTCATTTAACTAAAAGCCGTTAGACCCATATTAATGATTTAATCCTCCTTCATTAGATGATAATTAGGTTTATTTACCAAATGACTAAATTGAAAAAAAATCAAACAAAGTGGACTAACACTACAAGAAAATTTCATTTTACCGACCGTCAAATGCGGTCGGTAACTAAGAAAGCGGGTCATCCTGGACGCTTCCCGACCGAACACGTCGATCGGCAATACCTTGGTAGGGGATTTTGCGGCGACCAGATGGCGTGCGGTCGGCAGATTTGCCGACCGAATTTGCGACCAAATTTTGGTCGGGGATTTTTAGCGACCGCTGCGCCGACTGAGATGGTGGTACCCCAGCCCGGGACCCCCCTGGACCGCCTTTTACCGACCGCGATTGCGGTCGGTGATTCGGTCGCCATTTCACCGACCAGGTTTAGGTCGGTCCTGCGGTCGGTACCCAAAATCAAGTACACCAGAAATGGCTGCTTGCACAGCCATCCCTGCTGCAACGAAACAAGGCCAAAATGCCAATTCAGCACACTAGAAACATACACCACAAATATAAACCATTTCTCATCCAAATTCCACATATTAACAACTTGAACAATCATGCCCCATGGCCAAGTATACAATCACAAAAAGAACATCGCAGTACTAAATTGCATCAAATTCCAAATTACACTTCATTCTTGATACGTGTCGAAATGTAGAAAAAACAAGGATTCAATATTAAGTGCATCCAATACGATATGAAAAAAACAAAGAAAACAGCTCGATATAAAGTTGCATTTCATACCAACCAAGAATTCATCCCAAATACTCAATGCGCCCCAACACCATCTCCACCCAAGCCACCTCTGAAATCATCATCTCCATCCCCGTGGCTAGGGGATCGAGGAGCTCGTACTCCGAGCAATCTCTCCACCTGATCAGCCATACTCTCCTGTCGTTGTGACACACGCTGAATAGTCTCCAGCAACTGATGAAATTGCTCCTGTGTGACATATGCTGAAGTAGATATGGGGACGAGTGGTACCAACATTGCCCACGAGCCTAAAAGTCCTGGCCAAGGATCCTATGCCGTACACAGCCTGCCGTCTATCGTGGCCACCGGCTACCTCGTAGAAGACAGGGTCCGGATCGAAGTTAAGCCCAATCTCCGGGTCCTGGCTCAGTGTCTCGGTGACCGCATTGAACTCCTCCTGTTTGACATGTGCGAAGTATGTCATAGGAGTGCGAACTAATCTACGTATATCAAAAAATCGGATGATATTATTTAAAATTCTTACATGCAACCGCTGTGACCTAGGAACTACCCAGTTGTCCTTTCATGCCTTCGCGTGTGGGTGTGCTCGTGAACCTCGTGCAAATGGACCGGCCTATTACGGTCAATGGACTGCAATATTTCGAGGATTAGAAGTATAGACCAAGAATTTTGCATAAGTCAATGATGATAATTATGGTAAATATTTAAACTTAACAATTTATCGGTTGTGGCTCGGAAGGTCTTTGATCCCGCCGTGTGTGTGAGGAGGGCAGGTGCATCCTCCTGTCCCCGGCGCCGGTTAAGCTTTCCCCTTTTTGATTTCTCCTTAAATACCGGGGAATCCCATATCCTTCTCCAGTTCTCGGCCACCAACTCATCTGCTGGATAGGGCCTCTTCTTGCTCCTGATGTCCAGCGTGTAATCCTTGTACCTGAAAGGAAAATCATGTAAAGTGTACTTTCAACATGAGATATGCAAACATTTTATTTATATTAGTATAATTTACCAGGCGATGTTCTTCTTCTCCCACTCCTTCCTCACAGCCCCAGCGTGCTCTAGTGCACAATGAGCTACTTTCTGCAGTTTCACTTTGATCAATATATGCTCAATTGCATGGATAAACATAATATAATTATTCAAAGTGTAAAGAATACCAGAAACTCTTCCCAATAGAAGTCATTGGTGTCTCGGGAGACCTTTCCCCAGCTTATCCCATTCATATCAGAACGCATGGGATATATATCGGTGATCTTCCTCACCACTGCGTTCGAGAACTCAATCCAGAAAGACAAAAGTTGATCATAAAACAAGATCAAGAATATAAAATAAGGGTTGCACTACATAGGGAAATATGAAATGACATTACAGCATGACACTTACCTCCCTTCGTCCCTAGGCTCAACAAGAAGCCTATCCGGACCTAACTGGGTGGCGGGAGGAGCCCCTGTGAAGATCCCACCGATCCTAGGAGAAAAAACAACAATTTTGTGTTATGATGTATCCAACGAAATGTCACATTTTATTGAATGGTACCTGGAGTGCGTGTGGTGGAGTCTCTAGAACGGCGGTCACCGACTCCGGTGTACCCTCGGGGCGGTCCTCTGAGCTCGTATCAGTCACTGTGGATCAAGAATGAAAACTATAAATACAAACATAACTCAAATAGGATACACATAAAATTATACAAACACACCATTCAACTCTTATTTCAATATACCTGCGGACTGATGCTGAAATGCTGCCCGTGCCGCACAGAGAGCAGCCGCTAGCCGGGAACCTCTGAATGGGGTGCCCGAACCCCGCCCCTGAGACCCTGTCCCACGTGGCGTGCTGGAGGACGAACCACACCCTTGGTCGGTCATCTGCAAAAGTTAAATATAATTAGAATACACATTTATGTACTGAAATGAAATTAATTGTTATGGAATCGCACTATAGTTCATATAATTTAAATTGTGTATACACATTACAATGTCAATTAAATTTCATATTATTGCATGTATTAACAATTAACTATATCATCACCGCTCATATTTCGAAATCATCATCCGAAGTTTCCTGTGAAGGATCATCCGGAACAGTCTCGTCTGCAGTGGAATCAGTGCCGATCGATGATTCTGAACCGATCGAAGATCTACATATGCACCACGTCCTCTGTTAGGGGTTCTCGCATGGTCCTGATATTAGTAGTGTTGAGGCTGGCCTGTTCGGGCACCTCGACCTGGAACGCTTCAGCTTCTTTGCCTTGTCCAACGTTTATTATACCTCATGGTTTGACTTTACAAACCGCCAACCACTCATGCCGACTCGCAACTGGTCTGATGGTTGGGAACGGTACATAGCAAACTTGTTCGGCTTGATTAGCAAATATAAAAGGCTCATATACGTTCAAAGACTTTGAGTGGTTTATCTAAACAAGCTTGTAGTTCGAATGAGTGCGCATCCTAATGCCTTCACGAGGGTCAAACCACCTACATTTAAAGAATGTGGTTTGCTTGATGGGCAGCGCAGGGTACTCAATGACTATAATCTCTTCGATTATACCATAGTAGTCTCCTTGTTCTTCTGACATGATACAAACCCCACTGTTGTATGTCGATCTTTGGCTACCGTGCGATTCAGTGTAAAATTTCATCCCATTTGCGAAGTATATAGGGTACGATATCGCAATGGGAAGTGGGCCCTGTGACACGTGACATATGCACTGATCCTCCAGTGGGTTCTCAATCACATATGCCCTTAACCATCTAGAGAAGTCTGCTGATTGCGCTGCCCATATATTTGTAACACTTAGGCCAGGGCAATCTTCCAGGAGCTGATGTTGGAATATCCTGTTTGTCAGACACGATATTTCATTATGTTATATTCACAGACATCTATGTACATATGATTGAATAATAAATGAACTTACTCAAGATACGGTTCGATCTCTTTGCAATTTAAGAGGAGGTAATTGTGTACGGTGTTCAACTCTTCCTCAGACAGGTGCCTCTTCTTTAACTTGCCTTGGGCATGACCGGCGTATTTGAACACACTAGGTAGGCGTTCATCGTAAGGAAAAATGCCACCATCATCATTTCTTGGCACATTCCTACCGCGGGTGAACACATGTTTCTCAAAGTAATGAGAGCAAAAAATCGATGCCTCCCGGACCATATATGCATTACAAATACTCCCTTCAACATGTGCCTTGTTGCGCACAGTTCTCTTTAATCGATTAAGATATCTGTTACAACAAAGGGAGGAGTGAATTTCAAACATATACAATATAAACAATGCGACAGTACAATGTGTAATGACATCTATATATTTTAATTTCACCTCTCATACGGATACATCCATCTGAACTGGACGGGCCCTGCAAGTTTGGCTTCGTGCGGGAGGTGGACGGGAAGATGTTCCATGCAGTCGAAGAAGGCAGGTGGGAAGATTGTTTCCAATTTACATAAAACAACTGGGATATCTGAGACCAATCTGTCTAAGTCCTCAACTTTAATGGTTTTTGCAGTCAATGCCCTAAAAAAATTGCTAAGTTCTGTTATGTGTTCCCACACACTCTCAGGAAGCAGGTACCGCCATCCAATCGGTAAGAGACGTTGTAAGAATATATGGCAGTCATGACTTTTCATTCCAAATATTCTATATTTATTCATGTCTATGCATCTGCCCAGGTTGGATACACATCCGTCGGGGAATTTTAACCCTGCAACCCATTTCAAGAAAACATCCCGCCTCTCCTTGTCCATTGTATACACCGCTTTTGGATATTTGCCGGTACGATTGTCCCTTTGTAGTTCAGGCCGATTACACAAGGTCACAAGGTCCTCTCGTGCCTTCGCATTATCTTTAGTCTTCCCCTGAACGTCCATAACTTTGTTGAACATATTTTCAAATACATTTTTCGCAATATGCATAACATCCAAATTGTGTCTAACCAAATTCGTTTTCCATTATGGTAGATCCCAAAATATACTCTTTTTTTTCCATCCACAATTCTTACTAATCACTGCATTATCCCTGCTCTTCCTAATTCGGTTATCCGACGTAGTCCATGCATCAATGTCTTCCAGGACCTCTTCACCGCTCTTATACCTTGGGGGCGACCTGTGTTCCTCCCGATCCTTCTTGAATTTGGATTAGTCAACTCTGAAAGGATGATCCGAAGCAAGGAAATTCCTATGTACATCATTTCACGATTGTTTGCCACCCTCCTTAAGCCTTATGGATTCTGTTTCTTCCATGCATACTGGGCATGCCGTTTTCCCATAGGTGCTCCATTCCGAAAACATAGAATACGCCGGGAAGTCTCCAATTGTCCACATCAATGCCGCCTTCAGTTGAAAGTTTTGCTTGTTGTGTCTGTCGAATGTAGTGATCCCAACGTCCCACAACTCCAATAGCTCTGCAATTAAGGGTTGTAAGTACACATCTATCCCCTGTTTTGGGCTAGATCTCCCAGGAATTATACATGTCAGGAACATGTATTCATCTTTCATACACATGCCGGGTGGGAGGTTATAAGGGGTTAAAATCACGGGCCAACATGAGTATTGAGAACCCGACTGACTAAATGGTTGGAAACCATCAGTACATAGGCCCAAACGGACATTCCGTCCCTCGGCACCAAATTCCGGTTGAACTGTGTCGAAGTGGTTCCATGCCTTCGAGTCGCAAGGATTGCACATCTCCCCGGACGACCCATGTTCATGTCCGACATGCCAAGTTATATGCTCGGCAGTCGCCTCCGATGCATACAACCATTTTAATCTGTTTGTGAGTGGGAAGTAGAACATGTATTTCTGTGGTATTCGTGCATTGGAATTTGTTTCCCTATACCGAGGCCCGTCACAGAACTTGCAACTCTCTAATGTCTCATCCTCGCGCCAAAAAATCATGCACCCTTTAGCACAACAATCTATTTTTTGAATGGGAAGGCCCAATCCCTCGAGTAGTTTCTTCGCCTCATAAAAGTTCTTAACCATAGCATTATCCTCGGGAAGTATATGAATGATGAGTTGACACAAAGTATCGAAACACCTCTCCGATAAGTTGTGTTCAACTTTAATGTTTAACAACCTCGCTATTGTTGACAGTAAAGTCATTTTCTTGCATCCAGGCCACAAATCCTTGTCCGCCGCATCCAACATATGGTAGAACATTCTCTCTTGTGCATTAGGTTCCTCGGGTGGCCTCGGTTCATCACCTTGATCAAATGGTGTTGGATCTGGAATACCAAATCCTATTCCATCGCACACCATTTGTATGTAATCATCTTCAGTTGCGGACCTTGTAGAGGTGCCCTCATTGTTTTCGCCGTACCGACCAGTGTGGTGTCGCTCTTCGTGACACGCCCATTTTTCGTAGTTCAGTACAAATCCATTACATTGTAGATGACACCTAATATCCTCATCGGGTAGATAACATTTATTCCTACATTGTCTACACGGACACCTTAATTTTCCCTGTGCTCTATCGACATCTGGGTTTTGATGAGATATACGCAAAAACAAGTCAACTCCACTCTTAAATTCGGATGTCAGTATTCCAAGTTCACGACGGGAACGGTACATCCAACTCCGGCCATTACCTACGAATATGGCATGAATGCCAATGAAGGAAAACTTCTAATCATCAATACTTTGTGTTTTATTCGGTAATTTAAACTTAGTATATATTACATCCGGATTTGTTCACTTACATGGTGTAAGTGTGCACTTATACTCATTTCAATTTATTACGGACCACATTAAACATATTGCACTTTACAAAGTATCCATTGAACACCTACAATCGCATCGTTTTTTTTTAAGTTAAAATCCTAACAATTAGTCGTCTTTTATCATATACTCCAACAATTAATTAAAACTCAAATCAACAAGTGCACCAAAAATCAAATAACCACATGACATCCCAAATTTTACACCAACTATATACTAATATAAATCTCAAATTCGAAAAGCCATGAACAATTGATTGCACATTCTTCCAAATTTCAAAACCAATGACGAGAAAAACACAAACACTTCAAAAGGCCATAACTTTCGCATACGAAATCCAAATAGAGCTTATCATATATGAAAATTCATCTACTCGATGAGAGGATTCTAATTATGTGCCACAATTTCAAGAATCCAAATACTCTGTTCGTTCGAGCCCAAAACAGGTTGCTGCCGGGACATTTTCAAGCTCAAGTTTTTAAATTTTTTTGGGATTTTGATAACAACATCATAAAACTATGTCCAAGATTATGATTCATTCAGTTTTTGGTATTTAGATCATAGGGACAACCATCATATAGCAAATGGACCAAACAATCCAATTAAGTAAAAAAAAACCACAAGTATTTTTGGATTTGCCAAGGGAACACAAGAAACGAATTGAATTGTAAAGTCCAAACGTTCAATCGATTGTGTGATTATTCATACGAGAAACAAAATCGAAACCAAACATACCTCTATTGGAGGCTCGAATAGAGCAAGGGCTGGCGGCGGAGGCGGTGGTGGCAACGGCTGGCGGCGGTTACAGCAGGGCCGGGAGGAGGATAGCGGTTACTCTCGGTAGTGGCTCCCGGCGGTGTTCGCAGGGCCTGAGGGTGGAGGCGATGGTGGAAGGGGGCTCCAATAGGGGTGGTGGCTGTGTCTTCACGGCGGCAGCGACAGGGCAGGGCTCACGGCGGCGGCCGGAGGGGCGGACAGAAACGGATGAAGCCGGAATGGAATCGAGGCGCGATTCTGACTCACCCACAATACGTTCGAGCGAGGGGGGGTAATGGTCGGCGCCGGGCTGGTCGGGGACGGTGGCGGCGGTGGTCGGGAAATCGGTGGCGCGAATGGGTGGGTGAATTTAGGAGGTGAAATTGGTGAAGGGAATGGGATGGAGTTCGTGTAAATGAAGATTACAGCCATTTGGGGGCGAATATACAGCTCTAGGTTACCGACCGCATCTGGAGTCGCTGACGCGGTCAGTAACCACCGACCGTAAAAGATACAGTCGGCGCTCGAGTCGTCTCATAACGGGAGGGGGCCTAACGGTCTAAAATTACCGACCCCTGGATGGGGTCGGTGGTGCGGTCGGTGAAGTCGACCCGTGTACTATCGATCGATAGTTTCGGTCGGTAATCTTGATTTTTCTTGTAGTGTAATTTTTTCGATTGAAATGAAAAAGACTATTTTGGTGAATGTTAAAACTTAAATGACTAAAGTCTTACTTCTATTTTTTTTTTTTTGTCTAAAACTGTCCTTTGTCTTTATAAATTTCATAAATCAGTCATTTTTCTATTTTTTTTGCCTATGTTTTTTTTGGCATGTACCGGATATTCCAGGCCACATTGGGCCCAAGACTAATCCCTCGAGGATCTGGTGGGCATTGAAGGGTTGATCCTCTAAGTCTTCTAATTAAATTCAATTTAGTCCTAAAGCCACTAATCCAATATATTTAGCAGACGTGGCATCCCAAACCTTTCAGCCCGTCCATTGTAGCATAGTCGAAGATCCACCATAATACTTCGATCAATTTAAGTGACTTCTCACCCATTTGTACCAAGCAGGGACTTGGCTTCTTCCCAAAAATAAAAGAAAGAGTGATTATTTTTAAGAAGGGCGCATCAGCCTGCTCCCAATCTTGGCACCATGCATATTGACTGCAAGAAGGGGCCTCCTTTGTCTGGTGAACGATGGCTTGTTGTTCATATCAGGGGGCCACTACAGGGCCAAAATGAAAAGTTAACTCAAATCAGTGATGGTGTCATTGCCCTAAAGCGGAAAAATCAGCAGATTTTGGTCTTATTGCCAAGGTCTTTTACAACTGAGGCTGCTATTGATGATGAACAGATTGAGACTGATGAAGAATGATTGTGTGTCGATTCACTGAAAAAGGGAGAGAAAGTTTGCAGTTCAGGGGGAGTTGGTATAACTGGCTAACTTCATGGGGATTTTTTACTGAAAATTTTAAAACTTTTGATGAAACTTGTTATTGGTGATTATTTTAAATTTTGACATTGTTTGCTGGCTAGTGGGGATTACTTTTGACTATGATGATTTTGTTGTTATCTGCTCGTTGTTTGTTACTCACTGAACTAAAAGTTTTGCAAGAATATCTCTACAAAAAGGGGAAGATGGTTAAGGATAAGTTTTGTGCAGAGTTGTTGTTTGATGCTTGTTCAGACTTCTCGTCAATAACGAGCTGATTTCGCAGGTGCCAGCTGGATTTATAACTGCTTTCTGTTGAGGCGTATTTTGCAGGATCTTTCTGGAATATTCACGAGCTAAACTTGCGAATAACCGTCTCACGTGTTTTACATTGTTGTATATGTGTGTGAATGTTGATTTGCTTAGATTTAGATGTTTATAGATATTCACAACATATATTGTTCTTTTGAGTGTTGCGCAGACTTAGCTTGGTTAGGTTTTTCTGTGTAATTTTCATTTTGATTGATTGTATTGAAAAGGCATTGTGATGCTCTTCACTGGATACGATTCCTCAAGGTGATTGAAGGAAGGTGAGGATCGAATGGAGGCAGAAGAAGCAAGGCAGATTCAACATCTGGTTGAATAAGGTGAATTTGCAGCATTTTATGTGTGGTTAAGACACCTGCTGGATTACTTGTCGTGTTCACTACGTAAGTCAACACTTGTGAGGTTTGATAGTTCTTGTGTTTTTGTTGTCATTTACAGTTTTGGTGATAAGTGAGGCAACGTGGATTGGTATCCCCATATATAGATCGCAAGATCGAACTGGGTAAAGAAGTGATCTGTGTTGTGTTTTATTTTTTTTCCAGTTATTATCGTTTCCACGTAATTGAAACAACATGCAACCATTCGGATAACAGATAATAGATATACTGGGGACCTACAAAGTGGTACCAGAGCTAACAAGTGCTCTAAAGCCAGTTGAATTGATCTAATATGTTGAGAATGAGTAAGGAATGTGCCTGAATTTCTCATCCTCGGCTATTTGATGGATCGAACTATAGCTATTGGAAGACTCGGATGAGGACTTTCATTATATCCTTGGGAGAAGATGCTTGCGAAGCAATCGAAGCGGAGTGAGAACAACCTACCAGGCCTGTGCCTCCTGATGGTGCAATGATCCACCAACAACCAGACCAACTACTAAGTCTGAGCCAACAAAATGAGCTGCTAAGCAAGGTTACTTCGCAGCTCTTAATGTTATTTTCGGTGCTATGGATCCTTATTTGTAAATGAAATAACCAAATTACCCTAATTTTTTTTTAAAAAAAAAAAAACAACACTACTAAGGGCCCGTTTGGATTGGCTTTTGAAAAAAGCAGAAGCCAAAAGTAGAAGCAGAAGCAGAAGTCAAAAGCAAAAGCATGTAACTTTGTGTTTGGATGGAATGTTCGAAAAGCGGTTTTTTCTAAAAATATGTTTGGATGAATAAAAATAAAAAGTGCTTTTGGAATGTAGTAATTACCAAAAAGGACATGCTACTTAATATGATAAAAAGATATATTTATAGTGTAATTTATATTAAGTAGTGGGGGTATTTAAGTCCTTGCACATTTTACGAGGTGCTTTTGGCTTCTGCTTTTGGGAGAAGCACCCCTGGGCTGCTTCTCCCAGAAGCACTTTTTTGGCTTTTCGAGGTGCTTTTGCTTTTTCTTAAAAGCCAAAACAAACACCTAATTTCTACTAGAAGTGCTTTTGGCAGAAGCAAAAGCCAAAAGCACCTTCCCAGAAGCCATTCCAAACGGACTCTAAGGGCCCGTTTGGATTGACTTTTAAAAAAAGCAGAAGCCAAAAGCAGAAGCAGAAGTGAAAGCCAAAAGCAGAAGCAGCTAACTTTTGTGTTTGGATGGAATGTTTAAAAAGCAGCTTTTTTTCAATAGTGTGTTTGTATGTATAAAAGTGAAAAGTGCTTTTGAAATGTGTAAATTACCAAAAAGGATATGCTATTTATATATGATAGTATATATTTATAGTGTAATTTAAATAAATTAATAGGGGCATTTATGACTCTGCACACATTACTAGGTGCTTTTGGCTTCTGCTTTTCGGAGAAGCACCACCTGGGCTGCTTCTCCCAGAAGCACTTTTGCAGCTTTTCGAGGTGCTTTTGCTTTTTCTAAAAAGCCAAAACAAACACTCTTTTTCCTTCAAAAGTGCTTTTGGCAGAAGCAAAAGCCAAAAGCACTTGGAAAAAAGCCAATCCAAACAGGCTCTAAAAGCATAGGAAAACTTCATTAAATTACAAGGCTTCTAATTCAATATACATATAAAGAATATAATATTACACAGTGACTTATAATCTTCGCAAACAGGATCCCTGACTTATAGTATATTGTTGTGCAGTTGTACGTGGTGATTCATAATAAATCTCCAATTTAATTGAGGACGACACTATTGTCTTCAAGACTTAACAACCTCATCCACCTCCACCACCACCACATCCCCCTCCACCACCGCCGCCACCATCTCCACCTCCACCACCGCCGCCACCATCTCCTCCTCCACCACCATCTCCGCCTCCACCACCAAAACAACCACAATCGCCACAATCGCCACAATCAACTTGTGCCTGATTTTTCTTCTTGTGATCATCTTCATCGTCAGAGCCGTGGGCGCAAAGAAAGATGATGAGAGACGAGATGACAAAAACGGACATGACAAACATCCCAAGAAATGACAAAGGGATCATCTCGGAGCTCGACCATACCATAGTTCTCCCTTGTTCTCTTGCAACATATGCTTCTAGCAGAAGCCGAGCCATTTTACTTTGTCTGAATTTGACAATGGTATATAAGGTTATTTCAGTATGTATACAGCATATAGATAAGTACATATGCAACTCTCTGCCCTCTTTTTTCTATATATATAGAGTATGGATTGAGTGCCAATTACATTCTTCTAATTTTCTTTTTGTTCAAAATGCAAATTAAATTTGAATTTTCCACAAGTCGAAAGAAACCCTTGGATTCCAAACTTGAGGAAAAGTGCCGGCAACACGAAGGAGGTTTCTTGGTGCCTACTCACATTAAATATGCACTTTGACCTTTCCACAACATAAAAATTCTTTCAATTTTCTTTTTTTTTTTTTTTTGGTTGAGCGAGTGAACACCACAACATAAAAACTCGCGAATATATATTCCATTATACCAGTGGCTAAACTAGGATTTTGGTGAAGGGAGGGCTCTATTTCTTTTTTTTTTTTTTGGTACTTTTTCCTTTTCCAATTCACGTATTTAATGGATAATAAAACCATGAGACTATATAAATATGAATGGAGTTTTCTAGTATATTAATTAATCATATTGACTATTGAGGTTAAGTGGGTCAGCTCGAAAATAAAAATTAGTTATAAATAAAAAATAAGGAATTTAATTTAACTTATTATAGCCCTACAATAATATCGTCTCCTTATCTCAATCCCAACTGACCAATTTATAGGCGCTAGAGCATGGGCTCTCTTACTACATAAGACATATAATCTCATAGCAAAAACAATTTATGTAAAAGGCTTAATTGTATTTCTGATGGAAAGGGAGGGCCCAAGCCCTTCCTTTGTTGCATGTAGTTTCGCCTCTGCATTATACCACACCAAAAGAAATGTCTACGAAACTGATCCCGGGTTTTGCTTGTAATTACAATTTCATTTTGACACTATAGCAAACCTGTCCCCAAAAATTAAAGATCATCAATTCCTGTAATCCCCATTCTCTAAAACTTATTTTCAAAACTTATTATTTACTAGATTTTTTCGCCCGCTGCGCACGGGCGTTGAACCAATATGATGATATAAAATGTGAATATAGTTTTTTTATTACATAAGATTCGAAGTCTTTTGCTTAAATAGTTTTTGAATGCATGCAACCAAAATTTAAAAGGAAAACCTACAACCAGATGGGCATAATATAAAATAAATTATTTTTACTGTTAAAAAACTAAATATATAGGGTTTGTTTTTATATCTAAAATCATGAGAGCAAGTGGAAAATAAATACCCTTTAACTATTCAAAATTAGGAAAAAAATATATTTTTGCATTATTAAGGTTGTCCGGTATTTATGTAGAATGGGTTATTGTACTAAAGTGCAGTAAATAGTTGATATGATGTTTGTTTGAAGGAGTAAAAATTTTCTAAATAAGGAAATATGACAATTGTAATGGGACGGACCAAAATAGAAATGAGACATTTGAAATGGGACGGAGGGAGTATTATTTTACTCCCTAATATGTTGTACATTTTGACTATTATCCCTAAAGTTTTTAATTATTTATACTTTTTATTATCTTTTTATCGCTTAAAACTTATACTTTGTTAAGTAATGTATTTTAAATTTTTTATTGTGATTAGTTTTTATACACTTATCTTTAATTTTATAAAATAAAATTTAATTATAATTATGCATTGATTATCTGTTAATTTTTTAAATAGTATTTTAGTCCATAACATTTTATCCATTTTTTTCTTTTCTTTATTGATTATGAAAAAAGTTTGGTAGTTAATATTTTTGTTTAATTTAATAAATTTTTTATTATATTTTAATTCATATTATAATAAGCCCTAAATTAATTTATACTCCGAAACTAAATTTTTTAGAGTTATGTTTTTTGAGCATATTTTTTTTATCATTATAAAATATTTTTTCTATCTGGATAATGAAATTTATTGTTTGAGAAAATTCTAATGAATTAAAATTAGAAAAAAAAATCTGAAAAATAATGAAAATGAAAGAAAAATATTCAAATAAAGTAAATAAGAATCTAAATATAATTAATAATGAAATTACTTTCTAAAATTAAAGATATTACAATAAATATAATTTGATTATCATTCTTATTTTATTTTATTAAATAGTATAATGTAATTTTATTAGTTAATTATATTTTTGTATTTAAGTTAAAAGGAAAATTAATTATTAAATACATTATTTTCAAATTGTTGTGCTAATGGGAAACTTTTCAAATGTGAATGAGTAGGTTATTTTCAAATTTTTAGGACCAAAATGAGATATTGTTAGAATTGATGAGGTCGAATTTATTAATATTTTAAAAGGTAGAATGATAGAATTTTAAAACTAAATAAAAAATTGAGGTGTATTCTTTGTAAAAAAAAAAAAAAAGTGTACGACCCAACTTGTTAAGTTTAGGGTTATATCCTGGGAATAGGTCAAATAATAATTAGTTAGTACTATATATTTATGTTTAACTGTTTACTTTAGGCTATTCTTTGTGAAAAATAAAATGGTAAATGATGTTTGATTAAATACACATATTTTGTACCATGTTTGGACATGCAACATGATCGCTTAATATTAGAGTTTTTTTGATATAAATATTGCTACAACTCAAACTATTTATTATTACCACAAATCTTTACATACTGTTTATAGTAAAATACTTCTTATATTCTTTTACAATACTCCGAATTTTATATTCATTTTCTTTTATATTGAAATAGATTGGGATTACTGGTTAAATATACATTTTTCTTTTATGTTGAAATAGATAAAGAGGATGTTTGGAAGCCGGCATATTTAGGAGCACATAGCGGATTCGATCAGCATATTCTCTCACAATTCTCTCTCCGAATCTGCTATCCGCTAGTGAATCCGCTGACTCCCAAACATCGCCAAAGATTACTGGATTAATGATATTATGTCTAATAATTAAATTATGATGTGTTTTAGTCTTTTTTTTTTGCTTTTCTTTCTTTTCTTCTTTGAAAAGAACAAAAAAATTATGTACAATTTGTTTAGAATGGTATAAAATTTTTTAGGTTATTAGTCATTTTATATTAATCAATATTTTTAGGATCAATTTAATGTTACACCATATTTTTAATGAAATATTTTTATTTATAATATGGTTATTATATTCTTGATATAGGATTATATATTTTTTAGACATAAATTTTTAACCTAATTATAATAAAATTTATGTCATTATATATAAGATAAGATAAGATAAGATCGGACCAGACCAGACCTGCCAATTCAGATCAGAACAGAAAACCAGATTGAATCAGATCAAACCAAACTAGACAAATTCAGATCAGATCAGACCAGATCTTATAAAATTCAGATCAAATTATTTAAGTGCTAGAAAACAGTGACTTGGTGAAATCTCAATTCCCTATTAACAGTCTCAAGTCTAAATAGAATACAACCACTAAAATAATAAAAATATCTTTCGCATTTGGTAATAATAATAATAATAATAATAATAATAATAATAATAATAATAATAATAATAATAATAATTAATAATAATAATAATAATTAATAGTAAAATAATTATTATTAATAATTATTATTATTTATTATTATGTAGTGAATTATAACTCATAATATTAATTAGATATATACATAAAAAGAACAATTGCGCCGGCGGAGAATAAATTAGCGGAAATACTACGTACTAGATTATTTATTTCACTAACAAAGTAAAAGGTTTTTTTTTTTGTTTTTATTTTTATGTTACATAAGGCAAAAGTCTTCCTTTTTTCTTTTTTTTTTTCTCAGAGTTTGTGAAAGCTTATACCATAAAAATTATAAAGAAAAAATCCAAGAAACAAATTTTTATTTTATTTTATAAATTTTTTTCAATTATTCATCAAACCCTATAATGGATTATATAATATAGAAACAAATGTTGGCAATGGGGTTTGTGAAACTCTACTTAACAATGGGTCCGTATGTCAGGCGAGAAGCATGATTTTTTCGAACCAAAACCTACCCCATCCATTGTAGCTAGAATTAGAAAATTTCAAAAATGATTCTTGCCATAATTCTTTGGATATATAATGTACTAACTAAAATATTATAATTACTCGATTTGAATCACATTGTCGTATATATCACAAGTTGGATTTGCTTGCAATTTTAAGTGCAACATATCGTGCAAATGGCATCATTTAAACTACACCACAATATTCTTGTTCTGCTTAGCTTTGCTCCTCAATGTGAATGTAAGTCATTTATACACGCACATACATACACACATTATATATGTGTGTATATATATTTGTAGCATATGTGTTTATTATTAGTATTATTGTTATTCGTATTATTATTCAAATCCATAATTGTTTATCATTTGTCTCAACTTATTAAAAACAAAAAAGAATACAATAATATAGTATTTTCTTGGATGAGGGGACGCTAATCGCGCGAGCTAAGGGGAAATAAAAAAAAAAAAAAAAAAAAAGAAGTACAGGAAAGAAAAAGGAAAAGGAAAGGAAACTAGAGGCGCGGGCGACAGGTGCCCATCGAGTCCGCCGCTAGAAGAGGCCGAGCGTCATCCGGCGGGAAAGCCCACATAGTGAAAAACTCAGGGTCTCGAGAGCCCCTCTTAGCCAAACAGTCAGCAACAAAATTCCCCTCGCGGAAAATATGGAACCATTTGTAACTTGGATTCCGTTGGAGAAGGTCACGGATAAGCTGTACAATAGGGAAGAGCGGATGATCCCTATCCACACCGGATTGAATAATCCGAATGGCCTCAAGAGAGTCAGAATAGCAGCAAGCCTCCCGAATGCCTTTAACTTGCAGAAGTCTTATCCCGTTAAGAATGCCATGGAGCTCAGCAACTAGTATCGTGGAATTGCCAATGAAGCCGGAGAATCTCACTTGCCAATGCCCAATACTATTACGAACAACTCCACCAAAACCAGCCCTCCCTGGATTCCCAACGACACTACCATCCACATGTAACGCAAGCCCTTCATACTGACGAGGATGCCAACATACCAAGCATGGAGAGACACGCCTAGGCAGTCGACCATAAACTCGATCGAAGTCCTCACCAACTCTAATAACGCGCGCGACCACCCGGGATGTATACGGCCTCTCATCACAAAAACACATGGCATTTCTCGCACACCAAATACTCCATAGCAGCGCCCAAGACCTCCCAGACCAGCGACGAGTGAGGGTCCTCCATAGCAGCCCCCTAGCAATATCCTGCGGAAAAGTCACCTGGGATGGGCCATTTAGGCATGCCCATGCAGCGGCAGCCCATGCACAGTTGAAGAAGAGATGGAACACAGATTCATCATTGGCGCCACAGATCAAGCAAAGGGCCGAGCTAGCCAGGTGGCGGTGGACACGAAGCTGATTAGTGGGGAGAGCATCGTTGACGATAAGCCACATAAGAAATCTTAGTTTCTCCGTAGCAGGTATCTTCCAAACCCACGCCTTGTTAACATCACGTTCAATACCACGGGACCGAAGCAGCCAAGCGTATCCGGACTTGACAGAATACTGACCGGACGAACTACCATCCCAAATGAGGATGTCTTCCGCAGCCTCATGAAGGGGGGGGGGGGGGGGGGCAAATTCAATAACTTCATCCCGTATATGATTTGGCACCCTAGAGGAGACATTTGACCAATACCAATTACAATTAAGCACCACATCTTTCACACGCAGGTGGACGTCCTGGGGATGAATCTCCGGAAATCGTTGAGCGATCGGCCCAGCCTTGAGCCAATGGGAAGACCAAAGGTTACAATCGCCAGACCCTAGGCGGATCCGGAAGCCCTTGGAGAAGATACGATCTACATGTGAGAGCGCGCGATAGATAGGAGAAGCTCCCGGCTTAGATGGAAATTTATTTAAGCCACAGCTGTACTTAGCTAGCAACAGCTGAGATTCCAACTTCAAGGGCTTACACACAACATTTGCATAAACTTTGCCGAGGAGGGTGATATTCATATCACGAGTAGACCGGATGCCAGCACCACCCATAGCGCGTGGAAGTGCCACTCGATGCCATCCGATGAGATGGAGTCCTCGGCCACCCACGTCCTTCCATAAGAATGTCCGAAGAAGCCGATCCAATTGAGCACAAGTCGTTGATGGTAACCAAAATAATTGCAAGATGTAGGAAGGTATAGCCGAAAGAACCGACCTCGCCAAGGTCAACCTGCCCGCTTTTCCCAACAAAGAACGCTTCCAAGAGCTGAGCTGGGCATGCATACGTTCCACCAAGTTATCAAAATGAGAATATCGGACACGGCCATGCACAACGGGAAAGCCAAGATATCGCCCAAGGTCCGCTGAAAACTCAATGTTTAGGATTGAATGGAGCTCAGTGATTGTGGAAGGGGGAACAGCCGCGGACGCAAACACCAATGACTTCCGAGTGTTCATACGGAGCCCAGAATGCCATGCAAAACTCGCAAGAATCCCATCAATAACCCGAGCACACTCCGGCGTAGCTTTAGCAAATAATAATAGGTCGTCGGCGAACATCAAGTGCAAAAGAGATGGGGCTCCCCGCGCTATGGAGATAGGCAGCCACTGACCAAGCCCAACTGCTTGCGTGATTGTTCTAGACAACTTCTCCATTACCACTATAAACAAATACGGGGACAGCGGATCGCCCTGCCGTAAGCCCTTAGCCGGCGAGAAAGGCTCAAGTGCGACACCATTCCAAAGGATCGCGTACACAGGAGACCTCACACAGAACATTATCAATTTAAGAAGTCGCACTGGAACATCCATTTCGATAAGGCAGCTCTCCAAGAAGTCCCAAGATATGTTATCGTACGCCTTCTCCAAGTCAATCTTCAACAAAAACTCCATGGAGCGCCTGTGCTTATTCCGGAAGGAGGTGATAACTTCTTGCAGGACGATAGCATTAGAAGCTGTACTACGACCCGGCAGAAAAGCGGACTGAAAGGGGCCAAAATACCTCTGGAGGAGTGGCCGAAGTCGATGCACAATGACTTTAGTGATAAACTTATAGCAAACATTACAGAGGGAGATTGGCCGAAATTCACGAACTTCATTTGGAATAGCCACCTTGGGAATAAGACAAATAAAAGTGGCCGAGATTTCTTGAGCAAAGGAACCATCACGAAAAGCTCGGCAAACAAAATCATAAACAGTGTCACCAACCGACTCCCAATACACTTTAAAGAACTCGGCCGGAAAGCCGTCCGGTCCAGGTGCCGCAAAACCCTTGAGACTCTTGACCACATCCAAGACTTCCTGCCGACTGACATCCTGGTCCAGCTGATGCGCTGACTCCAGCGGAGGGAGAGGAGCCAGCGCAAGGGGGGGCCGCGAGGGGGAGCTCGTATAACCAAATAACTGTATGAAATGCCCCCGGACATGGTCTTGAAGAAGGCGATCATCCGTAGACCATACTCCATTCACATTCAGACCCGTAATGGTAGTTTGTTGGCGCCGAATACGAGTAATATTGTGGAAATATTTCGTATTGCGGTCATCATACAAGATCCACTTATCGCGGGATTTTTGGTACCATAGCAGTTCTTCTTGACGGAGGAGAACATCCAGCTCCTGCATAAGTTGAGCCTCCAGCCGTACATATGTTGATGAGTCGACTCGTAGAAGACATCGACGCACTCCCTCCAGTCGACTCATAAGCTTCCTCTTCCGACGTTTAAGATTACCGAAGATAGTTTTATTGAAATTAACAAAAGCATTCTTAACGCCATCGAGGCGCTCATGCAACGGCAGGTCCGTTGCATTCCACGACGTGTCCACCATGCTTCCATAAAGACGATGTGTAGTCCACATACCCTCCCATCGAAATGGTGCCCCAGAGACCCTACGCCGGCCGGCCGAGCATCTAAGCAAAAGAGGGTTGTGATCGGAGGATCGCCGCCCTTGCACGTCCACCTGGCAATGAGGAAAATACGAGACCCAACTAGCATTCGCAGCAGCCCGGTCAAGTCGTTTGCGTGCCAAGGGACCCCCGGTTGTATTCCTCTGCCATGTATAAGGATTCCCAGTTGTATGGAGCGTCTCCAAACCACAATCCGTCAATACTTCAAGAAACTGGAGATATTGGCTAGAGGAAGCAGAAATGCCCAATGCTTCAGACGGCGATAAGATATCATTCCAATCACCCACAGCCAACCAGGCCCCCTGTAGTTTGCTGGCTAGATCCCGCATATCCCTCCAATCAAGCAATCTCTCCCGGGCGACAGGATTGGCATATACCGCCGTGCAGTACCATACCGAAGCATCCCTAGCAATCCGGCAAGTGATCAATCGGTTGTGAAGATATTGAACAGAGATATCATAAGGTTCTCCCATGCGGCGAAGCACCCAATTCCCTCCTGCGCGTCCAGCACACTCAATAACATGAACCGCCTCATAGCCCATTCGATATAAACTAACCCAAACTCGGGAGAATGGACCCTGAGGCTCTAGCAGAATCAACAAGGAAGGTTTGAACATACGAAGAAGATCCGAAAGGTGGCGTTGAGTGGTACCTTGCATGATGCCACGCACATTCCATGCAAGTATAGAGAAATCATTGAAGACAATCATTGCGGCACTAAGGCCAATGTATCCTGCGGTGCCAGCCCCTCCTGATCCCCATTGACAACCATAGCAACTTCTCCAAGACTCTCCGGATTAAGGTCCAACATCTTCCCCAAGCCAGAGGTAATCGCATCACCAGGCCCTCCCTCTAACAGGTACCGAAATTTGGCCGGGAATAAAGCTTCAACGTCCTGCTTGCTAACATGCAAACCCTCATCCACCCGTCCTGACTTTTTAGCCTCATCCCCTCGCGGTGGTTTTTTGGCAGTCCGGGGTTTCTTTACACTATGCAAGAGCTTATCAACTCTAGTGGAAGGCTTGGTAATGCCCTCACTGCTCCCCACACCAGGGTCGATAGAAGGCCCCAGTAACGGCGTGTCACCTATGCCAGCGCTGTCCATCTCTCCCATCGGCCCCTCCTTCTGCTCCACAACATTAAGACCATGCTCCTCTATACCCGCTGCTGCACGAGCCTGATGCTCATCACCCTGAGTGGTTAGAACACGTCCATTCTCCGGCAGTGCACCCTGACCAACAGGTACCTTCTCAGGCCCTTTATTCCGACCTCTAGAGTTTCCCATCTTTAATGGCCGCGGTTTCCTCCTTTTCACCACCATCCACTCCCCAACTTCTAAGTCAACCGGTTCATCCTCCTTTCCATCCTGTGATCGCCCCTCCATCTCCATCAAAGCAGACGCCTTTGATCCTAACGCGGTACTCTCCACATCCACCGGCGCAGGAGCGGGAGCCGCCTCCTTTAATTGCTCAGGCTGAGTAGCAGCCCCAGCAGTAGCCTTGTGTGTAGCGTTCGGACACCGGTCTTTCAAATGACCAAACGTTGCACATTGCATACACAACGTATGTAGACCCTCATAGGCAACCTGGACAATGTCACCCTCGACATCCAACGTTCCCAGCAGCGGATTGTCAAGGTTGATCTCCACACACACACGTGCATAGCGGCCCCTAGAAACCGCCGTCGTATTTTTGTCGACTTTAACAAATTTCCCCATAGCCGCTGTTATAACTCGCAAGGCGTTTTCATTATAGTACGGTTGCTTAAGTTCCGAAATCCGAACCCACGCCTGAATAGAATTCACCTTGGACGTCCTCGGGTGGAAATCTGCGGACCAACTCGTAATAGCCAAGCAATGGTCAAACACCGTCCACAGCCCTCCCGTAAGCACTTTATCTCTATCCATTGGATTACCGAATTTCGCAAAGAAGCAACCATATCCCACATCCAGTAAGTCAAACGTCCCTGACAACTTCCATGCACGGGTTAGCCTTTCCTTCAGAGCAATATAGCCAACTGTAAGACCAAGCACCTTGAGAATGTGAGTATCCTTCCATGGCTCAAAGAGATCATCCAGCACCGACTTAGCAAATCGAATTTTGGGGCACCGTCGATGAGGGCCATCCCTATCAATATACGCGAGACCCTCCTTCAGCCAATCCCGAGGGACGGGTGGAGGACACACAACCGGCATATCAGGATCCGGAGAAGAAGCGACAATGTCACGGAAAGACACACCCTGGGGATGCCCTTCGGTCGGCAAGACAGACACCGAATCCGGGGTAGCAGGGGGACGAGGTAAAGGAGGAGGCTGTCCTCCAGGATCATGGGGCGGCGCCGCCCGAGTCTTGGAAGAAACCCTTGTTGCAAGAGAAACCCTAGGCGGAGCCATCTGAACGTTTTTTTAGGCTGTGTTACACCAAGGCTATTTAATTCTACAATAATATAGTATTGTTTTCATTTTGTATTAATCAATATGTAGGATTATTAAGAAATAAAAAAATAAAAAAATATGGCATTTTCTATTAATGAATTAGAAAAATAAATGTTATACTTCCTCGATTTTTCTAAATGTGATACGGATGGACGTTTGACATTATTCATTTATTCAACTTTGGCTCCTTTTTAAACAACAGTTATAGAAAAGACAAAAAAAAAAAAAAAAAAATTAAGATCTTGGATTCACCCACTACAAGAAAAATCAGGTATAGCGACCGGATTCGACCGTCACATTGCGGTCGTTATGTAACGACCGCATCAGCGATCGGATGAGGCGGTCGTCGTTTAACGACCGTATTAACGACGGTGTGAGTAATGACCTGGTGGGCTTGAGCTTTGCCACCGCTCGGACGACCGTTTTTTAGCGGTCGTTAGCTAACGACCGTCATAGCGACCGGGAGTGACGGTCACTAAACTAGGTTATAATTGTTAACCCACGCACGCTGTAAATCAAAATCACAGACGACGGCAAAATCGATCCCCATCCCTACCCTTCCAATTTCACCGCGCCGAACCCTTAACGACCACCACCGCTTTGACGATGACAGCTCCCAACCACCACCGAGCCACCCCCCTCCGTCCAGAGTTCGAGAAGAAACCGGCTCGCATTCTCCGGCCATTACCAGTGTCCCGCCGCGAAATGTGAGACCACTGAGGGATTCCGACCGCTTGAACTGAAGAATCGAACTTGAGAACGAGCCTCGGAATTACCCGTCCGCGTCGGATTACCTTGAGGGAGGCACTCTCCGGCGACAGTCACATTGCAACAGTAACATTTCCATGTTTTGTGTGTTTCTAAATTTCAGGCAGTTTAGGCTTCCAATCATTTCCGAGTTTAGAGTTTGATTTTGAATGTGTGATTGAGTTTGGTGCCTTGCATATCGGGGTTGTGGTTTTGTTCTTGAAATTTAATCTTTGTTCAAAATTGACTTGGAATTTACTTGGGAACATTATTGGGAGCTTTGTAAGAGAGACCTGTAAAGGCCGGATGTTGATTCTAGGAGCCACAGTTTATATTGTTCTGTTCCTGTGTTAATTTTTTTTTTTTTTTTTTTTTGTTTCTGGTTTGACAATTTTTGCAGTAGTCTAGTAGTGTTTTTCAAGTAGAGTTTATGTTTTGTAGTAGTGTTTATGTTATCTTTTTGCAGTAGTGTTGGAAGCCACAATTCGTTTTCTTTATTGTTTTGTAATAGTGTTTTTGAAGTAGTGTTTATGAATTTGTTTTTTGCAGTAGTGTTTTTTAAGTGCAGTGGTGAACATTTTGTTTTTTGCTTCATTTGACAGTAGTGTTTTTTGGTCTTGTAATCGCTAGTTGTAATATATATGCTTACTATATGTTGAGAATAGTAAGAACAAGGTTTTGAATGTAGAGCTAGCTAGTAATCTTCTTATTTTAAATACTTTTATGTAGAGCCGAATTATATACGACAGATTGATTTATGGGATAGGAAAGGACATGAACTTAGTTTTAAAGGCCAAAATTCATCTATTGGGTTGAAATTCATCTCCTAGTACAATTAATGACCTTGTAGCAATCTATTTCCCAAAATGAAGCATTCTATTACTTGCTAAAAAAATTCATGTTTTCATTTAAGCATTTTACCGCTATCTTAAAATTCAGTTAGATAATGGAGCGCACTTGGATGTACCGCCCACGCGGTGGGGAGCTAACACCTGAATTCAAGCAGGGCGTGAAATCTTTTCTTCGTCTTTGTCGTGCAAACCCCGAATGTGATATAATAGAAGGGATGATACGGTGTCCTTGTGCAAGATGTAAGAATAGATGTTATTTATCAGATAAGGAAATACTAGGACACCTGTACAGAAAAGGATTTGTAGAAAATTACGAGCGATGGACTTGTCATGGAGAGCCACACAACTTTCGCCCTCTTTATGATGATGAAGCACCTTCGGTCAGAGATTCACATTCAAACGACTACAGACAGATGGTAATTGATGGAATGGGGTATGGATTTCCCAATGACTTCCCAAATAACGTAGATGATGAGCCTATGCCCCCTGAGGAACCCAACCCACAAGAAAAATTATTTTATGACATGTTGGATGTAGCGGACAAGGATTTGTGGCCTGGATGTAAGAAAATGACATTATTGTCAACAGTTGCAAGGTTGTTAAACACAGGATGCGGGGAGGTCGTAGACCTCCATCTCCGGGCTCGGGAGATGATGACCATGGAGGAGGTCATGGATTCAGAGGTGATATCAATGTTAGTTGAGTGGTTTCACTTCTTGGTACATTTTGCATTTATGTTGATTGTCAAATATTAGTTAACACTTTTGGATGGTGTCTTAATTACTTGATAACATTTTGTGTAGTTTTGGGCTTTTGAATACTGTTGGATGTTCTCTTACTTATTAGTAGTACTTGCTATGTTGGTATTGCATTTTTTTTACTTACCGTTCTATTCGAATGTACATAATGTAGTTGGCATCCGAACTTCAATGGAGAAGTGTTTAAAGGTTTCAAATTAAGTATTGTTAGTACCCATATTTTGAGATAATGTGTTCCAACCCAATGATGAACACTAGATAGGTCCCCACCCCTTAGTCTTATCCGCGTAGTATTCTTGGCAAGATATCTTTGCAAATCGGATAAGGCCAATGCAGCTTGGTAAGGAGCGTCCTTCCAACGGTCTTCTATCATTTCCTTATGATGGGCGTTCGAGTTATGGCAAGCGAATCCTCCCAACCAAGTAAGGAATGAATTGGCTATGGAAGGAGGAAGAATTTATGGGATAGCGTATTCCCTTCCATAGCAACAGGGATTTCGAACATCCTTTTAAGAAGGACGATTAGCTGTGGATCAATCACCGATTCTATTATTCTTGAAAAGCAAACAGCAAATCGTGTGAGAAAACCCCATTCAATCTCTTCACCTCATCCGCAAGGTTCATCACTTGTGAATGAGATTGTCACTTGAGGGGTCATTCGACTCATCGAGCACTTAAGCACCCTTGATTGATTTTGACACTTTCAATCAAGGGCAACACTCAAGTTCGTGTAAACAAGATACTGCCCATACATTGCTACATCAAAGGGAGGATCTTTTACAGGTTCACTCAAGAGAAACTTGGAGGAGGTGTCTTCAAGGGGTCGAAGAAGAATCGGAGTATTCTCACCAGAAAGGGGAGTTTCTGGTACCATCGATCATCTGCTTGGGTGTTGGAGTAAAAGATTACTAGTTCACTATTGTTCCTGTTGTAACGTGGTGTTCGAACACATAGTGGAACACTCCTGGATTGGTATCCCCCAGACGTAGGCCTTGGGCCGAACTGGGTCATCAACTCTCTGTTTGTTCTTATTTCTTTACTGCACTTATTTACTTTGGTTAACTAACCTACTAATATTTGAATTAAGTGTGTGGTTGAACAAACAGTAAGGATTTAGATACTTAGTCTTGACGAATAGTGGACCAACAAGTGGTATCAGAGCGCACACACCCTCGGGTGAGATCCAAACGTCAAGATGAGTCGTGAAGGAGGAAACATTTCCAGGCCACCTTTGCTAGACGGGACAAATTTCTCCTATTGGAAAACCAGGATGAGGGCTTTTCTCATGGCCATTGATGAAGGTGTTTGGGATGCTGTTGAAACCAAGTTCGAACGTCCCACTATTGAGGACGAGGAAGGTGCCAAAACACCCAAACCCAAGGACAAATGGACTGCGGAAGAAAAGACCCTATCCTCCATGAACTCTAAGGCTCTCAATGCTATTTTTAACGGGGTTACTGAAGAACAATACAAGCTCATCTCCTCGTGTGACAATGCCTATGATGCATGGGTAGTACTGGTAAACTCCCATGAAGGTATGGCTTCTGTTAGATCTTCCAAGTTAATCTCCATAGAAACTCAATTTCACAAACTTGTTATGGATGAAAATGAGAGTATTGTTAGCTATGTTGGTAGAATTCGTGACCTAACCAATCAGGCACATCAACTGGGAAAAATTTATTCCCAACAAGAGTTGGTAAGGAAGATCGTTGGAACTATTCCGGACAGGTTCAATCCAAAGATTGCAGCCCTTGAACTCTACAAGGACTACTCCACTATGCAAGTGGACGAACTAATGGGAATACTTCAATCATGGGAGATGGACCATTGCAAGGAAGTCGGAAACAAAAGTATTGCCTTCAAGGCTGAGTCAAAGTTGGTAAATGACAAGGAAGCCGAGATTGACAGTGATCACAGTGATGATGACGAGATTTCTCTTCTCACAAAGAGACTTGCCAGACTTCTCAAGAATAAGAAAGGGAAGGAAGGGTTTCCTAGTGGGAAGGGCGATGGATCGAACTCCAGGAGAGACCCCAAAAGAAGATCCAAATCCTATGGCAAGGATCAACAAACTGAAGAAAGGCCCAAGGGACCAGAATGCTATGAATGCAGGGGTTTTGGTCACATTAGGGCAGATTGTGGAAACCTAAAGAAGAAGGAGAAGAAGACCTATCACATCACCTTCAGTGATCATGATGAGGAACCAGAATGCAGTGAAGGAGAATTTGAGCATGGGATTGCTCTTATGGCACCAGGAACATGGGATTCAGACTCATGTTCGGACACTGAGTCACAACACGGTACCACCTCTAACCCAGTGAATAATTATTTCTCTGACCATGATTGTGCTTCTCTTAGCAGCAAGGAGGCAGATAAAATAGAACGTCTCACGGATCTCTACAATGAAGTATTCGAAAGGCTTGAAGCTTCGATGACTGAGATAGAAGACCTCCAAAAAACCAATCAGGATCTTAGGAATGAGATTGAGAGGCTCATAGACGTGAACAAAGACTTATTGTCTAAAGCTGAAGTGGTGTCCATCCATGTGACGGAACTCGAAGCTGGAATACTCTACGAGAAAGAGGAAAAGGAAAAGGCTTTTTCCAAGCATGATCTTCTCACTGTGGAAATTACTGAACTCAGGGAGAAGCTCAGCAAATCTGAAAAGATTCTGTCGGACATGAATAAAGGCAAGGCTAAACTTGATGATGCTCTAGCAGCTGGGAAATCTCATGGGAACAAGCAAGGCCTTGGGTACAGCAACTTCAACTCCGCCTCTACCTCCAAAGGGAAAATCAAGTTCGTTGCAGGAGGTCAACTAGATGATCGAACACCAAGGCAGACCACTAGAACCTCTTCCAAAGGTTCCAAGGGCCACAACAAAAGGAGGAATTCCTTCAAAGGACCTCTCATATGCGACTATTGCAAGTTCAGAGGGCACAGGACCGAACACTGTCGGAGGATTATCAAGGATCTTCTTGAGGTAAGACCTGTGAGCTGGCCTAATGAAGAACTCAAGAAGAGGTTCTCCATAAGGCGAGAATGGGTAACCAAAATTTCAGCAAGGTGTAACGTTGCTTTCCTTTCCTCTCGACAAAAGGATAAGAGTGCGACGTGGTACTTCGATAGTGGTTGCTCGAGGCACATGACTGGAGACAAAGGTGTTCTTAAACCATTCAAAGATATTGATGGTGGATCCGTGGTCTTTGGAGATGGTAAGAAAGGTCGTCTCTCTGGACAAGGAACCCTCCACGGAAATGGCCTGCCCAAGCTCAACAATGTCTACTATGTGGAAGGACTGCATGCCAATCTTATAAGCATAAGTCAACTATGCGATGAGGACTTGACTGTATCCTTTAACAAAAAATATTGTGAAGTTCTTGATTCTAACAATGTGTGTGTCATGAGGGGTCTAAGATCTCGAAATGACTGCTATTTGCTTGTGCAAACCTGTAATTTTGTGAAGGATGCAGGGGGTTCCCGAAACCTACTTTGGCATGAGAAATTAGGTCATCTGAACTTCAGGGATCTAATCAAGCTAAGCAGAACAGGAGCCGTTCGTGGACTTCCAGACCTCAAGAAGCATGCCTCGGTTTTCTGTGAAGACTGTGCCAAAAACAAACAAACACGTGTGTCCCATCCCGTGACGGAACACAATGCAATAACACATTGTCTGGAACTCTTACACATGGACCTCATCGGACCAACTGAAATTCCTAGTCTGGGAGGTAAATGGTATATATTCGTTTGTGTAGATGATTTTTCCAGATATACGTGGGTTGATTTTCTCAGGGAAAAGAGCGAAGCCTTCAAGGTCTTTATGAAACTGTGCAACCAAATTATGAACGAAAAATACTGCAAAGTGAAAAGAATTCGCAGTGATCATGGGAAGTAATTCGAAAATCAGGCATTTGATGATTACTGTTCCAGCCTTGGAATCAAACACGAATTTTCAGCACCCAAAACTCCCCAGCAGAACGGAGTTGTAGAAAGAAAGAATCGCACCCTGCAAGAAATGGCACGAGTCATGATCAACTCCAAGAAGGTTCCTAAGTTTCTCTGGGCAGAAGCAATGAACACGGCGTGTTATATGATAAATCGAGTGTACATCAGGCCTAAAACACTCATGACTCCATATGAATTATGGAAGGGTAAAAAGACTTCAATATCATATTTTCACATCTTTGGTTGCAAGTGTTTTGTGCTTAATGACAGGGAACATACCGGGAAGTTCAAGGAGAAAAGTGACGAAGGCATCTTTGTTGGGTATTCAACCTCTAGCAAGGCTTTTCGAGTATACAACTCTAGAACCAGGAAGGTAATCAAATCCACAAATGTCATTGTGGAAGATGCGCCCAACAGAGGAACACCAGTCGAATCCCAAGAGGAGGATGCTGAGAAAGACACCCAAAGCTCTGGACAAGCTCGATCTTTATCAGGAGACAAACTGGAAACTACTACTGAAAGGGAGGAGATCCAACCCGGTGTTCAAACACCAGTCGGAACACCGTCACAGTCAGAGGTGGCTGCCCCCCAAGTCAGAATCCACCGTAATCACAATCCAGAGGATGTGATTGGGGATGTTCTTGAAGATCGGAGAACTCGAGTTAAGAAGAAAATCGACTATAGAGAGTTTGCTGGGTTGCATTGCTTCACCTCCAGGATTGAACCTACAAGAGTTGAAGAAGCTCTACAAGATGAAAACTGGATCAATGCCATGCAAGAAGAGCTTGCCCAGTTCAAGAGGAATGAAGTGTGGACCTTGGTCGAGCGTCCAGAACACACCAACGTCATTGGCACAAAATGGGTCTTCAAGAACAAGAGTGACGAGAATGGAAATGTGATTCGCAACAAAGCCAGGCTCGTAGCTCAAGGATACACCCAAGTGGAGGGAGTAGACTACAGTGAGACCTTTGCACCCGTAGCAAGACTCGAAGCTGTGAGATTACTCCTTGCCATCGCATGCTCAATGGGTTTCAAACTCTACCAAATGGACGTGAAAAGCGCTTTCCTAAATGGATGGTTGAAAGAAGAAGTATATGTGGAGCAACCTAAGGGCTTCGAAGATGCTGACCTTCCAGACCATGTCTTTCGACTGAACAAAGCTCTCTACGGGCTTAAACAAGCACCAAGGGCATGGTACGAGAGGCTTTCGAAATATCTATTGGAAAATGGATATAGAAGGGGGGAGTACAGACAAGACCATGTTCATCAAGGAAGACTCCAAAGGAATCATAGTGGCTCAAGTCTATGTGATGATATTGTGTTCGGATCAACCTCCCATGTGCTCAAGGACAAGTTCATCGAGACTATGGGTAAGGAGTTTGAGATGAGTATGGTAGGTGAATTAACATTTTTTCTTGGCATGCAGGTTACTTAGAAAAAGGAAGGGACCTTCCTCAATCAATCGAAGTATGCAAAAAACATTGTCAAAAAATTTGGGCTGGAATCCAGCAAGCCTGTTCGAACACCGATTGGGACATCTGATAAATTGCACAAGGATCCAACAGGAAAGAGTGTTGATCAAAAGATGTATAGAGGGATCATTGGAAGTCTACTCTATCTCTCAGCAAGTAGACCCGACATCAGTTATGCAGTTGGGGTATGTGCCCGATATCAAGCAGACCCAAAGGAGTCTCACCTCAAGGCAGCAAAAAGGGTGATCCGATACATTGCTGGAACACCTGATTTGGGCATATGGTACTCCAAGGAATCCAACCTACAATTGATAGGATACACTGATGCAGATTGGGCTGGTAATGTCGATGACAGGAAAAGCACCACAGGAGGATGTTTCTATGTTGGAACCAACTTGGTTAGTTGGTACAGCAAAAAACAGAATTCTATATCCTTGTCCACGGCAGAAGCAGAGTACATTGCAGCAGGAAGCTGTTGTGCACAGCTCTTATGGATGAGACAAATGATTAGTGACTATGGCATCGAACAAGACAAGCTAGTGGTTCTCTGTGACAACATGAGTGCGATAAGTATTTCAAAAAATCCAGTACAACACAGTCGAACCAAGCACATTGATGTTAGGCACCACTTTATCCGTGAACTCGTGGAAGATGAAGTAGTGTCCCTGGAGTATGTTGGAACACAAGAACAGAACGCGGACATCTTCACCAAAGCTCTTGATGGAGAACGATTTGAGAAGCTGAGGCGGGAACTTGGTCTATGCACCATAGTCTAAGTTCCAAAAGGGTCTAGGGGATCTCACTCGACAATATTTAAAATGGCTAAGTTTTCCTAAGTTTTCCTTAAATATTATACTAGCCTTATTATAAAGAGATCCCATACTTAACTAATTTTTTATTGCAGGAAATTCTATCTTTATTTCCCTTCAGCCATGTGTCTAAATAAGGGAAGTTATTATTTTTCTTGGTAACCGGCTACCTTGGTGGGATATTGGACGATCTCTTGCCTCAAGAAAGGGAAGTTTCTTTTTCATCCTGCACTCGTTTCTTTTAATCTTTCCCCGCTTCCCTCTCCTTCTCCAGCCCCTTCGCTCTCGCAATTTCTACTTCTCTGAGAATCCATTAATCCTGCATCGTTCCCATTCTCTTGTGTAGAAATCATGGTGACGACAAGAACCAGGAGTTCCAACACTGAAGCCGCGCCTCTCCCAGCTCGTGGAAGCCCACGCACCAGAGGCGGGAATTGCGGGTGGCAATCGAGGAGGCGGACGCGGAAGGGGTGGACGAGGTCGTGGTCGTAACCAGGCGGAAATAGCTCCTGAAATTGATGCTCCGATCACCATTACGCCTCCAGCAGCACCAATCTCTGACCCGCTCGACATTCGAGTGGAAATGGGTTCCGCGATCGGGGAAACTGCTACAGGGGAAGCCCTAACCCCCTCGCAACTGAAGGATCCTCAATCGGCGGTTCAGCCCTCATCCCACCAAGAAGAAACTGCTCCTACCACGTCGCCATCATCACAACTTCCAGTGCCAACTGTTCAAGTTCCCTTATCTACCCTAGCGGATGCTGCGACTCATATCCAAGGCACTCCCAAAAGGAAAGGTAAAATGGCTTTGCTCAAATCTACTATGACTGACAATGTTGATGCAGGGAGTTCGAATCCTGTATCTGAGCACCAAAGTGGCACTCAGCCTGGCCCTCAATCCGACACCCCTGTTTCTGGCACTGGCGCTCAAACGTCCTCTAGGGCTTCTGGAGAAACTGCCTCTGTACTTGCTCCCAAGGTCGCGATCAAAAATGCTGGAGGTGGGAGTTCTGGGAGTTCAGATGATGCCTCTGAACACACATCTGAGTCCACCGAGTTATCTGATGAATCGGACAAGAACGTTGAGATTAATCCTGACGATGAAGAAACCAGTGGAGACTCGGGAGATGAGGAGGAACCAGAAGGCAACCGCACTACTATCTCTGCTGAAGAGTTTCTGAGGCGTGAAGGACTCACTGAGGATGAGCTGAGGAGTGATGATGAAGAGCAAGTTGTTGCTAACACTGAGGCTGGACGTGAGGGGAAGAAATCTTCTTCATCGGATGGTGTACCTCTCAGGGCTCTTGCCCGCAAGAAGGCTGCTGCCAACAGAGCTAAAAGGAAAGCTGATGAGATTCCTTCTACCTCTCAACCTCAGAAGAAGAATAAGGTTCCCACTGTTGATGTTGAGGAGGATGTTGCTCAGGATGAAGATGTTGATGAAATTCCTGAGATTGTGGATACCAATCTTGCCTACAGCTCCAAGTTCTACTCACTAAGCTCTCAGACATTCTTCGAGACTGTGCTACTTGAGAGGAAGCTCAAACCTGAGGTTGCTTTTCGAGGTCCTAAATGTGATGAGATTGGCTGGACAAGCTACCTTGAGAAGAGACATCTACTTCGATGGGCATCCGATCTTCCAGGAAGCAAACAATCCATTGTGAAGATGTTCTATGCCAACCTCAGAAAATCAGTGATTGTTCCTGGAAGCAGCTGGTTTGGTCGTGTGTATGTCAAGAGACAGCTTGTTCCTCTCACAGATAAGGTCATTTGTGATTTTCTTGGTGTTCCACAGTGTGATTTTGACACTGTATTCCGACCTGGCACACAGTTCAACAATATTCAGATTGCTAAATTGCTCACTAAAGATAAGGAAAAGAACATCAAAGGCAGAGGTTTGAGATCAGGCAATCTTACCCAGAAGTTCTTTCTGCTATACAAGTTCATATCCTCGAATGTGATGCCTACAGCCAACCACTCAGTTGTCTCAAAGGAGATGTGTCAGTTGTTGTTTGCCATTGATGAAAACAAGAAGGAGATCAATTATGGAAAGCTTGTTCTCAATCAAATGGTGGAGATAGCAGAGAACTTGAAAGGGGATAGCTCCTCCCTCATCCCTTTTCCAGCCCTAGTCTATAGGTATTTGGAATCTGTGGGCATTGGTGGACACCCCAAGGAATTGATGGACATCACAAAAGTGTTCGAATTCACTGCCAAGCTTCAAAACAAGGTTCAAGACATTCCAGGCCCGAATGGCCCTCCTATTCCTCAGACGGCTCTCGACCAACTCAGAGACATGATTGCTGAACGCCAGGATGCAATTAGAAGGAAGCGAGAGGAGCTGGATGAAGAGGAACGTGCCCTAGCTGAGATGGCAAGACTTCTTCCTAACGTCTGGGACTCTGATCCAGAGGATGAGGTAACTAATGCTGCTGCAGACTTCTATGCCACCACAGATGAGGATGACTCCTCCCAGGAGTAATTGGCATTTTTGCCACATTGTGATCCAGAGGGGGAGAAGATGTGCGTGTGATCAAAGATGCCTGCCTCTGGTAAGTGCTTTTGTTTTATGTTCGATTGTTATGTTGGAACTCTGTTATTGAACTCTTCTTAGTATTGTTTTGTTTTGGACTGGTTTATTCCTTTTCGGATGTTCTGCTGTTTTTATTGTACATGCTCCTCTGCTTTAGCTTATTTATTTGTATGGAGCATTAGATAGCTTATTTATTTGTACGGAGCATTAGATAGGTTGGCTGGGATGTTTGTTGCTATGTATTGGTGGTTGGGGCTCTGTGATTTGTTTCTCCTGTATTGATTTATCATTGGGAGATCTTTGATCTTTCTGGCTCACATTATGTCAAAAAGGGGGAGATTGTTAGTACCCATATTTTGAGATAATGTGTTCCAACCCAATGATGAACACTAGATAGGTCCCCACCCCTTAGTCTTATCCGCGTAGTATTCTTGGCAAGATATCTTTGCAAATCGGATAAGGCCAATGCAGCTTGGTAAGGAGCGTCCTTCCAACGGTCTTCTATCATTTCCTTATGATGGGCGTTCGAGTTATGGCAAGCGAATCCTCCCAACCAAGTAAGGAATGAATTGGCTATGGAAGGAGGAAGAATTTATGGGATAGCGTATTCCCTTCCATAGCAACAGGGATTTCGAACATCCTTTTAAGAAGGACGATTAGCTGTGGATCAATCACCGATTCTATTATTCTTGAAAAGCAAACAACAAATCGTGTGAGAAAACCCCATTCAATCTCTTCACCACATCCGCAAGGTTCATCACTTGTGAAGGAGATTGTCACTTGAGTGGTCATTCGACTCATCGAGCACTTAAGCACCCTTGATTGGTTTTGACACTTTCAATCAAGGGCAACACTCAAGTTCGTGTCAACAAGATACTGCCCATACATTGCTACATCAAAGGGAGGATCTTTTACAGGTTCACTCAAGAGAAACTTGGAGGAGGTGTTTTCAAGGGGTCGAAGAAGAATCGGAGTATTCTCACCAGAAAGGGGAGTTTCTGGTACCATCGATCATCTGCTTGGGTGTTGGAGTAAAAGATTACTAGTTCACTATTGTTCGTGTTGTAACGTGGTGTTCGAACACATAGTGGAACACTCCTGGATTGGTATCCCCCAGACGTAGGCCTTGGGCCGAACTGGGTCATCAACTCTCTGTTTGTTCTTATTTCTTTACTGCACTTATTTACTTTGGTTAACTAACCTACTAATATTTGAATTAAGTGTGTGGTTGAACAAACAGTAAGGATTTAGATACTTAGTCTTGACGAATAGTGGACCAACAAGTATGTATGTGTGCGAATCCCGTATAGCATAGTTGGAATGGATTTAATTGTAATGGATGGTGTATTGTTTCAATGAGTTTTTCTGGAATGCTTTGTGGTGTTCATTGGAGAATTTGTATTATAGCAAGTTGGATTGCTGCCATTTAAATCGGCCTGTTGGCCAGTATCAGACCTAGTGACCATCAGTACGGTCGCTGGACTCCGCGACCGGCATTGCCGGTCGTTAATACGGTTGTTAACATGAACCGGTGTATGGACCGGGTGGAGTTTAACGACCCCAAGTGACGGTTACTACGGCGGTCGTTAGGACGGTCGGGAAGAGGACGACTGCATTCGATGTTCGTCGTTACAGAGTTAGTAACGAGCGGTTTAGCGACCGTCATCTTGCGGTCGCGGAAGCGGTCGCTAAACCAATTTAGCGACCCGTGTACCTTGTTAGCAAACCGCAAATGATTGTCGCTACAGGGCTTTTTTCTTGTAGTGACCCCATTTCGTAATTTTAAAATATCAAATTTTTATAATTTTTATTTCTGCACAACTTTATAAAATATATATTGGACTGTGTACACAGTACTATGAATATTGAAATTCATAAAATCGGAGGAAACATTGAAATATATACCGGCCCTTTTTTCTCCTTTTATTTCTCCACTATGATTTGTTTGGCACATGAATTTGCACGCTGATTTATATTATCATTGAAAAAATAAAACTGAAAAAGACATTCTTCACAATAAAATAAATTACTTTAAGAGTAACATCATTTTTTTAGTGAAACCGAGTATCCCAAGCCATATTGGATCCAAAACTAATCAGTTGAGGATCTGTAAGGGCAATAAGGGCGTCTCTCCCAAAAAAGTTTTTTGCATACGCAAGGCTCGAACCTGAGACATTGCTTAAACGACTAGAGCCCATCCACTCAAGCCAATTGCTATTGGTAAGAGTAACATCCTTTAATCATGTAATTCAACTCCCGAATTTTCTACTAATCTCGTTGATATTGCTATTAGAATTCAAGTTGTTTGAAGTAGAAAGTATATTGATTGGTTTGAAATTTGTATGAAAAGGAATATCTCTTTTTTTATCCTCCTAAATAAAAAACAAAAATATAGAATCTAAATTAATAACAAAATAATCCAAATGAAAAAAAAAAAAACACACACACACACACAAGACAAGAAGTAATAAAGTGAATAAAATGAGTTAAAATAATTAAATAACCTCATACTAATATATAGAGTACTTCCAATCCCAATCTTATCCCAACCCAACTTCAAGTCAAAACCCACAAAGTAAGGCCCAACAACTCAACCCATGTAGTATTTATTACACAATTAAGGAAACACGACGACCATCAAACAAGCTAGTGAGAAAAAAGAAAATGAGACTACTAGTGACATATTGTGTGTTCTTCTGTGTAGTGACCATGGCCGTGGCCGCGGCCACAACCGCGGCGGCGACTGATGCCGCGGGCGCTTACAATGGCTACATCGATAAAAACGTTTCGGAGGTGGTAATCAGGCCACAGCCGCGTAATGACTGCATCAAGAAGAAACGCAATTTTATGTACTTGTTTCCTCAGTGGTGCTGTGTCTTCAATGGAAGAGTCCCAGGCCCAGAGTTATGTTCCTTCTCTAAGTCCATCTGCAAACGCTGTAATAATTTCTAATTAATCTTGATCGAGGTTATTCAGACATCATCCTCGGACCTCAATTTGATCGTATCGTCCTAGATTTATATTATTGTACTATTCGACATAATCTATCTAAATTTTTCCTATCGACCACCAATGTAATTCGTGTTCTTGAGCATAATTTACACCGTTAATATGCAAATTAAATAAATCTAGGATTATCTTATATGTAAAAATTTTGAGAAACATTTTTTTTTTTAAAAAAAAGAAATTGATGTGACTGAGAAAATAATAGATTAGTGAGTAGGTTGTCCAAAACCAAAACACGGCGTTGAATGATTCGCAAATAGACCATTCTACATGCTTTGCCGACGCCCTATCTAGAATTTTATTGGCTCCAAATTTCTAATTATATATAGTACTATATTTTTTTTTATAGAGGAATATTCAATTGGATATTGATTACTATCATCTAAAGTTGCATCACTTCTTTGTCTTGATATTGCCATTTGCCCATTTGTCTTGTGGTTTTACTTCTGTGTCATTATCAATCTGACACATCAAGCTCTGTACCTAAGTCCGAATCTGGCTGATATTCTTGGATATTTTCACCTGTTGACGCTTTATAAAATAAATTTCAATATTTATTTTGACAACTCCAAGTGCATGGTGTTTATAAATAATTATTATATTTAATGTTATATTATATTATTTTATTTAAGAAAACTGTCGTATCATTATTGATCTTACTTTCCTTATACCATTATTGATCTGCTTCCATGGGTGGATTTCACTATTTCAGCACAATTAATTAAACTTTCATTATCATTATTGATAATCTTCTATGGGTGTATTTGGAGTTTGGATAGGGTGCTGATATGCTGGTGGATTTGCGGGTTTTTTTTTTTTTTTTTTTCAGCTCTATTTTGGTGCTGCAAGAAAATTACGTTTGTAGCCAAAATTATATTTTACCATATTATCTCTTAATTAATTAACAAATTCGGTCAAATTGTTTTTTCTATTTCTCCCTCCAGCGGGATTCTTCCAAGGCGGCGGTGATATAAAAATAATATACAATTTTTTGTTATTTGAATTTTTGTTTTAATTTTTTATATGAATTGCTAGGATTATAATGCAATATACAACTTTGATGTATGATATTTAAAATATTATACAACAATATACAAATAACATGTTTAAAAAATTTAAAGTTGTTACAATTATATCAAAAAAATAAAAAAAAAACAAAGTATATTGGTGGAAAGAGCATGAATACAAAATATTATAAAATATACTCCCTTCGTTTTCAAAAAATTGAAACGGACCCACAATGCACGCAGTCCGACACACATTTTTATCATTAATAACTCAATTTCGGTACAAGTAGAAATTCTAAAAGTTCTATATTTAAAAACTACTCGACGAGACGAATCCGACAAGATCCCACTTGACTATAATTTAACTTGTATAACTATGATAAAACTTTAAGTCAAAGTGCTTGTGTGAATAGTGTCAAAATTCCAAATGTTCCAACTATTGGGAAACGGAGGGAGTATAAGAAATTAAAAATAAAAATTACTTCGTATTTGGTTATTTTTACCCATATTCTTTATTGAAATTTTACAATTTAAAGGGATTGGGACTTAGCCCAAGTGGTTAAGCCCCTGGCTCTCAACCTTTAGGTTGATGGTTCGATTCCCACCCGGCCCCTATCCCTCCCCTTTTCCCCTTTGTAATTGTGTGGCATGGGCCCCCACCACTTTTCTAGCCTGTATAGGCTGTTCCGCAAAAAAAGAAATTTTACAATTTAAAAATACAAAACCAAACACTTAAAATTGATTAATAGATTATTGTGATTTAGTTTGAAACAGTATAAGCTTATCCAAATACTTAATTTTCTACAACACGTTTTGTTACAATAATTATATGATTATCCGTTTGCTAAACGCCGCACTACTTTCTAAAACACATGGACATCCTTTGAAGATTGTAGAATTTTTTAAAGAGCATGAACATCCTTTGAAGATTGTAGAATTTTTTAAAGAGCATGGACAGGGTATATGGTACTTCATTTGTTGGTGTGTTTAGACTGAACGCAATAACAGAATTTTTAAGGGAAGAGATTTATCATACACTACAAGAAAAAGTCATTTTAGCGACCGAATGAAAGCGGTCGTTGTTAGCGACCAAAATAGCGACCAAAATTTTCTGTCACTAATTAGCGACCGAATTAGCGACATAAAATTTTCTGTCACAAATTAGCGACCGAAATTTTTTATACCAAATTCGCGACCGAAAATAGCGACCGAGAGAAAATCAGTCACTATTAGCGACCGATTTAGCGACCGAAAAACTTCGGTCGCTAGTTTTTTCTCTCTTAGTAATTCTTTTAAATAAAAATACTCTAGCGACCGAATTAACGACCAAAAACTTCGGTAGCTAATTTTCACAACCGCATTAGCGACCGAAAGTTTCGGTCGCTAAAGTTTTTCCATTTTTTTATTCTTTATTTTGTTATTTTTAATTAATATTATTATTTTTAATATTAATTAATTTATTGTAATTTATTTTATCATATTATTTTGTAATTTAACTTAATTAAACATCATTTTATTTTACTTATTTTTATTTAATTATTGAATTTATTTATTTAAATAATTTTAATTTTAATTTTAAGTTCAATGAATTTTATATAGTTTGTTTCTAAATAGTATTAATTAAAATATATAATTAAACAATTAAACTTTATAAATAATAATAATAATTAAAAATTAACATAAAATAAAAATGACAAAATATTAATTTTTAATCATATAAGAAAATAAATAATTATATTTTTAACTTAATATTTAGATAAATAATAAATTCATATTTAAATTTAAAAATAAAATATATATTAATTAAAATAATTATTTAAAGGCAAATAGATTAATAATTATTTAAAATTATTAATTAAAATAGATTAATAATAGTATGATTTAATTATATATTTTAATTAATAGATTCAATAATAGTATTATTTAATTATTTAAATATATATGTTTAATATATATAAGGCGTTACAATATAAGACATGAAATGCAACATAGCAGGGTGGCACACAGATGGACTTTAATGTTGAAGGGGATGGGTTTGAAACTGGTCATCAATAATTTGGTGAATTAAATGTAGTGAAAGTGGTTAGAGCTGAGGGCTGAGAGGTTGAAGGGCTAGGTTCGAGGCCTCACGGAGCTAAAAATTTTCACATTTTGGAACTTTTTAGCGACCGAAAAATTCGGTCGCTAATGCGGTCGCGAAAATAAAAAAAATAAAAAATTGAAAAAAATTGAGAGACCGAACATTTCGGTCGCCAATTCGGTCGCGGACCTTAGCAACCGAAATTTTCAGTCGCTAAATCGGTCGCTAAATTCGGTCCGAATTTTTTCCCGGTCGCTGGAGATTTACTAACGGAGCTTTTAACGACCAGACGTCGTGCGGTCGTTAAGACGGTCGCTAAGCCGAAATAGCGACCCGTGCTCCCTCTTAACGACCGCATTTGACGGTCGCTATCGGGTTTTTTTCTTGTAGTGATATTGTAGAGGATATCGAGAAGGCCCGATTCTCAAATGTGTTTAATGGTCATCCTATGCGATTGGTCCGCTGGAATATGAGAGGTGGTTTTGACATCATCCTTTACGTAG
Source organism: Hygrophila difformis (assembly GCA_030278955.1). NCBI lineage: Eukaryota > Viridiplantae > Streptophyta > Magnoliopsida > Lamiales > Acanthaceae > Hygrophila > Hygrophila difformis. The sequence goes on from JAOANR010000009.1 coordinate 52,425,664, forward strand.
ATGCTAGCTCTATTGGTAATCCCGGTCGTTCTGGATTCGGTTTTGTTGTTCAGGACACAAGTGGCAATTGGCTTGGAGGGGCAAGTGGTTTCCTTGGCGTTGCTTCCAACACTTATGCTGAACTCTTTGCACTGGAAAAGGGCCTTGCTTTTGTGGCTCAGATGGGAGTTACAAAAGTTTGTTGTTACTCGGATTCGATTCTATTAGCTTGCTTGATAACTGTGACCAGTACCACCTTTTTCAGCTCTTATTTTGAAGATTAATGAGCAGCGGGCATCCTTTGAAGATTGCATAATTTTCCATGTCCTACAGGAAGGAAGTCGTGTAGTTGATGGCCTTGCCAAACATGGTGCTCCGATAGAGTAGTTCTACACAACCTGCAGGGCTTTCCTTCCAAATTTTGTTCTTGGGGATTTAGCGGCGAATGCGTCCGGCGTGTGGTTCCCCAGACCGTAGTGTTCTTTATTTTACTTTCAGCTTTTATTTTTTCCTTTCTGGTTTGTGGTCTTTTTTCCTGGCCCCGGCTTTTCAATTAAAAAATTATTATAATTAATACAATATAAATGTGCCTGATGAAACAAAGGTCAAAATTATAAATACATCTTTTTTTTTTTTTGGGAATAACGCTTTTATTCCAATAAGCCAACCACCTCACATCTATAGCAGCTTACAACGATTGCAATGCCACAACACCTGACCAACACCAACACAAGTAGCTTACAGCTTCTACACTCAGGGCCCGTTTGGATTGGCTTTTGAAAAAAGCAGAAGCCAAAAGCAGAAGCAGAAGTGAAAGCTAAAAGCAGAAGAGCCCGTTTGGATTGGCTTCTAGGGAGGTGCTTTTGGCTTTTGCTTCTGCCAAAAGCACTTCTAGTAGAAATTAGGTGTTTGTTTTGGCTTTTAAGAAAAAGCAAAAGCACCTCGAAAAGCGAAAAAAGTGCTTCTGGGAGAAGCCCAGGGGTGCTTCTCCCAAAAGCAGAAGCCAAAAGCACCTTGTAAAATGTGCAAGGACTTAAATACCCCTACTATTTAATATAAATTACACTATAAATATATCTTATTATCATATTAAGTAGCATGCCCTTTTTGGTAATTACCACACTCTAAAAGCACTTTTCATTGTTATTCATCCAAACATATTTTTTTTAGAAAAAACCGCTTTTCAAACATTCCCGTTTGGATTGGCTTTTAAAAAAAGCAGAAGCCAAAAGCAGAAGCAGAAGTGAAAGCCAAAAGCAGAAGCAGCTAACTTTTGTGTTTGGATGGAATGTTTAAAAAGCAGCTTTTTTTCAATAGTGTGTTTGGATGTATAAAAGTGAAAAGTGCTTTTGAAATGTGTAAATTACCAAAAAGGATATGCTATTTATATATGATAGTATATATTTATAGTGTAATTTAAATAAATTAATAGGGGCACTTATGACTCTGCACACATTACTAGGTGCTTTTGGCTTCTGCTTTTCGGAGAAGCACCACCTGGGCTGCTTCTCCCAGAAGCACTTTTGCAGCTTTTCGATGTGCTTTTGCTTTTTTTAAAAAGCCAAAACAAACACTCTTTTTCCTTCAAAAGTGCTTTGGCAGAAGCAAAAGCCAAAAGCACTTGGAAAAAAGCCAATCCAAACAGGCTCTCAGACTTTTAGGGTAGTTTTTCAAAAGCTTCTGCTTTAGCATTATAAATACATCTTGATCATGAAAACGATGGAACATAACTAAAATGAGCCAAAAAAAATGATTTTTCGTTCTTCAATATTAAGTCATAAGTTTTTTGGCGTAGCGATATTAAGTCATAAGTTAATTCAGGCTATGTAAAATTCATATAATATACTAATTTATGGGACGTTAATACCGGGACGGAGGGAGTACATATTGGAACATTTTTTAAAAAAAAGATAATATACTAATTTACTTTATATCATATCTATCTATCTATATAATAAATCCTGAATACTTTTTGGCATGTTCGGACTGTATTGCCCTTATTGAATCTTATATTTTTATCTTAATTTTTATTAAAAAAGATAAACTTAAGGTTACATCTGTAAATCATTACAAAACATCATAAAACATATCTACGGTTATTATCACGACACATCATAAACGCCACGTCATCCTCTCAAAAATAGCAGATGCTGACATGTGGCATCTATAAAATAATCTTGAATTAATTTAATCTATTTGAAATATCTTCAAAAATATCTTTATAAGATTTCATCTATTTTTAGAAAATAAATTTATATATTAATATAAAAGATTTTGAGAATATCTTTCTATGTATTTTAAAAAGATATAAATTGAAAACAAATTAAAGTACATAATTATTATATTTTGTAAGTATATAATTAAAATTATATATTATAAATTCTTTAACTTTATATATAATATTATTAAATGAATTTTTATTATAAATATACTGAAATTTGAACCTAAAATATTAACAGAAATCATTAAGCTAAAAAAATTTCAATTAATAATAATCAGTCAATTTATCAAAAAAGTATATATATTTAATATTAAATATAAATTTATGGGTGTTAAACAATATAATATAATGCAGAATAAAGTTGGGGTCTGTTTTTTTGCCCAAAAATTAGTGTTAAAATGATATTTCCAAGAGAAATATGGAAATTGATGATTTTTTCTAATATTATAAAGTTGGGGTCTGTTTTTTGCCCAAAAATTAGTTTAAGTACTAATTTTAAATTTTTTTAATTGGGCGATAGCTTTTGAAAATTGCTTTTTTTTTCCCTTAAAAAAATAAAAAGATCACAAAAAAAGTATATATATATATAGATAGTATTCTTTAAAAGTTTTAGGGATAATAATCAAAATGGACAACATATTAAGGAGTAAAATGAAATTTTTAGAACCTTAATAATGTAAACATATAATTTATTCGAATTTTTTTGGTGAGTAACCGGGTATCCCCATGCCACATTGGACCTAAGACTAATCCCTCGATAATCTGCATGGGCAATAATTAACAGCACCTCTCCCAAAGTAATTTTTTTGCATACACAAGGCTCGAACACGAGACTTTGCTTAAGCGACTAGACCCCAATCCACTCTAGTCAACTGATGTTGGTGAATTTTGAATAGTTTAATGCTATTATTAAGGCCCGAAGGCCTATCTTATAAGCCTAAGCATGACCTATTAAAATTAAATATGCCAGGTTGTAAGCATTTTAAAGTCTGATTAAGCCTATTTTAAAATTAAGTTTAAATTATTTTATATATGTCCACATGCAATCATAAGGTTCGAAGATATAAATTTGTGCACTTGGATAAATCTTCATCCATGACTATTATATACGGGGAACAGACAAATATTTTAAAAACCTATATAAAATCAAATTAATAATTAACAATGATACCACATATTTATATGCAATAAACATAAACATACTAATAATAATGATAATTATGCCCATCCGATTCTCGAGGGATTAGTCTTGGGTCCAGTGAGGCCTGTGATACCTTGGTATTCACATAAAAAATAATGATAACTAGATCTGATAGTTTTTTTTTTTAAATAAAGTTTGGTCCGGACCTATTTAGCTAAATAGGCTTTCAAAAAAGCCTAAGCTTAGCATATTTATAAAAAAAAAATTGGTCTGACATAGTCTTCGATAGACTAAGCCATAGGCTCATGTCGGGTAGCCTGATCTATTCCCATCCCTAACCTCATGTAATCCAAAATAAATTATATTCACATTTTACAAACTCATATAAGTTCAACACCAGTGCGCATATAAGTTTAACACCTGTGCGCAGTGGCAGATGCAGAGTGTCTGTGGCAGGGGGCGAGGATGCGACTAAATAGCTTTGCTTTATTTCATCTTTAATTTCCATAGAATAACTATCAATTCATTTTCATTTATTTTGGATGGCTAATGATGTCACTCTCTTCGTCTAACTCTACCTGAGCCTATATCTTTAAAGAATATATAACCCTATGTTAAAAAGCTCAGTAACAAAGAAATATGTTGTATTCTTTTTCCTCTTCTTCCCCGTAAATTACTGAAAAATGATTCTAATATAATTAAACTTACACGACTGTATAAAATATTAATGCCAAGGTTTTTGTTTGAGGGGGTGGAATTATATAAAAATAATTTCTGATATAGCTAAAATAACATAACTATATAAAACTTAATAGGCAAAGTTCGAACTCGGGGGAGAGGCCCACAAGCCCCCATATAGTTCTGCCACTGCCCGTGCGTAGCGGGCGAAAAAATCTAGTAGTTATAATAGCTTATACCGGGTATTCCCATGACATATTGGACTCAAGACTAATCTCTAGAGGATCTGGTGGGCATTGAAGGGTTGTTTCTCCCAAAGCAGAATTCTGCATACACAAAGGCTCGAACCCGAGGCATGAAAGAGTTTATTTATTAAAGCATATAAATTATTATTATTATTATTATTATTATTGAAAAATAGGTTATGGTACATAAAATGATTTTGGCAATTGCTAACAGATATGGTACTATTTATAAGAGAAATTAATTTTATGAGGTGAAATAGGTAATTTAATGTTGATTTTGTTATTTCCGTTGGAGGAAATAAATATATTTGGATTTGAGTGAGAAAAGAAGAATGTCGATTTTTAGAAACACTATTCATAAGTAAAATATTATTCACAACATCAATAGTTTTTTTATATTATAGATCGATTATTATTATTTATTAAAAAATAGGTTATGGTTCTGTAACACCCCGGATTTCAAATTTAAATAAGGCCGAGATGCTACCGTCACATTCCCCCAATTAAGCTCGCCCTTGGCTAATTTAACTGGGAAAATGCTAAGGCTAATTTTTATCATAACAAATGCATAGGGATTTACTCAAAAGAAAATAAATATACGGAAGCGTTAAAAATGGATTACACATGTTTTAAAATATTGTTTTATGCAGAGAAAAATAATTAAAATATGCATCATATCTTTTAGAGAAACCATCCCCATGCTCCATGCGTTACCTTTTTAGTCCTGGAAGTCTGAAAAGAAAAATTTAAAAAAAAAAATAGGCTGTCAGTATGAATTACTGTGTAGGCTAATCATATTCCCAGTTACAACATAAATTAATTTTTTTTCTTGGCAATATATTCTTGTAAGAGTAAAAAAAAAAGAATTATTAAAAATAATTAAATTAGAATCGCCGCCGTACTAATAAGACATCACGAGGACACCCAAACATAACATCATTCATAATATCGATATCATCTGTGAGAAACAATTGTCTCACGGGACCATAATCGGATCCACGGTTATATAGCGGACCCTATACAGACTCACACCGGTGTATAATCCTAAAAATAGAAATTATACGGGAGTATAGACTCTTACATACCGTCTAGGTCTTTTTCAATAACATGAGTCGTTTTCGGCAACATATACAATTATGGGCATTCAAAACTCGGACTCCTAAGTACTTTGGCGAATGTAGATATCTTATAAAGGGTTCCTTACATTTTTTTATACATATTTAAAGGATGGCAACCAACCATGTCACTAGAGAAATCATGTGTTCATAAATTCTGGCAACGATGCGTTTAATATACACTATATTGGCATAAAAATTCCGTAAAATTTATTATAAACTAGAAAATTCCCAAGAGTCAACTTGGAGGATGAAGTTTATTATTAATGAGGGTAGATTGTAATACCCTAGCTAATTTAAGATATTTGTTAACTATTGTAGTACGTTGACTTTTAAATAGGGTAGACTGTAATACCCTAGATAATTCTTAGACTATTTAAATATTTAAAGACATAGTAGTTAATATATATATATATATATATATACACACGTTAATTCCTAAGGACCAAGATTATATATTCATTTAAATAAATTTGTTACCTGTGTACTATTTATATACATAATAGTTTTTTTTTCTTTTGAGAATAAGAGGCCTTAATACCTCAAAACATGAAATTCAGTCAAATTGGCAGTTACATCATTATCTAGACCTTCCGCAAGCACTCGTGTTAATTAACTATTATGTATTTATATACTACATAATATTTAATTAACACTTGTTTGTTAAAAATAAAAATAAAACAATAACAATAAATATATACTATTTAAGATATAATAATAACAATAAGCTTATTTTTGGCATCTTGATTGCTTCGGCAAGAGTAGAAAAATCTCTTCCGTTCCCTCTCCATTAACTAATTAATAGGTAGGAGTACAATATATATTAGATATATGTAACATATTTAAAAGATAACAAGAAGATTATATGAAGATAGTTAGAGTAAATCTTGGGAAGATTTAACTCCCAATATTGCCGACCATACGAAGAGAAGAAAAAAAAAAAAGAAAGACTTACACGTTCTGCCAAGAACCTAGGCGGCCCAGGGAGGTAGAAAATCCATCCAAAAATCAGTAAGGATTCCTCACCCTTTCAAGTTCCGAGTTCTTACGATTTTTCGTTTGTTCAGTATAGGAACGGAGGAGATCGAACAAGAGTAGGACTTAAGGCGAGAAGATTTCTGTAGGATATCTCGAATCACATTAAGGTAGGTTAATCACGTCCCTATATGCGATTTTATGGTTAGAGTTTCGAATTGTTGAAGTTAGGTATGCTCTCCTTAGTATGAATTTCTGCAACAGAACTTGAAATCTGGAAAGAATGAACTCTTCAAAAATTCTGAAATTTTTACCCTGCATTCTAGAGTCATAGATCTACAATTTCTGTCGCATAAACGAAAAATTCATTCTTTCCAGATTTCAAGTTCTGTCGCAGAAATTCATACTAAGGAGAGCATATCTAACTTCAACAATTCAAAACTCTAACCATAAAATCGCATATAGAGACGTTGATTAACCTACCTTAATGTGATTCGAGATATCCTACATAAATCTTCTCGCCTTAAGTCCTACTCTTGTTCGATCTCCTCCGTTCCTATACCGAACAAATGAAAAATCGTAAGAACTCGGAACTTGAAAGGGTGAGGAATCCTTACTGATTTTTGGATGGATTTTCTACCTCCGATCCCTGGGCCGCCTAGGTTCTTGGCAGAAAGTGTAAGTCTTTTTTTTTTTTTTTTTTCTCTTCGTTCGTTTTTTTTTTTTTTTTTGTACGTAGGATTCTTTTTAGCAACAAGATATGAAGATAATGGGAATAGGGTTTTAAAGGAGTGTATGGTCGGCAATATTGGGAGTTAAATCTTCCCAAGATTTACTCTAACTATCTTCATATAATCTTCTTGTTATATTTTAAATATGCTACATATATCTAATATATATTGTACTCATACCTATTAATTAGTTAAGGGAGAGGGAATGGAAGAGATTTTTTACTCCTTGACGAATCAATCAAGATGCCAAAAATAAGCTTATTGTTATTATTATACATTAAATTAAATATATATTTATTGTTCTTGTTTTATTTTTTATTTTTAACAAACAAGTGTTAATTAACTATTATGTATATAAATAGTACACAAATAACAAATTTATTTAAATGAATATATAATCTTCGTCCTTCGGCATTAAGGTATATATATATATTAACTGCTAGTTAAATATATATGTATTAACTAATATGTCTTTAAATATTTAAATAGTCTAACAATTATCTAGCGTATTACAGGTTCATAAAATGATTTTGGTAAGTGCTAATAGATATGCTACTGTTTAATTATAAGGAAAATTTTGTGCGGTGAAATAGGTAATTTAATATTGACTATGTTATTTTTGTTGGAGGGAATAAATATATTTAGATTTGGGTGAGAAAAGAGGAGGGACTATTTTTGGAAACACTATTCATAAGTAAAACACTATTTATAACATCAATAATTTTTTGTATTATAGAATATTATAGATGTTTCATTTAACATATTGAAATTACATATTTGTCGAGGCTTTTTTTTGTTTGAAATTGAAATGGATAAATTGAAAATTTATTAATATTTATTCAAGGATACAAATCATTAAAATTTTAATGGATGGTTAACAAATCATCTTCTAAATATTCTCTCTATTTTTTTATTTGCTACGGACCCACCAAATATGCAGTCTAGTGCACACTTTAAACGATTAATAACTCAAATTCGATACAAGTGAAAATTCTAAAAGTTCGATATCTAAAAACTACACAACGAAATGAATCTAACAGATCTCACTTGGTTATATTTTAACTTGTATAACTATGATACAAATTGAAATCAGAACAATTCAATGAACATTACCAAAATTTGGTTTGTGTCAATTATTTCTAAATGGAGGGAGTATATGTTTATGTTTTATTTTGACAATTATACTCTTATTAAACTACAACCATTTGATCATTTTTAATGGTCTAGATTAGTTGTTTTTAATTGGTAGTACTCTAACTAAAACCTTTAAACAATAGTAGCTAGAGTTAGGGCGCGGACATAAGCCCTGGTTGTACCTGCCGAGATGAAAGGCAGCTCTCATGTGATGTATTGACCCAAGCAGCCATCACACGCATAAAATTTTCGTGTTCAACCTCGTATGCAGAGGTAATGAGGCACCACTTTAATATACCCAGACATCACGTATACTGTATAATCGTAGCCATCACATTGATACAATGCGACATATCAAATGCATTCATGGAGCCTTTTTATTCAAGTGATGCCTCCGATTATATATGTAATGTCTGGGTATATTAAAGTGGTGCCTCATTACGGGGTTGAGCACGAAATCTACATTACTTTGTATATACCGCGCATCACATGAAACAATGTCACCACACACGCAACCTGGTCATCACAGCTAAACTTAGCTGCACTGTAGCCTCATCCGAATTTCAGCATAAGTATTGAGATACTTGATGACCTAATCTTGTCGATATTCTATTGTTTCATGATTATTCGACAATATTCTTATTTTAGAACATGAATTTGATATACAAGTAATTGCAAAATAATTTATTACAGTAATTTCCAGTTTATACAATTTCATTGAAGACAATAAAGAAAATTACTGACATGGGTTCGACTTTTAATGCTTATTTAATTCTTCCAACCTTAAAGATCTTGAAATGTATTTGTAACTTTTCTGTAAGTTGTAGAATATAGTTTTTGATGGTCTATGTGCCAATGCCATAGGATGAACTTGAAAATGAAATATTAATATATAGGCTCCAACTAATTTAAATGAATATTAAAAATTGTAATAGAAAGCCATCAAAGAGGAAGAAGAAACAACAGGGGGAGGAGTAGCTTAAGTATTAACTCGGTTTTTTTGGGGGTCCGTAAGTCAACCAAATCAATGTGATTTTCTTTCGGGTGACGTCTTTCTAAGTAATACTACTACTCATAGTTATCAAAATCGCGATCCTATTCTACGATCCTATCAACGAAAAACGATCCGGATCGCCGTAGGATCGCAAATGTGATAGGATCGGGGTGGGATCGGTAGAATCGTTGTAGGATCGTAGGATCGCTGCAGGATCCTACGATCTTACAACGATCCTACGATCCTACTCCTTAGGTTTTTTTTTTTTTTTTTTTTTTTTTTTCCGAGAGAAAAATTACTTATTGTCTCTAACTTTTTGTAGTTTTGATTATGATGATGTTATTTTTGTCAATTTTCTTTAATGTATCTTTGTGTATATTGAACTCAAAATTGTTGAGTTTCATGTCAGTGTTTAACTTCTATTGGATCATGAATAAGCATACAATTAACTATCAAATTTTTGTTAAAAATTAATTCAAAATACATATTTCAATTATACATGTCATCAGTTTAGTGGGATAATTAATAAATATTAATTTTTAAAAATATAAATAATAATTTCATAAGATCTTAAGATCCCGATTCGATCCTACGATTTCGATCTTGCAAAGACAAAAACGATCCTACATAGGATCCCGATCTTGATAACCTTGCTACTACTAGCTAGGTTTTTTCTTTTCCAAAATAAATATTAGGAATATAAATTAGAGAGAAAATTGAAATTTTTATTAATTAGTAGATAGATATTTTCTTTATCTTCTTTTATTTTTGGTAACAAATAATCAAAAATAAGCTAACAAAGAAAAGATGATTTGGTCAAATAGTCAAGTCACCCAACTTTTAAATTTTTGGTTAGAAATTTAATTGCCACCGGATCTCCTATAAATCTCATTTTTCCTTTGCAATTTGGGTCGAAAAAAATACTCCTAAGCTAATGGTTCTCAGACTTAGGTTTTCACAAAAATAAACACAAGTCAATGAGAGAAAAATGAGAGCATAGGGCTGGAGGGATACTAATGGATAGAGTAGATTTCATTTAATATTGCTTCTTTTCTTTTCTTTTTTTTTTCAACAATCTATTATATGCTAGGAAAAGGGCCATGAGAGGCCATGCCGAATGAGGAATCGAACTCTCAACCTTAAAATTATTTAATTTCATTTAATATTGTTTGAGAGCTCGTTTGGATGGACTTTTGAGAAAAGCGGAAGTAAAAAACAAAGTAAAAGTAAAAGTCAAAAGCAGAAGCACATAACTTTTTTGTTTGGGTGGAATTTTTGAAAATCCTTTTTTTTTTTGCAAAAGTGTGTTTGGATGTGTAGAGATGAAAAATACTTTTGGAACATTATAATTACCAAAATATGCATGCTACTTATGAGAATAGTATATATTTATAGTATAATTTAAATAAATTAGTGGGGTCATTTAAAACTTTGCACACATTACTAAGTGCTTTTGCCTTCTGCTTTTCAGAGAAGCACCCCTCCGAAAAATACTTTTGCAGCTTTTCGAGTTGTTTTTGTTTTTTCTAAAAAGTCCATCCAAATATAATTTTTCCATCAAAATATTTATGGCAAAAATAAAAACCAAAAGCACTTTTTAGAAGTCCATCCAAACAAGCTCTAAATTGTTAACAATTTTTTGGCTTGTAAAATTGGTAACAAATGGGACTTGACCCAAGTTGTTATGTTCAATGACTTCCAAGTTCCAATCATAGGTTGGGGGTCAATTTCCACCATGGCCCTCTATCCCTTTCCTTTATCCCCTTTGTATTTTGTGTGGCTTAGACTCCAACATACTACACATAGGTATCAATATTTAAAAAAAACAAATCATAGTAAATAATTTTTTATTTCAATAAAAATGGCAAAAGAGAAATTTTTGCATATGTAATTCACACGCATGACGTGGGAAAAACTGTTCCTTTACCATTAGTCCATTACATTTTACACAACAAAACAGAAACTACCAATGGGATAAAACACAAAGGCAAAAATAGTCAAAACTCAAACCACTCCACCTTTTACTTTATTATTATTTCACTTTTACTTTAATACAGATTTTAGTGTTACTGCTATTTTATAGTTCGTCTTATTTTAAAGATTATTCCGGGCCACACAGCATACAATCAATGCACATTTTAAATCATTAATAACTTAAACTCGGTACACATAAAAATTCTAAAAGTTCGATATTTAAAAACTACAAGACGAGACGAATCTAACAAGATCCCGCTTTGCTATATTTTAACTTGTATAACCATGATAAAATTTTAAGTTAAATTATACGAGTGAACAGTAGCAATTTGTCAAACGTAGCTAACAAAAAAAAAACGGAAGTATATATAAATAAAATTTTATAAATTATATATTTTAAAACTTTTGGTAATATATTTTAGAACTTTGTATTAAATTATTCTAATAAAATTCTATTTAGAGGTGTTTGTTTGTGCGTTTTGGGACAGATTATCTGATTATTGCGTTTGCAAACGCAAATAGTCAGTTAATCCTGTTTGTGTACTAATTTCCAATAATCTATTATTTGCTTTTTGAGGGAATGAAAATGCTATTTTCTTGCCGCTATATTTTGGTGCTGCAAGAAAATTGCGTTTAGCCAAAAATAGATTTTAACATATTGTCGCCTTTTGAGGTAATAAAAAAACGCAAATTCAAACACTTTTTAATGATTATCTGATTATTGCGATTTGAAATAGTATAAGCTCATCTAAATACTTAATTTTCTAGAACACGTTTTGTTACAGTAATTATCTGATTATCTGTTTTCTAAATACTGCAACACTTTTTAAAACGCATCCAAACACCCACTTAATTAAAAATAATGTGCAGTAATTAGAAAATAGTGTGGCATCAGCTTCCACCATTTATAGGCTATTAAAAAAAAATTGTAATAGGGAATAAAACAATAAACTGAGGGGGGTGTATTCAATGTAGAGTCTGTAGGATTTTTTTGGACTTTTAAAGTTGGGGTGTATTCAATTTAGATTTTAAAAAGTCTTTAAAAATCTAGGTGTATTCAATACAGATTTTTAAAAGTCTTTAAAAATCTAGGTGTATTCAATCCAGATTTTAAAAAGTCTTTAAAAATCTTGGTGTATTCAACAATCCATGGATTTTAAATCTTTATAGATTTTAATGGATTCTCTTAAAAAATATAACTAAACAAAATCTCTCTAAAAATCCATGGATTTCTAAAAGTCAGCCAAACTCTACATGGAGTCTATACAAAATCAATCGACTCTGAAAACTCTACGTGGAGTCTATGGACTTTCTAAATCAATCGATTTTTTAAAATCCATATAAATCTGAATTGAATACACCCTCCTGAATAATGCACTGCACAACTGTACCATTGAAATTATGGGATTAGAGACCTAATGAACCATTTTTAATGAAAACTGGGAATAAAAAATTAGAAAAAAGAAAATACTGTACTACGTACTTACTGTATTACCAATAGATAAGAAAACTCAAAACTCGAAATACCCATTTTCACGTTTAACCTTCAACCTTCAAGTCTCTGCAACAGATATATATAACTGATTTCTTCGGAAGATTCCCAAATCTAAAAATCCCAATTTCACCAGACTGCACCTCCGATTCTGTTGCCGTTCGTTACAACGCCACCGACAATCGAAGTCAACTTATCTTCAAATTCGTAGAATCGTGACATAATTGTAATTTTCGTTTATTTGATAATATTGCAGTGACGTGGGGAACAATCGAGTGGTGTTTGATAAGGATGGTTTCGGTGTGTATCAGTAGATGCAATTGATTTGGAGGTAGTGGATTTTGAACTTGAAGATGGGGAGTATACTCGACGCGACGATACTGCATCATGTCGGCATTGTGTTGCTCTCCCTGTGGTTTTTGAATTCTGTGAATTATTGCAATGATTTGGCTTATTTTATCGCCTTCATCTATTTATATCTCGTAAGTTTTTCCCGGTTTGATGGAAATCCGTGATTTTGTAGTTGTTTTTGTGTTGGGGCTGATGATGATTTTTGGTTTATTGAAGGTTCATGAAGGGTATGTGGTGAGATTGAGGAAGAAAGTTCAGTTTGAGGAGAGCAGAGATGCCAATAAAAAACGGGTAAATTTTGATTTCACATTCGTTCGTGTGGGAAAGTATTTTTTTCTTTTCTTTTTTGGTTCTGCTGTATAACAAAAAGGTTTCGAAAGACATCCCCCTTTTTCTATGAATATATAGATATAGAAATTGGTTGATCTTTTTCAGATGTGTCGTTGTGTTTTAAAATGAAGCCAATTAGCCAAGAAAAGCGGAAAAGGGTTAATGCAAAAGGAGTTTTGAGAATTCTGTTTTTGATGCATTTTTTCCCAGGGAGGCCAGTGGGAACATTCAATATTTTGTTCCTCCGTGATTTCTGATCTCCAGGAATAGAATATTTCTATGTTCGCTTCTTTTTGTAGTTAAGTTTTTTGGGGTTGATCTTGGAGTAGAGCTTTAAGTCCAGCATTTTTTGGTTTTGCTTTTTAGGTACTTACGGATTCTGAAACTGTTAGATGGTTGAACGACACTATTGAGAAGATGTGGCCTATCTGCATGGAGGATATTGTTTCTCAGAAAATTCTTCTTCCAATTGTCCCATGGTTCCTCAAAAAGTATAAACCATGGACAGCGGTATGTGTTGAAACAAAGCAAACAATCCCCTTTGTTTTCTACAATTGTGGTTTCAAATGACTATTTATGCTTTTCTTATTTTGGCTAGAGTTGGCAACTATAAATGGATGGGAAAATTGTTCCTAATGTGGTATGAGGTTAGCAATTTGACCCAGATTTCTGTTAATGAGTTTGCCTATTTACAGAAAGACATTGAAGTTCAGCATCTGTATTTGGGAAGAGCCCCGCCAGTATTTACTGATATGAGGATTCATCAGAATACGGCTGGTGATGATGACTTGGTAAGCAAGCCTGATCTTGGCGGTGATCTGCACATATGTTCTGCACTATTTTGTTTGTATGCTTTGGGCATTTTTTACTTTGACTTTTATATGTTGGAAGGTTCTGGAACTCGGGATGAACTTTCGTACAGCGGACGATATGAGTGCAATACTTGGTGTGAAGTTGAGGAAAAGATTGGGTTTCGGAATGTTGGCCAAGTTGCATATGTTGGGCATGCATATTGAAGGAAGGGTTAGTAAAACAGATGTGATCAAGACAAATTTTGATTTAGGATGTATTAAGGGTTGAAAAGATGAAATCGTATTTTCGTTGTTTATAGAGTTTCCACTTTTATGATTCCTACAGCTGTAAAGTGTTTACTGCATTTGTGATATCTGAGAGCTATTTTAAATACGTAATTGTGTCTTACTTACATCTGTTCCATTCCCCATTAGTGTTTTTATTGTTGGATGATTTCAATAATCATGTTGTACCTTTCTTGTAGGTATTGGTGGGGGTAAAGCTCCTTACCAGATGGCCATTTATTGGTCGTTTGCGTGTATGCTTTTCTGGACCCCCATATTTTCAGATGACGGTGAAGCCTATATTCACCCATGGCCTTGATGTAACAGAACTTCCGGGGATTGCTGGCTGGATAGTAAGTTCATATAATAGATCTCTGCCTTGATTTCATCATCTCTTGTGTGTGTAGAATGTGCACCCACCATTATTTACTGTACCTTTGTGCTTGTTATTCCAGATATTTGTCTGTGTTCCTGATCTCTAATTTTTCTTTTCTGGATTAGGACAATCTTCTGGCCCTTGTCTTTGAGCAAACCCTGGTGCAGGTAAAATACTTTTCTGTAGCAATTAAAAAAATCTCAATTGTTTTGATTCTCAAGCATGAGTAGATTTATATTTTAGCCTTAATGATATAAATGAGTATTCTTTTTATTATCATTTTTTGTACATTTTAGTCTGACCAAACCATAGGCTAATTTTCAATTTCACAATGGCAAAAATAGACTGCTTAGTTGACTGGTCTGTGTAACTTCTGCAGCCTAACATGTTGGTGGTTGATCTTGAAAAGTTTGTCTCACCCCAACCAGGAGGTAGTTTGATTATCTTTGTGGTCATTTCACTTGTTTCATGCAGTTAATTTAATAAATGCAAATGTATTTTATTATCATTATTGTTATTTTTTTTCCTAAAATGTTCTTGAGTTTGGGCCAGAATTTGATCTACTACATTAATTTATCCCCATGGGCATCATGTGTGAACTAATATTCATTATAAATGATCCTTTCTGGGAGGGTTCTTGAATCTTTACAATTCTCCTTTGGTTCTGCTCACTTAGAATTGCTGCTTGCTTACATGTCAGAAAATTGGTTCTCTGTTGATGCAAAGGACCCTATTGCCCATGTTCTTGTGGAAGTTCTTGAAGCTACTGAAATGAATCCGTCGGACATGAATGGTTTGTTTAAGTCTCCTTGTAAATACTTGATGCCCTTGCTGGATTTAACTGAAGGTGGTTTTCAGGTTTAGCTGACCCATATGTGAAGGGAAAACTTGGACCTTATAGATTCCGGACGAAAACTAAAAAGAAGACTCTTGCACCAAAATGGCGTGAAGAATTCAAGATTCCTATTTGCACATGGGAAGCAGAAAATATGCTCGTGCTTGAAGTTCATGACAAAGATCATATATTTGACGACAAGATGGGGTGTGTTTCCTCTTTATATTAGACGTGTCCAAAAAAGATTCACATAGTTTTTACTTCTAACTTTTATCAATCTCTATGGATAGCTACAGGACTATTATTGGATATATTTTTTCCATCTTCTGAACTGGTTCTGCAAATGGTGCAGGGATTGTTATTTAAGCATCAATGAACTTAGGGATGGCCAGAGGCATGACATATGGTTACCTCTCCAGAATATTAAAACTGGAAGAGTACATATTGCGATTACTGTTTTGGAAGAGAATGCAGAGGTAACATTTCGTTTTCAACTTGCATTCTAGAATTACATCCACATCTACCACTTGAAAGGTTCGTGTTTTGCCTGTACTGTCAGTCAAAGTTCATATACACCACAGAATCTATTGTTGTGTGTTTATCTGAACTTCCCATTTTGGTTTGCGAAATTTACATCCTCTCCCAAGATGTCTAATACAGTAAAATATAACTACAAAGCATAAAGGCTCCTTATAGTTCTCACTTCTACAAGAGTTATGAGATCTAGCTTAGCAGTAAGGATCATAAGGGTCAGAGTAGCGCAAAACTTAGTCAATTCATTGCCATGCCTAAAACCTGATGCATTGCCTCTCTTAATCTTCAGTCGGTGCCTGGACATATTATGAGTGCTGGAGCCACTGAGCTACACCACAATCATTTTGCTACATTGTTTTCTACAATCAGAAATAGATGATTTTTGTTGCATGCAATAGTGCAATGATTGCTATGTCGAATGGTGTTCATTGATTTTCTTGTTGTCTTGGGAAAATGCCCAGTCTCTACACAGATTCCAGAGAAAAGTGCATTTTCGTTGCTGAAATTGCTTGCCATGACATTTTTTCTTTTCTCCTGTAGAATTTGGGTGCAGAAACTGTGCTTGGGGCAGAAGATCTCAATGGTGCTGAAAAAGAAATTTCTGTTGAGGCTGACACTGCTGAGAAGGGCTCCGAAGCTGATTTTTCCCGGGAAGGCTCTTTCTTGTCAAGGACATCTGAAAAATCCCCGAAAGTTGCTGATAAGTTCGAGCCAATCAACATTGAAGGGCAAACTGAAACTGGAATTTGGATCCACCACCCAGGCAGTGAGGTCGTGCAAGTTTGGGAACCAAGGAAAGGGAAATGCCGGAATCTAGATACTCGTAATGTTCGTGGGCAAGTTCAGGGTGAGACTGCCGATTCACTTGGAAGTTTCAAGTCCACTGGAAGCAGCACTGACGAAAGTACAGAATCTAACAAGTCCCAATCAAAGCGTTCCTTCCGGAAGGGTATAAGCAAGATTGGATCCTTATTCCACAGGACCCCTCACGACAAGGACAAACCAACTTCTCCAAACATAGCTGATTCATCTCCACGGGATAATATCCAGTCATTAAACACCAAGGGTGTTGGTGTCAAGTTGATTATAGACGATACTGTTGTTCCTCCATCTTCAAACTCTCCAATAGAAGATGAGAAAGGATTACCTGATGAACACAAGCTCAACAGCCCACAGAACGCAAAGGGTATCGCAAAGGGCATTCTAAAACAGTCTGTAAAATCAGCTCGTAGCTTGAGGTCTTCATTTTCTCGGAAAGTAAGAAGAAGTAATTCCAAAGATGAGTCGGGATCATTGCCAACAGATACTAATGCATTATCGGAATCCTCAGATGACGAGAGCCTTCCATCAACTACAGATGGTTTGGTCATCACTAGTTCACCTGTTCCTAGATTAGCCCCGGGTTCCGGTAATAACTCTGCAAAATCTCTGGATAACCCAAAACAGTCTATCAGCAGCAATGACCAGGATGACCCTTGTAAGTAAATAGTTATTCACTGGCGCTCTCTCAATGATATACAGCATGAGTTTGCATAATTTTGCTCGAATATTCGGTGTGTCGTGTGTGTATCCTTTTTGTTTGTGAGATCATACTGTACAGATAACAATAAAAGGTTTGTTCTATGTTTGGTTCCGGGCCTTCTTTGGTCATACAGTGGCATTTCATGCGAGAATGTGAAGATTTCGATCAGTACTTCTTTGTAGGAATATAATTTATACAGTGTACTGTATTATTCTGAATGTTCATTTAAAATTTTCCGAAAGAGAAATTAGGATATTAAGGGGCTGTGACAGAGACATTGAATTTGCTATATTTTAAGAATGTGAACAAAGATGTATATTAAGTGAGTGTCTGTTAGGTCCACTGGGTTAAGCAAGTGAGTGACTTTGTGCAGTGGTTCACTGAGAGTGTCTGAACACCAACAATGAACAAACAGATTACTGTATCGAGTGTAATAAAATGCACAGCGGAATAAAACAAGCACAAAGTAAATAAACAACACAAGAGTTGTTGACCCAGTTCGGCCTTCGGCCTACGTCTGGGGGATACCAATCCAGGAGATTATTTCACTATGTGTTATCAACTATGGTTTACAACCACACACAATAGATGAAATAACTTTGAATGCCTTCACTCCAAACTCCAGGCAGATAGTTGTGATGACCAGCCTCCTTCCCGGATCTGGTATAGGCTTCCCACCTATTTCAACTCCCCAAAGCAACCACTTTGAGTTTCCCCTGAAGTAGCCTGTGAAGCAGACCTCCTTTGTCATATGAATGATTGTGTTGTTGCGCTTCCTTCTGTTTCGCCTCAAGCACTCTCCTTTGATGTATCTCAGATTCAGGAACTGAACAGAGAACAACCAGCAATCGATAGGAGTGCTCAAGGCTTGGTCGATCTTCCAGCAGTAGATGGGTTTCTTGTGCACACAAGGCTGGAGATCGAGAATCCTTCTCAACAATAGTTTCCGAGAGCTCTAGAGAGTTTCAGAGTTGTTTCGCAATGAGGTTGAAGAGAAGTGTTTGAATACAAGCCTCCAAAACTCTTCTTATGCAGTGAGCTCTGACCATTCAAACGGCCTGTTGCTAAATGGGGAAAGAGCCGTTGTGATTAGCCCCAATCTTGGCTGATTGATCTTTCCCTAATTCAGGAGGGATTCCTGCAATCAAACATTAGTAAATATCCCCCTGATTAGGAAAGATCCGTTGGGTCCAAATCCAGTCTCTAAGGAAAGTTCTTCCGTTCACTCGCGTAGACTGGTGCTGTGGATGTTCTCCTAAGGTGTTCAATCATCGGCTGTGAACTCCTTTCAAAACCTTGACTCAACAATCTCCCCCTTTTTGACAGGAAGTGAGCCAGTACAATAAATCCAACCGATGATGATCTATTACAAATGCTAGCTAAGAACATACAGCAAAACCAACGACCCAACCACCAATTACATCCCATAGAGCTATACAAAATGAGGATACAAACATAACAATCACACATAGCAAAAGGAATGATAACATGAATAACCAGATAGCATGTTCACAACACAACCATCACAGTTTGTCCATCAAGTTCATCACCAATAAACATCAACCAGTCAACCACAATCACAGACAAATATTAGCAGTACCAGAGTATCTCAAAACAGAACTTAATAAAGTAAAAGTTTGAGAGTTAGAGAGATATTACCCATTTAGCAGCAGCAGGGAGAGCTCATCATCAGCAAAATTTTTGGATTTCTTCTACTCCCCCTCTGGATCATTTCCTGGCAAAGATCACTCGGACTCCTCTTCTGAACCTTCTCCAGACTCTTCAGCAGCATCATCAGCATGTGAAATTGCATTAGGTTCATCTGACCAGTAGTCTGGCATGAGGGCACGTCCCTGTTCCAGCTTCTTTTCCAGAGCCTCAAGAGCATCTTTCAACACTCTAACCTCATCTGTAGCACTGGAGAAGATGGCATTTGCTCTATGAAGAGCACTTTGTCGACTGAGGGATCCATCAATGCCTGGAAGATCCGGTACCTTCTTAAGTACAGCTTGTGATAGGGCAAACTCATTAATCTCATCTGTGGTCTCCTTCTTATCCCCAAAGATGTTCTCTGACTCCAGTAAGGCAGTGATCAGGGCAGGATATGGAAGCAAGGTCTTTCCATCATTCTTGATTGTCTGAGCAAGTTTGCCAAATTGGGAGAGTACCAAGTAGCCATAATTGATTGGTTCTTTCTCTTCAATGGCATAGATGAGGTGGCACATCTCTCGAGACACCAAGGAATGGTTTGATGTAGGCAGAATATTGCAGGCACAAAACTTGTACAGCAGATGGAACTTCTGGGTAAGATCCTTAGGACTGATCCCTTTACCAGGCATGCGTTGGACTTCTCCCTTGGTTACTGCATGAGCCACTAAGTCACTATCGAAGACAGTCCCTGGTAGGTAGATACTTTCAAAGCTGACTTCTGGCAGACCAAGTAGATTGTTGATCTTGGCCGAGGTGACTTCATAAATGACCCCCCTTGTATAATTCTTGCAGTACCAAGTAGATCCTTCCTGGAGAAAACCCTTCTGAAGATTTGCATAAAATTCCCTTACTAGATCAGGCCTAAACCTGTTCCATTTCGAAGCCCATTCAAACAAATCCCTTTCTTCCAGATAAATGGTCCATCCTAACTCTTGGTACTTCTTTCCACAGAATCTGCTTTCCACTCGAATCTTGTTCTTCTTGATCACTGAATCAAAGTAAGTGCGGCTTGCAGAGTAGTAAAACTTGAACCCAGAAGCTCTTCCTGGATGAAGTGCCAACTCCTTGGCAGCTTTCCCAGCTTTGGCCTTAGGATCAGCCTTGGCCTTCTTCCTTTCTTCAGGTTCTTCATCTGGGTCACGGACACGCTTGGAGGACCTGGTAGACTTGGACACAGAGGCTTGAACTTTTGGAGCAGGTTGCTGAACTACTTGGACCTCATCACTTTCAGATTGCTCCCCCTCAGTGTGATGCTCCCCTGAAAGTTCATACTCACTTTCAGAAACTTCCACCCTTGGTGTTTTCTCTAGAGGAACTTGAGCAACCTTCGAACTTGTTCCAGTCACAGGCTGAGTAACTGTCTTAGCGTGGTCAGACTCTGAGCTTTCTTCTTCAGATGAATCTCCTTCTTCGGACTCAGCATTTACATCATCACCAACTCCTTCATCAGCAACTTCTTCATTAGCAATATCTTCTTGACCAGTAACTTCTACATTCTCTCCTTCACCAGCATTGTCCACTTCCATAGCAACTCCTTCAGGTTCCTCACCAGTTGGCTCGACATTCTCACTTTGATCTGCAGATGCTTCTCCAGAGGATTCCTCAACATTGTCACCAGCAGGTTGAGTCTGCATTCCTTGAGTCTCAGTCGATGGCCTTTCTACTACTACAGGCTCCTTGGGAGGGGCTTGAGGTGTAGGATCTGGATCAGCAGCAGGTGTTTGGACTTGAATAGGATCCACAACAACCTTGGGACGAGGAACTCCCTTCCTTGACAATTTGCCACGACCGGTTTGTCCAACACTTTGAGAATCCGAGACATTCTTCTCCTTGGCTCCTTGAGTCACAATCCCGGAGGGTGCAACAGAGGTCAAGGGGACAGCAGCAATGGGAGTCTTTGAGGCAGCAGGAGTGGGCACCGAAGGGGTTTCTGCTGTAGTCGATTTACCTGCCTTTCCTATAGAAGATCTGGTAGCAACATTAGTAGAAATCGAAGTAGATTTACTACCTTTCTTGGAGCTCTTTCCTTTTGACGAGGCTGATGCAGCTTTGGCTAGTGTGCGCAAGTTCTTAGGAGAATCCATTGTTGCTGCATCACCAGGTGGAGGTATGGTGCTAGAAATAGGCTCGGCTTCTTCACCAACTGCTTGATCTTCTGAAACCGCCGGGGGAGTGGGAGAAACCCTCTCAGACGTGGGTTCAACCGTCGAATCGCATTCTGTAACCGCTAC
The DNA here is from genome assembly GCA_030278955.1 of Hygrophila difformis. Classification (NCBI taxonomy): domain Eukaryota; kingdom Viridiplantae; phylum Streptophyta; class Magnoliopsida; order Lamiales; family Acanthaceae; genus Hygrophila; species Hygrophila difformis. The sequence continues at coordinate 52,447,308 of JAOANR010000009.1, forward strand.
CCCTGCGTTCTGGAGTTCATTCCGAATGTCCAGAGGATCCTTGGCAACAGCGGCTTTAGCTTTCGCAAGCATTTCCTTCCTTTCCTTATGCCAATCCTGAAGAGATTTTCCAAAATCAACTTCTAATCTTGTTTTCCCTTTCGGAGTAGAGGGTTCCCCAGTCGACTCGAGGGCCTTCTTCAAACCTCTTGTTTTTACCATGTTTTCTGCACAAAGATTCCTTAGGGCAAAGAAACAAGTGAAGACACACAGGAACAAGAAGAAACGGGAGAACGAAGAAGATGAATCGAGCAGAAATCAGGAAAGTAATGATACTGCACGAGTTCATAGGAAATAAAATAATCCTTCCCGCCAGTGATTAGACAGAGCAATCATCTCTCTGGATTTGCTCCTGGACCAGCACCATCAGTATTCCTTGATATGACAATTTGGGCCATTCTGATGGGCTTATTATCTCTCCCCCTTAAAAATATAATTCCTGCAGCCCAATTGTTAGTAAATAAGATACAATGAAATGGGCCAAAGAAATCTTACAGTGTACACCATGGGGGAGAGTCCGGTCCAGCTTCTTAATCCATGTAGCAAAGCCCAAGCTCACGCCTGAGGGCCTCAAACCTTTCACCATTTAGAGCCTTAGTAAATATGTCCGCATGTTGTTGTTCAGTCCCAACATGTGAAATGGACACGATTCCATCTTCTACCAGATCACGAATGAAATGATGTCTGATCTCGATATGCTTTGTTCGGCTATGCTGGACTGGATTTTTGGCAATGTTAATCGCACTCATGTTGTCACACAGCAGGAACAGCTCCTTGTGATCAATGCCATAATCTTTGATCATCTGCTTCATCCAAAGGAGTTGAGCACAACAGCTTCCCGCGGCTAAGTACTCAGCTTCAGCAGTGGAGAGGGAAATTGAGCTTTGCTTCTTGCTGTACCAGCTCACAAGGTTTGACCCAACATAAAAGCATCCTCCAGTGGTGCTCTTTCTGTCATCTGCACATCCAGCCCAGTCTGCATCACTGTAGCCAATGAGCTGCATGCTTGAGTTTTTGGAGTACCAAATTCCAAGATCAGCAGTTCCAGCCACATAGCGGATGATCCTTTTTGCAGCATGAAGATGTGATTCTTTGGGATCTGCTTGATATCTGGCGCATACTCCTACAGCATAACTGATATCTGGCCTGCTTGCTGCAAGATATAACAAACTACCAATAATACTTCGGTATAATTTACAATCAACTGATTTACCAGAAGCATCCTTGTTCAGCTTGTCATTAGTCCCAATAGGAGTTCGAACAGCTTTGCTGGACTCCATTCCAAATCTTTTCACAAGATTTTTGGCATATTTGGACTGGTTCAGAAAAATTCCCTCTTTCTTCTGAGTAACTTGCAGACCTAAGAAATAAGTTAGTTCACCAACCAAACTCATTTCAAATTCCTTACTCATGATACTGATGAACTCATCTTTCAGGGCTTGGGAGGTTGATCCAAACACTATGTCATCGACATATATTTGGGCTATCAGGAACCCCTTTCCTTCTCTCTTAATGAAGAGAGTCTTGTCAGCATTCCCTCGAACATATCCCTTATCAAGCAGGTAAGTTGACAAGCGATCATACCAAGCTCTTGGAGCTTGCTTAAGCCCATAAAGAGCTTTGTTCAGTTTGTAGACATGATCTGGACAGTGAGGATCTTCAAATCCCTTTGGCTGCTCCACATAGGCTTCTTCCTTCAGCCACCCATTGAGAAATGCACTTTTGACATCCATCTGGTATAGTTTGAACTCAAATGTGCAAGCAATGGCAATCAGCAACCTTACTGCTTCAAGTCTAGCAACAGGAGCAAAGGTTTCAGAGAAATCCACTCCTTCAACTTGTGTGTATCCTTGAGCAACAAGTCTGGCTTTGTTCCTGGTGATGTTGCCATTCTCATCAGTCTTGTTCTTGAAGATCCACTTGGTTCCAATCACATTCACATCAGCTGGTCTCTTTACCAAGGTCCACACTTCATTCCTAGCAAACTGCTCCAGTTCCTCTTGCATGGCTAGGATCCAGTGTTCATCTCCCAGAGCTTCCTCAACCTTCTTTGGTTCTATTCTGGATGTAAAGCAGTGTAGACCTGCTAGCTCCTTGTAGTCAATCTTCTTCTTGATCCGAGTCCTTCTTCCTTCATTGAGATCACCTATCAGGTCATCTTCATCATGGTTTCTGTGAACTCTTCTTGAGGGAGTAGGGGGAACAGAATTGGCTTCTGCAACAACATCACGAACTGGTGTATTCTCCTTGTTGGCAGAAGGAGATGGTTCTGAGTTGTTCATCTCAGTTTCTCCTTGACTCTTAGCAACAATAGGACCATGAGATCTGCTAGGTTTGTCATCAATAGTAACATTAGCCGATTCCACCACCTTTCTGGTGTTTGGAAGATAGACCCTGTAGGCTTTGCTTGTGGAAGAATATCCAACAAGTATTCCTTCTTCACTCTTTTCTCGAAACTTTCCAAGGTTGTCCCTGTCATTGAGAACAAAACAAGTACTACCAAAAGTATGAAAATAAGAGATAGTGGTCTTTTTACCCTTCCAGAGTTCATAGGGAGTCTTCTGATGCTTAGGTCTCAAGTGGACTCTATTTGAGATGTAACAGGCAGTATGAACAGCTTCAGCCCACAAGAATTGAGGAATATCCTTTGAGTTCAACATTACCCTGGCCATCTCTTGAATGGTTCGATTCTTCCTTTCCACCACTCCATTCTGTTGAGGTGTTCTTGGAGCTGAAAATTCATGTTTGATTCCAAGTTCACTGCAGAACTCCTCAAAGGCATGACTCTCAAATTCTCCTCCATGGTCACTTCTGATCCTCTTGATTTTGCATTCCTTTTCAGTGATCAACTGCTTGCTAAGCTTGATGAAGGCTTTGAGAGCCTCACTCTTTTCCCTAAGAAAAGAAACCCAAGTATATCTAGAATAGTCATCGACACAAACTAGAACATATTGCTTACCACCAAGACTCTTGACTTCTGTAGGACCAAACAGATCCATGTGGATGAGTTCAAGGCATCGGACTGAACCAGACTGGTCAATAGACTGGTGAGAAGTCCTGTGTTGCTTGTTCTTTATGCAGTCTCTGCATGTGTCAGCATCATCTTTCCTTAAGATAGGCAAGCCTTTAACACCTCCTCTCCTGCTTAACTTAATCAGATCCTTGAAGTTCAAGTGACCCAACCTTTCATGCCATAGGTGGGTTTCTGATGTACCTGCACTGTTAGTCAATAAGCAAGATTGTGACAACATATAACAATCATTCTTTGACCTGTATCCTTTGAAGATGCATTCTCGTTTGGCATTGAGAACTTCACAGCATTCATCATCAAAGAGCACTTTGAGCTTGTTGTCACAGAGGTGACTGATACTAATTAGATTAGCACATAGTCCTTCCACATGATAAACAGTCTTAAGGGCAGGGAAGCCTTCCTCAGCTATGGATCCTAAGCCAACGACCTTTCCTTTCTTGCCATCACCAAAAACAACATGACCTCCATCAATCTCTTGGTAATTGGTGAGAAGTTCTTTCGACCCAGTCATGTGTCTAGAACATCCACTGTCAAAATACCAACTTGACTTCTTTCCTGACTTGAAGGCGGTGTGAAATGCCACATTGCATATCATCTTCAATTTGGCTTTCCATTCTCTTCTGGCAAAGAACTTCTTCAACCTTTCATCTGGCCAGAACATAGGCTTTCCAGACATGGCATCTCTGGCAAGAAGTCTGCATGATTTAGTCATGTGACCATGGGACCTGCAGTAATCACATTCCAAGGATTCCCCTCCAGAGTTGTGATTTCTGCTCTTCTTTCTCCTAGGTGTCTTGCTAGTGCTGGCTCCCTTAGGAGAGTTGTCAGTGGAGCTCCTATCATCAGATGAGCTGCAACTTTCTTTAACAAAGACCCTTTGAGTAGAAGTGGTGCGTCCTCTCACATAGCCGATTCCTCTTCTGTCTCCATGGGATTTAGAAGCGGCAATGATCTCCTGAAGAACATCTTTCCCTTTGTTTAATCTGCTTGTCAATTCCTCTGACTTTGTGACCTTGGCAGAAAGTTCCTGAACTTGATTGGATAGCTCAGTCACTTGAAGTTGAAGATTATCCTTCTGGCAGCTGAGATCAGTGACTTGATCAACAAGTGCTCCATTGACAGTAGTGAGATTGTGAACCTTCTCAGATAGTTCGATCACTTCTTGTTGGAAGTTATCTCTCTCAGCACTGAGCTGCTCTACTTGCTCTGTGAGTTCCCTCTTGGAGGTCATGAGTTCACCAGCTTGGACTGCTAACTCATCCACAGTAACAGATAGGTCCCTGTGAGAAGGTTCCAGATAAGCAACTAGGTATTCCAGTTCATCTCGTCTCCTTTCAGCATCCTTGAGTTGGCTCCATTGAGTAAAGTGTTCATCCTTGTAGGTGTTGAGTTCCTGAAGGTATTTCCTTGCTTCTTCTCCTTGCACATAGAATTTTGCCACCAACTCATCCAGCTCATTGTTGAGGTAGGCAATCTCCTGTCTGTCTATTGCGTGATCAAGCAGTGCACCTTCCAATTCACTTTGGGTTTGCTCCAGTCTGAGGTTGGTCTCATCATACATGTTTCCAAGAGTTTCAATTTCAAGGTCATAATCCCTGAAAGGAGAGACAGAAGCTTCATCAGTAATAATGGTATTGACATGAGATGAAGAATTACCTGAGGCAGATACTGATTCAGACTCAGACTCTGAATCCCATGACCCTACGAAGGCAACTCCATCTCCTCCTTCATCATCACTGGATTCCACAACATCCTCATCACTGAACGTGGCACAGTAGTTCTTCTTGACATCAGGAGACTTGCTTCTGAGGTTAGCACAATCAGCCCTCACATGACCAAAACCTTTGCATTCAAAGCATTGAGGCCCTTTGGGTTCAGAGGATTCCTTGGAGTGCTTCTTGACTGGTTTCTCAGACCTCCTTCTCTCTGACCCTCTGCTAGAAGAGCTGTCACCTCTTTTGCTTCCAAACTGCTTGGTTTTCTTATCTATGAGGAAACGAGCCAATTTCTTGGTTAGAAGTGCCAAGTCTTCTTCATCAAGATCCTCAGATTCAGCATCATGGATTGGACTTGATTCCTTGCCAGCGGATGAGCTCAGAGGTTTAGTTTCCACCTTGAAAGCTGTGGATTTTCCTTTGAACTTCTTGCAATGAGTCATTTCCCAAGACTGCAGGATTCCCATAAGTTCATCAACACTCATGGTTGAAAAATTTGCTTGGAGCTCAAGGGCAGCTATCTTGAGGTAGAACCTCTCCGGAAGTGTACCTACAATCTTAGATACTATCTCCTCAGTGGAGTAGGTTTTACCAAGCTGTTGTGCTTGGTTGGTTAGAGTACGAATCCTACCAAAAAAGCTATTCACAGACTCATGCTCATCCATACTAATTTTATGAAATTCAGCATCAAGAGAAATGAGTTTAGATTTCCTTACTGTGGTGGTTCCCTCATAAGAGTTTACCAAAATTTCCCAAGCCTCAAATGCTGTGGTGCAGTTGGAAATGAGGAAGTATTGATCGTCTGACACAGCACTGAACAGAGCATGGAGAGCTTTGGAGTTCATGTTAGACAAATTCTTCTCCTTTGCTGTCCACTCATTCAAGTCTTTAGGCTTGGTAGTACCATCAGTAGTAACAGTGGGAGCTTCATATTTGACAAGAACAGCATTCCAGGCCAAATCATCGATGGACATCAGGAATGACCGCATCTTGTTCTTCCAGAAGGCGAAGTTAGTCCCATCGAGAAGAGGAGGCTGAGTGTAGTTCCACCTTTGACTCATCTTGCTTCAACAGATCTCTCTCGCAAGAGTGTGGCTCTGATACCACTTGTTAGGTCCACTGGGTTAAGCAAGTGAGTGACTTTGTGCAGTGGTTCACTGAGAGTGTCTGAACACCAACAATGAACAAACAGATTACTGTATCGAGTGTAATAAAATGCACAGCGGAATAAAACAAGCACAAAGTAAATAAACAACACAAGAGTTGTTGACCCAGTTCGGCCTTCGGCCTACGTCTGGGGGATACCAATCCAGGAGATTATTTCACTATGTGTTATCAACTATGGTTTACAACCACACACAATAGATGAAATAACTTTGAATGCCTTCACTCCAAACTCCAGGCAGATAGTTGTGATGACCAGCCTCCTTCCCGGATCTGGTATAGGCTTCCCACCTATTTCAACTCCCCAAAGCAACCACTTTGAGTTTCCCCTGAAGTAGCCTGTGAAGCAGACCTCCTTTGTCGTATGAATGATTGTGTTGTTGCGCTTCCTTCTGTTTCGCCTCAAGCACTCTCCTTTGATGTATCTCAGATTCAGGAACTGAACAGAGAACAACCAGCAATCGATAGGAGTGCTCAAGGCTTGGTCGATCTTCCAGCAGTAGATGGGTTTCTTGTGCACACAAGGCTGGAGATCGAGAATCCTTCTCAACAATAGTTTCCGAGAGCTCTAGAGAGTTTCAGAGTTGTTTCGCAATGAGGTTGAAGAGAAGTGTTTGAATACAAGCCTCCAAAACTCTTCTTATGCAGTGAGCTCTGACCATTCAAACGGCCTGTTGCTAAATGGGGAAAGAGCCGTTGTGATTAGCCCCAATCTTGGCTGATTGATCTTTCCCTAATTCAGGAGGGATTCCTGCAATCAAACATTAGTAAATATCCCCCTGATTAGGAAAGATCCGTTGGGTCCAAATCCAGTCTCTAAGGAAAGTTCTTCCGTTCACTCGCGTAGACTGGTGCTGTGGATGTTCTCCTAAGGTGTTCAATCATCGGCTGTGAACTCCTTTCAAAACCTTGACTCAACAGTGTCTTGATGAGGAATTGGGTGATATTACTAAATTGAAGCATGGAACTTTATGTTGGTTATAGATCATTCGAGTGTTGAATTTTAGTACTTGGGATTAGCTGCTAAATGAGTAGAGTAAAATCTCAACCCTCCAATTTCAAATGCAATCAATTAAGTATATACAATCAAGATCATATATATATAAGGGTGAAATTCTTGAAGAAAATAAGAATAATGGTGTCACTCGCGTTGATGTACAAATACACTGACATAAACACATTTAGCATTCACTTGACAGTAATGTAGACCTATTTGTGTACGAAGAAATAATTAAACACACAGGCTAGTGAGGGGGGTTAACAGGGAGGGATTCAAATTCAGCAATTCACCCATAGAATTAAACAAACAAATTTGGCATGATGAGAAAGAAGCGTCGTAACAAGGTTCATATTCATGATCGAGTCATTACACAAACCGGACCGCTGGAGATGGGTGGTGACTGCAGGTGAGCCAGTTCATTAAATTGTGCCACACTTGGAATTGTCGATGATCGGGTCGGGGCCACAATTTTGATGTACTCCATTGTAGGAATTGTATCCTCATTACTCATTATTACAAAGCTATTATTGAATGTATTAAATAGATCTCCTCACTAAATAATAAAATCCCCTATCATTACATATTATAAATATTTGAGATTGGGTTAGTCTCTTAGAATTATTATTATTATTATTATTATTATTATTATTATTTATTAGGGAATTATTCATTTTTTACTTTATCATTATTTGCGTTTGGAAAATGTCAGCGCTTAGCATTTAAAATCTAGAATTAATTTTTCAAAAACTCTTTAAGGCTTCGTTTGGTAAATAAATAGAGTTTAGAGTTTAGAGTTTCGTTTCAGAGATTAGAGTTTGGCTTCAGAGATTAGAGTTTTCAAGACCACGATTTGTGGAGAAAATCAGCGATTTCAAATCTTGTATTTCCGGAAAAACAAACAGATATGAATCTCTTAGAGTTGGGAATGAGCTTTTAGCGTTTGGACCGCTTATTCCAAATGGGGCCTAAAAAGATTATGAATGCCAAATATTTATTTGATACTACTTATATTTAAGTAGAGTTAAACCGTTGTTAAAGCGGCAAAACACATGAGGAGGGAGGGGGGCTTTTAGTTTTTCACTAATCCCAAAACTTTAATCCAAACTCAAAAACTTTTGTTTTCGTCCTTTTTCCCATCCAATATCACACATCAATAATGCATACTACTAATGTAGATCGAGGGAATATATATATTTGTAAGGTCTCGAAGTGGAGATCTTGATTAAAGATTGTGAGATAGTATTAGTATGTACCATCCCACCGCATCTCACCACACACACCCGGCCAGTTGGTCTAATTACCCATGTCCATATCCTTATTAATTTAGTTTTAATTTATTCATCGACATTATTTTGTTGTAAGATAAATGAAGTCAGTGATTGATTTTATTTGGTTTTATATAAACCCACTATAACTTATCAAGTGATTTTGTAGAAATAAGAAATTCTCCAAAATCATTATTCAAGAATCTTGGCTTGATATATTGGTATAACCTCGTAAATTTATATGGTACTTCGTATTATATTCCTATATTTTTCTGATTTTCCCATTTTACATTCTAATATATGTATGTTGTGGGTTTGATTCCCACCTGGCTCTTATCCCTCCCCTTTACCCCATTTGTAATTTGTGTACTTTGGATTCTCACACACTTTTACAATTTTTTTTTTTTAAAAAAAAATATTTATGTATTTTCTCATTTACTGTTATTGATACCATAGGCGGATATCATGTTATATATAATAACAAAATAGCCTCCCCACACATAGTTTCCCTCCAAAGGTACTCCTCTCTCACATTTCAACAAAATTTACAATCTCTCACACACATCAAATAAATAACCAAAATGCCATTGCAATTTAAATAAAAAAATCTGAAAAGTTTATCTTCATATATTAATTTTTTTGTCTTTTTCAATGTATTTATTGTTTTGCATTCACTATTAATGTCTTTTATTCTACATCTTTTCATTTCCTTCGTTTCTTTTTACTATATATATGGCCTTCTTTTTGTTTTTTTTTTGTATGTTTCAAGCTTCACACCTCTTGGTATACATTCTTCATTCTTCTTCTTCTACCGTTCCCTATTTTCTTCATCTTCTATCGTCTCTTGGTATTGCATCTTCCCCTCAACTCTCTCATTTTTATTTCTTTCGTTTTGTAGAGCTCTCATATTTATTTCTTTCGTTTGTGCAGATTTGACATAGTTGTGATGCATGGTGCTATGTGGTTACAGGGTCATTCTCCCGATCTGCAGTGAACTTCATGGCCGGATGCCACACCGCGGCTTCCAACATCGTCATGTCCATCGCCGTGCTTCTAACGCTTTTGTTCCTCACACCACTTTTCAAGTACACCCCAAATGCCATCCTCTCATCCATCATCATATCCGCCGTGATTGGCCTCATTGATTATGATGCCATGATTCTCATCTGGAATGTTGATAAGTTCGACTTTGTTGCCTGCATGGGCGCCTTTTTTGGCTTCATTTTTGCCTCCGTTGAGGCTAGCCTCCTCATTGCGGTTAGTACTGAATATTTCATAAAGTTCTATCTAGAGAAAAAAAAACATAAAAATCAGTTCTTTAACATGAACTATATATTATACTTTGGCTGCTTTCAATGAACAATAGGTATCGATCTCTTTCGCGAAATCGTTGTTGCAAGTTACGAGGCCATGTACAGCATTGCTAGGAAAGCTACCAAGGACAAGGGTTTATCGGCATTGCTGGGAATTGTTGAAAATGATTAATTAGTGTATTGTTGGTGCCAAGAACAACTGATTTTGGCGAATCCGGGGCCTGTGGTAATGGACAAGCTGCACGCTTCCAAGTTCGTGGATACAATCGGGGAGGACAAGATCTTTCTGACTAAATTTTTTATGTATTTGTGAAAGAGGAGTAATATTTATGGATTGTAGCTGCTCTTCATTTGTATTGTGTTTTGATATGTATTTTTTTATTATTATATTGATATCTTAATAATAATTCTATTTTTCTCCTAATTATTCAGCAATAATGATTTTAAATATTCAGCAATATTTATTTTGTATTTTAATAACTCATAATCCAATAATAAAGTGGTGTGGGTAACATAACAGGTACATTTACTAATATTGATGTCATTTATGTATTACTATTACTTAATAACACATCTCAATGTATTTCACAACCCCATGAGACTTTACAATTCAACTTCAATTAAATTTAATAACACTAATACGTCTAGCATATTGAGAGGATACTCTCCTGTGTTATGTGTGGCCGAGTGGGACTGCGGATCATGCTGATATTATGGGATAGGAAAAAAAACCCAATTCGTCCCATAATTTTCCAAAATTTCCAAAATCGTCCCATAATAATTGAATTAGCTTAATCCGTCCCATAATTTTGTTAATCCTAGCCTAATCGGTCCCAAATGCATCTTAATTACCCTGGGAGCTGACGTGGCACTCCATTAGTGTGGTCAAGGGCGGATTAGCCCGGTCAACATTTTTTTGGACCCGTTTCGATGCCCCTACTTGCCACTTGGACCATCCACGTCGGTTTTGGGGTTAACGAATGTGGGTAAATTGACACCACCGAACCCTAAATTACTTTCATCGTTCCCAAATTCCCTTTGAGCGTAGAACACCCTTTCATCCGTTTCTGAAGGATTTCTCCAAGCATCCGTATCCCCATATACGAACAAGAGAAGAGAAGAGTTGGGTGGGAGTTGTTCAATGGAGCGACGAAACCGAGGAAGGCAGGCGATGGAAGTGCGATTTCCGCCGGCTCCGTTTTGCAAATGTGGCGTGAAATTGATGATGCGAGTTGTGGAGAGTCCGGAGAAGGCTAGCTACGGAAGGGTGTATTACAGTTGCCGTACCTGTGGGTTCTTCAAATGGGCATACCCTGTTGAACCACTTTGGGCAGACGATGGAAGCCCCATCCAATGCCCTGCTGCGTCGGCCAACAGGAGTGAACATATGGGAAGCTTTGGTGCGCCGGAGGATATGACTGAAGTGTCATCGCCAATGCCCCATTGTAAACGGGAGATGAACCATTGTAAACATGAGATGCTGCTGATTAAGTTGTTGGTGGTGATATGTTGCATTCTTGTGTTCATTGTTGTTTGTATGTTGGTTTGGAAATGATTTCTGTGGAGATGGGATGGTGTAGGGAATGTATGATGTTTGAATGGTGGTGGTGTTATGTTGCAAACTTGTGTTCATTGTTGTTTGTATTTTGGGTTGGAATTGATTGCTGTGGAGATGGGAATGGAGTAGGAAATGGAGCAAGGAATGTTGTAGGGAATGATTGTTGACTCTGTAATTTGGTGTTTATGTCAAATGAATGAAGAATGTTGTCTTTTGCTTTGATTTTGTAAGTTGTGGCTGTGTAGATCTATGTCTTCAATATATAGAATTCATCAACATGTAAAATGCCAAAAAATGACATTCAAGTTGCAATATATGTGAGCACCAACAGTGTATTGACATGTAGAACTATGTGTTCAATTGGAGATTATGTAAAATTCTATGAGCACCAATAGTAAAGTGAGATGCAATATATATAGAATTCATCAACTTCAGTAAAAACCGGTTACATGTAGAACTCCATTCAAGACCACCAAAATGACATTAAGAGTTCTAATAGCAACAACCATATAAAGCATCCTAGACGAGTGCATAATGCTTACAAATCAGCTAAAGCATGGTTTAATGAGTACGGTTATCAAGTTCCCACGCATTTGCAAAATAAAGATGACACTATTGTGTTCAACAATTACAAGCCAAAAAATGTGCCATATGCACAGCCACACAGGGCTTAAATATCTTCAAGTCTTCTTGAGACGGTCTTGGTCAGCTTTCTTGAGAAGGTTGGCAATAGTCATAAATTTCTTGCCATCCTTGATAATGGCTGGAACTGGCCTTGTCATGGCTCTTGTGTTGTCATCGGTGTCCTTTAATGCTGCCGGGACAATCAATTGAAGGCCTCTTGGAGAAGTCGGCACTTGTGATTCAGCTTGTGTCATACACTCCACCATATTTTCCTCTTGCATTGCTCCTCCATCCCCTGCCACCATTGCTCCTTCACCCCCTGCCATGCCTTCATTTGCAAGTTCTTGCTACAAGATCCATTTGGTTCATACAAGAAAACAATAAAACATAACAGCCACATGCACTAGAAAATGATATCAAAACTTAAGATTTGAATTTGTAAATGAAACTTACAATTTCCATTTGGTTCGTGTTGGTGGCAGTTGACTTGCACCTCCTTATGTTGTGTCCACGAACTCCACATTTACCACATGTCACACTATCCTGTTGTCTCCTCATCTTGGTGCCACCAGGAAGAATTTGTGGCCTACCAGCTTTTCTTTTCTTGGTCTTGTTGATCTCTTCACCAGCCTCTTTCCTTCTTTCAGTGACCGGTCTCCCAGCTTTTTTTGCAACAAACTCAGGTGGAATGATGGCCAACTGATTCGTTTTTGGCCATTCCTCAATGCTATTCATTGGAAGAACAGGTAATGCATATGCATTCTTATATGAAGCAACCTCATAGCACTTATGAATGTACTTCTCTAGTGGATATCTCATGTGATTAATTGAGACATAAGCATGTATACATGGTATTCCACTAATCTGCCACTTTCTACAGCCACACAATCCACTATCCAAATCCACACTAAACTGCTCAAAGTCATTATAGATAGAGTTAACCTGAAAGTTGTTGGCATTGGACTTTGTTGGAACATAATCAAGTACCTTGCTGTGATAGACATCAAGTATGCTTTGAATCCTCGGGCATAGCATATCTCTCCATCTTTTAGACCTGTCTGCCATGTCCCTATTCCTTTGAAATCTTGACATCAAATAGGTATGTAGCTCCATAAGCATGTTTAGCAATGGCATCTTCCTAGCTTCAAGAATGTTACCATTGAAATTCTCACAAGCATTGTTAGTGAGTATGTCACACTTGGGGAAGGGGCTGAAGAAAGCCCTACACCATTGATTTGGAGGTTTCCCTCTTAGCCATTCCTCGGCCTTTGGATCAGCTTTGTGGAGTTCATTCATCACCTTCTCAAATGAATTGACCGTAGTGCATTTTGCTGCCTTCCAAAACAACTTCTTGTGCATCCACCCCTTGAAGCCTGCTGCCTGGAAATTAACCATTAAATGCCTTGCACAAAATCTGATTTCAGCACCCGGAAATACCTCTTGCTCAGCTTGGATTAAACCTATGTTAATGCAAATTAAAAGTTAAATGTTTGAACATCAAATTCATACAAAATCATACAGCAAATTAAAAGTTAAAGTGATACCTTTTTGCTTGTCACTCATAATGGTAAACTTTGTAGTGTCTTGTATCTTCAAATCTGACTTCAAATGTGCCATGAACCAGCTCCATGTCTCGGTTGTCTCTTTCTTGACCACAGCCCATGCTACAGGTAGATAGCTATTATTCCCATCAACCCCACAAGCAACCAAGAGAACACCACCATATGGTCCCTTCAACCAACATCCATCAAGACATATTAATGGCCTACAACCTCTAATAAACCCCTCTTTCAAAGCATGAACACAAACATAGATTCTGTCAAATCTGTTCCGTCCAGTTGAACCATCAGTTTCAATCACAACTGTCGAGCCCGGATTGCTTCTCTTTACTTCCTCTGCAAAACTCCATAGCTTCTCATACTGTTCAGGACCCGGACCATCTATCAATTTCTTAGCTTTTGCTCTTGCCTTATATGCTTGGTGGGAAGTCACTTGAACTTTTAAGTTTTTCACAGTCTCTAACCTGAATGCCTTAATGTTCCTTTTAGGATCGTTCACAAACGTATCCTTGAACTTAGAAGCAACCATGTTGAGCTTACATTTGCCACATCAGAACTCACCTTGCAAGTATGTTTATCCTTGAACTCCCTAATCCTCCAACTTGACTGGGATGACACTGGCAGCCCCCTTAGTATCCAAGGGCATTCCTCCTCTGCACATCTTGCAACTAGTCTCCTCTTATCATTCTTGGGGAACCTAACACTTCTCTTCACATTTATGGCGTATGATTGCACTGCCAACTTCAGTTCTTTTTTGGTGCTAAAGATCATGCCAACCTTGAACTTTGGATTGAAGATCTCACTCGTGTCAAACAAAGGAAATTCAGTCTTCTCACATTCATCTTCATCCGATCCCTGTGGACTTTTGAGCTCATCACCACTTACAATAACATCGTCATTATCATCTGAATCCTCTGCCGGATGGTCACTCCCCACATCACTAACAACTTGCTTCTCTTTACCTTTGTTCTTGGTTGCCAACACCATCTCATCACTCCTTGCCTGTGCTCTCTCAAAAACATTTTCCACATCTTCATCAGTGTCGGTCTCCTCCTCCCTCATATCATACTCATATGGTTCGTCAGAATCTTCAAAACCACTGAAATTTGCCAAATCATCTTCCTCAGAAAGAACATCTTCCTCCGGACACTCATCCTCTTCAACCTTGTCTACCACATACATGTATATTTCTCTTATGTTTGTTAACACCTCACAAGCTGCATCGATGACTCCTTGCTCCTTCACCAGCTTGATTTCACTCCCAACAGCCATGTAAATGCTAAATGAATCCCCGGAATGCAGATATTCAGCAAATTTCCTTAAAGCTTTAAGTTTGAGGTCTTTGACAAATACATTATCATACTTATATGTAATTGTCTGTGAGGAAATAGTCGATACCCAAACACCATTCTGAATTTTTCCACCACAGCCAATACTAAGTGTTACCCTATCCGCGTCGGGCTCTACAAATACAAAGTTCAAGGCAAGTCAGACCCAATAAATTATTTAACATCTACTCAACACTAAATACTAACAAATACAAGATTCCAAGCTGCAAGAAAGACATTTTTTACTTCAATTTGCAATTGTATGTGTGCAATATTTTCCAGTTTTCTTTATTCCCCACATGGGTCCATTGTCGGTACCACACACGACATAAATGAAATCACCTACCATAAAGTTAATTTAAGTAAACACATATGGGGTAAGGACCACACGAAAACCACTTTTTCCCAGCAAGAATACCCTACACGAAGCCACTAACTGACAAAACCATAAATCACCATAAAAAGCTTACCATAGTCAGGCGGTGGCTATTCGTGCTCGTTTTCCGGCCTCAAAGTCGCTGCCTTGTTGCCCATTTTGATGTCGTCGCCCACCAAGCCCGCAAGCCCTAGCCCTAATTGTCGCACCAACACTGAAATCCACTCGCCGGCACGAATTTGGAAAGAGGGCGACAATTGCGTGCGTCTGTAATGGGCAAAAGAAATAATTTTAGGGAACTTGAAGAACGAGGGAGAAATCGACGCGAGAGAATGAACGGGGATGTTTCGATGGTGAAAATGGCGCCGGTAGAGTAATTTTGGGGATTTTACCCACGTATCCACATGGAGCTCCAAATAGATGAACCGCCGGCCCAACCCCGCCAGGTAAGCATGGAACCGGGTCCAAAAAAATGTTGACCGGGCTAATCCGCCCTTGACCACACTAATGGAGTGCCACGTCAGCTCCCAGGGTAATTAAGATGCATTTGGGACCGATTAGGCTAGGATTAACAAAATTATGGGACGGATTAAGCTAATTCAATTATTATGGGACGATTTTGGAAATTTTGGAAAATTATGGGACGAATTGGGTTTTTTTTCCTTATGGGATAGATGGGGGCGCAACATATGAAGGGTTATGCAGGGGTTATGAAAGCCTGGCTATTTAACCAGTGGCTGATGTGGGATAAAGTTTTGAGTTCATTTGCTGTAGTGTGTATGCAGATAGCCTTCTTTTCTCCTTTGTGTGACAGTGTGAGTTGTTTATCTTGGTTTGGAGCTGTGTTGAAAACAAGTGTGAAGCTGTATTGGGTTGGATGTGTTTTTGAATCGGTGCTTACCGATGGAATAAAATCCATATTTTATCTCAAAAAAAAATAAAATTGTGTAGCATATTAGTGTGTTATATTTAGGAGTATTACTATGTTGGCCATATAATTTTAGCATTTTATGTAAAGTGATAGCTAGAGTACTCGATCATAATCATTATCAATACCTATGCTTAGAGCTTACATTACCAATACGTCTAGCATAATTTTTTTAATTAAAATAAATTAGAGCTTATTACATGTACAGAGCTCCTTATCTATGTTTATCATGAACAAGATTTTTTTGCTTAAAAATACCAATTAATGAAATCATTATCAATACCTATAAAAATCAGAGTTTTGATCCATTGAGCCTCATGTAATCAAAACATCCAAAAACACCACAACGACATAATTGCCTCAATTCTGAAATTTATTAGTTACATGAATCATTATCTAAGACGAAGAAAATGATATAGCAACCTTATAGATTGTCATAGTTATTATATATAAATATATATATGTGTATATATCTATATCTCTATATATATTGGGTGTAGTTATTTAAAGATAGGATTTTAGTATATTGGGTTGTCAACTGATATTCAAAGCCATGCATGAACTTGCACAAGTACGTTTCTATTCGATTTCCACATAATTTGATTATACACATTTCCCCAGTTTGAACTAAAATTTAATTAATCAAAATCAAATTAATTAAACCGCTTGCATTGACCAAGCCATGGAATTCCGTCTATCCAATTTCTTCTTTTGAAGTAACATTAGAAATAAAAAAAAAATTAAAAATATATTAATTAAAATGTACACGGTGAGTCGGTGACGCTATGATTATTCTTGAAGAAAATGTTGGCCCACAACTTGAACTATAAAAAATTTACACGGTAATTGTCTTTTTTTTTTTTTTTTTTTTTTTTTTTTTTTTTGTCCCTGTATACAAGTAAAATACATATAAGATTTTATGTGATCTCCTTATTTCTCCTTAAAGCTTTTTTATTGAGCTTGACTACTATCATTAGACAAACCGGTGGTTTTATTAGATATGCATAGTCCTTTAGTGATAAAGCAAATCAAGAAGAAGATGTTTACGATGACATATGCAGAAAAAAATATTGGTAATTTTATGTAGTTAATTGAAATTTGACTACCTACTACAGTACATAACATCCCAAAATTATTTATTATAATAATTCCAAGACTATTTAATTCATATTAATATTTATTTTTTAAAATAAGAATACACATGGATATAAATTATTTTTCTCCCTCTAATCAGGATTTAATGAATTTTTTGTAAGAATTTCTAACTCCGAAAATGAGTTATTTTATTTTAACCTTATAATGTGAATTTCATTATAAAAATAGACTTTAAATAAATTTATAAAAATAAATAATTTGAACGGATTGACACACAGTTGAAAAGCTCCATTGAATAAATAATGGTAAAATTTTGGGAATTATATATGAATACTTGCATTAAATGATCAAATGTACAATTAAGAGATCAATTAATAAATACTTGCATTGAAATATCAAATATTATATTATAAGTGTATATGAAAAATTAAATTAAATTAAAAATAAAGTTGGATTGATGTATATGGTTTTACTATTTTGCTTCATCGAGCAATACATTTAATGTATGCTCAGGTGAATTTGGTACGATTATTTTGTATTTAATTCTATATAGAAGAATGAAAATATAATTGTTTAGAAAACTGAAATCCATTTATTTGGAATCCATTCGTGTTTTTAACTAAAAATATTTTATTTATTATAATTGTAAAATTATTTCTTAATTTAGTAGGTTTCTAGCCAACCACGTATGGTATTTTCCTTTGGGTTAAATTATTTAAAGATATGATTTTTTTATAGTTAATTATTTATTATGTTCAATGTATACAACATGCATTCTCAATTGGTATGAATGTTCCATTAAAAATATTTACTACATCTATACAATTCTCGAAAGATACTTTTCTCATTAATTATTCTTTATCTCAATAAAGAATGGTAGTAGCATTATCAATATATCGGTAGATGTAATGCATAAGATTAAAACATTTAGTATTTTATTGTAGAAACACTACAAATATTTAAATTTAATAAATTTTTATATAAATTACTTAAATAATAATTATTATGTGATGTAATAATAATATTAATTATATAATATAATATAAATTTATTATTTTTTAAAATTTACATCCCGCGGGTACCACGGACGGGTTGTACTAGGGTGAATTGTGTTATATGAGATATCACTGGGCATCTGCACATATTTTAAGAAATTCCTTTTGTTTCTATTCAGCTGTCATGTTTCATAACTTCTCCTGGTGATCTTTGGAAAAGTGTTGGCAGTACATGTATAATGATATAATATTGGAGGGTGAATGATTGACTCGCCCAAAAAATGGGAAAAAATGTCCTGGATTGTGAAGCATTGACTGGCAATACATTGGTTCTGACAAGAGTGGGAAAAATATCCTGGAGGGTGAAGTATTGACTGGCAATACATCGATTCATATCTCGGGGGTGAAGTATTGACTGACAATATATTGGATCCGACAAGAATGGAAAAATGTCCTGAGGTAAAGAATTGACTCACAATAGTAGTGGAGTATGAGGGATTATTCCACGAATGAGTTTGACCTCATCTGATCATAGAATACCGCTTAAATTTTCAAGACGTCGGTTTCCACTAATTGTTTGTTTTACTATGACTATCAACAAGAGTCAATGTCCATCTCTAAAGCATGTTGGAGTGTTCATGAAGGATCCAGATTTTAGACACGGTCAGTTATAAATTCCTTCATCATGTGTAATAAGACGTTATGGTAAAGAGTTAATTGTGTTTTTTTTTTTTTTTTTTTTTGAGGCAAAATTATTATATTGCAAAAAGTACAGTTACAGGGAACTCGAGATGGTTAAAGCAACACCACCATACCACTCATCTCATCTCGACAACAACCTATAACAGGACAACTTAGACAGCTCCGCACAATTACCTCACTAATCTGAACACTCCACGGCAAAGCAACTACAGAAAGATCAATCTCAAAGGTTTAAGTCAGTTTAGCCACACCATAAGAAGAGCATATGAAACCTGCTCCCTTCAACTTGAGTAATTACTGTCCAGTCTGCTTTGTGCCATAACAGTCGCCAATTTAAGAGTTAATTGTGTTATATGAGGTATCATTGAGCCTCTGCACCTATTTTAGAAACCATTTGTTTTTATTCAGATGTCATGTTTCATAACTTCTCCTGATAATCTGTGGAAAATTGTTGGTATTACATATCTAATGATAGAGTATTGGAGGGTAAAGTATTGGCTCGCCAAAAAATGGGAAAAAATTTCCTAGAGGATGAAGCATTGACTGAAAGTACTTTGGTTCTAACGAGAGTGGGAAAAAATGTCTTTGAAGGTAAAGTATTGACTGGCAGTACATTGGTTCCGACAAGAATGAGAAAAAATGTCCCGGGGGTGAAGTATTGACTGGCAGTACATTGGTTCCGACAAGAGTGGGGGAAAATGTCTTGGAGGGTGAAGTATTGACTGACAGTAAATTAGTTCCGACAAGAATAGGAAAACTTGGGGGTGAAGTATTGACTCGCAAAAATATGGAAAAAAATGTCCTGGAGGGTGAAGCATTGACTGGCAATACATTGGTTCCGACAAGAGTGGGAAAAAATATCCTAGAGTGTAAAGTATTGACTGACAGGAGATTAGTTTCGACAAGAATAGGAAAAAATGTCACGGGGGTGAAATATTGACTCAAGAAAGCAGTGGAGATAGAGTGTTTATTCCACGAATGAGTTTGATCTCATCTGATCATAGAACACCATTTAAATTTTCAAGACGTCAGTTTCCACTAATTGTTTGCAATTTCAATCTCTAAATCATGTTGGTTCCGACATGAATGAAAAAAACTATTCCGGGGTCAAGTATTGACTGACAAGAAAAACCGTCATTAACATGGGCATTTCTTTTTCTCATTGAAATTACAATGAGATATTGGGTTGTGTTCGACTTGCTATCATCTTAATAAGAATAAGAAATTGAACTTTACATAATATAATCTTTTAATGGTTTTATTTATTTATAACATACAATTTTGTGATTATCTTTTAAATTTTATTTTTAACTTTGAAATAGTGAGGAGAATAGTAGTATTTCTTTTCTATATTATACATATATTTAAAACTTTACATCCACGCGCACGCACGGGGGTTACGTTGGTTCCTATGAGAGTGGAAAAAAATGTCTTGGAGGGTGAAGCATTGACTGGCAGTATATTGGTTCCGACGAGAGTGGAAAAAAATACCTTGAGGGTGAATTATTGACTGACAGTATATTGGCTCCGACAACAATGAGATAAAGTCTCCTGGGGGTGAAGTATTGACTGACAGTATATTGGTTCCAATAATAGTGTGAAAAAATGTCTTGGAGTGTGAAGTATTGACTGACATTACATTGGTTGAGACATGAATGAGAAAAATATCCTGAGGGCAAAGTACTGACTGACAGTACATTATTTCCGACAATATGTGAAAAATGTCTTGGATGGTGAAGTATTGACTGGCATTACATAAATTCCAACAAGAATGAGAAAAAATATCCTGAAGGTGAAGTATTGACTGACAGTACATTAGTTTTGACAATAATGAGAAAAAATGTCCTGAGGATGAAGTATTGACTGGCAGTAAAAAAATATTTTGTTTTTATATTTAATATAATATAAATATTTTCTTACAATAATCGATCGATTTAAGTCAAACTACCTGTATTTATAGAGAGATAATGTATATATAATATTATTTAATATAAATATTTGAATATTCAATATACAATACTTTTATTACTTACAGGACCAAAGCTGTATATTTCATTTAAAATTCTTAAATATTGAAATAATAAATAAAATTCTTTAGAACTGTGTTGCGTGTGAGAAGAAAGTCCGATTTAATTTTTTTTTTATGTAAAAACAATAGTCGTCGGATGGAACAAATCCACGAAAAATGTTGTGCGATGTAATTGAAATTTTCATTCATTATGCTAACATATAAATTATATCTTGACTGTAGGATCTAATAATAATCTTAGTTACATAGTATTTTATATATGAACGTATATATATTACTCCCGATTTTACATCCCCGCGGGTACCGCGGGTAGGAGTATGAGTGAAAATTCCACGAATGAGTTTGACCTCATCTGATCATAGAATGCCGCTTAAATTTTCAAGACGTCAGTTTTTACTAATTGTTTGTTATACTATGACTATCAACAAGAGTCAAGCTCAATCTCTAAAGCATGTTGGAGTGTTCATAAAGGATCCAATTTTTAGACACGGTCAGTTATATATTGCTTCATCACGTGCAATAAGATGTTAGGGTAAAGGGTGAATTGTGTTATATGAGATATCATTGGGCCTCTGCACTTATTTTAAGAACTCCCTTTGTTTCTATTCAGCTGTTATGTTTCATAACTTCTCCTGGTGATCTTTGGAAAAGTGTTGGCAGTACCTGTCTAATGATAGAGTATTGGAGGGTGAATGATTGACTTGCGAAAAAATGGAAAAAAATGTCCTGGAGGGTGAAGCATTGATTGGCAGTACATTGGTTCCGTCAAGAGTGGGAAAATATGTCCTAAATGGTGAAGTATTGACTGGCAGTACTTTGGACAAGAATGAGAAAAAAATGTCCCGGGGGGGGGGGGGGGGAAGTATTGACTGACAGTACATTGACTTCGACAAGAATGGGAAAAATGTCATGGGTTGAAGAATTGACTTACAAAAGTAGTGGAGTATGAGTGATTATTCCACGAATGAGTTTGACCTCATCTGATCATAGAATACCGCTTAAATTTTCAAGACGTTAGTTTTTACTAATTGTTTGTTATACTATTACTATCAACAAGAGTCAAGGTCAATCTCTAAAGCATGTTGGAGTGTTCACGAAGGATTCAGCTTTTAGACACGGTCAGTTATACATTGCTTCATCACGTGTAATAAGATGTTAGGGTAAAGTGTCAATTGTGTTTTGAGAAATCATTGGGCATCTACACCTATTTTGAGAAATCCATTTGTTTCTATTCAGCTGTCATGTTTCATAACTTCTCCTGATGATCCGTGGAAAATTGTTGGCAGTACATATCTAATGTTTCATTGTAGAAACACTACAAATATTTTTAATTTAATAAATTAATAATAATTAAAATTTTATAATAATTATTATGTGATGCAATAATAATATTAATTATTATATAATAATTTTAAAATTAATATAAATTTATTATTTTTAAAATTTTTCGACATTCAAATTTTTTTATAGATAAGTACTAAATTTTTTTTGAACACAATACATTTATAATAATTTCGTTTATGATAGTCATTTCATTTAGTTTCTTATAAATTTTCAATATTAAATTTAATTTTATAATGCAACGAATAATTTATTTCAGGTTTATATATATTATTACATTCAATCAAATTTATACTTTTTTATTTTTTACATTTAGAAAAATAATTATAATAATTATAACAAGGATAATATAATAAAATTACAATTATCTTTAAACTTATTTTATATATTTTTAATTTAATAAAGTAATAATAATTAGAATTTTATAATAATTATTATGTGATATAATATTAATATTAATATTAATTATATAATAATTTAAAATTAATATAAATTTATTATTTTTTTAAAATTTTCCACGTTCAAATTTCTTTTATAGATAAGTACTAAAAAAAATTTGAACACGATACATTTATAATAATTTCATTTATGATAGTCATTTTATTTATTTTCTTAAATTTTTCAATATTAAATTTAATTTTATCACACAACGAATAATTTATTGCAGGATTATATATTATTAAATTCAATCAAATTTATACTTTTTATTTTTTACATTTAAGAAAATAATTATAATAATTATAACAATGATAATATAATTAAATTACAATTACCTTTAAGCTTAATTTATATGATTTATAAATTTACATGCCCGCGGGTACCGCGGACGGGCTGTACTAGTAGTAATAAGTGAGAAAATAGGCAGTGGGCAAATCAAATTATATATATTGAATGATATAACATAGCAAAGACACATCCTATTATATACAACAACCGAATCAACAATATATGGGAAGAATAAAAATTACAAGGATTATATGAGGTAAATATAACTAATAAAGGGATTACAAAATAAATGAGGAATCAAAAGATATTATGAGAGAATATCACTCTTGATTAGTGCCAAGATCTGCTCTCATTTGACATCCCCCTCAAATTGATGATTGGTCGGAACAATCATTAATTTGCTCACAACATACTTATGGCGAGTGAAGGACATAGGTTTAGTAAGCAAGTCTGCAATCTGATCATGGGATGAAACATGGACAAGAGATAAGATTTTATCTTGAACCAATTCACGAATGTATTGATAGTCGACTTCGATGTGTTTGGTGCGCTCGTGAAGGACGGGATTGGTGGCAATGCTAAGTGCACTAGTATTATCACAAAATAAAGGGACAGATGGTTGATCATATTTGACACCAAAATCAGTGAGAAGTCGTCGAAGCTAAACAATTTCAGAGCTAACAGAAGACATCGATCGGTACTCAGCTTCGGTGGAAGACTTTGATAAACGTTCTTGCTTTTTACATTTCCAAGATATAGGAGAGGCACCAAGGAACACACACCAGCCTGTTGTAGATATGCGAGTGTCAAGACATCCTGCATAGTCAGCATCCGCGAAGGCATTTAGAGTAAGATGTGTGTTTGATGCAAAAAAGAGTCCACTGTCACATGTGCCCTTTAAATAGCGAATAATGGGATGAAGCTCGGAAAGATGAGGTCTTCGAGGCTGGGAAACAAATTGACTGACAACTTGAACAGCAAAGGAAATATCAGGAAGTGTGATGGTAAGATAAATCATGCTACCCACCAAACGTCTGTACAAGGTAGGATCAGAAATTAGTGGACCATCATCACGCTTCAATTTAAGATTATGCTCCATCGGAGTGGAACAAACTTTCTTATCATTCAAGTTGGCAAGCTTGATAAGATCTGCAATATATTTTTTCTGCGTAAGATATAGACCATGAGAAGAGTATGTTACTTCTAATCCCAAAAAATATGTGAGAGAACCAAGCTCCTTCATATGAAAGGAATCATGAAGAAACTTTTTAAAGTCAGCAGTGCCTTGTTGATCATTGCCAGTGACAACCATATCGTCCACATAAAGAAGCAAAACAACAATGCCATGAGGAGATTGACGAGTGAATAAAGATGGATCATTAGAACTTTGCTGAAAACCAACTGAACAAATAGTAGTGTGAAATTTTTTGAACCAAAAGCGTGGTGCTTGTTTAAGGCCATAAAGGGATCTGTTATGTTTGCAAACCAAATTAGTATCGCCAAAGGAATATCCAGGTGGGCATTCCATGTAGATAGTTTCCTTCAAATGGCCATGAAGAAAAGTATTTTTAACATCTAATTGATACAATGGCCAGTGTTGACACGAAGCAATAGCAAGAAGGGTTCGAACTGTGGTCATTTTAGCCACGGGAGCAAATGTTACTTCATAATCAATCCCATATTCTTGCTTGAATCCTTGAGCAACTAGACGAGCTTTGTAACGGTCGATAGTACCATCGGGCTTCACCTTAACAGTATAAACCCATTTTCTCCCTATGACCGAATGAGCTGGCCGGGGAACTAATTCCCAAGTGTGATTATCTGTCAAGGCCTCAAGTTCCTCTGCCATAGCCTTTTTCCAACAGTCATGGGCCACAGCCTATTTATATATAGAAAGAATCTGAATAGAATTAATGTCAGTAAAAAAGGTTAAGCGATCAGGCGGTTTACCAAAATTAATCCTTGTGGATCGTTTTAAAGGAGGCGGGAGGTGTGTTGATCCAACACTTGGGACAATAGGTGGAGGACCTTCAAGCTCGTGATCAGAAAGGGATAAAGTAGAGATATCACTAGAGGAATTAAAATTATAAGGATATAAGAAATTGTATAGCATAGAAATGGAAGAGGTAGGAGCAGAGATCGTCAAAGGTGGAACATAAAAATATAAGTATTCAAAAAAAATGACATTACGAGAAACTCTTATACGACAAGATGCATGATCATATCAAACGTACCCTTTTTGTTTATCGCTGTACCCAAGAAGAACACATTTAGACGCCTTAGCAGACAATTTATGGCGTTCATGTGGAGGAAGTAAAACAAAGCAAACACACCCAAAAACACGAAGATGCATATAATTTGGGGTTTTACGGAATAGTAAAAAAAATGGAGATTGATTACCAAGGAGATGAGAAGGTTGGCGATTGATTAAATGAACAGAGGTATGGACAGCCTCCACCCAAAATTGAGATGGGACATGAGACTCAAGGAGGAGAGCTTTGGCAATTTCCACCACATGACAATTTTTGCGTTCCACCACCCCATTTTGTACAGGAGTTCCCGGACAAGATTGTTGTGCTAAGATACCTTTTTCAGCAAAAAATTGAACAAGTGATAAAGCACAAAACTCCCCACCAGGATCAGACCAAAAGAAATAGTCTTCCCAAATTGTGTTGCAATCATAGTGACAAATGTTTTTGCGACAGTGGCTAATTCGGATTTAGCACGCAAAAAATACACCCAAGTAAAACGTGTGAAATGATCAATAAATAAAGCAAAGTATCGATAACCAAGTCTTGATAAAATAGGTGATGGTACCCATAAATCACAATGAATAAGATCAAAAGGAGCATCAACTTGAGTCGTACTAGAAACAAAAGGTAATTTGGCAAATTTGCTGCTAACGCAAGTCTGACAATTTGGGGAAACATTATTTTTATCCTTCAATCGGTCTGGAAGAAGGTGAGATGTGAACATAAATTCTAACCGACTTGAATGGGGATGACCTAAACGACGGTGCCAGAGATCCCAAGTATGTTGTGGATGAGAAGTAGAGGTGGGAACAGTTAGACAAACAGGAGAACTAAGTGTAGGATTAAGATCAAGATGAAATAAACAGCCATGTTTATGCCCTTTCATGATCACTTGTTTCGTTTGAAGGTCCTGCACACGACAACCAAGAGGAGAAAAGTTAACCAAACAATTTTGATTAGTCAATTGACCAACAGAAATCAAATTAGCAACCAATTTAGGAACATAAAAGGTGTTGGGGAGGCAAATGGATTTGGAAGAACCGGACAATCAAGCTGTTCCAATCCCTTCAACGGTAATTTTCCACCATTTGCGGTAGTTACAGATTGATTGAAGGGACAAGACTTTAAAGTAGTAAATACATGTTTTTGATTGGTCATATGATTGAAGGCAGCCGAATCAAGAAACCAGGGAGTAGATTTCTTGGGAATACCTGATAACGCGGCAACAGAAAAGAAATAAGAAATAACACCTGGAAGGGTTGCATGCAAGGAGGTTTGAATCATCCGTTGAACGGCCTGTGGCGTAAGGGAAATTGCATCACTACCTTCTGTGGTTGATTTCACCATTTGCAGATCGCAATGCATAGTAACAAAGGCAGGTTGACTTTGCTTGTTCTTCAGAGTTCGACAATCCAAAATAATATGTCCGGGCTTCTTACAGTAATTGCATATATTCCACTTACGACAATGAGATTGCACATGACCATATTCTTTGCAATAGTTACACTGCATATCTCCTTTGTTTCCAGTCTTCGGTTTCGACATAAATCGACCACGAGAAGCAAGAAATATTGAATCAACAACATTATTCTTTGTGTCCAGTTGAGCTTGTGTTTTTCAAGTGTGTTTCTTCACGAATAAGTTCTCCCACAAACAGACTCCATAATCAAATCACCACGATTGATCAATGTTCCCCTTGCAGTCTCAAATTCAGGTCGAAGCTTCATAAGGAATTGCATCACTCTTCCACGATCTCGTTCCTTCTTGACTTCAACATATGCGGTAGGTGAGATCGTTGAAGAGGATATCATATCTTGTACTGTCCATAGTTATAGCATCGCAACATAAAAGCTACGAATATCTCTATCCTCTTGACTGATATGGGCAATTTTATATTCAAGATCAAATTGTCTCGATTGATTTACCTGAGAATATACCCCATTGAGATGTTCCCAGATAGCAGCGGCTGTGTCGAAAAAGCGGAGACTTAAGGCAATGTCAAGTTCAACAGAGTTAAGAATCCAACTGATAACCTGCGCATTCTTTGTCTTCCATTTACTCTTGGTTGTGGCATCACCTGCTCCATTGTCAGATCCATCAAGGATGCCGGACAACCCTTTTCCATCAACAAAGATTCGAATGTGGAACTCCCAAAGTGCAAAATTTCTGCCATTGAATTTGACAGACAGAGTTTCGAAATTATTCATATCCATAACGATCAACAGGAACAAATCCTTAAAAGGATAATAGCACGAAAAGAAAATTCTCTAAAGAATTTGGCAAGAAGAAGAAAAAAATGGAGGTCTCAAGGCTCTGATACCATGAGAAAATAGGCAATGGGCAAATTAAATTGTATATATTGAATGATATTACATAGCAAATACACACCTTATTATATACAACAACCGAATCAACTATATATGGGAAGAATACTAATTACAAGGATTATATGAGGTAAATATAACTAATCAAGGGATTACAAAATAAATGAGGAATCAAAAGATATTATGAGAGAATATCACTCTTGATTAGTGCCAAGATCTGCTCTCATTTGACAATAAGCTGTGGCGGGGACACCATTCAAATTAATAAAATTATTATTTTTTAAGCAAAAAAACTTTAAGATTTGGCTAGATATTGCTTTGTGCAACCACTTAATTTTTGTGGTGATACCACCACTACAAGAAAATTATTGTTTACCGATCCCAATCACCGACCAACAAAGTACGGGTCGGATTTACCGACCTCATCACCGACCCCAAACATGGGTCGGTAAATTATAGCCGTTATTGGGCCCCTCGGCTTAAAGATGACCAAATCATCGATCACAATAAATTTGGGGTCGGTAACCTAGGGCATAAATGCCCAGATAGACGGGAGGCAGAACAGACCAGTTCAATCCCCCCCCCCCCCCCCCCTATCCCCCAAACACACACACAGATAAGAAAACAACGAGCCCCTTCCAAAATAACCCTGAACCCCCGCCCGACCACCGCCAACCACGCCGCCGACCACCCCCTCTCCGTCGAGTCGATTGAAGCAGCCTTCGAGCCACCCCCGATTGCAGCCCCCACTGCTTTCGAGCCGCGGTTGGAAGGGGAATTCCCATCGAGTGAACAATCTCAATTCCATTCGTGTACTCGTACAAGGTATTCGATTGAACATTCCTTTCAATTTAAACCATTCGATTGTTGTCATTATTTATTTAAAAGTAAATTGTTTTCGTTTCTTACTCCACTTGTCTCTCAATATGTTTGAAATTGATATTAACACCTAAATTTTGGAGGCCAATGAATTTTGAATACCTAATATGTGGTATTTTGTGTGTTCCTTTGCGAAATCCTAAAAAAAATTTCGTCTATGGACACGGTATGGCAGCAATCTGTTTTCAGCTTCTCCACATTCGATATTTGGATTCTTGAAATTCTAGGCACATAATTAGAAATCTCTCGTCAAGTAGATGAATTTTGATATATGATATGCTCAATTTGGAGTTCATATGAGAAAGTTATGTCATTTTGAATTGTATGTGTTGTTCAATTTGGATTACATTTTACATATATTGTCTTGTTATTTTGCTATTGGACTTGAAATATGAGATATGGTATTTATTTTGGTGTTTTTTGGATATAGAATTGGAGTTGAAGTAATTTTTTAAGATGTTGTTGAGCAAGTATTTCTTTTATTTATTGAATTTTAAGACAAATGGAATGGGATTGAAACAAGGGATCCTTTATTTTTAGTTAGAGTTGGATTAGTTGGTAGAAATATTGGGTAAGAGTATTTTGGAGTTGAGCATGGGAACAAACTACGGCCTAGACCTAATAGTTACGATCTAAATTATGTCCAATTACTTCTAAAGTTAAACAAAGTACCGTATGGTATCATCGAGCTAACAATACAAAATTCTATTTAATTTCCTTCAACACGTACTACAAAATGTATAATAAAATAAGTTAACAAACCAAACGCAAAGTATTGATGAAATATAGTTATGATTCAGTGGCGTATTGTGTAATTTATAGGTGATGGACCGGAGTTGGATGTACCGCTCATGTCGTGAAATTGGAGAGGTCACATTCAAATTTAGAAATGGTGTTGAATTGTTCTTGCATATGTCTGATCAAAACCCAGATGTCGATGGAGCCCAGGGTAAATTAAGGTGTCCATGTGGTAAGTGTAGGAATAAATGTTATCGATTTGATGATGACCTCAAGTATCATCTACAGCGTTTTGCATTTGTCCCCAACTACGAAAGATGGACGTGTCACGAAGAGCGACACCAATTTAGTTGGTGGGATGATACCGAGACGGGCGCATCTACAGTGTCCTCAACTGAAGATACTTACATTCAAATGGTGTACGATGGAATGGGAATTGGTTTTCCAGATACAACACCACCCGATCAAGGTGATGATCCGAGGCCACCCGAGGAACCTAATGCGGAAGAGAGATTGTTCTACCGTATGTTGTAGGCGGCAGACAAGGATTTGTGGCCTGGATGCAAGAAAATGACATTATTGTCAACAATTGCGAGGTTATTAAATATTAAAGCCGAACATAACTTATCGGAGAGATGCTTCGATACTTTGTGCCAACTCATTATTGATACACTCCCCGATGAGAATGCCATGGTTAAGAACTTTTACGAGGCGAAGAAACTACTCGGGGGATTGGGCCTACCTGTTCAGAAAATTGATTGTTATGCTAAGGCGTGTATGTTATTTTGGCGCTACGATGCAACATTAGAGAATTGCAAGTTATATGACAAGCCGCGGTATAGGAAAACAAATTCTAATTCATGGATAGGACGGAAATACATGTTATATTTCCCACTTAAAAACAGACTAAAAAGTTTGTATGCATCGGAGGCGACTGCAGAGCATATGAGTTGGCATGTCAGACATGAGCATGGGTCGTCCGGAGAGATGTGCCATCCCAGCGACTCAGAGGCATGGAAAAACTTTGACACAATTCATCCAGAATTTGGTGCTGAGGGGCGGAATGTCCGGTTGGGATTATGTATGGATGGTTTCCAACCATTTGGTCAGTCGGGTTTTCAATATTCATGTTGGTCTGTCATTGTAACCCCTTACAACCTCCTCCCCCCCCCCCCCCCCCCCCCCTCCCCAAACAGGTGTATGAAAGATGAATCCATGTTTCTGACATGCATAATTCCCAGGAAATCAAGCCCTAAACAGGGGATCGATGTCTACTTACAGCCCTTAATAGCCGAGCTATTAGAGATGTGGAATGTTGGGATCATAACATACGACTGTTATGCCAAACAAAACTTTCAGATGAAGGCGGCCTTGATATGGAACATCGGAGACTTTCTGGCATATTCTATGTTGTCAGGTTGGAGCACATTTGGGAAAACTGCATGCCCAGTATGTATGAAAGAAACAGAATCAATAAGGCTTAAAGAGGGTGGCAAACAGCCGTGGTTTGATGCTCACAGGAGGTTCCTTCCTTCTGATCATCCTTTCAGGGTCGATAAGTCCAAATTCAAGAAGGATCGGGAGGAGCGCAGACTGCCACCATTGTATAAGAGCGGTGAAGAAGTGTTGGAAGACATTGAAATGCGTGGTCTACGTTGTGTAACCGAATTAGGAGCAGCTGAGGCGAATTCAATAATCAGTAAAGAATGTGGAAGGAAAAAAAGGAGTATATTCTGGGATCTTCCTTATTGGAAAACGAATTTGGTTCATCACAACTTGGATGTCATGCACATTGAGAAGAATGTGTTTGAAAATGTTTTCAACACTGTCATGGATGTGCAGGAAGCACGAGAGGACATCTGACCGTGTTTAATAGTTCTGAACTACATAAGGATAGTCGTACCGGCAAATATCCGAAAGCGTTGTACACAATGGACAAGGATAGGCGGGATGTATTCTTGAAATGGATTGCCAGGTTAAAATTTCCCAATGGATGTGTGTCCAACCTTGGCAGATGCATAGACATGAATAAACATAGGATGTTTGGCATGAAAAGTCATGACTGCCATATATTCTTACAACGCTTCTACCGATGCATATACGGCGACTCTGGAGAGACTGTCACAGACCCAGATGACCATGGCCGAGCAGATGGAGAGACTTCTTGGAGTTCGGAGGCCTCGATCCCCAGGCCACGGGGATGGGGATGATAACTTCGGAGGCGGCTTGGGTGGAGGTGACATTGGGGTTCATTGAGGCACGTGGACGTTGTGGTTAGTATCATTCTTGTGTCCTTCGTTTTTGGGACAAATTGTAGTATTGGACTTATTTGATTAGGACTTGTTTATTGATGTTGGGATGATAAAGTTTGTAGACGTCGAGTTGTTTTGTTACTTTGTGATGGTGTAGTTTAAACTTGGGAGATTTAGATGTTATTACGTTTGTAAACTTGGAAGTTATTATTTTTGTACTTTTCGAATCTTGTGTTTGTATATACTACGACTTGGAAGATTTGGTTTGTTGAAGTTTTTTGTGTTGTAATGTTGGATATTTGGCCAGGTTTGATTGTTGTTATTGTGGCAGGGGGATGGCTGTGAAAACAGCCAATACTGGCCAAATATTCAGTTTTTACCGACCCCATTACCGACACCGTATGGGTCGGTAGATTTCCCGACACCATTACCGACCCCATTTTGGGTCGGTAAAGTCTGGACCACAAGGTCCCGAACCTAGATTACCGACCCCAAACTGGGTTGGTGATGGGGTCGGGAAAGTTACCGACCCACATGGGGTCGGTGATTCCGCCGACCACAGGCTTCCTTGGTCGGCGCCAGATTACCTACCATCATATTACCGACCGGCGTTTGGGGTTGGTAATGGCCAAGACGATCCGCAAAACCTTGTTAAATGGGGTCGGTAATCGTGATTTTTCTTGTAGTGCACTATAATCAATTATAAGCTAGTTTTTTTCACTTTTTTTTTTTGGTATTTTGATTACTTCCTTATTTTCAATATATTTTCCATTACTTTTGTACCACCAATGAAAAAAATTTCTGGATCCGCCACTGATTG
Organism: Hygrophila difformis; assembly: GCA_030278955.1. Taxonomy (NCBI): domain Eukaryota; kingdom Viridiplantae; phylum Streptophyta; class Magnoliopsida; order Lamiales; family Acanthaceae; genus Hygrophila; species Hygrophila difformis. The sequence continues at coordinate 52,479,361 of JAOANR010000009.1, forward strand.
ATACCCTAATTATGTATTCCCATGCTACTTCATCAATTACAATAGATATTGTGTACACACGTAACAAAAGTAATATTTACTCATGGTTTGCTATACATAGAAATTACTACTTTTCTTTTATTTATTTTTCTCATGTAAATATCCTCTCAAATAAGAATTCATATGTCGTTTGTGAAATTTATTTTCCTACTTATAATTACTCATAAAAATTGCTTACAAATTGTTGATCCCAACTGTTCATAACTACCCAATCAAACTTCCATTTGCCTCATTCCACAATGAACCATAATCTTCCTCCCCAAAGGGAGTTCCATGAAAGTTTTTCATGCCTCCAAATTCACTCACAACCCCAAACATTCCTTGTTCATCCATGGACAAATTGCCCATCCCATCACTAGGTACCATCTCAACATCCAACCAATGCCCAAGATCGTCTTCATGTGTCAATGAAAAAGTACGATCATTCGATTCGCCATTCACAGACTCACAATCCACGGGGATGCTCTCGTTAGTAGCAATTCCATAGTGCCCTTGGAACCCGATTTCAGCCTCCAAAGATCGGATTACTTCAGATAATTGTTCGTCATCACAATCATCCACTTGTGTTTCGTCTAGTAATGACATGAGAACACTTTGGTTGCTTTGCGACAACTCAGAATCTTCCATGCCACCGTCTTCTTGTCCATCCATGTATACCCAATTCTCAACCACCATTGAGGCCATGCTCAAAATTGATCCAAAGAAAAGAAATAAGGCTTGGAGGAAAGGTGAGTAAAGAAAGATTCAATTGAAAATGAAAACCCTAGTGATTTTTTCCATCAACAAAATATGCCCTTTATATAGGCTTCAATCACATGGGCATCATCCCTTTTCCAGTCAATAAGATCTACCCACCAATCAAAAATAGTTTAAGTGAATTTATAAGTAACATAAAACAACCAATCATGTGACCTAGCTAGTATTTAAAATGGAGAGGGGACCAAAGCTGCACTAAGAAAGGTTTAGAAATTTAGATAAAATGTCTTTGTCTACCACCAAATAGTCATCACTTCAAAAGGGGACCGAACAAAAATAAAGGAACCATATATGGTGTAAACAAGGTAGGAAAAAAATGTAGTTCAACGACATACATTATCTTTAAGATCATGTTTGATCCAATGGCACCGAACTTTTGTGACAAACGAATTTATCCCAAAAAAAAGAGGATCAAAAATAAAATATAAGAAAAGTGGAGTGCCAGAGACTATGACATAAGTACTTCCTCCGTTTTTTTTTGTTAGCTACGGTTTGACAAATGCTATTATTCACTTATATACTTTAACTTAAAGTTTTATCATGGTTATATATAAGTTAAAATATAGGCAATTGAGATCTTGTTAGATTCGTCTCGTCTTGTAGTTTTTAAATATCGAACTTTTAGAAGTTTTACTTGTACCGAATTTGAGTTATTAATGGTTTAAAATGTGTATTGGACTGTGTGCTGAGTGGGTCCGTAGCAATCTCTAAAAAACAGAGGAAGTATTAAATACTTCTATAAGGTTAAAAAAAATCCACAAGATAGGTTATTTTTACACTTTGTTTCTAATCTTTAAATTTATTGTAGAATCGCGCTAATAATCTTTAAAAGTTAACCATAATATAAGGCCTGTTTGATAGAAATAAGAGGAAAAAGGGGTAAATATTAAAAAGGGCCATAACAAGGAGGCTATTCCACTTTTAGGCCATAACAAGTTGGAATTGTAAAAACAGGCCATAACAAACACAGTTTGGCAAAATTTAGGCCATAGGACCTATTTGAAATTAATAAATGACCCAACAACTTTTCCTTCTTTCATTTCAACCCCAAGAAAGTTTGACTTTATTTACTTTAATTCTTTCTCAATATACTTAATTTTTCATTATATAAATGACACCCAACACGCATGAAAATTGGTATCAGAGCCTAGGTTTTATTGAAGAACATATTAATTATATTATTTATAATATTTTATTTCTTAATGGAGAAGATTTAATTATTTAATGGATTCAAATAATTTGAAACCCACGAGTTATTTCCAAATTTTGGAAATAAAAAATAGAAAATTCCAAAGGAATTTCTTGAACTTGTCCATGGGACAAGATATTATCAAAATCAGTTTCTTTCCTAAAAATGAGAGGAACGGATTGGAAAGAAATTGATCCGGATAGCTCTAAGTTATCAAAAGACTTAAGAGAAATCCAAAAGACGATTCAAGATTTTGGTAACCGGGTATTAATTATACCTGGGAAAATAGATAACTTGAATCAGACAACAGATGAGATCTTGAAAGTATTTCAAGACCTAAAGAAAGAAATTTTGAATCTGAAATTTGACATTTCGGATATCAAGAAAAGGCAGAAGGATATTCCTGGATCTTCCAAGAATAACCAAGCCAATATTAGAGATGCATTCGGACCAGTACAAGCTTTACATCAAAAGGGTAAAGCAACTATGGTTCCAAAGCAGAAATCACAAGAAGAGCTTATGATCGATCTCCTGAAAACAGTCGAATGAGTGTTTCCAGGGCAGATCTATCAGATCTACAAGAATTAGCAGAATCATTTTCCCAACTTGGGATTATGGATCTGGTTAATGTAAAACCCAATGAAGTTCTTCAATTGGGTTATGCGGAAGGATCAGGATCCAACGTGACCCACGATGGACCGCCTGATGTCCCAATGAGAGAAAGTACAGACTTCTACATGAACAGGTATCCTGAGGTGCATCTCAATGCAAGACGAAACCCAGGACGGAACCCAAGTAGAGCACCAGAATCCACACCGTGGGCCAAGACGATGTTACAACCATTAAATCCATATGGCATAACACTAAACCTCGACGTTATTGACTTCCGAAACATCGAAGACCTGATCGATGAATGGGTAGCTTCAATGAAGATTGCAGCAACCACCCTGGAACTCGATAAAGAAAAACTTTGTCAGATTAATAGAGCTGAGTCTCGAAGGATCGGCAAAGCTGGGCTGGAAAAACTCCACGACTGCTTTAAAAGAGCAAATGCTCGAGGGAGAATCCAAAAGCACAATCTGTGAAAGATTTGGCCTCTTATTCAAAACCCATTTTGTAGGAGATGGGTATTTTGAAGAACAGAGAACCGAAAAAATCAAGGTCTATACCCAAGCATTATTGGGTATGGAATTAAGAAGTATTTGCGCAGTAGACAAATACATCTACTGGTTTCGTAAATACTATTTTCGGAGTGAGATGACAGCTGAAGTAGCATGTCCCATGTTCTTTGCAAAGATCTGCAGCCCATGGAGAGAAATTTTGATCCAATCGTACACAGTACTCTCTGGTACAGTGGACTCAATAGCTCGAAGAATGTCCTTCTTAAAGGATAAACTCAGAGAATGGTGTCAACAGGCAGCAGCCCAAAAGAACATCAAGAGATAAGAGGTAAAATAAAAAGAACTCCTCTTTGCTGTGAAAATAACGATTTTCCAACAATTATAGGAGAATCAGGAGAAAAGAGGAAAAAGAAGAAGAGTCGAGGCTCATACAGTAGGAGTTTCAGAAGACCTCCATTCCGAAGAAGAAGAGCATGGTGGTCCAAGAGCAAGGCCAGATCATACAAAACTGGACAAAGAACGGGAACGACGAAGAGTTCATCCCAAGGTTCAACTAGCTCAGCAGCAAGGAGCACGGGGAGAACGACGTCCAAGAGAACATTCAGACGAGCCCATACCCGAGCCAACGAAAGTTTCAAGGACTGCAACTGTTGGAAGTGTGGAGCCAGAGGTCATATCTCACCCGATTGCCCTCAGAATCGTGAGGTACGAATGTACGAAGCCACGGAGGATATCGTGGAAGCAGTCTACCATGGAAAGCTGGTACCAGTCTATCAGTTTGAGGACATCCCCTCGGATGAAAGCATCTACGAGGAAGAATTAAGAAGTGACTCGGACTCATATTCAGATGGATCTTCAACCGAATCTGACTGAAGAAGACAGGATTCAGACCACTGAAAACCTGTCTGGATTCTTTTCAAGGATGACGATCTCGAATCGAACCATGGAAAGAATAATGCGACAAGATTCCAACCTCAGCCCATATGACGGATTCAGAATTGGCGGGATTGGACGAGTTCTTAACCAGATGGGACTCAACCAGAGAAGACATAACATCATCTACAAGGTAAGTGCAGGTGAGTTTGCAATTCCTATGGAACTTACTTGTAATGTTATGATATGCAATTAATTCCTAAAGAAGAAATTCTTGAGGAATTAAGCAGAATGAAGGAGGAAATCGCCATTACTATGAAATGGATCCACATAGGAGCCATTGAAGTAGTAATTAAGGCAACCTTCAAAGAATGCATTGATTCTGAATTACATCTATCAGTCACTGATAGAAGAATCAATAACCTTAGAGATGGTCTTCTTGGAACTATGGTAGGAAATTTATATGCTGGAAAATTAATGTTTGACATACATCCCAGAATTTCCTATAACTTAGCTGACCAAGATTTTAGTAGAGTTCTAACCCTTCATCAGGATTTTAAAAGAAAAGATCTGATGAAAGAAGGGAACAGGCCATATTCTATAACTTATAGAATCTCTTATGCACTTTCCAATAGTCATCATTCTGACTTATTTATCAGGAAAGAATATATAGAAATTCCTAGAATTTTCAAGGAATTTGCTAAAGTCATGACTCCAAATCCTACCCAGATTCCAAGGTTAGGAGGAGTAGACATACAAATAAGAGATCATCCAATTCTAGACAGATCAACGAGTGCTAGAATTGAGTACGCAAGCCGTGTGTCTTTTTCGGAAGACAAAATTATGGCATATAAAGGGAAGGAGTTCATCAAAGAACTAAAACCTCAATCCATTGGGGTAGATAATATAAAGATAAAATGCCCTGAAGGATGGAAAGAAATACGAGTAATATTCGACATCACTGAAAAGATTAACCGTTTTCCATGTGATGACTTATACTACTTGCAGCAGCCATCAATTGGAACCTATGAAGGAACAATTGAAATTGCAGGACACGAGATCAGAGTCTTAGGCACCGCCGGAAAAGACAATGGGGTTATGATTTTGGGATTAAGTTTTCTTGAAAATCATAAACCATGGGTAAGAAAGGATAATGGTATAGAATTTAATCTGAAGGGTCACACCATCAGGATTAAATGACAAGTCCATTCTCCATTTATATCTCAGTAGGGATAATATATGAAGAATATAAGTCAGAATATTTCGCAGCTTATATTGATTCAGGATCAGGTATTTGCACGGCAAAACCAGGAGTTTTCCCTAGCGAAGCTATGGAATCATTACCCATTATTGCAGGAAGAAATTTTTCCCAAAAAATCTTAGTACTAAACAAGGGTATTCGACAAGCCAATATCATGATTGGAGGAGCATTTGGTACACCTTGGTATAAGGTAAAAACGCCTCCTATTTATTTTCATGACACAGGAGCGGATATTTTGTTAGGGAATAATTTTATACAATCCTTTACAAAATATGTTCAAGATAACAAAAGAAATTTGTTAATATTTACCACAAGTTGTGGAAATGAGATACAAGTGTTGCGCAGGGAAAATGCATTCAACAGGTTAATGCCTATATTATTTCGCAGCAAACGTGGTGATAATGATGCCAAACTAACCCATCCAAAAATGCAGGATAAAAGAAAGTTTGGTAAGGCTTTGTTGTCTTTTAGACAGCAAGGATTTGATGAAGCTTCTATTGAGGAAATTATAAACCTCAAAGAAGCAATGCAGGAAATGAAGTTATTAAATATAACTTCACTAGACATTGATGGGGAAACTAAATTGTCCATCGAAAATGTCAAAAGACTTATCCAGAGAAACTTTAACGAGGATCCTCTGGCATGGTGGGATAAAAACAAGATCGAAGCTACTCTACAGGTAAAAGAACAATATAAATATGAGTATGTTCGATACAAACTCATCTTAATGAATATGCATGATAAGAAAGATATGCAGCAAATTATCAAGGAGCATATTGATCTTAAACTCATCGAGCCTGGAGTCTCAGCTTATAGTAGCCCTGGATTCTTGGTAAGAAACCACGGTGAAATAAAGAGAGGTAAACCCAGGTTGGTAATAAACTATCAAGGTATTAACAAAATAATACAGTTTGATGGTTATTACATTCCGAGTAGAGAACACTTAATTGATTGCATCAAAGGTGCTAAAGTGTTTTCTAAATTTGATTGCAAATCTGGTTTCTATCAGATTAAGATGGAGAATGAGTCGAAGAAATTCACAGCATTCTCCACCCCACAAGGGCAATATATTTGGAATGTTATGCCAATGGGGCTTTCTAATGCCCCTCAGATATTCCAAAGAAAGATGGATAATCTATTTAAGGATTATCTAGAGTTTATGTTTGTCTACATAGATGACATTCTGATTGCATCTCGAAATATTAAAGAGCATATTAAACATCTTGAAATATTTTCTGATGCATGTCATAGAGAAGGTCTAGTTCTCTCTGAGAAAAAGGCCACTATCGCTACTAACAAAATTGAATTCTTAGGAGTTCAAATTGATGAAGCAGGAATAGAGTTACAGGAACACATTGTGGAGAAAATCCGCAATTTTCCTGATATATTAAAAGACAAGAAACAACTTCAGAGTTTCTTAGGAGTTGTAAATTTTGCGGGTATGTTTATTAAAGACCTTGCAAAATATAGAAAGGATTTTAGACCACTCCTGAAAGAGACTGAAAGCTCTAGATGGAAATGGGAAGAAATCCATACCAAGAGAATTCGTGAACTAAAGCAAGTCTGCAATAGCTTGCCAAAACTCGCGATACCTCAGGATGAGGATGAGCTGGCAGTCTACACAGACGCCAATGATTTTCGATGGGCAGGAGTGCTCATGAGAAAAACAACTACGGGTCAAGAACCTTGTAAATACACAGGAGGGTTGTTCATTGAACAACAAGCCAAACTTTGGCATATTAACGAGAAGGAATTCTTTGCAGTATGGAAAACATTTAAAAAATGGCCTTTATTCTTACTTGCAAAGAAATTTATATTAAAAGTTGATAATACTAATGTTAGGGCTTTTTTAAAAAATAAACTTGAATCAAAAATTGAAAAAGCTCGTATTATCAGATGGCAAGCTGAATGTCAATATTATACTTATGATATTGATGTTATAAAATCGCATGAAAATGTTCTTGCAGATTTCTTGACGAGAGATGGAAGCATTTGAAGCTGATTCCATCATTACGAGATTCAGGCACCTCAGAGAAAACCTAGAGGAGCTATCAAAACATTTTGGACAGCTCGAGATCAATGCACGAGCAGCTGGCCAAATACAACAGAGCGATGTGGACATGGTCCGCAACAATATACGAACCTCCCATATAGCAATGACAGCACTATGGGAAACAGTATTAGAGCCAATCAGGAAAGCGTCAGCTTCCCTGGTAAACAAAGAGAAATGTGCCCAAAAAGCTAAAGTGGTCACATATGAAGAAGCAGATTCAAGCACTGCTTCAAAGGAACCATTGTCGAATACCGACAAAAATGTTGAGCAAGAGGAAAGTCACATTTCCGAAAGCTCAAGTCAACCCACTGCCTCTGGGGTGAAAGAGGAAGAAATTAACCTTAGGCCAATGACAGGCACCTCTAAGGTTAATTCAGACGAGAAGGTCCTATCTACTGCCTGGCTGGACTACCAAGGAAAATGGGAACAACTGGTTTCCAAAAAGGGAATTAACCCTAGCAAAACAGTAATCGAGACATCCGGGAGATACAACAGGGTATGGATGCTCGAAGGATCGAAACCAGAAGAGGTTCGAAAGTGGTATGACTTTGGAGCATTAGAATCTGTTCATACTACATCACCAGGGTTTCCGGAAATTGAAAAACTTCCGGGATGGATAAGTAGTGCGGTGCACGAATCATGGCAGAACAACCCGCACCTGCAAAGAGGAGATATTCTGGAGCTTAAGTTCATTTCAGCGGCACCAGAGATAGTCGGAAAAGGTTCTTATCCGGTCTTTCAATTTATTAAATTACAGAGACCTGATATGATTGCCTTCAACAGAGTTAAGTCTATGGATGAGAAGGCACCATTGGTATCTTCAATCAGCGAAGATGAAATCTCCACCCGACGAGCATGGGGATTCTGGGTCTGTCTCACCGAGATGGAAAAGGTTAAATATCCGTTTAAAATATTCTCAAACAATTTAAATGGATCGTTCCTGGTTAATTCTTTAACAGGGAAAAGCACAGAGTTTGCGGAAACCTCATTCGAAAAGAAGAGGTTACTCATCTGGGAAAACAAGTTGCCAGCAACTGAGTCCACTAGAAAAAAGGCATGCAACATGATGCATGTTGGCCAATGGGATAACCACATATGCCCATATTGTGCAGAACAGGAGAAACCCCTATTCGGTACAAAGATCCGGGTAACCCAGAAAAAATCCGGACCCGAACAGGACAAAGGGAAGAAACGTCCAAAAAACTTTCACAAGCCAAAGTAAGATTAGCTGGATGTAAAAGAAAGAGAGGTGTCGGCAACACTCATAATTAAAAGCCGACAAAGAAGGGCAGAGTAGCTGGCAGAAAGTGGCCGACAAGAGAAGGTGGAAAGTTGACAAAAGCCACCTAACGCAATAATTCAAAAAAGGACAATAATGTAGCCGGTAGAAATTAAGGCCAAGTGACGAACGCAGTGACGTCACAAGGATTTAGAGGAAGATTGGAATCCGGGGCTGAAGTTCGCGGGCGCCTATAAATAAAGGAGTTTGAAGCAGATGGAAGGCATCGAAAATCCTCCCAACTCTTCAAAATATTTGTAATATTTCTCTTTCTGCATATTTCCTTTCAAGTCTGTAAAAGTATGGGGTATTCCCCCCAAGAGTCTTGTATCCTCCATGAGGAACTAAGTGTCTGTCTTCTCCGTTAGGGGAAATTATGTTTGAATAATATCTTTAATATTTCTTCAGTAAAATCCAGACTTCCAAATATCCCAAAAATCCCGATAATATAGTTAAAGCCCTTTATTCATATCTTGATACGTCCTAAGGTAGGAAACAAAATAGGACTGTGCTGTTTGTTGCTGAAGGAGCCAAGAATCGGTGAACCATCGGCCGTGGTTGCGTGGTTGGAGGAAGTCCGTAAAATCCCGGAGCTTAGGAAACCCGGCAACAAGGCGGTCAAAGCCAAGGTATGAAATTTAGTGCTTAATTTAATTATCGGAAGCATGATGGGCTTTAATTGGACTATATTTGATGAAAAATATAAGATAGGAGTCAAAGTGTAATAGGGTAAAAGTTGAAGTCAACTGATGGGGTCAAAAGTATAATTAAGCAAAAGTTGTTAGGGTCAAGTATAATTTTAAAAGGTCTTGATGGCCTAAAATTGAACTAAATTGGTTTGTTATGGCCTAAAATTCATAATCCAAGTTGTCATGGCCTAAAAACTGAAAGGCCTCCTTGTGATGACCTATTTTGATAATTACCTCGAGGAAAAATCGCTTATTATCACTTGTTTAAGAGCTTGTTTGTTTTAACTTTTTTATTCTTCCTTTTGATTTCTCTTCACTAAAAAGTACTTTTTTAATTTTTTTTTAGTTGTTTGTTTTGCCTTTTTGAAAAAGTAAAAGGAGAAGTAAAAGTTAAAATTCTCCTTTTTTTAAAAGTAAGTAGGGGGTTACTTTTAGAAAAAGGAGAAGTCATTTTGGAATAAAAATACAACAATATCCCTATCTAATAAGGAAATAAAATCAACACTAAATATTATTATAAGATTTATGCCCATTTTAGTAATTTTAATGTATAAAAAGTCCTTTTACGTATAATTTATTCGAACATGTTTCATTTGAAAAGCAACTTTAATAATTTCAATCCAAACAATTATTTGGGCTGCTTTTGCTTTTGAATTCTGCTTCTATCTCATTCTCCTTTTTCCACTGACTTCACCTTTTTTTCAAAAGCCAAAACAAACAAGCCCTAATAAGAAGTGATCCAATTAGAACTGCATAGATAATAAAAATAAAAATAAATAGTGAGAATGAATAAACAGTCTTATAAAAAAATTTCTTATTCAGCAAGTAATAACACGCAATTAATAAGACAGATAATAAGAGGTAATAAATAGGGCCTAAATTTTAACTTTACAATTTATTTATAAATACTTGTGTTCGCCCATTTTTGCCAGCAATGGAGACTATATATAGGTTCGATCCCCACCGGCCCCCAATCCCTCCCTTTTATTCCCATTTGTAATTTGTGTAGCATGAGCTCCCACCACCCATTTTCTAACCTGTATAAGATGTTCAGCAAAAACAATAGTACTAAATGTTTGTTTTTTTAATTTTTATTTAAAAAGAATATTGTTGAATTTGTGCATCATTGTTGTTGAATAATACTTTTCAATAAATAAAATAAACAAAAAACCTTAACTAACATTACTGAGATATATTCTCTGGCATATTAATATATCCTTGGTGTTCGTACATATGCAAGCATGTTGCTTTGACAGTAATTTGGAAATAAGTGGAATGCATAATAATTTAGTCCTTACATAAAAGTAAATGAATATCTATTTATCAAATCATAATGGGTATGCAGGCCACATTGCTGAAGGATTTCTATTTGTTTGGGACTGTATTTGCAAGTTGCAACTTAACCTTTTTTAGGCAAGTGTCATCTTAAATAAATTAGGTTTTCCTTTATTCTCTTGATTTAATTATATTGTTCTGTATTAATTAATTAGTTGTCATCATTATTTTTCCTTTCTGCTCTTTTGAAAGTTAGGTTTGAGGGCATCTAATTATGATATAAGAGATTGAAATTTAAGAATCATGATTGTCATTATTTTGTATGTGATTTTTAAGATGCATATTCTGCCTGTCTTCTTTATTACAAATTAAAATATATTCTCCACACTAACTTTAATGCAATATTTAGATTATGGGTATTTCAATCCAATCGATCACAACATAAAATATTCCTATTTTTGAATGTAATGTCTGCCCACTATTTTGTAAGTAAAGTATGTTACTGCAACATGGTAATGACATATTGGAATTTAATTAATTGAATTTCAATGGGAATAAAGGTGATTTAAGAACGAACACACAGCTCCAAATATTCGCAAGAACTAACACACAGCAAGAAAGAAGAATAATGGTTAATAAAAAGGATTTTGTGGTGACACTACAAAATTTTTTGCTTATGGAGCTATACTTAGAGGTGTCTTTAAAAGGGAGAAAAATGAGTTAATGAATCAAAATTTCGCGATTAGCAGCGCCTCGCCAAGTCTTTTGTAATGAGAGAAAAAACAGCGACCTAATCTTCACGCGCAGGCAAAGAGTTCAACTGCCGAACAAAGATGTGATGAAGATGATGTGATGCAGATAGGCGAAGAAGGCTAATGTATGCGTATGCACAAAGTGGGTCGAAGACGGACTTAAAGTTGACCATTTGTGTACTCGAGCAAAGATGAATGGATTCGTTCCTCATTGGCGCACCAGCCTGGGAAGATTGCTCAATCGAACTCGTGTCTTCAGTTGTATAACTATGATAAAACATCAAGTCAAATTATTTGTTTGAATAGTGTCATATTCACAAATGTATCTGTCTTTAGAAACGGAGGAAGTAAATATTATATATATGTACATAAACACATAAAATGCACTATGTAGTATACGTGTGTGTATATCTGATGACTGATAGTAATGTGGTGAAGTTGAGTAAGAAATGTACTTTCTTCATGGTATATGTGATTGATAGTACAAAGATGGTTAAAAGGAATTTGTACTAATTAAAACTTTGGGCGACCATTTTCTACTTTCATAAATAAACTAATTTTCTAATTAAAGGTGCGTGCTATCTTTATTTATTACGAGAATGAAGTAGTAGTAGTAGTAGTAGTAGTATTATGTAGTATTAAAAAAAGTAAAGATCCATCGTATTATTATGGTTGATGGATATATGGGAAATTATGTAGTATTATTATTATGGATTATGGATTATGGACTATATATAAATAAATATGTATTTAATTAAAAGTGGAGATGAGAGGGGGCATGAGTGGAGTACAAATTAGGTGAAGAACAAATCAAGCAGCTAGTGTTGTAATGGATTCTCCTTTTTTTTATGTGATATAGTATATGTATATGGTTTTGTTCGTGGAGATTGGAGACAGACCAATTAAACATTTGTCAGGTGCCCATTTTAAGATGCTTCATTGCTGGAATTCCACATACACACCATTCACCTATATATCACCTCTCATGCACTAATCTTTAATTTGGTCCCTCCCTTCAATTCCTATCCTACCTTTTTTCTCTTTATTGGGATTTCACCCCCACACTCATCACTACTTCATAATCTATCACACATGCATCATACATATTGCATTTCTAAAGTTCCACTCATTTCGCTTATCTTGAAAAAAAAAATTAAAAAAAAAACCCATTTTCATGTTTGATATGGGCCGGCCACTTATTTGGTTTGTTGGGGGGTGGGATGGGGGTAATTGGCCTGAGACGAATCAACAAATTATATAAAATGTAAAGAATTAATCACATTGTTCAATATTTGATTTAAAAACCATAATCATGTATCTCCCTATATATTTACATAGATGGTGATTTGGTGACCCACTGATTTGTCTAACACATTTAATTAAATAACATTCATGCGCATTATATTTATAATAAAAATTATTAAATATACAGAAAATTTATCATTTCTCTAGCCTGTATAGACTGTCTAGGGGAAAAAAAAAATTGTCCTAAATTATTAAGTGGATGCACATGCGACCACTTTATTTGTGATGATAGATTATTTTTCTTTTTTTTTTTTTTCTTTTTTCTTTTTTTTTTTTGAGAAACAGCCATGCACAACTTTATCTCCAAAAAATATAGCCGTTCAGCATCAACTTACATAACCCATTACACCACATCCACCAATTCTGAAAAACAACACAGTCTCAGCCTGCAGCTTTGGCTAATGAAACTCATATTGACAACACTTTAACTCCGACCAACAAATAAGATTACAAGACTTACAGCGCTACGCCCATTCTTCAATTGAACCTTCCCCTGTTGTCCCGCATCTGGCCCAGTAATCTGCATCTGGCCCAGTAATCCGCAAGCGAATTTCGTTCCCTTAATATGTATTGAACTCTCACTTCCCCTCCACATCTCAATACCGTCAAAATAGGGACAAGCAATTTGTAAAATCTCCATGGTATTTTCCCTGGATCCTCCATCCAACGTACAACATTCAACGAGTCACATTCAAAAATCAACTTAGGCAATGGAAATCCTTGACCCCGAACTAATGGAAATCCTTGATGCACACACCCTACTCAAAGCTGTGACCTCAGCTTCGTTTGAATCTTTCCAACCAATGGACTTCGATAGAACAAATACCACTTCCCCTCATCGTTCCTAATGACACCATCAATCCCCGCTGGCCCGGGATTTCCAGACAAACCGTCCGTATTCACCTTCCACCAACCCTTCCCCGGACGTTCCCATTCTAATCCCAATCGCCACGCCTGAGGTCTAATGTTCCTCACAGACCCAATCCGCCCGGAATATCCGTTTCAATACTCGCTGGGGAAGCACCCTCCTCTCTCAAAGCTGCTTTCCACCAGACACTAACATCGAATGTCAGCCCTTGGAACACAACCCCATTTCTATATTTCCAGATTGACCAAATTATGGCTAGTCCCACCATTCTCCAAACCTCTTTATTACCCCTTCCTGGATGAACATCGAGCCACTACTCTGCCAACTGCTTCACCCCACCCAGCAGCGCCCACATGAGAGATTTATATTATGTGATGAAATAATATAGTGTGATATATGTAATGGAAGAGATTTTGTGTGATGAAAGAATATATAATGGGAAAAATATTTTTTGTGATGTCCGCACCTACAGAATATTTTAAGAGTTGTACCATAACCGAATTGCAATAACACACTCGGTTAACAATTTATTCCGTTAAACAATCATTCTCCATTTGCACCACAACTACAAGGGATCTGCCACTTTTGTGACTCTTTTCACAGGCTTCGAGAAGGGAATAAAGTAGCAGACAAGCTTACTAAACGTGGCGCATCGTCAGAGGATTTCTTCACTACCTGGGTCTTCCTCCTGACTTCGTTCAGTATGACCTGGCGGCTGATGCAGTTGGGATCTGGTTCCCAAGAGTCTCATCTCTTACATTAGTTTTGTGTGTTTTTGAACTTCTTCCTTTTGTTTTTGTCTCTATTTTTTGATTATTTTTTTTTCTAGCTTTGGTTTCGCTAAAATAATAATAATAATAATAATAATAATAATAATAATAATAATAATAATAATAATAATAATAGCAATGTTACACTAAAATACTACACTGTTGCGCTCTTTGTCACTATATATGTTGACGGTCCCAGATAATACTGAAATCTTGAAATTAAAAGCGTTGTCGAGCGGTAGTCAGAACTATGTTATAACGAGTGGTGTGTGCACAGAGTGTAATGCAGCGGAAAGTAAAACAAGAACAAGAGATTTGGTGACCCAGTTCGATCCAACGGATCTACGTCTGGGGGATTCCAATCCAGGCGACTTATACTAATACTCAAGAAAGACCTAGACTTAATAGACTCAAAAACAACCAATTCATACTCTAATGCAACACTTCCCTGTTTGCAAACAGACTGCAGTCGTGATTCCCCCACAGCTCAGTCTCCCAACGATCCTGTCTAATTTGAATCCTCTGGTTGTTCAGGCTTCAAGAACCATGGCATCTCGGCATATAAGTCCTCCTGAATTCATCTCCTTCAAACATCGAGCACTTCCACGAAGCCTCTTCAATCGGGTGTTGTAGAGAAGATTTGTCCAACAAGAACAATTGTTGAATCAATGTAGCGCAGACCTTATGTGTATGGAATGATCTTCAATTTGCAAAAAGAACACAAGGATTTTTCTAAGTCTCTCAAAGAATAGAACAATCAAGTCTTGGAGAGAATAACCGACTCAAGTGTGTGTAAAAATGTGTAATGTGTGTAAAATACAACTCAATAATTGGAACTCTTGATTACAGAGGATCTAACAGAGGTATATAAACTCAGAGAAACAAATTAAATCCGTCTGGGTCGGTTAAAACGCGTACAGAGCAGATAACTGTTGCACATATCTGTCAATAACTGCTCTGTCGTAGTTTCAACAACCATAAAACTACACCATCTGCACAGAGAGTAATGTTATGACAGTAACAATCTCCCCCACTCTTGTGGAGATGATAATTCCATCACCAAATGGTGTTGAAACTATCTAAGTCTAAATAGTATAAGAGATCATATCATAGCAAAAACAATATGATTCAAAAATAGGATGTTAAAGAATAGTCAAAACAAATCAGAAACAACATCCATCAAGCATTCAGATCATAATCACAGTGCAGATAGTATCATCAGAGCAAATAAAAACTAAGTAGTTCAGCTAGTTCAACAATCATCAGAATTATCTAACAACTATTACAGACCAATAATAGTTCAAATCAAAAGTAATTCAGTTCAGAAATCATCCAATCAGAAACCAAAACAGTCATAAAAAAACAATCATCCACAAATATTGTCCAGTAATAACCAATACCAAAATAAACAAAGTTTAGAATATCGTCACCCAGTTGTCATGACTACCAGTCAGTATTAGCGAGAACCATACCATCAACACCAAATCTCCCCCATGATGGAAGAATCATCAAACTTATAGGTGTCGTTCATAAAAATAACCTAATATCTTCTTTAAAAACAAGTAATAAAAAATTCATTAGCTCAAAATATATCAATGAAAAAGAAAATCTGTTTACCCATTGATACTGTAGTCTGTGAGTAATGATAACACTTCAGTAACAGCTTCATCACAGCTACATATCTTTATCTCAAGCTCAAGTGGTTCAATCTTTGTGCTGGGTTGGTCCAATGCCTTCCCTTTCTGACTCTGAAATCATAAGTCCGAAATTCTCTTTAGTTGATATGGATTGTTGTTCTCCTGTGGTCTCAACATCTCTTGGTGGCAGACTTTTCTTCTTTGGAATCCATACTCTTTGTACTCTAATCCTTTTCTGAAGTTCCTGTGATGGCCAAACAACAACTCGACCATTCATTAAGTCTCTTACTATTCTGATACATGTGTTTGCAGAATGTCCAGGTAGTTGACAATAACAACAGTCCTTCCGTCGTCTGGACGGCATTGTAACATCGTCACTACCAGTCTCCTTGTATTGCGAAGTCAAGTATCCTCCACTTACAAACATGGTATTGCTTGGACTTGATTTCTTCTTATAACCTATACCTGTTTGATCTCCAACACGTTTTCCAGAAGTTAGAATTTCATCAAGAGCACTTTTACCTTTTACTACCTTTTGAAGTTCGTCGTTCTTGAGTTTCAAATCATCTAACTCCTTTTGCAAATCAGAGTTTTGGGCTTTAAGCTTATCATTCTGCCTCTTCAAGAAATCTAGTCATTCTGTATTACTTCATTCTTCTCGACTTCTTCATCATAGGAAATTCCGACGTCCGTGAGTTGTCCCAACAACTTTTTATTTTCCCAAACAGCAGCTTCAAATTCTTCTTTAAGCTCATTGTAGTCAGCAAGTAGTTGATCATGCTCATCATCACTGTCACCTGAATCAGAAGCATCATTGTTAGGTGAAAAACATATTGATTTGATTATACCTTCCAATGTAGTGGGGCTTGCATCTCTCAACATAAATACAACAACTTCTTCTATGTCACTCATATGATCCTCAGGAGTTTCATCGTCATCTTAATCACTGAGGGTTGCTTGCAATGCTTTCTTTGCCTTCATTTCTTTTCTTTTGGCCGTGGCACATTCAAATTTAAAGTGTCCCGTTCCTCCACATTCATGGCATATCACAGAAGTGAATTTATCAGGCTTCTCATGGTTTTTGCTCTTTCAATTTGATCGATCACTTTTACTGCTGTCTTTTCTTTTAATATCTCTGCGGGGTGGTCTGTCGGTCTTCCGAACCTCATCAGAATTGCGATCTTGAGTCTT
This sequence comes from Hygrophila difformis, assembly GCA_030278955.1. Taxonomy (NCBI): domain Eukaryota; kingdom Viridiplantae; phylum Streptophyta; class Magnoliopsida; order Lamiales; family Acanthaceae; genus Hygrophila; species Hygrophila difformis. The sequence goes on from JAOANR010000009.1 coordinate 52,496,419, forward strand.
TCTTTTGTTCCTTCTTTCTTGAAGCATTCTGGCCAATTTCTTCATTAGGTGGACTATCTCATCTTCAGAACTGTCTCCAGAATCTTCTTCCACATTGAGAGCAAGACTCATTGTTGACTCTTCTTTGAGGTGGTTCATTTCATAGGTTTGAAGAATTCCAACTAGACCATCCAAGGTAATAGTGTTCAACTTATCCAATTCTTCCAATGTAGCAACCTTCGGAGCATACTTCTTGGTGAGAGTCCTTAACATCTTTCGAACGAGCTTTTGATTATCATAAATCAATCCCAAGGAATAGGCTTGATTTACAATATCCTTGAACCTTCCATAATAAGTTGAGATTGATTCATCATTCTTCATCTTCAAATTCTCGAACATGGTCTCAACTCATTGTAATTTGGTAGCTCGAACATCCTCAGAACCTTCGTACATCACCTCTAGAGTTTTCCATGCATCATGAGCTAACGTGTGGTTGGTGACCAATTGGAACTGCGTCTCGTCCATAACACTGAAAATTGCATTAAGGGCAGTAGTTTCCTTTCTTGGCATCTTTCTCGGCTTGTGTATACTCAGCTTTAGTTGCTGGCCGACTACCAGGTGGATCTATGGAACCTGCTGCTGCTGTCTATGGTCTAGTTGGTGGTTGCCAGACTGTCTCGACTGCGTCCCACACTTCATCTCCAAGGGCCATTAGATGAATCTTCATCCGAGTTCTCCAATATCTATAATTGGTGCCATCGAACAAAGGTGGTCTTGAAAGCGATGTGCCTTCTCTACTCATCTTTCCAAGATTTCTCTCTATCTCAAAGAATAGAACAATCAAGTCTTGGAGAGAATAACCGACTCAAGTGTATAAAAATGTGTAATGTGTGTAAAATACAACTCAATAATTGGAACTCTTGATTACAAAGGATCTAACAGAGGTATATAAACTTAGAGAAACGAATTAGATCCGTCTGGGTCGGTAAAAACGTGCACAGAGCAGATAACTGTCGCACATGTCTGTAACTGCCAGTCTGTCGTAGTTCTGTCGTAGTTTCAACAACCATAAAACTACATCATCTGCACAGAGAGTAATGTTATGGCAATAACATATGTCAAATATGTGATTGGGATTGAAGTTTGGTGTCATCATCAACCCTTGTTTTATGCAACACGTAATGAAGTATATGTATGTCAATTTGAATTAGATTTTTGAAGACCAAATCTGATGAATGACATTATTTTGATTTTTCCCATGATACATTGATTGGAGAATACTTTCAGTCATTATTGAAACAAAATGTATTTCTTCCCATAATTCCTTCCAATATTGGACTTTAATTCACAAAAAAGATGCAGCTGGTCATTATTTACTTCAACAAGATTACTGAGCAAAAGTTATTCAACCAATAGAAGAAGAGCACAGAGAATCCAGCCATTGCATTGATTGAAATAAGATCGCTTGGTTGGAGACTTTTGCAATATGGCATTCCATGGTTATTGTTGTAAGAGGGAATTCTTGGTTTTCAACAGATAATTTCCCTTGAAATACGATTCGAGCCCCCCTAACTTTATAAAATATGACACTGGGGAAGTGTTCAAAAATAAAATCGTGCGGCTCAATCCAAAACGAATAATATCATACTAATAACAGAATTGAGTTGGCTCGCAGTAGGAGTTACATAAGGAAAACTGAAAAGGGACATCTCATGGAGTCGGATATTAAGAAGGAGGAAAGATTTCCTGTATGACCAAAAAATTAACCAAGATTTAGATGGTTTGGATTGAAATCTTTGATTCCCACCCGGCCCCTTATCCCTCCCTTTTATCTCCTTTATTATTTGTGTGGCTTGGACTCCTACACAGTTTTGCCGACACATAGGTGTGAAGGTTTTTTTTAAAAAAAGAAAGTATTTACTCAATAAAACTGATTCTTAAACGACTTGTAGAAAACTGATAAGGCAATCAATATATACATGTGTGTGTATATAGGGTTGACTGCTTTTATAATTAAAAAACGATTTGTACTCCCTCAGTCCCATTTAACCTGTCTTGTTTGACTTTTGCACACAATCAAATACACTTTTTTAATCGTTAATATCTCAAAATATATACAATGAAAAATTATGTAAATTATATATTCCAAAACTACATGATTATACGATTCTAACAAGACCCAACTCGATTACTTTTTAACAAATATATACTTGCAATAAAATTGAGTCAAAGCTGAACAATAAATAGTGCCAAAAAATCAAACAGAACATGTTAACCGGGACGGATGGAGTATTATTTATAAAATAAATTAATATTAACAGGCATGCAAGTGTCAACTTTTGAAATGACATTGTCATAAAATAAAAAAAAAAAAAAAACTTTTGAAATGACATGATATACTACGTATATGCGTATAAGTAAGTGTTAACAGTAGAAATTTTGGGAGAAAAGAATCTCTCTTTTATTGAAGAACTTTGAGGAAAGATTACAGGAAAACTAGAAAGCAAATTACAGGAATTGAAGAAAGCAGTAAAGGAATTTAAGAACAGAAAGCGATAAAATGCAAGAAAACTGTAAAATAAGTAAAAATCTCTCTGGGAGTGTCGGGGTTGTCTCTCGCGTATGATGTTGCTTATGCTTATATAGTGGAGATGTCTTCCTCAGATCTGGACGCTTCATGATTCATCTCTTGATTTGTTTCCTTGTTTCCTTGATAGCGTATCCGCTTAGGATCTGTTTCCATGATCCTGTCTGGATTTCTTTCCTTATCAGTGTCTTGCCTTGATGTGTTTCCTTGTATGAGGCCTCCATTCAATGTGGCATTCCAGACGGCCTCCATCCTGAACCCTAAACCCTAATGCGGCATTCTAGACGGCCTCCATCCTTCCAGACGGCCTCCATCCTTCCAGACGGCCTCCATCTTATGCGGACGGCCTCCATCCTTCTAGGCGGCCTCCATCCTTCCAAACGGCCTCCATCTTATGCGGACGGCCTCCATCCTTCTAGACGGCCTCCACCTCACACTGGGCCTCCATCCTTAAGGACGGCCTCCATCGACAGCCTCCACCCACGTCTTGGGCCTCCATGGCCTCCACCCTTATAGGACGGCCTCCACCAATTTCTTCTCACACTGGGCCTCCATCCTTAAGGACGGCCTCCATCGACGGCCTCCACCTATGTCTTTGGGCCTCCATGGCCTCCACCCTTACGGGACGGCCTCCACCCATTTCCTTGGCTACGCGGCCTCCCTCTTCCGGATATATTTTCCCCAACTGGGTCACTGGGCCACTGCTTGATTGGGCCACTGGGATTCCTAATCTTGAGGGTATCTTGACGGAATGGGCTGTGTCTACGCGGCCTCCCTCCTCCGGATATATTTTACCCAACTCACGTGTCTTGACGGAATGGGCTGTGTCTACGCGGCCTCCCTCTTCCGGGCTGTGTCTACGCGGCCTCCCTCTTCCGGGCTGTCTACGCGGCCTCCCTCTTCCGGATATATTTTACCCAATTGGGCTAATTTATTTAGACGAGCAACTCCATTGGGCTTAATATATTTTTGCTATGTTAACAGATGCCCCCCTCGCGCATTTTGTCTGATTAGCATTTTAAGACAATTTTGCGCGCTTAAATTCGAGTTTGGAGGCCCATCATGCTTCATCTTCTTCTCGTTCGGATTCCGACCGCCGCCGTCGACAGAGTGTCGTCTGGCCGCCGACTTCGCCTGGAGGCCGCCACCACCAAGGCTGGAGGCCGCCACCCTCGCCCTAGAGGGCCGCCATCTTAGCCCCAGCAGGCCGCCACCACCGAGGCTACCATTGAGCTGTTTTGGCCGCCACCAGCATCTTCCTTGGCTGCCATCACCACCTTGCATGAGAGCCGCCATCTCCTCTCGGTCTGGAGGCCGTCATCTCCTATTGAGGAGGAAGTTTCCATCCCTGCACCTGAAGCCGCCACTACCAAGGGAGCTTGGAGGCCGCCACCCCTGGAGAGATCTGAGGCCGCCACAACCATCTCCTTGGCTGCCATCCCCTTTCCGACGAGGCCGCTGCCATCATCTCGCGAGAGGCCACCATCTCCGTTTCTGCCTTCAAGCCGCCACCGTCGGAGAGGGCTCCGACCGCCACTTGTTCGAGCTTGAGGGCCGTCATCCCTTGTTCTCTGGAGGAGGCCGCCATTCCTATTCCCGGAGGCCGTCATCCCTGTCTATTTGGAGGAGGCCGCCACTCGCTCTGAGGCCGCCATCCCTAAGAGGCCACCATTCGCTCTGAGGCCGCCATCCTCTCAAGAGGCCGCCATCATCGTAGAGCTTGAAGGAGGCCGCCACTTGTTGCCTTGGCCGCCACCTTGGTCTGTTCCAGGCCTCCATCAGCTTTTCTTCCCGGGTCGCCATTCGAGTATCAGCCAGGGTGACATCCTCAGTCGGGCCGCCATACTCAGCCAGGCGCCATTCTCAGTCACCGACTACTCGGCCTCCAAGGCCGCTGTCAATGGCGCCCCAGGCCCACTATCCAGGGTTTTTACTACCCAAGGTTATTGCCTTGGCGAACACCCTTGGTTCATCTACCTCTTTATTGTGCTTTAATTCCTCAAAACGAGTGCCGTGTGTAGGTAGACGCTTCTCATCTTGTTCCTCAAGGAAATTTTCCAAGCGGGCCGCTTTCTCGGCCAGCTGGGCAAGATCAGAGGAATCCTGCATAATTAAACGTTCTTTCAACTTTGGCAACATATTCGCCACCGCAATATTGACTATCTCCCTATTAGGGATTGCCATAGTGCATCGGCTCTTAAGTCGCTGTAGTCTGTTAATAAATGTGCTTTCCGCCTCATCGGCAAATTGCTTGGCATTGGTAAGGTCTGCGAGACTCACTTGTGTCAACGGTGTATAGAATCTGCCATGGAATGCTCGCTCCAGTTCATCCCAATTTTGAATTGAGTTAGCCCGCAACGATACATACCACGTATAGACAGGTCCAGTAAGGGATAAACTGAACAGTCTCAACTTCAACCAATCATCGGTCGCCGCTTCACCACACTGGGAGGTGAATTTGCCCACATGCTCCACAGTTGACTTGCCATCGTCCCCTGAGAATGTGGTGAACTCGGGCATCTTGAAGCCCATGGGGTATGGTTGCATGTTGTCTACCCAATCAGGGTAGGGTTTCCTGTATGTAGGCCGCTCCATCGGCCTTAGTTGAACTCCAAAATATTGTTGCATTAGGTCTGCAAGCAACTCGGGTGACACCATGGGTGTCTGTGCAGGAGGCATGGCGATTGTGGGAGGTGTGGCAGTTGTTGAAGCCCTTTCATTTGGCTGTAGCGCCTGCCCCCCTTGCGTTGGCGGTATCCAACTAGGCTTCGGTATGGATGCCAGTACTGGCATGGCGGTTGTGGCAGATGTGGCCGGTGTTGAAGCCACTCCATATGGCTGTGGTGTCGCCTGCCCCCTTTGCGTTGGCGGCATCCAACTAGGGTTCGATAGTGCCGGTATTGGTGAGTAGTTAGACACATAAGGTGTGGTGAGAACGTTCGGCACAGGGAGTGCCGCTTGACATGGTGGCATGCCAGATCCATCAGAGGCCGTTGGACAGCCGTGTGAAGCACTGGAGGCCATCAAATATCCTGGCGATGCATAGATCGGCACTGGATGTGCCGCATAACCAAGGGTCTGCATGCTAGGTGCCGCTGGAGTGAAGGAATAAGCCGTCTGATGTGAAAATGGAAACAGGCTAGCCGGGCTGCTTCCGGGCTCCGGGAGTGGCGACTGGCCATATGCGGCTCCCCAAACCCTCTGTTGGCCGTCTGTCGGCCTCGGGCATGAGAGACTGTACGGTACATTCATGTCGTTTGCAGGAACAGTTCTATCTTGCTGAGTACGCAAGGAACTGCAAATTCTATCTGCTTGGTCGGCCATGGCAGACCGCAACACATCCACTAAGTGCTTTGTGAATAAAGGCATGAACTCGGCCATCGATTCAGTCATCGATAGCCGCACTTGCTCGGACAGTACAGGGGTTTGCATTATACCCTGTTGCGATTGAGAGGTGCTTTCTACCGCTTCATCGGTAGGCGCTCTAAGTGGCATCTTTTCATGTAGAGACATTCCTTCAAATTTCTGAGTAAAATTGCTTGCTAACCTTTCAGATTTGGGACGTATAAACCCTAAGCGGATATGGTTTTTCACTCGTGTCCCACTGGGCGTGCCAATTTGTTAACAGTAGAAATTTTGGGAGAAAAGAATCTCTCTTTTATTGAAGAACTTTGAGGAAAGATTACAGGAAAACTAGAAAGCAAATTACAGGAATTGAAGAAAGCAGTAAAGGAATTTAAGAACAGAAAGCGATAAAATGCAAGAAAACTGTAAAATAAGTAAAAATCTCTCTGGGAGTGTCGGGGTTGTCTCTCGCGTATGATGTTGCTTATGCTTATATAGTGGAGATGTCTTCCTCAGATCTGGACGCTTCATGATTCATCTCTTGATTTGTTTCCTTGTTTCCTTGATAGCGTATCCGCTTAGGATCTGTTTCCATGATCCTGTCTGGATTTCTTTCCTTATCAGTGTCTTGCCTTGATGTGTTTCCTTGTATGAGGCCTCCATTCAATGTGGCATTCCAGACGGCCTCCATCCTGAACCCTAAACCCTAATGCGGCATTCTAGACGGCCTCCATCCTTCTAGACGGCCTCCATCCTTCCAGACGGCCTCCATCCTTCCAGACGGCCTCCATCTTATGCGGACGGCCTCCATCCTTCTAGGCGGCCTCCATCCTTCCAAACGGCCTCCATCTTATGCGGACGGCATCCATCCTTCTAGACGGCCTCCACCTCACACTGGGCCTCCATCCTTAAGGACGGCCTCCATCGACAGCCTCCACCCACGTCTTGGGCCTCCATGGCCTCCACCCTTATAGGACGGCCTCCACCAATTTCCTTGGCTACGCGGCCTCCCTCTTCCGGATATATTTTCCCCAACTGGGTCACTGGGCCACTGCTTGATTGGGCCACTGGGATTCCTAATCTTGAGGGTATCTTGACGGAATGGGCTGTGTCTACGCGGCCTCCCTCCTCCGGATATATTTTACCCAACTCACGTGTCTTGACGGAATGGGCTGTGTCTACGCGGCCTCCCTCTTCCGGGCTGTGTCTACGCGGCCTCCCTCTTCCGGGCTGTGTCTACGCGGCCTCCCTCTTCCGGGCTGTCTACGCGGCCTCCCTCTTCCGGATATATTTTACCCAATTGGGCTAATTTATTTAGACGAGCAACTCCATTGGGCTTAATATATTTTTGCTATGTTAACAGTAAGATACACAAGATCTATCTATACCTAGGTGTATGTCATTATATTATTAATAAAGTTTGAGAAGCACCACGAGATTTGGTGGAGGTTAATGTTGCAACCAAAAAATGCTACTGTGCACTGCCCACAATACATTAAATTATTAAGGTGTGTGCCCAATATAATTAATCGATAATCTTATTATATATTATTACATAATAATCATTGATATTGGGTGTGTTGCACAAAAGCCACAACCATGATATATTATCGTGTATTTTTACCCTCTCTTGTCATTGTCAGAATCAAATCTCCTAAATATCATAATTTATTTCTTATCATGCATGTCCATTTCTTGGTCTTAATAAATGCCACCTTTTTTGTGCCCTAATTTAGAAGAATAGTAGTAGTATTTACTTTATCTTGAGTGGTTTCTTTGGCTGATGAGTGATGACATTTTGGTTGGTTCATCTTCTATCTCCACTCTCCACTTTAAACTCAAATATGTATGTACATTATATATATACACACACATCTTCAATTATATTCCCTCCGTCCCGGGTAACTTGTGTTGTTTGACTTTTTGACACTGTTCATTTTTCAACTTTGACTTAATTTTATTACTATTATATCTTTAAATAGTGGAGTTGGGTCTTATTAGAATCGTATAATCATTTAGTTTTAGAATATATATATATTTTTTACATGATTTTTTGTTCTACATATTTTGAGATATTAATGATTGGAAAGTGCATTGAATTATGTGTAGAAATTAAATAAGACAGGTTAAATAAGACAGACCGGGTATATTTTAATGAGTCACCCTTTTTCTTTTAAGTTATTTTAAAATAGTTGTCACATTTTTATATTTAGTAAAATAAAATGAATATGAAAGAAAGTGGGATGAAAGAAAATATATCTTAAAAAGGTCAAAAAAAAAAAAGTAAACTCTACAAAAGTTTTAGGGAGCGACAGAAATCCAACAGGCAACATAAGTTTTAGGCAACAATATTATCTTCTTTTTCATCTCATTCCACTAAATTTTGTGTAGTGACGCTTATCAAAAAACAAAGCAAGTAGTATATATATACACTACTGTAGAGGCGGATGAATTATAACGATCTTATTGGTTTTTTTTTTTATTATTTAAAAAAATATCACCATATTTGGTAAAATTTCTCAGGAGTCAACTGCCATTTTTATAGCTAGTCACACAATGTCACAATGCCAACAATCTCTCCATGTCAACTGGGCCGGTCCACAATGCCTACTCAGCCAATTAGTCGGGTCAATTGGTTGACCTTTCTAATAATCTCTCCATGTCAGCATTGAAATGAAATTAAGGAGTCATGGGATTAATATACATGTCAAAATGGGCTTAGCCCGTTGGGCCGGCCCGCCCCGCAGGGTAAAAATTGCGGGGCGGGCTCAACTTTTAGAGGCCCGTCTAGATGCGGGCCTCAACGGGCCGAACCCGCGGAGGGGTGGGCTTTTGCGGGTAGGGCCCACGGCGGGGCGGCCCTAGGCTTTCATTTTTTTTTTTACGTTGTGTATAGAACGAATTTATTATTCTTTAGTATGAATGTTTAGCATAACACTACAAGAAAAAAGGCATTACCCGACCGCATACACCGACCGACGGAGTACGGGTCGGATTTCCCGACCGCATTACCGACCGCACGAGGCGGTCGGTAATAAGTAGCCGTTATGGGAAACCAGAGCCAACAGCGACTGGAATGCCGACCGAATGCCAGGCGGTCGGTAATACCGACCGGGTTACCGACCGCAAATGCGGTCGGTAACCTAGGTCATATTATTTCAGCCCCAATTGCTGTAACTCGTCATTTTCAATCGAACACACCATTTTACTTCCTCCATTCACCGCGCCCGCCGACCTCCAATCCCGACCACCGCCGCCGCCGACCAGCCGCCCCTCCTCGAGCGCCGACGTCCCTCGATTGGAAGCACCTTCTGCTCGCGTGGGCCGTGTCCGAGGCGTCCGACGAACCTGCGTCCATTCGCGCCACCACTCGCCGGCGACGCGTCCGACGAACCAGCCTCCCCGTCGTGTACCGCTGCCGCTGAAGTTCGGTAGAGCGCCGCCCTCGCCCCTGCCCCCAAACCGCCGGCGCCGGAAGCCCCTGCTCGGCAGTCCCACCCCCCGCCCCCCCCCCCCCCCCCCCCCCTCAATCGCCCTCTTCCATTCGAGTACTCAAGTGAGGTATTCGATTCACATATTCTTGCTCTTAAATTCTATTCGATTGTTGGATAAATTTGTTGATTTTGTCATTGTCTTTGCAAATTTTTTCTATCGATGGTATTTGAATTTTGGATTGTGGATTGTGTTTTATCTCCTCCATTCGATTTTTGATGGTCTTAGGAAATGTATTTGATTACATTGATCTATTACGCTCGTAATCGTGTTCTCTAGTTAGCAAAATCATTAAAAGAAAAAAAATAGATTGTTAAAGTTGGGACAGCCGGATGTTTTGGCGTTTTGGGTTGAAAATATTTGGATTGTTGCAATTACGGACTGAGATTTAGAATCCTCTCGTCGAGTAGATGATTATCCATATATGATATGTTGAATTTGGAGTTGATTTGAGAAAGTTATGGCATTTCCAAATGTTCGTGTTGGTTGGCCGTTGAGTGTTTTGAAAATGTTACGTGTGCGTGCCATTGTCTATTTCCTTTCGAATTGGGAATTGATGTTGTCGATTAGACTGTTGGTTTGAGTTTGTGAAAGTCTGTTATTGTAGTCCATGGGTAATTGAATTAAATGGCTCTAGTGTTATGTTGATTTCCTGTAGATTTCTTCCTTATCATTCTAATATTGAATATTGTATTATTAGACTCACTTGGCCACCACTTTAATTTGGAAATCAATATAATATCATTCTTAATCTTAAGATTGTTTTTCAATGCTTTCACCAATATCTTTCTTAATTCTTAAAAGATTATAATAGTTTATTGTAAAAGATTATCAAATAATATGACATAATTACAATCAACATAAATCCCAACAACATAAATCCCACCAATCGTCTATACACAACCTCAAGATGCTAATTTAGCCGTTAGGATTTGGTGATACCATGCGATTGATTAATAATATTCAAGTTTAATTTAAAATGTCATAGGTATGGACCGAAGTTGGATGTACCGCTCCCGACGTAGTATTGGAGTACTCACAGATGAATTTAAAAATGGGGTCAAATTATTTATACAGATGTCTCATCAAAACCTAAACGTGGATAGAGCACAGGGAAGACTTAGGTGTCCGTGTAGTAGATGTAAGAATAAATGCTACCTATCTGATGATGACATCACATATCATCTATATCGTGATGGCTTTGTTCCTAACTACGAAATATGGACGTGTCACGGAGAGCCACACCAATTTAGTCACTATTACGATACCGATGATACGGCGCCCGCATCAGTGTCGACACGTGATGATGACTACATACAAATGGTGTGCGATGGAATGGGAATTGGTGGTCCCGACACAATACCAACTGAAGATAGTGATGAACCTAGGCCACCCGAGGAGCCTAATCCACAAGAGAAGTTGTTCTTTCGAATGTTGGAGGCGACAGACAAAGATTTGTGGCCAGGATGCAAGAAAATGATCATTCTGTCCACTATTGCTAGGTTATTGAATATTAAGGCCGAACACAACTTATCGGAGAGGTGCTTCGATATTTTGTGTCAACTAATTCTTGATACACTCCCCGAGGATAATGCTATGGTTAAGAATTTTTACGAGGCGAAAAAACTACTTGAGGGATTAGGTCTGCCTGTTCAAAAAATTGATTGTTGTGAAAAAAGGTGTATGTTATTCTGACGCGATGATTCGGCCTTAGATAAATGTAAGTTTTGTGACGAGCCTCGCTATTGAGAATCAAATTCGAATTCAAGGATTGGACGGAAATACAGGTTCTATTTCCCACTTAAAAACAGATTGAAGAGACTGTATGCGTCGGAGGCGACGGCGAAGCATATGACGTGGCATGTAGGACATCATCATGGGACTTCTGGGGAGATGTGCCACCCGTGTGACTCAAAGGCATGGAAGCACTTTGATACCATACATCCAGAATTTAGTAGGGAGGGTCGGAATGTGAGATTAGGCTTATGCACGGATGGTTTTCAACCGTTTGGTCAATCGGGATCTCAATACTCATATTGGCCAGTCATTTTAACTCCTTACAACCTCCCTCCTGCTATGTATATGAAGGATGAATACATGTTCCTAACATGCATAATACCAGGGAAATCTAGCCCAAAGCAGAGGATTGATGTTTATTTACAGCCTTTAATCGACAAGCTCTTAGAGTTGTGGGACGTTGGGATCACTACATACGACACCTCTTCTAAACATAATTTTCAGATGAAGGCAACCTTGATGTGGACAATTGGGGATTTTCCGGCATATGCTATGTTGTCGGGTTGGAGCACCTATGGGAAAACTGCATGCCCAGTATGTATGGAAGAAACAGAATCTATACGGCTTAAAGAGGGTGGGAAACAGTCGTGGTTTGATGTGCACAGGAGGTTTCTCCCCTCCAATCATCCTTTCAGAGTTGATAAGTCCAAATTCGTGAAGGATCGGGAGGAGCATAGATCGCCACCTAGTTTTAAGAGTGGTGAAGAAGTCTTAGCGGATATAGAAAGGCATGGCCTTCGACGTGTATATAAATTGGGAGGCGAGGAAGTGAATATAATACAAAGCAAGACATGTGGATGAAAAAAGAAGAGTATATTCTGGGATCTACCATATTGGAGGACGAATTTGGTTCGACACAACTTGGACGTCATGCACATTGAGAAGAATGTGTTTGAAAATGTGTTCAATACAGTTATGGATGTTCAGGGGAAGAGTAAGGACAATGCGAAGGCACGTGAGGACATTGTGACCTTGTGCAACAGGCCTGAATTGCATAGGGACCCTCGCACAGGGAAATATCCAAGGGCAGTGTATACAATGGACAAAGACAAGCGGGATGTGTTTCTGAAATGGGTCGCAGGTTTAAAATTTCCTGATGGTTGTGTATCCAACCTTGGTAGATGCATAGACATGAATAAACATCGATTGTTTGGCATGAAAAGTCATGACTGCCATATTTTCATGTAACAACTACTACCAATTGGATGGCGGGAGCTACTTCCTAAGAGTGTGTGGGAACCAATAACAGAGTTGAGCAATGTGTTTCGGGCACTAACTGCGAAGACGCTGAAAGAGGCAGATATAGATAGACTGGCCATAGATATTCCAGTAGTACTGTGTACGTTGGAGACGATCTTCCCCCCCTCATTCTTCGATTGTATGGAACATCTACCTGTCCACCTCCCTTATGAAGCTAGCCTTGCCGGTCCCGTTCAATTCAGATGGATGTACCCGTATGGAAGGTATAACAATAATTTGCTCCTACTTTAAATATTTCAATTCCTGTGTAAATACAGTCGTTTAATATAAAAAATTGATTTAATATTTTGTAGATATCTCAATCGACTCAAGCGAACTGTGCGCAACAAGGCACATGTTGAAGGTAGTATCTGCAATGCATACATGGTTCGCGAAGCCTCAATTTTTTGCTCTCATTACTTTGAGAAGCATGTATTCACAAGGGAAATGAATGTGCCAAGGAACGATGATGGAGGCTCAATACACTACGACGATCGCCTTCCAAGTGTATTCAAATACCCAGGGCGTGCCCAAGGTCATCCCAAGAAGAGGCGATTGTCTGAACAAGAGTTGAAAGCCATTCACAATTACCTCATCTTAAATTGCAAGGAGATCGAACCTTATCTCACGTAAGTACTGAATTTGTTTTGTAAATTCCCTAATCAATATACAATTCTAGTAACTTCCATGCTATCCGATAATAATGCTCGTAGTGGTAATAACAGGACATTTGAGGAGCAGCTGCATAAGGAACGACCGATGATAAGTGAGGCAGATATTCAATGTGCGATCTCGGACGACTTTCCGAGATGGTTGGAGACATATATGACACAAAATCCACCCGAAAATTCATGTTTGACTCACATAGCACAAGGGCCACTTCCTATTGGTATTTCATATTCAATGTACTTTATAAATGGAATGAAATTTCACACAGAATCGCACAGCAAACATAGATCGACCTACAACATGTGGTGTTTGCATTTCGAGCACGTCCGGAGACTACTATGGCATAATCGAAGAGATTATTGTCATAGAGTACCCGGCGCTGCCTATGAAGCAAACTACATTCTTCAAATGTAGATGGTTTGACCCCCGTGAAGGAATTGGAACACGGACCCATGAGAAGTACAAGCTTGTCGAGATTAACCGCTCAAAGTCATTGCCTATATACGATCCTTTTATATTTGCATACCAGGCAGAACAAGTTTGTTATGCTTCGTTCCCAACGATGAGGCCAGCTGCGGGAACGAATGAATGGTTGGTCGTATGTAAAGTGAAACCGAGGGGTGTAATAACCGTTCGACCTGGGGAAGAACCGGAAGCATTTCAGGACGACGCTGCAGAACATCATGGTATCGAAACCACGACTTTCACGTCTGCAAGAGAGCGGCTAACAGATACCGTGGTCCAATATGTAGACCTTCAGCGGGATGACGAGGCAGTCCACTCTGATTCCTCCAGTGACACTGATGATTTAGATGACACAGATCCGGATGATCCATCACAGGAGACTTCGGATGAGGACTTCGAAATTTGAAATGTGATAAACTTATTAAATACCATACCAACTCTTACGCTTTGTATGTTTTAATGTCCATCTAAAGCTTATATTGGAATAAAATTGTCCCTTATACAGATGTCTGAACGCGGGGGTGGCTCATCTTCGAACACGCCACAGCGGAGACTTACTCCTTCCGATGAGGCAGCTAGGATACCGCGGGCGAGGGAGGCATATCAGCGACGTATGGCAGGTATTTATAAATTACGTTTATTATCGTGTAAAAACATTCCATGTTTGAAAATAATTAACTTTATAATAATGAAATCTGTATAATATTGAATTGCAGTTGCAGCTGCCAGCCAGGAAGAGCAGCCTATAGTACCTATTGCTGATGATACGGCTGTTCCAGAGACACCACCCCCACGCACTCCAGGTACTAACAAGTTTTTAAATACATATGCTCCAGTTCCTTTATGATAAACTTGATCTGAATTTGTTGTTAGGATCGGCGGGGTCTTCACAAGCGGTTCCACCTGTGCCTCCTCCCGTAGCTGAGCAAGGTCTGGACAGGGTGCTCCTTGCCCCGAATGCCACAGATGGGATGTAAGTATTCCATGTTATATTACGTTGTTCAAAATATTTTTAATTTCTTCTTTATACAACACGAATCTTCATCTTAATTACGTCATTTAACGAGCGAGCATTGTCTTGAAGTATCGACTTCCCGAACTCTGTCGTGAGAAAGATTACAGACATATATCTTAGACAAGCGGATATAAATGGGATCAGCTGGGGTAAGGTGACAAAAGAAACGAAGGAGTTCTATTGGGGAGAATTCCAGGTATGATGCTTACTTTGCACGTACAATTATGTTGTTCAAACTAGTAATTCAAATGCTCTCTTTAATTATATGCAGAAAGTTGCTCGTTGGGCTCCTGAGCATGCCCTTGCTGTGAGGAAGGAATGGGAGAAGAGAAACATTGCACGGTGACTTTTAAATTACAACAGTAGTGTTTTATTGTAATATTTGAAAATTTACTGACCTTAATTGCAAAAAACAGATACAAGGATTACACTTTGGACATACGCTCGAAGAAAAAACCGATGCCGAGGGATGCGCTAGTGGCAGAGAATTGGAGGCGCATATGGGATTCCCAAGCATTCAGGATAAGAGCAAGAGGGGAAAGCTGAACAGAAGGCGCGGTCAGGAGGATGCACCTGCTCTCCCCACACACACTGCAGGATCAAAGACATTTCGAGCCACTCGTGATCATATGGTATGCTGTTCAAATCTATTTGACAAAATTATATGGTATTTAATGATGCACATTAGGATCACTACCTTTTTGTTAAATATTTATAGTCGGCTGAGAGGGAAGGGCCTGTCCACTTGCATGAGCTTCATGAGCACACACATACAAGAAAACACCAAAAGGACAATTGGGTACGCGAGAAGTCACAGAACCTTCAGGTACAGAAAGAAAATGCCTTATTAAATTCCATATTTACTTCAATGCTAAGTTGTTTGACAATTTTTTTTAAAACTTATAAAACAGGCCGAGTTTAATGCCGTTGTTGAGACCTTAAGCCAGGATCCTGAGATTGGCCCCAGCTTGGATCCTGATCGCGTGTTCCTCGACGTAGCGGGTGGCCCGGACAGGCGCAAGGCGATTTATGGCATAGGCTCCGTTGCCAGGTCGATCAGGCCTGGGGATGCTGTTGATTCCACCCCTCCACCGCCTACTTCTCAGTTTGTGACGTAGGCCCAGTTCGATGCATACACGGCGACTATAGAGCGTCTCGCCCAGTCACAGATGACCATGGCGGAGCAGATGGATTGATTGTTGGGATGTCGGGGCCCTCGATCCCCACCCCGCGGGGACGGGGATGATGATTTTGGAGGCTGCTCGGGAGGAGGTGACCTCGGTGTTCATTGATTGTTCTTGTTTTAGTTATGGTCTTTGAGAGACGTGGACTTGTTTGTTTTACATTTTCTTGTGACATGTTGGACTAGAATTCTAGTAGTTATTACTTTATCGAATGTTTCTTGTTGTGTGAAGATTTCAAGTTATGAATTTGAATGATCTATGTTATCAAATATGTGAAGATTGCATTGGAAGTTTGTATTGATGTATAGATAAATTTGATAATGTATTGGATGTTGTGAAATTTGGTTGTTGTAGATGTGTATTAAAATTGGTTTTGGCAGGTTTGGTTTGTGGCAATACAAATTCTGCTGGTGCAGAGTCAAGATTTACAGACCGCATATGCGGTCGGTAAGTCGGTCGGCAAAGCCGCCGACCGACTCACCGACCAAACTTCGGTCGGTAATCCCGAGGTCCCGCAGTCCATGGTGGCCGAAATTGCCGACCAAGAATTGGTCGGTGACGTTGGTCGGTAATTCTACCGACCATAATTCGGTCGGTAGACGGTCGGAAATTCGCCGACCACGCCCCTGTTTGGTCGGCCCAAAATTTCGGACCAGCATATTACCGATCGGCATATGCGGTCGGGAAGCCGGTCGGTAATCGCCAACACGACCCGTGTCCAGTAGTTCCCGACCGCATTTTCGGTCGGTATTCGCGTTTTTTCTTGTAGTGTAAAGCCATCAAATATTTAAATTATTGAATTAATTGCATATTGAATTACAAATTATCTGTGTCTTCTAATATTTTCATGTTCATTAATTTTATGGGTATCAAGTTTTTAAGTTCAAAACTCCTTTTATTCTATTTATTAAAAATTATGAGTGCAATTTTTTTTATAAATATAAATTAATGAATTATGCGCATACAGTCTTACATAATAAAATATAAAATTTAATGAATTATGTCCAGACAGTCTTACCTAATAAAATATAGAATTAATGAATTATGCTCAGACAGTCTTACCTAATACAACTCTAGCAAAAACTTCATCTGTGAGACCTAAAATTTTAATCAGTTCAATCATTAATTATAAAACTTTTCTCACATATATTATATTTTACAAAATTTAATATACTCCTTTAGCATTAAAAATTGAATAATTATAAATTCTTTTAAAGAATTATTCAAAAAACCCATAATAAAGTAAATAATTGTGCCAATAAATACACACTTACTTATTTATAATTATAAATACCAATTATAAATCTCTTTATTTCGTTTTTAATACACACATTAAAAATATATCCGAATTTATTTTTTTTACAAATAAAAAATAATACTATTATTTCATTAAAAAGCCCGCGGGCCGGCCCGCATAACCCGTGGCCCGCGTGTGGGGTGGGTTGGGCCTAGACATTTTGAGCTCGCCCCATTTAGGCCCGCCACGT
Organism: Hygrophila difformis; assembly: GCA_030278955.1. Taxonomy (NCBI): domain Eukaryota; kingdom Viridiplantae; phylum Streptophyta; class Magnoliopsida; order Lamiales; family Acanthaceae; genus Hygrophila; species Hygrophila difformis. The sequence continues at coordinate 52,513,678 of JAOANR010000009.1, forward strand.
TCAAGCCCGCAAAAATGCGGGGTCCTTGCGGGCCGGTCTGTGTCGCCCCGCGGGCCCGTTTCGACACCTCTAGGGATTAAATTGGCGAAGATTAGTGTATATAGAGGATTGATTAGGCTAATAGGTATTTTATGGGACCAATTAAGAAACGAGACAAACTTAAGGGATCATTTGAGTTATTTTCCAATATTATGCCCACGTGTCTGATTAAAATTTAAACATTTGTCACGTCAGCAATTAGGGCATAATTAGTGAACAATTGACTGATCCAGATATAATTAGCATCTGTAACGGACTAATCCGGTAATAAAATTAAAAAAAAAAAGATGGATTCGAATTTTTTGAAATGATAATGGACATTTTTAACCTTTTTTCCACAAGCATATAGGGCTAAATTTTATTCTTTATGAAGCATAGCATAAATGACACAGACACAACCTTTAATTCTTTCAACAAGCATCAACATACTATGATCATATTATAATGTGTATATCTTTATTGTATAGAACATAGGCTTTAGAGATAACGTCGTCGATTGATGAGCAGAAAACAACTACTTAGATAATCAAGGAAAATTGACTTACGACGTAATGCGCAACACCGTTTTTATCATCAATAACCCTGAGGCCGGACTTAATTTTAGTTGTATATGTGCTCAAGATATTGCACGTCTCGAAAGAAAGTGGAAGTTTAAACAACAGCGGAGCAAAAAGAGACCACACTGATTGTATTATTAGAAGTGATAACAAAGGCTCCATTGGCGTCGGTAACACCTTGGCCGATTACAATACTGGTGTTAGATAGTAACACCGTACAGAAAATGTCCACAGGGGCCCCCACAACTGGTGTTCCGGGACAGTTTCCATCATTGGTGCAGCAAACTTTGCCGGTTATAACAACTTGAGAGGCACGAATGTATTGGGCAGATGTTAAGGGTATTGTGGATGCAAATAGTACCAAAGCAATGAAAGGAAAATGGATTATTACCATGCGAGTACTATCCATTTAGATTGGCAGAAAATGTTTTTGTATTTGTCATGTTCAATTTTGGAAGAAATTGTCCATATTCATACAAGTTTTTCACCCCAAAATATCTTGAAAGATGCAAATGTCATCAGTGATGAAACACCTATATAGCTAGGGAATTAGGTAGTTATACTACTACTACCAAGAATTCTTTATTTCCCTAAATTATTATAAACACCTTGCAGAGATCATTGTAGACATGAACAGTTCTTGGCGGCCTAAAATTCCAATTTTGCCCTCTTGCGGCTTTAACCTAACGTTTGCCTGCGTTCTCACTCCTTCATCGTAACGCCCCGGTTTTGGTAACCCAGTCCGGGATGCCACTGCCACACCTCCCAAGCAAAACACGACTCATTCGAGTTCACTCGAGAGATGCAAGGCTAAGGTCTTTCAGAAAATAAATTTAAAAACAAGCCCATCATAATATAAATAAATAACATAGTCTATCTCATGTGAAAATTTAAGTAAGTTGCAGCGGAAATACAAATTGGGCCAACATGGCCAAAATATAGTGTCTAATAAAGTTCAAAGGAGAGCGACATCATAAAATATTTTATTTATCCCCAAGCCCCATGAATGCACATGGTCATGCGTACTTGCCATACACTGGAAAAAGGAAAACAACGGTTTGTTTTCATCTATCAAAGAAAATTTCGACCGTTTGTTTAGAAAATTTCAATTTCCCAAAATATAGCATGTATATCGTCACAGTTTGTGCCTTTTGAGTTTAAAAATTCATAGCGAACGAGTTGAAATTTACACAGTAGCTCGAAAATATCCTAATGAACAGCATTCATGTTTTAAGTTTTTCGAAATAAAATGAGGAAGGAAGTCAAAAATCACATTTTCCACAGAAAAGACATGCTGTCAGATTTCAGGTTCGACCTACTGTTCATAATTTGATTTTTCGACACACCAAATGAACTCAAAAAATTCTGAAATTTTACGGGCGCCTATTAGAATCAATTATCTACAACCTTTTTTCTTACTGGAAGATCTAACTCGGTCTATGATTATGTTTGGGAGCAAGCATATTTGGTAGCATATAGCATATTGGAAGAGCATATCCTCTCACAGTTCTATCTCCGAATCTGCTATCTGCTAGCGGATCTGCTGACTCCCAAACATCCTCTATATCTAATACAAAAATAAGAAACAAGTTCGGAACACCATGCTGTCAGCTTTTTCGAGAATTCAGAAAAATCACAGAGAGACCAGATCAGATTTGGGGCATCTAAAGTTGATGAAAAATTCTGAAAATTTTACACAACGTAGATTAATGTGTTAGGAACAGAATTTTAGTTTTGAGTTTTTCGTTCTAAACGCTTGAAATGGTCTAAAAAATTCGATCTTAAAAACTGCGCACGCATGGTTTCTCTTTTGACAGATTTTTAAGTCTTTTAATTAATCTTATGTTCCATTGAGTTTTAGGCCACCAAAACCACATGGTAAGAATTAACTTACCGGAGATGTGGTCTACGTTCTTAGATCTGATTGATTTGGCCTCCGGGATCCTCGCACGCGTCCAGATTCCGTCGTCTCCTTTCCTTTGGTCCCGATTCGCGAATACAAGTAAAATTCTTACTGTTAGGTTGTAGAAATTGACTATTAACGAGTTAAAACAGAACCTAATTGATTCTTACCACCCGATCTATGCTTGGGAAAGTCTTCAATTCGTCCACGGCTTTCCTCCTCCATCAGAATTCGCTCCAAAACTTAAAACTAGGGTCCTTCGAGTGGTTTGAATATAAGAGAAAAGCTCGGAAGTGCGCAAAAGGCGTACGAGAGCTGAAAAGGTGAGCCTCTAACAACCGCCAAACATCTGGAATTCGAAGATACACATCTTGGGCCTCAAGAAATGGAACAAACGTCGAAAAATCTGGAGTCAGGCGAGAAAATCCTGCAAGGGCTGCTGCCTGCAGGCTGGCGCGCCCATGGCGTGGTTTTGCCCCTTTTGCATGCCGCCACCGCGCGGCTCCGGCCTGGACTGCGGCGTGGGCCGGGTCATGCGATCCGTCGGGCCTTTTCTCCTCTCTTTTGGGCTTCTATCCTCCTACGTTCTTGGGCTTTGATTTTCGGGTTATTCTTGGACTTTAAACTTCTATTTTAAATTCATTTCCGACTCAATTTAATTTCGCATTCGAAATCTTGAGTTCGCCGACATTTGGCTCCTGTCCAATAATTATTTAATTAAATTATTTTCGACCTCACGGGCTCTTGGAACTTAAATTTCTTTTGATCTTTGAATTAAATTCCAATTCTCTTTTTATCTTTATTTTATTTATTTATTTATTTATTTACGTATCTAATCCGTGACTAATTTCGCGGGTATTACACCATTAGGATTTTCTTTTTTCCCATTATTTTACATATGAATATTTTCCAAACAAATTGAATCGTTTAAATTGTTTCCCTATATATCAAACTAGGGTTTTAACCAGATTGATTTAATTGTAATGCAAAGGAATAATTAATCATTTCTGATTATATATTGTAATTAATCACTACAACACAAATCGCACAATATCTCATTCGTATTTCAAAACATATTAATTTCTTTCTTTCCTTCCTAGCATGTATAAACTGTTAAGAAAGAAAAAAAAAAAGTTATATGTACTAAGTGTCCTAAAGTAACACTTCTAATGAAATGGAACCACGTCTTTATATTTAGAATCTAACTCATAGCCTCTTAGGGATAACTAACTCTCAACTCCTTTATTTATATCCTTTAGCATTTACACTTTTTTTAGTAGCTTACTTGAATTAAAAATAATATCGATCTGTTCAATTTTATAGTTCTATAACGGAGATAATATTGTAACCAATATATATTGCCAGAAGCAGTCAACCCAAATTACAACTTGATAGTTATTACATAATTCATTATTATATACTCCTCTTTTTTTGAAAGATATTAACATTGGCATAGTAAACACTATTCATTGAGTAATTTTGATTCGACTTTTTAACACAGTTACATAAGATAATACATAGTCAAGTAAAATCTTGTCATATTCGTCTAATCACATAGTTTTATAATATTAAATTTTTATAATTTTTATTGTATAAAATTTGAAATATTACTCTTTAAAAATGTGTATTGTATTGAGTGAAAACATGAAATGTTAGAATTATTTAAATACGGAGGAAGTATATACAGATTTGGTTCTTAGGCCGGTAATGATATAGGTTTGGCTTGGAGGCATTTGTCCTTGTGATGAAGGCATGATTATATATATACATATATATATTTTGTAAACATTGATACCTATGTGTCGGAAAATGTGTATAATAACCCAAGCCACACAAATTAAAAGGGGATAAAAGGAAGGGATAGGGGGCCGGGTGAGAATCAAACCTACACATCTATGATTGGAAGGTATGGGAGATGACCACTTGTGTCGAGAGCATGATTATATTGTTGATCCAAATAGGAAAAGCAATTAAAGAAACATGGATTATTATGCCATTATTACTATCCATTTAGAATTTTGAGGAAAAATTGTCAAAAAAAAGTCCTTTTTCTTTTCCATTTTTTCAAATCCGTCCTTTCCGAATTTTAGGCCCTTTTTCGTCCGTTTCGTTTGCTAATCTGGACCAATTTCATCCTCATTTCTTTAATCTCTTTTCATTAGCTGAGGTGGACTAAATAAACTAAAAACCCTTACAAGTTGGCAAGGGAGGAAGGTCAACCATTACAACTCAAGCATCACTCTATCTACCCATCTTCCCTAATCCTCTCTTTCTTTCATTCAAAAAAGACCACCAATCCATCATCCCTATCTCCCTCCTCCCCTTTCACCTCTCCCCAACATTGACACCCACACAAGATTTGTCCTGAATTGCACAATCTCTCTTCAAATCCGTCGGGGAAATAAGTGCATTTTTTGAGTTCATTCCAGCTATGGTCGTGATTGAGAGACCCACACAAGTCAGTGATAGTCTCACCTATCCTTCTATCTTAATTTTTGTATCGAAATTCCGCTGCCATCTTGTTCAGTGCCGCTGCTTTTCATTCAATCACTGACACGACATTCACATTATCATCCATCACTAGTTGAGATTCGAGAGACCCCCGGGGAGCCCCACGTCAGTTGGTATTAGAGTTCCTCATTCACTTGTATCATTAATTTCAATTTCTGTAACAGTTTGTAGTGGTTACGTGAATTTGATTGTAGTTTAAAAATTGTAATTCTGAATTTTCCATCCATTTTTTAATATGTTGAGCGGAATCGTATTTTAAGATTACGACTGTAATCTTTAGGAGATTTTTGTGGAAATCAACATAAAGATCGTCCAATTTGTGCAAGAAACCGCATATAGCCAAGTTAAACCGTGTTTCCAGCCAAGAAGTGAGAAATTCCGGCCAAGTTTCAAAATACTGAGCTACGGTCAGAGTTTCAGATTTCCGATCATATATTCAAGATCCTTGTGATGAAAGGAGTTGAATGCACCTAAGATCCATCAATTTTGAGTGAGTTTGAGGTCTTGCCGGATTCACTGTTCATTCTCGTCTCCGGCGAGACGTTTCACTCCGGATGGAGTTTTTGCATTCCGAAAGCATTGTCCGGATCCTTTTGAGCTGTGGAATTATCTTCTACATTGATTTCATTAATTGGATCGCATTTTCATAGATAATTTTCGTCGGATAATTTTAAGGTTTTCTCTACGTTTGAACTTAATCTTATGGCTTTCTAAGAATGAGAGTTGTTACTTGTTATCTAAAATGGAGATGGATTAAGAAATCTAATTTAGAATAATAAGAATATATGCTGCCAAACTCCTCGTTTTATACCTTGTGACAGGTAAGGGGATTTCGCGAGTTACAGCCATTGACACGAGTAGTAGAGCCCACATCATGTAGCTGGCCATAACAGGGTGCTTAAGCTCTCCCCAAGACCACGTGTGCTGCTTCCCTTAAATGGCTGAATTGAAATGGGTTTTGACCTCTATCTCTGGACCAGGTGACTTATTTTTGAGTTTATGGCTTGCCCCGCCATCTAATAAAAAGAGATTAGTGAAATGAGGATGAAAATGGTCCGGATTTGCAAATGAAGCGGACGAAAAGGGCCATAAATTTGGAAAGGATGAATTTGAAAAAAATAAGAGAAAAAGAACATTTTGGGCATTTTTTCCGAATTTTTATAATAATATTTTTCCAAAGAAAAAGTTTGGTGTTTGTCTTGTACAATACTGGAATAAGTCGTCCCTATGTATAGATTTTTTGAAAGATATATCCAATATGATGTCAATGATGAAAAGTCTACGGATACGGAGTTAGTACAACTATATATCCATTGCAATAGGGTGATTGCAATTAAGTTTGGGTGCTGGCAATTTTTATGCCAGCAGGTACTATCATGAATAAAATGATGTCTAGGACTCGTTAAATGATGTGTAGGTTTTATAAAGTGATATATAAATTACAGATTATTTTTTCTTATCTTTTTATTTATTACCCATATTTATCATTTTTTCATACCCACATATCACTTTACACACACATTGTCATCACTTTTAAATGTCCGACCATCACTGTCAGTAGATACAATGCCAGCACAGAAACCACTCCCGGGTGATTGTACTACTGCTGAGTGATAATGGCAAAAAATGTCCATTATTTTCAATCCATTTTCGTGTCTGAAACGGGCATTTGATCGCATTCCGGTCTTATAGTAAATAAGAAAGCAGTTGAATTGGACTGATTTATGCATATCTGTATAAATAATAAGCTGGTATTAAAAACACAAAAACATGTAATTTTATTACATTATGTGTTAGAAAAATCAAAAAATATGAGAAAAAGAAAAGAAAAGAAAAAGGAATGAAAAAGATGGGGAAAACAAGAAAAAACCCACAAAAATGCAATTTCGGCCCATCTGGCCCAACCCGTCGCTAGATCAAGCCCTCGCTAAGCATAGTCTCGCGACATGGATGGTCTTGCGACACGAGAAAGACAGAAGAAGAACACAAGTCCAGAACTCCACGTCGCTAGACCCATGTCGCGAAGCATGGTCTTGCGACGTGGGGATGCCTTGCGACGCAGAAGCAAGAATTGAAGAGAACCCAAGTAATGAAGACCACGTCGCTAGACCCATGTCGCGAAGCATAGTCTTGCGACGTGGGATAGGTCTTGCGACGTGGCACGAGTCTCACGACGGGAGACCATGTAATACCCGAGATTTTTATAAAAGGAAATTAATTAAATTCGGGAAGGAAAAGAATTTTAATTCCAAGAACCGTGAAGTCGAAAATGATTTAAAGAAATAAATCATTGCACGGGAATCGAATGATGACGAATTCAAAGCCAACGACTCCAAACACGACGAATTCAGGATTTCGAATACGGGGCTAATTCGAGACGAAATAAATTTAAGATAGGAATCATAACCCGAGAATGACCCGAAAAATCGAGCCAAAAAATGTAGGAGGGTAGAAACCCGAAGAAGAGAGTAGAAAAGACCCGACGGATCGCACGACCCGGTCCGGACCGCAGTCCAGACCGGAGCCGCGCGGTCTCCGCGCGGGAGCACGCCAAGACCGCGCCAGCCACACTGCAGCTGCCAAATTGCGCGATCATGGCAATTTTCTTACCTTTTTGGGGAGCTCCGGCTATGGCAACGCGTCTAGGGTTTTGTGGAGCCTTTATAAGGCGTATTTGCAGCTCCTAGCCACCTCTTGGCCGCCCTCTTCCACCTTTCTTCATCCCCCATCATCCTCCAACTCTCTTCCACCTCCATTCCTTCGAAAACCCTCGTTCTTGAAACTTTGCCACTCGTCCGGCGAGGATTCCGGCCAATAGAACGATCAAGGCGAAACCCCCTGCCTTCTAGGACATTGGTAAGGTGTAGTGCAGCTTTCATATTCGTCTATAATGCAAAAATTTCGAATCTAACATCGAAACTTTCTTACGAGTTCACTTCGGGGGCGAAGAAGAAGGAGATTGGTGGAAGATACCCGCTCGTCGCGATCCTAGACAACCCGAGAGAGCCCTGTGACGATCCTAAACTCTAACACAGTAAGTTAACTCCTTGCGTATCAATTTTGGGGTCCCTTGGTCGAGTGTTTTGAGAGATCTAAACAGAATACTAAAATCTGTCACCAAGAACTCACCTTTGCGCGATTTCTAAAATCCAACAAAAACTCCTATTTTGAGAATCCGAAATGAAAAACTCTGAATAGAAGATTTGTTCCTAACATCTTAATCTAGCTTTTGTGAAAATTTCATGTATTTTCATTAAGATTTGCTGTCCCAAATCTCGTCCAACAGTTTCTGTAATAAACAAACTTTCAAAATTCTGGACAGATTATGTAGTCGAACGTGTTGTGCGTTTTTCTATTACTTGTTGTCAAAACTAATATTTGGAGAGAGCATAAAGGTTGTATATAAATGTCTTAAGAATATGTCTGTAAAATTTCGTGGATTTTCATTAAGGTTTGGATAGTCAAAACCCATTTTGAATACACTGTGTCCGATAAGAAAAAGTCGACAGATTTTGAGACTGAATTTGATGAATTATTCTGTTTTAATCCGTAAGGAATTAGCATAATTTACCTCTAATAAAACTAGTTTATTTTGGTGTCTTTTAAGTGCCTGTAAAATTTCATAAATTTTGGAGTTTATTTGCTAGGTCGAAAATGAGATTTAAAAATAGTGCGCAGTTACTGGTAAACTGACAGATTTTGAGTTTTGAAAAGATTGTGAAATTCGACTTGTTTCCTTACCTAATTTTGAGAAACTTAAAACATGAAAGTTGTTCGTAAAGGTGTTTTTGAGCTATTGAGTAAAATTTCGGAATTTTTGACTTTGAAATGAATTTTTAAATTAAAAAGGCGTAACCTGTGACGAATTGGATTTTTCGAACTTGAGAAAACTCGAACTATGAAATGCAATATCGAATCTTTTTATAAGACAAACATAAATTTTCGAAAAATCCCGTTCACTAAGCTGAGCCGATCTTCATACAATTACTTTTGAGACTACCTCGTTAGTGGTCTCCCTACTATCTGAGATTGCCTCGTTAGTGATCTCCTTACTATGCCAAAACGACAGTTGTGCACACGGCCTGCCAAAACGGCAGTCGATATAAACGCCTGTCAAATTGACAGTAGATACACACGGCTTGCCAAAATGGCAGTCGATACACACGGCTTGCCGGAATGGCAATCGAGATACATGGTTAGCCAAAACGGCAGTCAATACTGATATGGCTGCGGCCGCCGGTTCATTGGCTAAATGATTATGATTATTGAGATTGTCTCGTTAGTGATCTCCCTTGTGTGGTGTCCTCTTCTTAGTCATCGGGATAATATTAAAAGACTTGTGGATGCATTTAATTAAGTTGTATTTACTTATCACACTTTTTAATTATGCCTTTAAATTACGTATTTTAAATCTCGCATGATTAATTACGTTTTTCCACTGCAAGTTAAATTATGAATTTTTAATATTTCAATGAAGCCTGAGTAAAAGTATAATTTTTTTAAATTAATTAAATAATTTTTTTTAAAAAACTCTTTATTGTTACGTTAGGGATTAACTTACTCAGTATTTTATATACTGATAAAACCCGTTGTTTATTTTTCTATCACAGAGTACGGAGCATGATCATGTATCGGGGGATCACTTTGGACATTTAGTTATTTATTTTACATGACTTGCATACGGGCTTGTTAACCCGTGTTTTGGCCATGTTGGCCCAATATTTAGATTTTCGATGCATTACATATATTTATATTTAGATATTATTTTTCCGCTGCAACTTATTATTATTTTCGAGTTATATACGATGGGCTGTTTATTCATTCAAATGTTTTAAATACTGAAACCATAGCCTTGCATCTCTCTAGCAAGTTCGAATAAGTCGTGTTTTGCTAAGGAGGTGTGGTGGTGGCATCCCGGCCTGGGTTATCAAATCCTGGGTGTTACAAAGTGGTATCAAAGCCCGGACTATTTTTAAACTATTATTTTAAATTATTATTTTTAAATATTACTTTTAAGCTATTACTTTTAAACTTTTCATATATTTAAGGAGCCCGGATATTTTTAAAGAAGCCCAAGTAATTATTTAGCCCAAATATTTTTAAACCCAAAAATTTTTGAGGCCCAAATATTTTTTTTAGTCCAATAATTTATATACTTACTATTTTGGGCCCAACTTTTAAGCCCAAATTTTTTTAAAAGCCCAATACTTATACTTTATTTAGGGCCCAACGATTTATTATTTTCAGCCCAAGAATTTTAACTGTTATTTTTTTTAAATTTTTATTTCCATTGAATGGGTTTTATTTTAAAACCCATGGAAAATATTCATACAAATTATTTTGACGAGTCTAGATTATATTACATGAAAATTATTTCGGGGGGGATTCACATGCATACATACATATTTGCGCTAACCCTTTTTATGTGAACTATCTGTGTTCAATAACATTCCTAGTTGTGGATTTCGGCTTGACATCTACCTAGAGGTGCTAACTCGACACTAATCTTGCTTTAGTCTTAGATGTTGATCAAGAATATTTAGAGTGCCCACGTCTATCATTTTTCCCTTACCATTCATATCTTTTAGACCTTCTTGACTCTAACGAGCCTTAGATTAGAAACTCATCTTCGCGTGATTTGACAACAGAAAATGGCACCTAGGGGAAGACCAAGGAAGGTAATCCCGAACAACACTGACGCTGTCCTCCCCAACGCACCCAACAATAACAAGGTTCCTCATAACATAGGAGGGCAAGTGCCCCCTGCTCCCAATAATTTGGATTAGCGTCTAAGGACTGTTGAGGAAGTTCTCGTAGTATTAGGAAATGCTGAAGTGCAACGTGCACAAGCTGGTGTACCACCACCAGTAGCCCGAGTCAACTACTTAGCCTTGGTAAACCCTTACCAACCACCCCATTACGCCGGCGAAGAGGACCCGACTCAGCTAGATGAATGGATACGGATGAAACTTTTGACAAATTTCACTAACACGAGCATTTTTATAAAATATCCCAAGTTTGAATTTATTAAATGAAAAGAGTTATGATTTATGGGAAAGGGGTTTAAGGATATATTTCACTTTTTATTACTCATGTGGAAAACTTGATTTCAAATGGCGCGATGAAAGATCCCCGGCCATGAAACTTTTGACAATTTCCCACTATAGGAGTATTTTCTGAAAAACAATAAACCCGGTTTTCAATTTTATTTAATGAAACCAAATTATGAAGGCGGAGTTGGGATTAGGGATATATTTATAGGTTGTCACGTTTTAATTACTCGTGTTAAGAAACTGTGCCCCCGAATGCGCACGGAGTCAAAAATTGCAGTATTTATAGTAAGTACCGGATCGTTCACTGGAGGATGTGTGATGGAAGTAGGGCCCACGTCATTTACTAAGATTTTCCACTCGGTTACTCGATTCAAGTTTGTGTTTTAATTACCAACTACTTGACATAATTTAAACTAAGCTATGAAAGCAATAATAATAAAAATTAAGCAGATAAAATTATTCTAAAAAGCGAATTAAATTTAATCTAAGAAAGCAATAAAGTTATTCTAAGAAAGCGATAAAGATTATTCTAAGAAAGCAGATTTAAAATATGACAGAAGGGACAGGAAGAAAAGAATAAAAATTGGACAAGATTCAGATGAAACACAGTTAAACTTCCATTTTAATTACACAGATCTTTGCTTGGGATAATTCGTTCAGTTAGCTAATTCTCATGCTCTCTATACCATGTTCCCTTTAACAGACAGGTACTTACAGCAAGAGTTTACATGCTCTTAAGAAAATAAATTCTAAGATACCACAGATGCATAACTACCCTTGCAATGGTATGTTATTTATCTGTGGTGGATAAGCAACACCCGACAAATCATTTATTGAAGTGTCAAGTACTCCTATCATTCTTCCATGTTACACCCAAAGATTCTAATCAAGCCCTGAACTATCCCTTAACTATCATTCCTAGTAGCAGTTACGCAACTCTCAATACAACCGAGTGACCTCTAGAGAAAGCAGTTAAAAGAAAGCGGTAAAAGAAAGCGGTAAAAGAAAGCGGTAAAGAAAGCATTGAAATCCTATCACTCGGAGGTTTTTGAAAGTCTGACCCTGGTAGTAAAAGAAAGCCCCCAGTAAGAATGACCGGATGTGGATCAAGAATTCCCTATTCCCGGTGAACCGCTCGCAGTGTTCACTTCCCGTCGGGTGATTATGAGATACAAACTAATGAAACGAACTAATAAATTAGTTCGTTCCGGATGCACTCACTCAGGACTCAAAAATAGGCTCTGGCAGAAGAGGATAGTAGTTGAAAGAATACTCAACCCTATCTCAGAAAATAACCAAGGCCTATGTATTGTTCCTCTAGAATTATCTAACACACTGTATTTGAATCCAAGTGGATCCCATCTCGGTGCGTTAATTAAGACTAGATTCCCAATACACAGCAATTTCGGAAAATAATCGATGTGAAAATCATTCCCTAAACAGGTACTAGACTCTCAATAAGAACACAGACCCTTTCAGTCTAGGTGAGACCTAATCGCTGACTCTGTTTCTAATTTCCCAAAATTAACCCCCAGTCGGATTTGAATTAGTCATAACTGAGGAATTTATCCCTTACTTAGATCCGGATTTTATAAATGAATTTTTGTTGGAAATTTATGTGAAACATCTGATTTAAATCAAGATTTCTATGTCCAAGGGAAGGATCCCAAAATAATATGACCACAATATTTACATAATAGTATCATGCATAATTTTATAAGGAAGTGTAAAATTAAATTAACCCAAAATATAAGGTGGGTTTAGACAGAAGTTGGAACACAAAGATGAAATAGCCGGAGATGAGAAGAATTTATTTTGGCTAAAAAGATGACAAAAATAATCAGGATAATCCGGACTGCAAACATCTGCTATCCAGGTCCTGATTATTCCAGGTGGGATGATTTTTAGATAGTGAAATTCCCTAAATGACAGTTGCCGCCGTCATCTTAGACTCCACTATTTGTGAACTGGATAAAAACCCACATGTTCTATTACTGCAATAATTATTAGACAACATTGGCATATGTCATCGAACATTACTACAACTCTAGATTCGGGTTTGAAATTAAGATAAAGAAAATAAAACTGTATCCGGATAGGAGTCAGCTGAGCAGCTATTATAATCCCGGATGGACGAACCGCCAAGGCTTCCACCGACCACTATCCAGACCATGGAAAATAACATCTAGTAATTAATATACAGACCACGAGCTAGTTTATCCGTGTGGGAATACCCGCCAACATTAGTCTGTTATATCTCTTACTAGCTGTTTCACACAACACGGATAAAGACAAAATAAATAAAAGAAAAATATTTTTGGGTCATCTTGCATGAGAGACATTGGTTTCTCATGCAAGGGTATGGAATTAAATCCATAATCACTCTTTATGTCTAAATAATCACTCATTCCATAATTAATTAATTAATTACAGTCCGGATTATATACTTAGATCATTAGAGTTTAATTTTTATTTTATTTTGTAGAAAAGTCTTTTAATGGAAAATTGAACAAAGTTCTTTATATCAAATTAATCATGGGTTGAGATCATTGGATTTCAACCTCAAAATATTAATATAAAGGTTCAATTAAGTGGGAAAATGGAGAAATGGAAAATTGGCAAAAATTGCCAACTACGGCGCTAGGCAGATTTTACGACGCTATCCTAGGATAGCGCCGTAGATATAGCGCCGTCATGGGTTGGTGAAAGAGATGCGAAATTTTGGAGTTAAAGGGGTGTGTACGACGCTATACATCAAGTACGGCGCTACACTAGGATAGCGCCGTAAGTGTAGCGTCGTAGGTGGTTTGAGAAATTGGGGAAGAAAGAAGTTTTTGGAAAAAGAAGGGATGCTACGGCGCTATACACTAAATGACGACGCTATCCTAGTATAGCGTCGTAGGTATAGCGTCGTAGGTGGGTTTTTAAGAAGAATGAAGTATTTTGGGGACCTACGACGCTGAACAAAAATTACGACGCTATCCGAGGATAGCGTCGTTGGTCTAGCGCCGTAAGGCAAATTTTTGTTTAAGTCTGGATAACTACGGCGCTAAACCTCACCTACGACGCTATCCAAGGATAGCGCCGTAGGGCGGTTAGCGTCGTAGCTAGCCCAGAATGTTGTTGTTCGGGTGATGCAATCTATGCGATTGCAAACCCTAAAAAGTTGGTCGGGTAATGCAATCTATGCGATTGCAAAATCCTATTTTAGTTTTTGAATATGCACAAACACAATAATATCATCCACATTTTAGATCTATTAAACTAAACTAAAAATAAAATAAAATAAAAATAAAAATAAATAAAAAAAATAATAAAAACCAACACTAAGCAAAAATAAAATTTAAACTACCCTAATAAATCTAAAAAGGGATGAACATTTAGTGTTTGTGCATTTTATTAAAACAAGAATAAAACACTAGATCTAACTAAGAAAATAAGAAAAAAAGGTCAAGTGACCAAAAATAAAACAAAAACATTAAAGGAAACCATAGAAAACTCCACAACAAATTTTTGGTGAAGCATTTTTCTTGATTAACACTAAAATATGGTCAAACACCCATTAGTTTAAGTGTTTCAAACTCAAAAAAAATACAAAAGAGAAACTGTAAAAATATAAAAATATGGCTAACTTAAATCTAACAACCCATTTACAAACTAAGCTAGAGAAATTAAAACTGAAGCTAGAAACTACATTACATAAAAATAATCTACCTAATCTACCTATGAGCTAGAGCCTACTGCTCTCTTAAAGAACAGCAAAATAATTTTTCCAATGGGTGTAGGCTACTGTAGAAGAGAGCAAAACAGCTATTTAAAGCTAGGAAACCCTAGTCAAATGGGCCTGTTGACAGCATAGGGAGAGACGGGAGCAGGGGTCCAGGGGGAAAAGACAACATGATTTTGCACTGCAGGACTTCAGCTCCATGGTCCTCCTATGCAATTGGGCACATGGGAAATTTGAATTTTGGGCTGACGGCGCTATCCCTATTTACGACGCTATCCTCTTTTACGGCGCTATCCTATAGCGTCGTAGCTCTTTTGTATAGTGTCGTAGTGCTTGATTTTAGCATTTTAGCTCTTTTGTATAGCGTCGTAGCTCTTTCTTCTGTCTGGTATAGCGCCGTAGTGCGTAGTATAGCGTCGTATGCTTGTTTTTTCTTTCCACTTCTTTTTCTCTTTCCTCATTATTATTTTCTTTCCCTCTTTCCTCCCTTTCTCTTTCCTCATTTCTTTCTTCTCCATCTCGTCTGTTTTCTTCTTTCTTCCTTGTTCTTCTTTGCAGTTCTTCTTCTTCATTTTTCTCCATCTTTCTTCTCTTTCATTTTCGATTCCAGTTTTCTTTTCTCCAGTTTTCCAATTTCTCCATTTCTCTCATCTTCTTCGGTTTCTTGTTGGTGGGCTCCGGTGGATTTGGGACTGGTGGATGAGGGGGGCGGCGACGGAAGCAGAGTGCGGCGGCGGCGGCAGCTGGTGACGGCAGGAGGTGGATGATGGTGGTTCGGGTTTTTGGGGTTTGGTCGGAAATGGTAGAGATGGGGGTGGACTACGGTGGATTTGAAAATGGTTGTGGGATGTGAAAATGGTGGTGGAGGCCGCCGGATCTGTTGGTGGTGCGACGGCGGGCTGTGAACGGAGGGGGTTGCAGCGGCCGTTGAAGAGGATTGAGGTGGTGGCTGGAATGTTGGAATGGGATGGAGGCTGGTGGTTGTTGAGGATGGAGGCGGCCGCCGGCCGGCGGTGGCGGCGCCGGCGGCAGGGGGCAGGTTAGGGTTAGGGTTAGGGTTTAGGTTTGAATTGAGTATTGGGCTTGGTTGTTTGGGCCATGGGTGTTGGTGGGCTGGATTCATGGGATTGGTGTTGTTGGGCTTGAATTAATGGTTGGAGTGGGCTGATGGACTCAAACTCTTGGACCCATTTGACTTAATTCACCTGCAATTAATTAAAATTAAAAGTGATAAGTGGACCAATTATTTAAAGCAGAAAAGCAGAAATAAAAATAACCATAAGAATTATTATAAATATATACATCAAAATATAAAATAATATAGATAGATATATTTATTTCACTTGATCATTTGGTTTGTGTTCCATTTAATGAACCCGTGTTCCACCGAATAGACAATACCGAACCAAAATTAATCAAGTGTAGGATTTTTAATATTTTTATCATGTTTTTGGATTTTTAACATAAAATTTAATAAAATAACAATATTTTTGTATTTTTCAATACCAGCTTATTATTTATACAAACTTGCATAAATCTGTTAAATTCAACTGCTTTCTTATTTAAATAAGACCGGAATGCGATCAAATGTCCGTATTAGACACGGAAATAGATTGAAAATAATGGTCAATTTTGGCCATTATCAACATCCTCACATTTAATACTGATCGTCCCCGAGCAGTCAGAGTCAGTGCTCCTAAGAGCATAGACGATGCATATTCAATCTATTTTCGTGGCTTCAAAAATTTCATTCTTTTTAGATTGGGATAAGACAACCGAAAACTACAAGTATTAAATTCTCTTGATTGCAGTGTTTAATAAAATGATATTTATCACTTAATCGGGCCTACAAATCAGTCAATATTGATAATTCTTCATGAATATCATGTTTAGAAATAATCATTGATTTAATTCCAGAATTTAAGCATGACATGAACATACTTAAAAGCAGAGCCTCACATATAGTAGAAAAGGAAATTTCACTCACTCTCAAAAAGGGGTTTTATCAATGAGCACTCATAATCAAATTTAATTAAATTATTCCATAAGCTTGCAATTGGACCAACTCGCCACCGGCTCATTTCTTCAAATCAAGATCACGAGGTCTTATTTAAGGGTTATAACGGGGCATACGGTTGTAACATTTGGTAGGAAAGGAAATTATTGGGCTAAGAAGTGGCAAGAATTTATTATTATCATAATTTGGCATATTTATTTAAAATTTATGATCATCAAAATTTTTCTTTTGCTTTTCTTTTCATATTGCATGACATTAGACTATGTCTAATTTGCTTTGTCATTTGCAATTTATTGTTGTTGAATGGAACTCAACATTTTTCTCTTTCTTTCTTTCTTTTTTTTCTTTTTTTTTTAATCGGATTTTTGAATACCGATTGAAATTTATGATGATCATAAATTGTAATGCCTTGATAAAATTCATTTTTGCACACTTGGGTTTGAATTTCTTGGTCTTTTTGAAGGCTAGGAATAATATAGAGGGCTTCAAAGAAAAATTAGGCTTAAGGCTCAAAGTGGTTAATCCTAAAGGGAAAATATTTTTGGGTTGGAATTCAAACGAAGGCCAAAAATTTGGGTTTTTCTAGGTGCCTCGATCATATGCTCGATTTTTGGAATATGGCATAGTCTTGAATCGGTCCCAATCGCAAGTTCTAGTTTCCTTTAATCAAAAATGATTTTCACACATCAAGGAAAAGAATGAGTAAAAATGACTCATGGCTCAAATCTCACATGGAATGGTTCATTGATGTCATACAATATTCTTAAATTTAATCCTTGAAAAATTCTTACAATCTATTCAATTAAATTTTCAACATGAAAATTCATTACCCAACAAGATGATCACATCATTAAATTTTTATAGCTCAAAACCTCAAAAATTCATATCATGCATGTCTTCAATTATATTATCCCAATTTAAAAGTTTGAAAATTTAATCATAAACAAAAATCAAATATGTGAATTCTTAGACAGAGTTATGCATGCCTTGCACTGGGTTTAAATATAAAATAATAAAAGTAAGAAATAACACATTTTTTTTTTAAGTGAAGAATCAACATCCTCACATTTTGAGCCTTGCTCGAAATGTGAATAAATCAATTCCTACTTAAACAAATTATCAAAATTGAAATAAAATAGAAGAGGACGGAGGGAGGGAGAAAATATTAACATAAAAGATAGAAAATAATTCCGATAGCCTTTTTCGTCAACCCAACTAAGTGTTCAATGATTTTGGCTATGTGTGATTGTTTGGTTCGTCGAACAAGGCGAATGTTCGATGCCCAATACTTTAGAAAAATTCTGATTTTCATCAAAATTGTTCAATCACATTTTTGGATTTTCTAAACATATAAAAGTTAATCTACTTGCAAAAATTAGGTTGGATTAATTCTGTTCTTATGAAAATTATTCCGGATCTTAAATTACTTTAAATTCCAGGAATATTTTCTATTATTCACAGAATTGATCCAACCGGGAACCTGTTTTGAAGCTTTAATTTTCTTTTTGGTAGTTCCACAAATTCCTGCAAAGCAAACACAGAGAAAGTTATCGGGTTTTCTCAAAAATATCAACATCCTCACATTTAGAGTCTTAGTACTCTAAATGTGAGTTAATTGATTAATACCCGGATTATTTAATATAATATGCACGAGATGTATATATAAATATATATTTGACTTGCAGAAATTTAGGTTGGATTAATTCTGTGCTTGTGAAAATTATTCCGGATTTTAAATTTCTTTAAATTCCGGATATAATCTTCGGTCAATTACAGAACTAGTCCAACCGGGAACCCGTTGTCCGAAGGTCTGCTGCTCCATTTGTTGTTTCACCAGTGATGAGGGTTCCCTCAGAGCAGTGATGGTAATGCGGTGGATGGGCGATGGAGCAGTGGTGGAGCTTCGTAGTCCGGAGGTGATGGAGATGATAAACACGTGAGTCTCACGTGTTTTGCAATTCACAATTGCAAATTAGTGTAGCCCTCAATGCTACACTTCTCCATTTAACTCCTTACACCAATTTTGGTGGCTCCATGGTTCCTGCAAGCAAAAATACCCAATTGGTTAGGTTTTCCCCTCAAATCAACATCCTCACATTTAGAGTCATAGTACTCTAAATGTTTAATTGATTTGAGGGTACTTCTCCGTTCTGAAATAAATACACTAAACTAACACTAAACTAACTATGAGTAATCAGGAGTGTAATTCTCTTAATAAACGACGCTGCATCCTCCCCGGCAACGGCGCCATGAAACTTTTGACAAATTTCACTAACACGAGCATTTTTATAAAATATCCCAAGTTTGAATTTATTAAATGAAAAGAGTTATGATTTATGGGAAAGGGGTTTAAGGATATATTTCACTTTTTATTACTCATGTGGAAAACTTGATTTCAAATGGCGCGATGAAAGATCCCCGGCCATGAAACTTTTGACAATTTCCCACTATAGGAGTATTTTCTGAAAAACAATAAACCCGGTTTTCAATTTTATTTAATGAAACCAAATTATGAAGGCGGAGTTGGGATTAGGGATATATTTATAGGTTGTCACGTTTTAATTACTCGTGTTAAGAAACTGTGCCCCCGAAAGCGCACGGAGTCAAAAATTGCAGTATTTATAGTAAGTACCGGATCGTTCACTGGAGGATGTGCGATGGAAGCAGGGCCCACGTCATTTACTAAGATTTTCCACTCGGTTACTCGATTCAAGTTTGTGTTTTAATTACCAATTACTTGACATAATTTAAACTAAGCTATGAAAGCAATAATAATAAAAATTAAGCAGATAAAATTATTCTAGAAAGCGAATTAAATTTAATCTAAGAAAGCAATAAAGTTATTCTAAGAAAGCGATAAAGATTATTCTAAGAAAGCAGATTTAAAATATGACAGAAGGGACATGAAGAAAAGAATAAAAATTGGACAAGATTCAGATGAAACACAGTTAAACTTCCATTTTAATTACACAGATCTTTGCTTGGGATAATTCGTTCAGTTAGCTAATTCTCATGCTCTCTATACCATGTTCCCTTTAACAGACAGGTACTTACAGCAAGAGTTTACATGCTCTTAAGAAAATAAATTCTAAGATACCACAGATGCATAACTACCCTTGCAATGGTATGTTATTTATCTGTGGTGGATAAGAAACACCCGACAAATCATTTATTGAAGTGTCAAGTACTCCTATCATTCTTCCATGTCACACCCAAAGATTCTAATCAAGCCCTGAACTATCCCTTAACTATCAGTCCTAGTAGCAGTTACGCAACTCTCAATACAACCGAGTGACCTCTAGAGAAAGCAGTTAAAAGAAAGCGGTAAAAGAAAGACGTAAAGAAAGCATTAAAATCCTATCACTCGGAGGTTTTTGAAAGTCTGACCCTGGTAGTAAAAGAAACCCCAGTCACAATGACCGGATGTGGATCAAGAATTCCCTATTCTCGGTGAACCGCTCGCAGTGTTCACTTCCCGTCGGGTGATTATGAGATACAAACTAATGAAACGAACTAATAAATTAGTTCGTTCCTGATCCACTCACTCAGGACTCAAAAATAGGCTCTGGCAGAAGAGGATAGTAGTTGAAAGAATACTCAACCCTATCTCAGAAAATAACCAAGGCCTATGTATTGTTCCTCTAGAATTATCTAACACACTGTATTTGAATCCAAGTGGATCCCATCTCGGTGCGTTAATTAAGACTAGATTCCCAATACACAGCAATTTCGGAAAATAATCGATGTGAAAATCATTCCCTAAACAGGTACTAGACTCTCAATAAGAACACAGACCCTTTCAGTCTAGGTGAGACCTAATCGCTGACTCTGTTTCTAATTTCCCAAAATTAACCCCCAGTCGGATTTGAATTAGTCATAACTGAGGAATTTATCCCTTACTTAGATCCGGATTTTATAAATGAATTTTGTTGGAAATTTATGTGAAACATCTGATTTAAATCAAGATTTCTATGTCCAAGGGAAGGATCCCAAAATAATATGACCACAATATTTACATAATAGTATCATGCATAATTTTATAAGGAAGTGTAAAATTAAATTAACCCAAAATATAAGGTGGGTTTAGACAGAAGTTGGAACACAAAGATGAAATAGCCAGAGATGAGAAGAATTTATTTTGGCTAAAAAGATGACAAAAATAATCAGGATAATTCGGACTGCAAACATCTGCTATCCAGGTCCTGATTATTCCAGGTGGGATGATTTTTAGATAGTGAAATTCCCTAAATGACAGTTGCCGCCGTCATCTTAGACTCCACTATTTGTGAACTGGATAAAAACCCACATGTTCTATTACTGCAATAATTATTAGACAACATTGGCATATGTCATCGAACATTACTACAACTCTAGATTCGGGTTTGAAATTAAGATAAAGAAAATAAAACTGTATCCGGATAGGAGTCAGCTGAGCAGCTATTATAATCCCGGATGGACGAACCGCCAAGGCTTCCACCGACCACTATCCAGACCATGCAAAATAATATTTAGTAATTAATATATAGACCACTAGCTAGTTTATCCGTGTGGGAATACCCGCCAACATTAGTCTGTTATATCTCTTACGAGTTGTTTCACACAACACGGATAAAGACAAAATAAATAAAAGAAAATATTTTTGGGTCATCTTGCATGAGAGACATTGGTTTCTCATGCAAGGGTATGGAATTAAATCCATAATCACTCTTTATGTCTAAATAATCACTCATTCCATAATTAATTAATTAATTACAGTCCGGATTATATACTTAGATCATTAGAGTTTAATTTTTATTTTATTTTGTAGAAAAGTCTTTTAATGGAAAATTGAACAAAGTTCTTTATATCAAATTAATCATGGGTTGAGATCATTGGATTTCAACCTCAAAATATTAATATAAAGGTTCAATTAATTAAGTGGGAAAATGGAGAAATGGAAAATTGGCAAAAATTGCCAATTACGGTGCTAGGCAGATTTTACGACGCTATCCTAGGATAGCACCGTAGATATAGCGCCGTCATGGGTTGGTGAAAGAGATGCGAAATTTCGGAGTTAAAGGGGTGTGTACGACGCTATACATCAAGTACGGCGCTACACTAGGATAGCGCCGTAAGTGTAGCGTCGTAGGTGGTTTGAGAAATTGGGGAAGAAAGAAGTTTTTGGAAAAAGAAGGGATGCTACGGCGCTATACACTAAATGACGACGCTATCCTAGTATAGCGTCGTAGGTATAGCGCCGTAGGTGGGTTTTTAAGAAGAATGAAGTATTTTGGGGACCTACGACGCTGAACAAAAATTACGACGCTATCCGAGGATAGCGTCGTTGGTCTAGCACCGTAAGGCAAATTTTTGTTTAAGTCTGGATAACTACGGCGCTAAACCTCACCTGCGACGCTATCCAAGGATAGCGCCGTAGGGCGGTTAGTGTCGTAGCTAGCCCAGAATGTTATTGTTCGGGTGATGCAATCTATGCGATTGCAAACCCTAAAAAGTTGGTCGGGTAATGCAATCTATGCGATTGCAAAACCCTATTTTAGTTTTTGAATATGCACAAACACAATAATATCATCCACATTTTAGATCTATTAAACTAAACTAAAAATAAAATAAAATAAAAATAAAAATAAATAAAAAAAATAATAAAAACCAACACTAAGCAAAAATAAAATTTAAACTACCCTAATAAATCTAAAAAGGGATGAACATTTAGTGTTTGTGCATTTTATTAAAACAAGAATAAAACACTAGATCTAACTAAGAAAATAAGAAAAATAGGTCAAGTGACCAAAAATAAAACAAAAACAGTAAAGGAAACCATAGAAAACTCCACAACAAATTTTTGGTGAAGCATTTTTCTTGATTAACACTAAAATATGGTTCAAACACCCATTAGTTTAAGTGTTTCAAACTCAAAAAAAATACAAAAGAGAAACTGTAAAAATATAAAAATATGGCTAACTTAAATCTAACAACCCATTTACAAACTAAGCTAGAGAAATTAAAACTGAAGCTAGAAACTACATTACATAAAAATAATCTACCTAATCTACCTATGAGCTAGAGCCTACTGCTCTCTTAAAGAACAGCAAAATAATTTTTCCAATGGGTGTAGGCTACTGTAGAAGAGAGCAAAACAGCTATTTAAAGCTAGGAAACCCTAGTCAAATGGGCCTGTTGACAGCATAGGGGAGACGGGAGCAGGGGTCCAGGGGGAAAAGACAACATGATTTTGCACTGCAGGACTTCAGCTCCATGGTCCTCCTATGCAATTGGGCACATGGGAAATTTGAATTTTGGGCTGACGACGCTATCCCTATTTACGACGCTATCCTTTTTTACGGCGCTATCCTATAGCGTCGTAGCTCTTTTTGTATAGTGTCGTAGTGCTTGATTTTAGCATTTTAGCTCTTTTGTATAGCGTCGTAGCTCTTTCTTCTGTCTGGTATAGCGCCGTAGTGCGTAGTATAGCGTCGTATGCTTGTTTTTTCTTTCCACTTCTTTTTCTCTTTCCTCATTATTATTTTCTTTCCCTCTTTCCTCCCTTTCTCTTTCCTCATTTCTTTCTTCTCCATCTCGTCTGTTTTCTTCTTTCTTCCTTGTTCTTCTTTGCAGTTCTTCTTCTTCATTTTTCTCCATCTTTCTTCTCTTTCATTTTCGATTCCAGTTTTCTTTTCTCCAGTTTTCCAATTTCTCCATTTCTCTCATCTTCTTCGGTTTCTTGTTGGTGGGCTCCGGTGGATTTGGGACTGGTGGATGAGGGGGGCGGTGACGGAAGCAGAGTGCGGCGGCGGCGGCAGCTGGTGACGGCAGGAGGTGGATGATGGTGGTTCGGGTTTTTGGGGTTTGGTCGGAAATGGTAGAGATGGGGGTGGACTGCGGTGGATTTGAAAATGGTTGTGGGATGTGAAAATGGTGGTGGAGGCCGCCGGATCTGTTGGTGGTGCGACGGCGGGCTGTGAACGGAGGGGGTTGCAGCGGCCGTTGAAGATGATTGAGGTGGTGGCTGGAATGTTGGAATGGGATGGAGGCAGGTGGTTGTTGAGGATGGAGGCGGCCGCCGTGCGGCGGTGGCGGTGCCGGCGGCAGGGGGCAGGTTAGGGTTAGGGTTAGGGTTTAGGTTTGAATTGGGTATTGGGCTTGGTTGTTTGGGCCATGGGTGTTGGTGGGCTGGATTCATGGGATTGGTGTTGTTGGGCTTGAATTAATGGTTGAAGTGGGCTGATGGACTCAAACTCTTGGACCCATTTGACTTAATTCACCTGCAATTAATTAAAATTAAAGTGATAAGTGGACCAATTATTTAATTATAGCAGAAAAGCAGAAATAAAAATAACCATAAGAATTATTATAAATATATATATCAAAATATAAAATAATATAGATAGATATATTTATTTCACTTGATCATTTGGTTTGTGTTCCATTTAATGATTCCGTGTTCCACCGAATAGACAATACCGAACCAAAATTAATCAAGTGTAGGATTTTTAATATTTTTATCATGTTTTTGGATTTTTTAACATAAAATTTAATAAAATAACAATATTTTTGTATTTTTCAATACCAGCTTATTATTTATACAAACTTGCATAAATCTGTTAAATTCAACTGCTTTATTATTTAAATAAGACCGGAATGCGATCAAATGTCCGTATTAGACACGGAAATAGATTGAAAATAATGGTCAATTTTGGCCATTATCAACGGACGTTCGATAAGCTGTTGAACGCTGTAAAGTGTCCCGACGGGGAAAAGGTTCACGTAGCCTCATACTACTTAGGAGGCGAGGCGGATGATTGGTGGCAAGCCACCCAAGGGAAACTGGCGGAGTACGACGAGCCCTACACATGGTCAGAATTCACAGATCTGCTTACGGATCATTTTTATCCCATGAGCACGAAGGCTGCCATGTACGAGGAATTCCTGACACTGAGACAAGGAGGAAAAACGGTCCAAGAATACTATAACCGTTTCAAGGAGTTGGTGCGGTTCGCGCCGAGACTGGTGCCAACTGATGTAGAGAAGGCACAGAAGTTCGAGATGGGACTGAACCTATCTATTAGAGAGGTGATCACGGGTGAGCACTACCCTGACCTACAAGCTGTGTATGATCGTGTGGTAGCGGTTGCACGAGTTCAAGGACTGAAACGGAACTGGTAGGTGGGACTAACCAAGGACCACAAAGACGATACACGAGGAATAAGGACCATTTTCGTTGAAACTTGAATGGACCACATCAAAACGAAAATGGACGAAACAAGGGGATAGTCTTCAACCATGGTGACTATGCGCCACCATGTCCAAAGTGTGGTAAACCACACTATGCGAGAGGATGCCCTCAGCCTGGAGCATGCCTTCGGTGCGGTCGACATGGTCATCGGCTGCGTGACTGCCGGACGCGAATAGAAAAGATAAACAGGAGAGAGGACGTGACCACTCGGCCCAAGCAACCGTAAGAAGTTTTCAAGCATCGATAACTGCATTTATTTTTGAGTTCGACTCGACGAATTGTATCCAATCAAAAATAAACAAATTCAAATTTTCTTGAACTACGTAATGACTTGATCCCTTCACAGGGTACGTAGGCAACTTGGAAGTTTCAATTCTGGGTTCAGTCAAATAATAACAAACAACAACACACAATAATACAATCACGCAACCAAAAAATTTCCGAGATCGCGAGGAGCTAACGCCAAACTTCGACGACGAAGTTGATTCCTAAAGGGGAGAGGATGTAACACCCGAGAAATTTAATTCACGTTCAAAGGAATGGAATTAATTTCTTGTGGAAGACGTTTATCCTTAAGGGAGGTAGATGGAAATACCCCAACATTAAATTGAACCCAAAAGTTAAAGTGAGGGAGCAACTTCGGGGACGAAGTTGATTTCTAAGGGGGGTAGAATGTAATACCCGAGATTTTTATAAAAGGAATGGAATTAAATTCGGGAAGGAAAAGAATTTTAATTCCAAGAATCGTGAAGTCGAAAATGATTTAAAGAAATAAATCATTGCACGGAAATCGAATGACGACGTATTCAAAGCCAACGACTCGAAACGCGATGAATTCAAGATTTCGAATACGGGGCTAATTCGAGACGAAATAAATTTAAGATAGGAATCATAACCCGAGAATGACCCGAAAAATCGAGCCCGAAAATGTAGGAGGGTAGAAACTCGAAGAAGAGAGTAGAAAAGACCCGATGGATCGCAGACCCGGTCCGGACCGTAGTCCGGACCGGAGCCGCGCGGTCTCCACGCGGGAACATGCCAAGACCGGGCCAGCCACATAGCAGCTGCAAAATTGCACGATCATGGTGATTTTCTTACCTATTTGGGGAGCTCCGGCTATGGCAACGCGTCTAGGGTTTTGTGGAGCCTTTATAAGGCGTGTTTGCAGCTCCTAGCCACCTCTTGGCTGCCCTGTTCCACCTTTCTTCATCCCCCATCATCCTCCAACTCTCTTCCACCTCCATTCCTTCGAAAACCCTTGTTCTTGAAACTTTGCCACTCGTCCGACGAGGATTCCGGCCAAGAGAACGATCAAGACGAAGCCCCCTGCCTTCTAGGACATTGGTAAGGCGTAGTGCAGCTTTCATATTCGTCTATAATGCAAAAATTTCGAATCTAACATCAAAACTTTCTTACGAGTTCACTTCGGGGGCGAAGAAGAAGGAGATTGGTGGAAGATACCCGCTCGTCGCGACCCTAGACAACCCGAGAGAGCCCTGTGATGATCCTAAACTCTAACACAGTAAGTTAACTCCTTGCTATCAATTTTGGGGTCCCTTGGTCGAGTGTTTTGAGAGATCTAAACAGAATACTAAAATCTGTCACCAAGAACTCACCTTTGCGAGATTTCTAAAATCCAACAAAAACTCCTATTTCGAGAATCCAAAATGAAAAACTTTGAATAGAAGATTTGTTCCTAACATCCTAATCTAGTTTGTGTTAAAATTTCATGCATTTTCATTAAGATTTGCTATCCCAAATCTCGCCCAACAGTTTCTGTAATAAACAAACTTTCGAAATTCTGGACAGATTATGTAGTCGAACTTGTTGTGCGTTTTCCTATCACTTGTGGTCAAAACTAATCTTTGGTGAAAACATAAAGGTTGTAGATAAATGTCTTAAGAATATTTTTGTAAAATTTCGTGCATTTTCATTAAGGTTTGTATAGTCAAAACCCGTTTTGAATACACTGTGTCCGAGAAGAAAAAGTTGACAGATTTTGAGACTGAAATTGATGAATTATTCTGTTTTAATACTTAAGGAATTAGCATAATTTACCTCTAATAAAACTTGTTTATTTTGGTGTCTTTTAAGTGCCTGTAAATGTTCATAAATTTTGGAGTTTATTTGCTTGGTCGAAAATGAGATTTAAAAATAGTGCGCTGTTACCGATAAACTGACAGATTTTGAGTTCTGAAAAGATTGTGAAATTCGACTTGTTTCCTTACCTAATTTCGAGAAACTTAAAACATGAAAGTTGTTTGTAAAGGTTTTTTTGAGCTAATTAGTAAAATTTCAGAATTTTTGACTTTGAAATGAATTTTTAAATTAAAAAGGCGTAACCTGTGACGAATTGGATTTTTCGAACTTGAGAAAACTCGAACTATGAAATGCGATATCGAATCTTTTTATACGACAAACATAAATTTTTGAAAAATACCGTTCACCAGGCTGAGCCGATCTTTATACATTTACCTTTGAGATTGCCTCGTTAGTGGTCTCCCTACTATCTGAGATTGCCTCGTTAGTGATCTCCTTACTATGCCAAAACGGCAGTTGTGCACACGGCCTGCCAAAACAGCAGTCGATATGCACGCCTGTCAAATTGACAGTAGATACAGACGGCTTGCCAGAATGGCGATCGATACACACGGCTTGCCGGAATGGCGATCGAGATACATGGCTAGCCAAAACGGCAGTCAATACTGATATGGCTGCGGCCGCCGGTTCATCGGCTAAATGATTATGATTATTGAGATTGCCTCGTTAGTGATCTCCCTTGTGTGGTGTCCTCTTCTTAGTTATCGGGATAATATTAAAAGACTTGTGGATGCATTTAATTAAGTTGTATTTACTTATCACGCTTTTCAATTATGCCTTTAAATTACGTATTTTAAATCTCGCATGATTAATTACATTTTTCCACTGCAAGTTAAATTATGAATTTTTAATATTTCAATGAAGCCTGAGTAAAAGTATAATTTTTTTAAATTAATTAAATAATTTTTTTTAAAAAAAACTTTTATTGTTACGTTAGGGATTAACTTGCTCAGTATTTTATATACTGATAAAACCCGTTGTTTATTTTTCTATTACAGAGTACGGAGCATGATCATGCATCGGGGGATCACTTTGGACATTTAGTTATTTATTTTACATGACTTGCATACTGGCTTGTTAACCCGTGTTTTGGCCATGTTGGCTCAATATTTAGATTTTCGCTGCATTACATATATTTATATTTAGATATTATTTTTCCGCTGCAACTTATTATTATTTTCGAGTTATATACGATGGGCTGTTTATTCATTCAAATATTTTAAATACTTAAACCATAGCCTTGCATCTCTCTGCAAGCTCGAATAAGTCGTGTTTTGCTAAGGAGGTGTGGCGGTGGCATCGCAGCCTGAGTTATCAAATCCTGGGTGTTACTGACCAACTGAAGGAGAATTGAAGCACTGAAGATCCACGTCGCTAACCATAGTCTTGCGACGTGGTCCAGAGTCTCACAACGGGGCGTGAAGTCTTGCGACGTACAGCCGAGTCTCGCGACATACCACGTGGTTTCGCGACATGTAGACATGGCTTGCGATGTGTGTGAGTCTTACGACATATGTGGGCCTCAGATCAAGGCTCATGGGCCTAGGGTTTCCCCTCTATAAATAGATGGTGATCCCAAGGTGCCAAAAAAAGAAAAAAACACATTCATACACTTGAAGGCAGATTGAAGAATTTCTCTTAGGTGGTAAGTTTTGTTTTAGTTCTTTCTTTTGTATTATTTAATTTATGCACTAGTTTAGCTTAGATTAGTTTAAATTCCATGTTGGTTTTTTTCATTTCAGTACATTAGGTAGCCACTTTCCCCTTGTTTTCTTATTCTAAACTTTGATTAGGGTTTGAAATACTCAAATTAATGGGTATAATCAAACCCATTTATAAATAGGAAGTTAAATCTGAAAAAGTATCCCAAAATCATGAAATAGGTCTCACAACCCATGGATATTACCCGCTTTCTTTTTATTTTGATCATTTGATCATTCTTGATTATTTGCAACCTGTTTTTGCTATTTTTGGATGATGTTCATGTGTTAATGTGTGATGAGTACCCTAGATTAGGATTTATGCTTTATTTAAATTAAGTTTGTAGCTAGATTTCTTTATTTAGCATTTTTCTAGTGTAGATTTAAATTCTGCTTGTGATTTTCTTGGTTAGAATCGCTTTTAGATCTGAAATAGGGTATAATTTACGTTTTTTGCATGCTACTGTTCCTGACATGTGTCCTGGACACACCCATGTCGCTAACCGCCTCATGTCGCGAGACCACGTCTTGCGACATGAGGGTAGTCTTGCGACATGAGTGTCCCAGAACACTTGTTTTAATTTTTTTTTTTAAAAAAACCCCATGTCCCAAGGTTCACGATGCACTTTCAGTCTAGTGACGTGGGACCAAAAACCCTTAATTTTAACTCGGAAAGGTTCATGTCGCAAGACATCCCGTCGTTAACGAAGCAATTTCAGTCTTGCGACATGAAGATTATGCCTTAGAATTATTTTTGAAAATCCATGTCGCAAGAACCCCATGTCGGGAACCCATGGTTCACGACACACTTTTCAGTCCAGCGACATGGGACCAAACACTTAGAATATTTCTGAAAACACTCATGTCGCAAGACCCACGTCGTGAACCCATGGTCCACGACGTAATTTTTGGTCTAGCGAGATGAGACTCGTGCCTTAGAAAAAATTTTAAAACTTCACCTGTCGCAAGACCCACGTCGCAAGCCTAGGCTTGCGACGCAACTTATGGTCTCACGACATGGCTCTCATCATTTTTGAAAGTCCAAAAATTTCTAAGTTCTTAACTCCACGTCGCTAGAGCCATGTCTTGCGACATGAGTCTTGTCTAGCGACATGGAAACCCTAAACTTCCAAAATTTCATTTTCTTTCATTTCCCACCCCTCATGTCGCGAGCCTCACGTCGTGAACCCACGGTTCACGACGTAACTTTTGTCTTGCGAAATGGATGGCATCCTCTTGCCAAAATTTTATATTTCTCCATATCCCTTCATTAATTAATTGAACTCTTAAGTCATTAATTAAAGATCATGATTAGCAATAATTAAGATCAATGATTATCATGATCAAAGGACCTCTGTTCAATTTTTATTAAAACAATTTTCTATAAACAAAACATTAATGCCTTAACCACATAATCCGAACTGTAATTAATTATGGTATGAAGGATTATTTAAAACATTAATTATGGATTTAATTCCATACCCTTGCATGAGAAACCAATGTCTCTCATGCAAGGCATTTTTCTTTCTTTCTATTTTTGGTCTTTTCTCGTGATGTGTGAAACGGGTAATGAGAGATACCACAGACTAATGTTGGCAAAAAAGTCCCTTTTTAGGGATACAACTAGCTCGTCTTTTGTGTATTGATCATTATCTGTTATTTTGCATGGTCCGATTAGTGACTGATGGAAGCTCCGGCAAAAAGTTCTCCTCACAGAGATAATGATTAGCCACTCGGTCAGTTCCTAATTAGATACAGTTTCTCTTTCTTTATCTTAATTTCCAAACCCAAATTCTAATCTATAATGAGAGTCAGATGATATCTGTCAATATCAGCTGATGATTATTGCAGAAAGGAAACATGTAGGTTTTTATTCGATTTCACATACAGTAAAGGCCCAACCGGTAGCGACACTACCATTATAGGGTTCTCTGCTGTCTCAATCCATTCCATCCGAGTAATTAGGAAACTGGATAGCAGATGTTTGCAGTCCACCTGATTATTCTGCCAACATTTTTGCCTCACGGCTACTTCACTTCTGTGTTTCACATTCTGTCTAAACCCGCCATTATATTTTGGGTTAATTAATTTTACACTTCATTATATCTGTATGCATGATATTATTATATAATTAATGTGGTCATATTATTCTGGGATCCTTCCCTTGGACATAGAAGTCTTGATTTTAAATCAGATGCTGCATATCAAATTTCCAACAAAAATTCATTTATAAAATCCGGATCTAAGTAATGGATAAATTCCTCAGCTATGTCTAATTCATAATCTACTGGGGGTTGATTTTGGGAAATTAGAAGCAGAGTCAGCGATTAGGTCTCTTCTAAACTGAAAGGGTCTGTGTTTTTATTGAGAGTCTAGTTCATGTTTAGGGAATGGTTTTCAAATCTTTTATTTTCCAAAATTGCTGTGTATTGGAAATCTGATATTAAATGTTGCACTGAGATGGAGTCCACTTGGATTCAAATACGGTGTGATAGATGATATTAGAGGGACAATATTCGGATCTTGGTTATTTTCTGAGATAGGGTTGAGTATTCTTTCAACTGATGTCCTCTTCTACCAAAGTCTATTTTCGAGTCCTGAGCGAGTGCATCCGGAACGAACTAGTTTATAAGTTCGTTTCATTAGTTTGTATCTCGTAACCACCCGAAAGTAAGTGAACACTGCGAGCGGTTCACCGTGATCCGGGAATTCTTGATCCATATCCGGTCATCTTCACTGGGGGCTCTCTTATACTACCAGGGTAGCACTTTTAAAAACTTCTGAGTGATAGGATTTTAAATGTTTTCTTTATTGCTTTCTTTACTGCTTTCTTTTAAAAAGCTTTCTTCAGAGGTCACTCGGATGTGTTGAGAGAGGTTTAACTGTTTCTAGGTTTGAGAGTTATGGGATAGTTTAGGGTTCGATTAGAATCTTTGGGTGTGACATGGGGTAATGATAGCAGTACTTGACACTTCAACTAATAATTTGTCAGGTGTTGCTTGTCCACCACAGATGAATAACATACCCTGGCCGGGGCAGTCATAAGTCTGTGGTATCTTAGAATTTGTGGTGTTAAAAACATGTAAACTCTTACTGTAAGTACCTGTCTGTTAAAGGGAACATAGTGAAGAGAGCATGAGAATTAGCTATCTGACAGGATTATCCCGAACAAAGATCTGAGTATTAAAATGGAAGTTTAATTGTGTGTCACCTGAATCTTGTCCAATTTTCATTCTTTTCTTCTTGTTCCTTATGTCTCATTCTAAATCTGCTCTCTAGATAGCGTAGCATAAATTTATGGCTTTCTTAGAATAATTTTTACCGCTTCTTTAGGATAATTTAAAGTGCTTTCATAGACAGATTTAATTGCTTCTTTAGAATAGACTTATCTGCTTTCTAGAATAATTTTAATATGCTTTGTAGAATAACTTTATCTGCTTTCGTAGCTTAGTTTAAATTCTGTCAGTAGATGTTAGTTTCAAACCTTAAACTGATTTGAGCAATACGAGTGGAAAATCTGATAAAACGGTGTGGGACCTGCTTCTGTCGCACATCCTCCAGTGAACGGTCCGGTCTTACTGTAAATTATTGCAATTTTTTACACCGTGCGCTTTTGGGCCACAGTTTCTTAACACGAATAATAAAAACGTGACAACCTATAAATATATCCCTAATCCCAACTCCATCATCATAAATTGATTTCATTAAATAAAACCTGAACCAGGATTATTTCATTATTATTATTTTCGAAAATACTCGTGTGGGAAATTGTCAAAATTTTCATGGCGCCATTGCCGGGGAGGATGCAACGCCGTTTTATTAACAGAATTACGTTCCTGATTGCTCATAGTTAGCTTATACATATAATTATATATGCCCCTGAACCATTACTAACCTGGGGATTGTACAGGTACTGTCATCAAAGCCGAAACAACTGTTTTATGCAACGAAGGAAGGAAACACCTGCCGAGATCCCGTTCAACTCAGAAATCGAGAGAACAGCCAAACGTCTGAGGGCGCAAGCTAGAAAAAGGAAGGAATGGGAGAGACAGGCATTACTTTCTCCGAGCATGAGCAGTGATATTTCTGTGATGGCACAGAACCCGGACATCCCTCCCATTATACCACCAAACCCACCATTACAAAACATCCAAGAGGATCCCGAAGGGATCGATGACGAGAATTTGAATGACCCTCCTCCTCAGATCATTCAAGGAGGAGGTAATCTACCAAATATCGGACATCAGCCCTTCGAGCAACCTCAGGACCCTATAAACAATCAAAATTTCCCTAACAACAAAAATTTTCCTAATAATCCCAACTTCCAAAACCACCAGTACCAAAACGAGAACCAGTATAATCCGAACCAGTATCCACCAAACCCGAATGATCCCAATGACCCGAGGAACTTCTACCCCAACCAAAACTTCAACCAGCAAGGACAGTATCATGGAGGACAAGCGAACAATCAACAGCCTGCCACTGCAGACTATATGCAGCCAATACTGGAGCCATATATGAACATGCCAGGCAGGGCACCGATTGCAGCCCAAAACTTTGAACTGAAACCCGCTCTGATCAATCTGGTAAAAAAACAGTCAATTCGTAGGAGCAGATCATGAGGACCCTCATGACCATCTCATGACATTTTTAAAGCTGTGCAACACGATTAAAAACCAGGGAGTGTCTCAAAACACTATTCGGATGATGTTGTTTCCATTCTCATTGTCCGGTGGAGCAAAGACTTGGTACAAGTCATTGCCGGTGAACCAAAGGAGTAATTAGGAGGATATTATAAGAAATTTTCTGTTAAAATATTTCCCGGAGTCCAAGGTGGATGAGGGTAGGTCAAGGATAGCTGAATTTATGATGAAGGCAGGAGAATCATTATATGATGCAAAGGAAAGGTTTTTCAACCTTCTCAGAAAGTGCCCTCAGCACGGATTTCATGACTAGGAACAGTTAAGAAAGTTCTATAGCGGGCTGACACCGGCATGGAAACATATGCTGGATGCAGCAGGGGGTCAACATTTACTGCACATGCCCATGGACCAAGCATGGGCGAAAATAGAAACAATGAGTGTGAACCGTTCTGTACTTAATGATGACAATGTTGATAATACCCCTCCCCGTGGATTGTTTGCTGTAGGTACAGCTGAAAAGTCTGATTTTGAAAAGTTGCAAGAACAAGTGGTTGCGCTATCTGTGAACCAAGGAGCAGGGAGTTCAGCGCAAGGGCAACAAATAGAGGAAGTCTGCGGACTGTGTCAGGCCGCTCACGCAATCGACACATGCGAGCAGGTTGCATCTGAAAGTTGCAACTTCGAGGGAGCTTTTCCCAACCGACACCCAAACCTCTCCTATTCAAACAACAATGCTCTCAATTCGCATTTGTTGAATAAGCCACAACAGTTTAACCCACAGCAGAATCCAGGATTCTTCCAATACAGGGGCCAGAACTTGTAAAACCAGAACCATAATTTTCAGCCACAGATTCGACAAAGACCCCTTCAAAACTAAAATTTTCAAAACCCAAACCAAAACTTCCAAAATTTTCAACCCCAGTTTTCCCCAATCAAGGTCAATGGAACCAGAATCAGAATCAGAATCAGGTTCAAAAGCCGCCATCCAGGCTAGAGAACCTGATGACTGATTTCATTAAAGCCAGAAGGAGATCAACTCCCAACTGCAAGCTTCCATCAGAAATGTGGAACTCAAGTGACCCAAATGGCTAATGAGCTTCAAAAAAGGGATAAGGGAACATTGCCGAGCACTGCAGAAAAGAACCTACAGTGCAAGGCAATTATGCTTAAGTCTGGAAAGGTTTTGGCTGGACCGAAAGGAAAGGAAGCTGGGAAAGATACTGATGAAAGGGAAAATACTGTTTGAGAAGGAAGTGGACGATGAACAAGAAGCATCCGACACACAGACTGAAGCTGCAAAAGAAAAGGCTGAAATCAAAAATGGTATTGGTAGAGGTACAACTTCCATCCCTTTACCCCAAAAACATGATAACCACAACCAAGGGTCCCGTACCCAGCGCGTTTAAAGAATAAAGAACAAGATCTGAAATTTGCAAAGTTTTTGAAGCGACTGCAGTCTGTTGAAATAACTATTCCCCTCGTTGAAATGATTTCTGAGATGCCCGCATATCCTACGTTTCTGAAAGAATTGATTTCAGGGAAGAGAAAGTTAGAACAGGAATAGCTAGTCATTTTAAATGACAACTGCAGTGCCATAATTCAGAAAAAGCTGCCAGAGAAGAAGGAAGATCCCGGTTGCTGCACCTTGCCCATCCGCATCAGAAGAGTCCATGCTGGGAAGGGCCTTTGTGACTCCGGATCCAGCATAAACTTGATGCCATTGACCATGGTGCATCCCCTCAAACTTGGAAGCATCGAACCCATTAAAATGCGGCTGCAGCTGGCAAATAGGTCCATCACCAAGCCAATTGGAATTCTCAAGGATGTCATCATCAAAACTGGGAACATCCTATTCCCAGTTGACTTTGTCATCCTTGATATTGAAAAAGATGATGAAATGCCGCTGATTTTAGGCAGACCATTCCTGGCGACTGGTGAGGCCCTGATTGATGCCAAGTTTGGAAAGGTGTCGCTACGTGTTGATGGCGAAGAGGTGATCTTCAATATGGCAAAGCTTCAGAAATACCCACATGACGGGTCTTGTTGTTCTATTGATAATGATGTAATAGTTAGGAATGAGGAGGACAGTGAGGGAGAGCTGGACTCTGGATTTAATGTAGTGATGATGGACAAAGTATCAAAGCAGGTACTGAAGCCTGCCGGTGTGGAGCTGAGAGAACGCTGCAATGCTGTACACTTCGAGGACCCTATGACTGGGGACCTTGAAGGGTTCGATGGCATTGATTTCACTCCGGAGAAGGAAGAAAACACCGAGGATGAGGAAGTGGGCCCTGTACTGACGCAGGGTCCTGAAGGTAAATCTGATCTCTCACCACCATCCATTTCTCGCAAATTACTGCCTTCCGTTGAGTGCCCACCAGAGCTTGAACTTAAAATACTTCCGGATCATCTTAAGTACGTTTTTCTCGCTGAACATAAAAAATTACCGATAATTGTGTCAGCCAAGCTGACACAAGAACAAGAAAAAGCTCTGGCGATCATTCTAAAGAAATATGTACATGCAATTGGATGGACCATTTCTGATATAAAAGGAATAAGCCCCCCTGTTTCCATGCACAGAATTTTAATGAAACATGAGTACAAGCCCTCAAGGCAACCCCCAAGGCGTTTGAACCCCCATATGCAGGAAGTGGTAAGGAAAGAAGTTATCAAGCTCTTAGATGCTGGTATCATCTATCATATATCTGACAGCAAATGGGTTAGCCCAGTGCATGTCGTGCCAAAGCGTGGGGGGATGTGCGTAACGATAAATGAGCAAGGAGAAGAAGTGGCGACAAGGCCAGTGACCGGTTGGCGAGTTTGCATCGATTACCGAAAACTCAACATCGCAACGCGAAAGGATCACTTTCCCTTGCCATTCATTGATAAAATGCTTGAGAGGTTAGCCGGCAGGGAGTACTATTGTTTTTTGGATGGATATTCAGGCTATAACCAAATTGTAATAGCCAGTGAGGAGCATGATAAAACTACTTTTACTTGCCCTTTATGGTACTTTTGCTTACAGGCGCATGCCTTTTGGACATTGCAATGCACCTGCCACTTTCAAAGATGCATGATGTCTATATTCTCTGAATTTATCGAAAAATGCATTGAGGTCTTCATGGATGACTTCTCTGTGTATGGAGATACGTTTGATGAATGTTTGACCAATCTTGCAAAAATATTAAAAGGATGCGAGGACACTAACTTGGTTTTAAATTGGGAAAAGTGACATTTTATGGTAACTGAGGGTATAGTGTTGGGTCACCGCATCTCACGCGCAGGCAACGAAGTCGACAGAGCCAAGGTTTCCATCACCTCTAATCTCCCTCTTCCCAATTCAATAAAATCGATTAGGAGTTTCTTAGGGCATGCCGGTTTTTACCGGAGATTCATTAAGGATTTCTCGAAAATTGCCAAGCCGCTCACTAACCTTCTTTGTAAAGAAAATGATTTCATAATAAATATGTGTGTGTCCAAGCCTTTGACACGCTAAAAAAGATGTTAGTTTCTGCTCCAATTGTACAACCACCCGATTGGTCAATACCATTCGAGGTTATGTGTGATGCAAGTGATCTTGTAGTGGGTGCAGTTTTAGGGCAACATAAGGATGGGAGAGATTGCATAATTCATTACGCAAGTCACGCCCTGAATGAAGCCCAAGTAAACTACACCACTACAGAAAAAGAGATGTATGATGTGGTCTTTGCGTTTGACAAGTTTAGATAGTACCTCATCGGTACAAAGACCATAGTATACACTGATCAAACTGCACTCCGATATTTGTTTAGCAAGCAAGACGCAAAGCCTCGATTAATTAGGTGGGTGCTATTGCTGCTGACCAATTATCTCGCTTAGAAAATGATAAAAATGAGAAAGCCGTCAATGAGAATTTTCCAGAGGAACAACTGTTCGCATTGCATTTGCACGATCAAGCATGTCCGTGGTTTTCCGACATCGCTAACTTTTTAGCATGCGGAATTATCCCACCATTTCAGCATAAGAGCCACAAGAATAGGTTCGACCGAGATGTATTAAATTACTTTTGGGAAGAACCTTATCTGTTTAAGCACTACGCCGATTCAATAATCAGGCGATGTGTGACCGAGCACGAGGCCTACCAAATTGTCCGAAAATGCCTCGAATCAGAGTATGGAGGTCACCATGGTCCCACCCGAACGGCCCATAAAGTCCTCGAGTGTGGATTCTATTGGCCTCACATCTATGAGGACTGCAAGACATTTGTTAAAGCATGTGACAGATGCCAAAGATTGGGAAACATTTCCAAGAGGGATGAGATGCCTCGGTAAGGAATTCTCACCCTTGAGATTTTCGACGCTTGGGGCATTGACTTCATGGGACCGTTTCCACCATCTGGTGGAAACCAGTATATCTTGATGGCTGTCGATTACGTGTCCAAATGGGTAGAGGCTGTCGCATTACCCCAGCCAATGATGGTAGTCAAGTCATCAAGTTCCTCAAGAACAACATTTTCAACAGATTTGGCATACCTAGGGTGATAATATCTAATGGGACGAACAAATTTTTTAACAAATCCTTTGAGAACTTAATGAATAAAACCGGAATCCTCCATAAGATAGGCACACCTTATCATCCCCAAACCAGTGGTCAAGTCGAGGTATCAAATCGCGAGATCAAACATATACTCGAAGCCACTGTTGGGAGAACCCGAAAGGATTGGTCACGTAAGCTCAATGATGCTCTATGGGCATATCGCACTGCATATAAGACTCCCATTGGGATGTCTCCATACAGACTTATCTTCGGAAAAGCCTGTCATTTGCCTGTAGAGTTAGAGCATAAAGATTACTGGGCCGTCAAAACGCTTAATTTTGACCCAAGAATTGCTCAGAGCAAGCGCAAGTTGGACCACAATGAAATTGAGAAAATACGAGTGCAAGCATATGAAAGCTCTCGGATCTGGAAGGAGCGGACCCAGAAGTTACACGATCGCCGGATTAAATCCAAGCAATTTTATATTGGCCAAAACGTTCTACTGTTTAATTCTAGGTTGAAGATGTTCCCCGGAAAGCTGAGATCCAGATGGGAAGGGCCGTATGAAGTGCTGGAAGTGTTCAAAAGCGGTGCAGTCAGGATCAAAACTGATAAGGGTGATCTGGTAGTGAATGGACATAGGCTGAAAGAGTACATCGGACTGTTCGATTCAGAAAAAGAGAGCCAAATAGTGGCAGACCCGGCTTATATTTAAATAAAAACAACAATATAATTATAAAAATTTCATTTTGAGTATATATGTACTGTTTTAATTCTAAAGACAGAAAGTATCCAAAAATCAGTTAAACATTTAGAGTACTAAGACTCTAAAAGCGAGGATGTTGATATTTGGAGAAAAATCTAATTTGGTTAATTTATCTGTCTTGCAGAAATTCTGGAACCACCAAAAAGAAGGAGCAGAAAAATCAAGCAGAAAATCAGGTCCATGGTTGGATCAATTCCATGAATTTAAGAAAATGATCCCGGAATTTAAAGAAATTTAAAATCCGGAATAATTTTTACAATAAGTGGAAATTGATCCAACTTACTTTTATGAAAGTGGATTTTGTAAATATTCAGCCCAATAAATTGTTTTGAATATTTTGGACTGAATTTATTCAAGTCCAAAACTAATAAAATGGTCTCAGGCCCAAATTTACACACGGGCCCAGTCCGTGAATTTTGAAAATTCGAAAATCATGTCGCGAACCTATGCACCCGTCGCAAGACCATGTCTTACGACAGGGTGGCAGGCTAGCAACATGGCTCTCCAGTTTGTACTCCAGGACCCCCGTCGCTAGGGAAAAGTCCATGTTGCAAGACTTGGTCTTGAGACGCAGACCAGGTCTAGCGACATGGTGCCTAAACCCTTTCTATCCCCGTCGCAAGACAACACCACTCATGTCGCAAGACTATGTCTAGCGACATGGGTTGAGTCTTGCGACATAGCTCTCACCTGGCCCCACCTGCTGCTTAACCTTTCCTGAAACCCCCCCATGTCGCAAGACTTCCTAGAGGCTAGCGATGTGTCTCACGTCGCTAGACCCCTGTCCTTATACCTCCCCTCATGTTGCAAGACCTAGTCTTGCGACGCGAGTTTAGGTCTTGCGACAGGGCCCTCAGTTTAAATACCCATTCCCCTTCCTTCTTCCCCACTTCACCCTTCAACACTTAGAAATTTTTCAAATTTCTCTCGAGCCAGAACCCTATTTCCCGACGAACACCAAGTGTTCTTCGCACTTTTTCCGTCCACATTCGGGCAAAACTCTATCCATTTCTTCCGAAATCGTCAATGGTGGCATCTTCATCCAAAGCCGAGCCGTGGTAAGCCTTCGCCCCACTGATTCGCAAAAGTTCACACAGGCCCCTGTTTCACGATTCTTGTGTTTTTTTTTTCGTTTCTATTTGTGTAAATAGGGTTGTATTATGTTTATTTCCCCTATTTGAGTTCGATTTCGGGCATTTTATAAGGTGGGCATTGTCTATTTTGTGCTGGTGTGGAATTTATGTGGTTAGCCGAGCATGTTTTGGAAGAAGGGTATATGTTCTGTGTTCTTGTTTAGGGTTTGGGGATGGTCGATTCTTGTGGGAATTTTAATTTCTTATGGTTCAGGGTTAGGGTGGAAGGCATGTGTGGTGGCTAAGGTTAAAACCACCATTTTTGAATTTTTGAAGTTTTTAGGGTTCTTAAAATTTTTGCCTGTTGTTTTACTAAGTTTAGTATAAGTAGTGATGTTAGCTTATCATGTGAAGCCTGTTAAACCCTGTGAAATTTTGAAATATTGAACTCTGAAGACTTGAGAATTAATGAACATAGGGATACTGTATGAGTATCAGTGTGTTGTTAGTTTTCTTGTTTTTGGATTTCTTTCTTATTAAGCATGAGGTTCATAAGTTTTGCATAGGACAGATTGTTTGATTCACGGAGCAGTTTAGCAGTATGCTTTTTGTTGGCAAACTTGAACTGTGGTTTGTGAGCATGATCCTGTGTTGGTGATTCTCTGTTTTCATGTTTGTTGCATGCCATATGATCATTTAATGCCATTTCCTGTTTTGGCATGACTGTATATGATGGCTGCAACCTATAAAATGTTAGTGTTTGTTTCATTTGTGACAGTCTGTGCACTCCACAAAGCATGCGAAATCCTTTTTCACAAAAGACAAATGAGTTGGTAGAGAATAAAATTTGACTTGGGTATTTTTGTTCCCAATGGAACAAAGTGTGAGTTGATAGCAGTATTTTTGTCACTTGATAACTGCTATCACTTTTCAAAAATCCAAATGGGGCCACTTCACACCCCACTTTCAATAAATAAAAGCAAGTCAACCTTTGAAAATTTTAAAAATAGTGTTTGCAAGCTTTTGTGAATGTTTGTCTGTCCAAAGCAGTCCAAGCAATCCGGAATCAGCAAATCCATTCGCCACATCTCCATTGCACATTCCTCGATTCGAGCAACCATTCCACTTATTCCCTTCCATTTCATCTTTCAATAAGTATCTCGAGCTTGTTTAAAAGAGAAAAGTAAACTTTTGGGCCCAATGGCCGATTAAAAAATGATTCTTTTACTCCAATGACTTTTTTTTTCTTTCTTTTGGACTCAATAGCCCGATCAAAAATATTTTAGGTCCAATGACCCATCTTTTTAATAAATTAGTGTTATTTAAACTTTAGCATGTGAATATTTTTTTATGCCTTGTAATAAAATTCAAGAGTTAATCAATTAAATCACATTTCGACCAAAGCTCAAAATGTGAGGATGATGATTTTTGACTTGAATATTTTTATGAAAAATTTAAAAACTGTCTAGATTTAATACTTCCAATATTTTTCAGGAACGAAAAAGTTGTAAAATCAGACATTCCGTTGCCTGATTGTACACTAGATGATGCAGCCAAGGAGGCTTCTACTAATAGGATCGCAATTACACAGATGAGAGAAGCGATCAGAAAAGAGTACTCGGTGCCATTAGATCATACAACCGAGGCCAAATTAGAATTAGACCCGGGCTGGGACGTAAACATTGCTCCGGAAGATAGGACGGTCATTGCTACCTCGATCGAAAGAGACTTCTATCATTTCTTGAAAATGTTTTGGATTAGAATGATAGATCATGCACCCAAAGACATCAAAACCACGCCAAAAGTCCATCATGAAAGAATACAATTGAAATTCAGGGAGCATCGAGCCATATGGAGTAGAGATGTGGAGAGAGGAACCAGAGATAAAGGACTGGCCGAGTTTGATATAGTCATCCCGGACCAACCAATTGATCCACAGGTCCGGATGCAATTTACTGAGAAAAAGATTGACGTCATCTTAATTTTGGCCCGAGGCGTAATTATGATGCATGAGGCTCTCCCATTTTTGTGGAACCCGTATTTACTCGAGAAAAGGGACCAGAGGAACAGAGATGGATCACTAGGCAAGCTCGCCTGAGGCATAGGGAATTATGCTACAATTTATATGATAAAATCAAGAAAGCTGAGAGGTTTGAACAGTCCAGGAACACTTCACTGCTTAAAACTATGGGAAAAATGATAGAGGATGCCCGGCAGCAGTGGTTTGACCTTACCTTTGTATGGGGGAAAGGAAACCCAAGCATCAATCAATCTCATTTAGATGAAGGAATTCAGCTGCCAGAGGAAGATGAATTTGATTCAGTATTCCTGCAAAGAAAATATGGAAAAATAGGGACAGCAGAAGAAACTGAATTTCCCGAGCACATCGCAGTATTGAGGGATCAACTCATAATCGACATCCATAAAAGGCAGTGGAAGCCATTGAAGAAGACTGATAGGCAGTTCCAACTAATGTCTGAGGCAGAAGCTGGAACTTACCTAAAAAATTTCTTTGCCCAGGACATGTCGTATCTGGAAGATTTTGAAAAGGACTTGGTTGGAGCAATGATGGAAAAATACCGGACATCCTACTTAAAGCTTCTAATGGAGATGGACAAAGAGGCCCTCCGGTATGGGAATGACAAGAAGGCCAAGACCAAAATCTTGCATTACAACCACAACATCCGGAGCAAGTTTTGCAAGAAAATCAAAGAAGACTGGGAAGCAAAACTTGTACACATCACTCTCAGGGGTTTTGTTGAAGATTTTTGGAAGCATGCCGAAAAGGAATTCGGCCTTGAAAAAGAACCTGAGGATGATCCGGTTGCTGTGATCGACGAGTACATTTCCACTCCACCTCCACCACAAGAGCCATCCCAAGTGCAAGTGCAGCAAGAACCATTGCCAAAGCAACAGACTATGCCTCAAGTGCAACCTAAAAGAAGGCTTGTATCGTTAGGGGGGAAGGAAAAGAGTGGAAGGGCACCAGAACCACAAGTTGTGATTAGAGAGCCCGAGCCACCACTTAGGAAAACTATTGAATCCTCTAACCCAGTAAATAAAGGCAAAGAAAAAGCAATTGAGGAACCTCCAAAGAAAATGCAGAAGAATCAAGCCCAAATAGAAGCTGATGCTGAAAAAGCTAAGGCCTTACAAGAAAAATATGATCGGGAAGCGGCATTAGAATTACAGTCTCAGGAAAAAGAAAGGCGAAGGGCAGAGAGGATAGCTGATGAGAAAGAAAGGTTGGAAGAGGAAAGAGTACAAGCTGAAAAAGACTAGGGAGAGATGAAGAGGCGAGTGATGAATGAGGCCACCGGAAAATTGCAAGCATAACTAGAGGAAAGGAAATTTGGAGAATCTGAAAAAGAAAAAGATGAGGGAGATGATGATCTGAAAATAACTGGTGAAGTGCAAGGGTCAGACTGAAAATCAAGAAAGAGCCAACTGTTTGGACCGGCCCTGCTGCACACACTGCAGAAAGAATCAGGACAGATCTGAGGAAGAGGTTGAATTATCAAATTGAGATGAGGATTGATGAAGGAGCAGAACCTGAAAAGATTAGGTATGAGATGGAAGTATCCCGAATCATCGATCCACTTGTTGGCACAGCCAAGATTGAAGCAGTAATTGCCCGGAGAACCCATCTGAGCAAAGAAAGAGGAGAAGAATGATTTTTGGAGAGCATGATGAGAATGAAGAAGCGTCCCAAGCAAGCATCGATGCAATCACCCTCGCTGATCTTTTGAAAGATAAAGAAGAGGACCCACTACGAGCCGAAAGGAAAAAAATTCAACGAGCCCAAGCTAAGGCAGAGAAAGAGAGATTGGAGGATGAGGCAGACAAGCAACTCCTAGGACCACTCTTTAAAAGAACAGTCAAACAAATCCTAAGGGAAGCCGAGGATAGACGTGAAAGGGATGAGGAGGAGGTATCAACTGATGTTGATAACCTTTATTTTCCTGTAAGTAGTTTTCCTTTGACTGTAAATTACAATCTCAACAATACAAATGATGTAATTAAATAGGTTGAGGCGGAACCGAGCCGGCAAAAGCAAGAGCCAGAAATTGAACCAGTTTAGGATGAA
Source organism: Hygrophila difformis (assembly GCA_030278955.1). Lineage (NCBI taxonomy): Eukaryota > Viridiplantae > Streptophyta > Magnoliopsida > Lamiales > Acanthaceae > Hygrophila > Hygrophila difformis. Next base: position 52,557,599 of record JAOANR010000009.1, read on the forward strand.
GCTGATGAGCCAACGGACTGGGAATCAAGCGATGATCAAGAATCAATCGGTTCTGTTAAACGGATTGAATTCTGGGAGGAGAAGACGGTAAGGCACTGGATGGGAATACACAAGCAGTTCGATAAGACACCAATAAACAATGCAGACTTGGAGAAGAAATTCAACGTGAAGATGAAAGGGCCCGAAAACTATGCCAAAATGTCAAAAACAATTGTACCTGACAAGGGTTTTAATCCGGATGCCCTAGCACATCCTACCGTTGAAGGATTTTGTACAAACCAGGCTTGGGGGAATTTCATGCTGCATCAAAACGAAGATGGCTTCGTGGAGCTTACAAGAGAATTCTTTTGCAACATTGATGCAAGCAGGAGAAAGACATGGGTCTAGGGTCATGATATAGACATCTCCCCAGAATATTTGAATAGATTCTTTGAGACCCCGGACATCCGTAATGAGTTCCCACCTGGGGAAATTCTGAACAAGAGGGCGAAAACGAAAAAGTCTGCAATGTATACTGTCTTGTCAAACAGCATGACAAGGGCACCCATCCCCGAGCATACATTTGATCCTAGCCTGCTGCATTTACACTTCATACCAACCTACGAGTTCTACTTATCAAAAATTCGCCCAAGTTCGCACCCGCATTCTACATCAGGAAACATCCTAATGGGATTCGCGAAACTGTGGCATGGATTAAAATTAAATGTAGGAAGACATGTGTTCGAAGTCACGACGACCCGGATCAAAGACAATCAACTTGATAAGAAGAATCTGTGCCGATCAGGGCGTCAACTTAAGTGAATTTGCAACAGATGTTCCAGTGAGGGTGAACCCTCCCATCCGTGTGCCTAATCTTCCATTGCGTGAAAGAATTACATACTCTCTACCTCAACTGCCTGGCAATTTAGACATGCAGTCTTCTTTCATACCCGGTGATCAAGCACCCTCTACAAGAAAAAGAGCTCCAAGGCCACCTCGGGCTCCGAAGGGAACAAAGTAATCCCGTGCTGATGCGGGACCTTCGACTTCAGCCCAAGAGGAACCACAAACTGAGCAGATGCAAATCCCAATTCCACTTCCGGCTCAACCATCTCAGATTCCTCCTCGGAGCCAAAATGTTTCACAAAATCCTGCCGACTCTCAAGTGATCGAAATTGTGAGCTAAATGAGCAAAACAGTCTCTGATAGCATAAAAACATTGGCGGATGTCATGATCTTGGGGAAGGAGGATGAAAAAAGAGAGAGAGCTGAAGAGAGGAAGAGAAAGGAGGAAAAGGAAAAAATGAGAGAAGAAGAAAAAGCTGAAGTGAGAAAAAGAGATGATAAATTCAAGAGGCTCCTGCTGGAAAGGGAAGAAAGACAGCATCGGGAAAGGAATTTTCCTCACTTTGTGCAAGTTCAGATTCGTTGTATGAAATCTCTTGTAATTGATGTATTTAAATGCTTTCAAAAAGGAATTTTGCAGTCCAAACCAATTTTTGAGAAAAGATGTCTGACAGTCCAAGATGAATAAGTGACAGTCAGGCAAAAAACAAACTGTTGACATGCTTTGCATGTTGACAGTGCCTCTTTTATTGCTTTAAATTTAATAACCAGCAAAAGCATGCATAAATCTGCACCTAAATTCACATGTTGAATTTAGGCTTATGATTAAATTTTCAAACTTTTAAATTAGGATAATATAATTGAAAACATGCATAAAATGAATTCCTAAGGTTTTGAGCTATAAAAATTTAATGATATAATCATCTTGTTGGGTAATAAATCTATATATTGAAAATTTTGATTGAATAAAGTGTTAAAATTAAACTTCGATTAAATTTGAGAACATTGTATGACATGAATGAACCATTCCATGTGAGATTTGAGCCATGAGTCATTTTTTACTCATTCTTCTCTTTGTTGTGTGAAAATCATTTTGATTAAAGGAAACTAGAATTTTGGTGGTGAAGAGTTTTGGTGGGGAGGTGAAAGTGGTACATATTTTGAGAAAGCGCAACAACTTAGCGGACCAGTGGGCTAAATTGGGGGCTGAAGGAGGCAGTAAAGTTGAAAAATGGGTATAACCTGATGGGGACAAAGTATTGATTAAATGATAGGCTTGCTGGGAAAATGTTGTATCAGGGCAAACTGTTGGGAGAAGTGTATTGACAAAGCCTCTGTCTATGGGAAGGTGGCCTGAGATCTGTGTACGGGGGATGAGATTGTTCGGTGTGAAAGATAATGAAGTAGTTATGGTGGAATAAAGATGGTTGCTCCTAAAAAAAAAAAAAAAGAGGGTGCTTATTGAAGGTGGTCTGTAAACAGCAAAGAATATGTGGAAGGTGATTGTGAAGGAGAGGGGGTGCCTGGATCAGTTGGACCGAACAGGAGATGGTGTAATACTGACATCGTTTGCTTTTGATTGATTTTGTATTTTCAGCTTTGCGGGTGTAACGTTCGAACAGTTTCTAGTCGGGTGTTTGGAGGAATACAAATTTACTTTGTTGTTGCTATTGCCAAGGAGGTTCATAGGAGAGTGGGTAACACTTGGTGTTGGAACTACTATTGTGATAGTGGTGCTATGGTTGAATACCTGGGAGGACGAATATATATTCTGACATGGATCTCACCAAGACAAAGGATAAGGTGAGTAATGAGCCTCAAGTCTGCTAGGCTGTGAATTATATGATACTCATATAGACATTCTTGATTTTGCTTTTGCACTCATATCGAGCTTACAATTATTCAATTCGGTATATCGAATATGATGTGGGCGTTAGGGCATCATCCTTTGTTGATTCAATTGGCCTATACCTTGTCCCTAAAAATCTGTCGAGCCTAATAGATACCTACTGTCTTGATCACTCTTTATGTCTACCGAAACCCCTACTGTTCCCCACGACTATCATTCAGGTTTTATGATTTCAGTGTGCAGATGGGGTTCTGTCCATGATTCTCGTATGTAGTTCTTTCGTGTTGCAAAGTTACGGATGGAAACTTAGGGGTAGGAAGTTTTTTTTAAGCTAGAGGAGGTAATTCAGTCAGCTTTGAGTGGAGGAGGCGGTTGGTGCTCAAGTATGGTAGCAAGAAAGAATTAATGTTGATATGATCCGTGTTCCTTTGGTGACAGAGTAACCCCTGGTAAAAAAAAAAAAAGGGTGTTAAGAATATGAGATCATATGTTGAAAATTGAGGAAATCCATTTAAATGATCTGAAAAAAAAGGAAAAAAAAGAGAGAAAAAAAAGTGAGAAAAAAAAGAAAAAAAAAAGAGTGATGAAGTGAAGTCTCGATCTTACCAGTTGGGGTGGTCACATTGCCACAGATGAGGAAGATGAGTATGAGTGCCATGGACCTTCTTATATTTGAGGTTGGTTTCAGGTTGTCAATAGGCTGGATTAACACGATTTGAACTTCATGTGTCATATTATGGAGAGAACCCCAACTCGTATAAATCTTTTCCTACTTTTGGTCCTTTTACTCTGGCCTGCCTTCGTCAACCTTTGCGCCTCAAATTTTCTCTTCCAGCAGCTTGTTATCCCATCTCATAACCGGTCATTCAGGCTTTTTCCCTGTTCTATCCTATCACTTGACATCCCTATGTGCTTAAATCTATTTGTTACCTGCAGCTTTGGCCTTTTTTTAGCCCTTTGTTTCGCTCTTTGTTTCGATTTATTGAAGTTGAATATGTAAGCAGAAATATTGTGTGTATGAAGCAAAGTCATGTTCTGTCATGATGATTTATCATGTGGGAGCCCTACTGTTCGTTCAGCAATAAGTGGAAAGGCGCACACGCTATCTTGGCAGCGCATTGAAGGGATTCCGGTTGAATATTGGAAGGGTTAATGCGTTGGGTTGTGGTTGAATCTTGGAAGGGTCACTATGCGTTGGGATATTCTATAACGATCTGGGACATCTCTTTGCAAGTTTCTGACAACTGAGAACGACTGATGCTACGGAGTTGGGCCGACAAGTGAAGTTGACGCATTGTTGTTTGTGTGTTAGTAGCTTTTTTGATGTTTGTATGTTGGGGATCCTTTGCTTCGTTGTGATGGATTTTTTTTGTACTTTAAACTTTGGAGTTGAATGAAATAATACATTCCCTCAAAAAAAAAAAGGAAACTAGAATTTGCGAATGGGACCGATTCAAGACCATGCCATATTTCCAAAATCGAGCATATGATCAAGACACTTAGAAAACCTAATTTTTGGCCTTCGTTTGAAATCCAAACCCAAAAATATTTTCCCTTTAGTATTAACCAACTTGAGCCTTTAAGCCTAATTTTTCTTTGAAGCCCTCTATATTATTCCTAGTCTTATAAAAAGATCAAGAAAATCAAACCTAAGTGTGTAAAAATAAATTTTATCAAGGCATTAAGTTTATGGTCATAAAAAATGTATCAATCGTTATTCAATAATCCGATTCAAAAAAGAAAAAGAGAGAAAAATTAAAAGAAGAAGAAAAAGTTGAACTTTATTCAACATCAATAAATTGCAAATGACAATGCAAATTAGACAAAGTCTAATGTCATGCAAATATTGATGATCCTAAACTTTAAAAAAAAAAAAATATGCCATGTTATGATAATATAAATTCTTGCCACTTCGTAGCAAATAATTCCCTTCCATACCTATGTTACAACCGTATGCCCCATTATAACCCTTGAATAAGACCTCATGATCGCGATTTGAAGAAATGAGCAGGTGACGCGTTGGTCTGATTGCAAGCTTATGAGATAATTAAATTAAATTCGATTATGAGCGTCCAATGATCTAAACCCATTCGAGAGTGAATGAAATTTTCGATTCTATCATATGTGGGGTTCTGTTTCTTTAATTATGTTCATGTCATGCCTTAATTCTTAATTTTAACCTTTGAGTTTTTCAAACATGATATTTATGAAGGATTGACAATAATGTTTGATTTGTAGGCCCGATTTAGTGAGCAATATATCATTTCATTAAACACTGCAATCAAGGGAGTTTAATACTTGTAGTTTTTTATTGTCACATCCCAATCCAAAAAAAATGTGATTTATGAAGCCACGAAAATGAATTGAATATGCAGAGTACGTGTTCTGAAGAATATTGACTCTGACTGCTCGGGGACGATCAATAATAAATGTGAGGATGCTGATAATGGCAAAAAATGCCCATTATTTTCAATCCATTTCCGTCTGAAACGGGCATTTGATCGCATTCCTTCTTATAATTAAATAAGAAAGCAGTTGAATTGAACTGATTTATGCATATCTGTAAAAATAATAAGCTGGTAATAAAAAACACAAAAACATGTAATTTTATAACATTATGTGTTAGAAAAATCCAAAAATATGAGAAAAAGAAAAGAAAAGAAAAACGAACGAAAAAGATGGGGAAAACAATAAAAAGCCCAAAAAAATGTAACTTTGGCCCATCTGGCCCAACCCGTCGCTAGACCAAGCCCCATGTCGCTAAGCATAGTCTCGCGACATGGATGGTCTTGCAACGCGAGAAAGACAGAAAAAACACAAGTCCCGAACTCCACGTCGCTAGACCCATGTCACAAAGCATGGCCTTGCGACGTGGGGATGCCTTGCGATGCAGAAGCAAGAATTGAAGAGAACCCAAGTAATGAAGACCACGTCGCTGGACCCATGTCGCGAAGCATAGTCTTGCGACGTGGGATAGGTCTTGCGACGTGGCACGAGTCTCACGATGGGGGACCAACTGAAGGAGAATTGAAGCACTGAAGACCCACGTCGCTAACCATGGTCTTGTGACGTGGTCCAAAGTCTCACGACGGGGCGTGAAGTCTTGCGACGTACAGCTGAGTCTCGCGACATACCGTGTGGTTTCGCGACATGCAGACATGGCTTGCGACGTGTGTGAGTCTTACGACATGCGTGGGCCTCAGATCAAGGCCCATGGGCCTAGGGTTTCCCCTCTATAAAGATGGTGATCCCAAGGTGCCAAAAAAAGAAAAAAGCACATTCATATACTTGAAGGCAGATTGAAGAATTTCTCTTAGGTAGTTAGTTTAGTTTTAGTTCTTTCTTTTGTATTATTTAATTTATGCACTAGTTTAGCTTAGATTAGTTTAAATTCCATGTTGGTTTTTTTCATTTCAGTACATTAGGTAGCCACTTTCCCCTTGTTTTCTTGTTCTAAACTTTGATTAGGGTTTGAAAGACTCAAATTAATGGGTATAATCAAACCCATTTATAAATGAGAAATTAAATATTGAAAAGTGTCCCAAAATCATGAAATGGGTCTCACAATCCATGGATATTACCTACTTTCTTTTTATTTTGATTATTTGATCATTCTTGATTATTTGTAACCTGTTTTTGCTATTTTTGGATTATTTTCATGTGTTAATGTGTGATGAGTACCCTAGATTATGATTTATGCTTTATTTAAATTATGTTTGTAGTTAGATTTCTTTATTTAGCATTGTTCTAGTGTAGATTTAAATTCTGCTTGTGATTTTCTTGGTTAGAATAGCTTTTAGATCTGAAATAGGGTATAACTCATTTTTTTGCATGCTACTGTTTCTGACATGTGTCCTGGACACACCCATGTCGCTAACCGCCTCATATCGCGAGACCACGTCTTGCAACATGAGGGTAGTCTTGCGACATGGGTATCCTAGAACACTTGTTTTTATTTTTATTTTTTTTTAAAAAAACCCCATCTCGCAAGACCCCCCCTTCGTGAACCCAAGGTTCACGACGCACTTTCAATATAGCGACGTGGGACCAAAATCCCTTAATTTTAACTCTGAAAGGTTCATGTCGCAAGACATCCCGTCGTGAACCCCCACGACGCAATTTCAGTCTTGCAACATGAAGATTATGCCTTAGAATTATTTTTGAAAATCCATGTCGCATGAACCCCATGTCGGGAACCCATGGTTCACGACATACTTTTCAGTCTAGCGACATGGGACTAAACACTTAGAATATTTCTGAAAACACTTATGTCGCAATACCCACGTCGTGAACCCATGGTCCACGACGTTATTTTTGGTCTAGCGACATGAGACCGTGCCTTAGAAAAAATTTTAAAACTTCACCTCTCGCAAGACCCACGTCGCAAGCCTAGGCTTGCGACGCAACTTATGGTCTCAGACAGGGCTCTCATCATTTTTGAAAATTCAAAATTTTTAAGCTCTTAACTCCACGTCACTAGACCCATGTCGCAAGACCATATCTTGCGACATGAGTCTTGTCTAGCGACATGGAAACCCTAAAATTCCAAAAATTCATTTTCTTTCATTTCCCACCCCTCATGTCGCGAACCTCACGTGGTGAACCCACAGTTCACGACGTAACTTCTGTCTTGCGACATGGATGACATCCTCTTGCCAAAATTTTATGTTTCTCCATATCCCTTCATTAATTAATTGAACCCTTAAGTCATTAATTAAAGATCAAGATTAGCAATAATTAAGATCAATAGTTATCATGATTAAAGGATTTTTGTTCAATTTTCATTAAAACAATTTTCTATAAACAAAATATTAATGCCTTAACCAGATAATCCAAACTGTAATTAATTATGGTATGAAGGATTATTTAAAGCATTAATTATGAATTTAATTCCATACCTTTGCATGAGAGACATTACTAATGTCTCTCATGCAAGGCATTTTTCTTTCTTTCTATTTTTGGTCTTTTCTCGTGATGTGTGAAACGGGTAATGAGACATATCACAGATCAATGTTGGCAAAAACGTCCCTTTTTAGGAATACGACTAGCTCGTCTTCTGTGTATTGATCATTATCTGTTATTTGGCATGGTCCAATTAGTGACTGATGGAAGCTCCGGCAAAAGGTCTCCTCACAGAGATAACGATTAGCCACTCAGTCAGTTCCTAATTAGATACAGTTTCTCTTTCTTTATCTTAATTTTCAAACCCAAATTCTAATCTGTAATTAGAGTCAGATGATATCTGTCAATATCAGCTGATGATTATTGCATAAAGGAAACATATAGGTTTTTATTCGATTTCACAGACAGTAAAGGCCCAACTGGTAGCGACACTACCATTATAGGGTTCTCTGCTGTCTCAATTCATTACATCCGAGTAATTGGGAAACTGGATAGCAGATGTTTGCAGTCCATCTGATTATTATGCCAACATTTTTGCCTCACGGCTACTTCACTTCTGTGTTTCACATTCTGTCTAAACCCGCCATTATATTTTGGGTTAATTAATTTTACACTTCATTATATCTGTATGCATGATATTATTACGTAATTATTGTGGTCGTATTATTCTGGGATCCTTCCCTTGGACATAGAAGTCTTGGTTTTAAATTAGATGCTCCATATCAAATTTCCAACAAAAATTCATTTATAAAATCCAGATCTAAGTAATGGATAAATTCCTCAGTTATATCTAATTCATAATCTACTGGGGGTTGATTTTGAGAAATTAGAAGCAGAGTCAGCGATTAGGTCTCTCCTAGACTGAAAGGGTCTGTGTTCTCATTGAGAGTCTAGTACCTGTTTAGGGAATGGTTTTCAAATCTTCTATTTTCCAAAATTGCTGAGTATTGGAAATCTGATATTAAATGTTGCACTGAGATGGAGTCCACTTGGATTCAAATACGGTGTGATAGGTGATATTAGAGAAACAATATTCGGGCCTTGGTTATTTTCTGAGATAGGGTTGAGTATTCTTTCAACTGTTGTCCTCTTCTACCAAAGTCTATTTTCGAGTCTTGAGCGAGTGCACCCGGAACGAACTAATTTGTATCTCGTAACCACCTGGAAGTAGGTGAACACTGCGAGCGGTTCACCGAGATCCGGGAATTCTTGATCCACATCCAGTCATCTTGACTGGGGGCGCTCTTATACTACCGCGGTAGCACTTTTAAAAACTTCCGAGTGATAGGATTTTAAATGCTTTCTTTATTGCTTTCTTTACCGCTTTCTTTTAAAAAGCTTTCTTTAGAGGTCACTCGAATGTGTTGAGAGAGGGTTAACTGTTTCTAGGTTTGAGAGTTATGGGATAGTTTGGGGTTCGATTAGAATCTTTGGGTGTGACATGGGGGAATGATAGCAGTACTTGACACTTCAACTAATGATTTGTCAGGTGTTGCTTGTCCACCACAGATGAATAACATACCTGGCCGGGCAGTCATAAGTCTTTGGTATCTTAGAATTTGTGATGTTAAAAATATGTAAAATCTTACTGTAAGTACATGTCTGTTAAAGGGAACATAGTAAAGAGAGCATGAGAATTAGCTATCTGACAGGATTATCCCGAACAAAGATCTGAGTATTAAAATGGAAGTTTAATTGTGTGTCACCTGAATCTTGTCCAATTTTCATTCTTTTCTTCATGTCCCTTCAGTCTCATTTTAAATCTGCTCTCTAGATAGCGTAGCATAAATTTATGGCTTTCTTAGAATAATTTTTACACTTCTTTAGGATAAGTTAAAGTGCTTTCATAGACAGATTTAATTGCTTCTTTAGAATAGACTTATCTGCTTTCTAGAATAATTTTAATATGCTTTGTAGAATAACTTTATCTGCTTTCGTAGCTTAGTTTAAATTCTGTCAGTAGATGTTAGTTTCAAACCTTAAACTGATTTGAGCAATACGAGTGGAAAATCTGATAAAACGGTGTGGGACCTGCTTCTATCGCACATCCTCCAGTGAACGATCCGGTCTTACTATAAATTACTGCAATTTTTGACACCGTGCGCTTTCGGGCCACAGTTTCTTAACACGAGTAATAAAAACGTGACAACCTATAAATATATCCCTAATCCCAACTCCATCATCATAAATTGATTTCATTAAATAAAACCTGAACCATGATTATTTCATTATTATTATTTTCGAAAATACTCGTGTGGGAAATTGTCAAAAGTTTCACTGAGGCATTTGCATTACCTGCTGTGGTGATGCCTATGCCATGTAACATGATGTCTCTCACAAAATGCCCAAAAAGAAGATTTTTTGTCATAATCTTCCTCAATCACTTTTCCATAAAGGGCGTCACTCCACACATTGCTATCATTTTTTTTATATTTACCCATCACAATTGCATATACAGTTACCAACACCAAAACCACTTCCTACCCCCATTGTATCCATAACTCATACATAATGCCATAAGGTCAGATCTTTAATTTCTAAACGGGAAAAAAGCCAATATGATCCCACAACTTTCGTGTGTTTCTCAAATGGTCCTATAATTGTGCACTTTACTTAATCCATCCAATATATTTGCTAATCCTCGCCCAAATGATCCCATCCGAGGTTAATTGCGAGAATTAACGGGTAAATTATCCCACAACTTTCGTCTGTTTCTCAAATGGTCCCATAATTAACCCCTTAATCCTTGCGACACGTCAGCCTGGGAGATTATTAACCTCGGATGCGATCATTTGGGCGAGGATTAGCAAACATATTGGATGGATTAAGTGAAGTGCATACTTATGAGACCATTTGAGAAACACACGAAAGTTGTGGGATCATATTGGTTTTTTTCCCATTTCTAGTGAGTTAGCGGTTGTAAATATATCAACCATACTGAGGTTTGGGTGAATGATTTAATTTTAATTTTTGGAAGGAATGGTTACCGGAAGCCTGGAGAATAAAACTCAGGCTCTTTTTTAAAATTTTTAATAATATTTTAAATATTTTCTGCAATAAAGGTCAAGCTTTTATTGATAGAGGAAAGTTTAGGTGTGAGCACAATCAACACAATTATATTTTGTTTCTTTCCTTAGGATGTAGCAATATAATCAGAAAGTTATTCAACAAAAAGAAGAAGAGCACAAAGAATCCAGCCATTGCATTGATTGAAATAAGATTATTTGGTTGGAGACTTTTGCAATATTGCATTCCATGGTTATTGTTGTTAACATCATTAAACTGCCTTTCTGCCTTGGTTGAACAAAGAAGAAGAGGGAATTCTTGGTTTTCAACAGGAAGGTTATTTGGAGTACAACCCAAGTGCCACATCATTAAACCTAACTTTATAAAACATGACATTGGGGAAGTGTCAAAAATAAAATCGTGCGGGCTCGATTGAGTTGGCTCACAGTAGGAGTTACATAAGGAAAACTGAAAAGGGATATCTCATGGAGTCGGATATTAAAAAGGAGGAAAAATTTCCTGTATGACCAAAAAATTAACCAAGATTTAGTTAATTAGATGGTTTGGATTGAAATCTTCGATTACCACCCGACCCCTTATCGCTCACTTTTATTCCCTTTGTAATTTGTGTGGCTTGGACTTCCACACATATTTGCCGACACATAGGTGTCAACGTTTACCAAAATAAAAAAGTATTTACTCAATAAACTGATTCATAAACGACTTGTAAAAACTGATAAGGCAATCAATATATACATGTGTGTGTATATAGGGTTGACTGCTTTTATAATTAAGAAATGAAATGATTTGTATTATTTATAAAATAATAAATTAATATAATTGGGATGCAAGTGTTAACTTTGGAAATGACATGGCATTGTTCATAAAAAAAAAAAAAAAAAAAAACACTTTTGAAATGACATGATATATATGCGTACAAGTAAGATACACAAGATCTATCTATACCTAGGTGTATGTCGTTATATTATTAATAAAGTTTGAGAAGCCACCACGAGATTTGGTGGAGGTCAATGTTGCCACCAAAAATCTTATTAAGGTATGTGCCCAATATAATTAAGGTGTCGTTATAAGGGGTGGGTGGAATCGAAGATTTCAATCCTGTGCACACATGTATAATATAATTGGGGTCGTTATATTATCCACACACATGATAAAGGGTCGTGTGCCCAACAATCTTATTAAGGTGTAGGTATATTATACCTACTGTGCACTGCCCACAATACATTCAATTATTAAGGTGTGTGCCCGATATAATTAATTGATAATCTTATTATTATTATGCATGTAAACAAAACATGTGAATGTCTAGTGTTCAACATCCATGTTCATGCCTTGATCATAAGGTTAGACATGTGAAAGTCTTGAAATGTATATGCCTTGATTATGAGGTTAGTAAATAGTGAGAGGATAAAAAAGTTTATAAATAGCCTATGTAATGTATTGAGAAGTTAAGTTAGAAAAATTTTATGCAAGCTTAATACTTGTTTCATTTCATAGCCATAATTATTACACTTTATCCATTTTATTATCCCACTTTTAAACTTCCTTTCTTTCATCATTTAATCCCAATTTCCATTACAATACTTCCACTATAAACACAAGCTAATAAGCCATATACCATTTTATTGTACACATACATAAATAAAGATAGTTATTTCTATAACACGTTATCAGCACGAGGAGACTCTGTCCAGATTATCATTTGAGGTATAATCTCTTATTTCTAAATTTTCAATAAGATTATGGCTAACCTTGCAAAGCAGGAATTTGCTCCCTTAACCGTTGAAGGAAGCAATTATATGTCCTGGGCCCGAGATGTAAAAATGCATCTTACTTCAATGGGTCTGGAAGATACTATTGCTGAAGGCAAAAATCCCAGCCATCAAAATCAGGCAAAAGCCATGATTTTCTTGTGCCATCATATCGAAGAGGCACTTAAAATGGAGTACGTGACTGTGGAATCCCCACTGGCATTGTGGGAAAAGCTGAAAGAAAGATATGATAATCTTAAAAAGACGGTGCTTCCAAAAGCCCTTGATGACTGGACAAACCTGAGACTTCAGGATTTTAAAACAGTCCGGGAATATAATTCCGCTGTGTTCAAAATTACGGCCCAATTGCAATTATGTGGGCAAAAGATATCTGAAGCAGAAATGCTTGAAAAAACGTATTCTACGTTTCATGCTAAAAACTCAGTATTGAGTGAGACATACCGTCAAAAAGGTTTTCAGAGATATTCTGATCTTATCACCTGCTTATTATTGGCCGAACAAAACAGCCTATTGTTGTTGAGAAATCATGAATCTAGGCCCGCAGGTGCAAAACCGTTCCCTGAGGTGAACGCGGCTCAATCATCGAAATATGTGCGTGATCGTGGGCATTTTAAAAATCAAAATGATGATCGTGGCCAAAATCGGTATCACAATCGAGGCAGAGGTGAATCATCTCGTCAAAATAATTATCGAAATAAGCCTCGATTTGAGCAAAATCGCAGATATGATACCAGAAGGCCTTACAAACCACAACAAAGAAATTATGCAAGAAAGCATAAACATAATGATGAAATTTGTGATCGTTGTGGAATTAAAGGCCATGTGGCTCAAACATGCCACACAGCTAAACACTTAGCTGAACTGTATCAGGCCTCGAAACGAAAAGAAAGATCAGGTGTTGAAGCACACCATAATGCCCACGATGATACTTATGATGATATATTAAATGATAATATCACGCACCTGGAAGCTGATGATTTTGTTGAGCCAGATACTGTTACCAAATAATATATTATATAGCTATATATATATATATATTTTGTACTTATCTTTTATAATTCCTGTTTAATATAAATAATGATATCTTGTATTTCCCTTTTATTATCCATGTATAATATAAATATGCTTTTGCATTAATAATATTTATATTGCTGATGTTTAATAACATTCTTATATTCTTGTAAAGAAATGGATGCTGGAAATTCAAAAGTCGGAGATGATATCTGCCTCATTGACAGTGCAACAACGCATAGCATTTTGAAAAGCAAAAGCTATTTCTCCAATTTAAAATTGGAAAAGACCGCAGTGAAAACTATAAGCGGTAATGCAAAATGCATTGAAGGCTCCGGTAGAGCTGTTATATTTCTCCCTGAAGGGACAAAAATGGCAATTGAAAATGCCTTGTTCTCATGCAAAGCTCGAAGAAATTTACTGAGCTTCAATGATATTCGAAAAAATGGATATCACATTGAAACTTCAAAAGAGGCAGATCACGAGTATCTTTTGATAACTCGAATTGAAAATGGCAAAAAATTTGTGAATGAAAAATTGCCATGTTACTCCTCTGGCTTATACTATACAAAAATATGTGCCGCAGAAATACATAACCTAGTAGGCTTGAAAGCTACTAGTGAATTTATTACCTGGCACGATAGACTTGGGCATCCTGGCAGTGTAATGCTGAGGCGAATTATTGAAAATTCAAATGGCCATACATTGAAAAGGCAAATGATATTGAACCCAAATGAGTTCAATTGTGCAGCCTGTTCACAAGGGAAATTGATAACCAGACCATCTCCAGTAAAAGTGGGAATTGAATCCCCTACATTCCTAGAAAGAATTCAAGGCGATATATGTGGACCTATTGATCCACCGTGTGGACCTTTCAAGTACCTTATGGTATTAATTGATGCGTCATCACGCTGGTCACACGTTTGTTTATTATCAACTCGCAATTTGGCATTCGCAAGATTACTTGCACAAATTATAAAATTGCGAGCACAGTTTCCAGATCATCCGATAAAGAAAATACGCCTTGATAATGCTGGAGAATATACATCACATGCATTTGATGATTTCTGCATGTCGATTGGAATTACTGTTGAACATCCTGTGCCTCATGTGCACACGCAAAATGGTCTGGCAGAATCATTTATTAAGCGATTGCAATTAATTGCAAGACCCTTGTTAATGAAATCAAAACTCCCTGTTTCTGCTTGGGGACATGCTATATTGCATGCAGCCGCACTTGTGAAAATAAGGCCGACAAGCTATCATAGCTACTCCCCTACACAAATTGTGTTTGGAAAGGAGCCCAATATATCCCACTTGCGAATTTTTGGGTGTGCGGTTTATGTACCGATTGCGCCACCACAACGCACAAAAATGGGACCTCAAAGAAGGTTGGGCATATATGTCGGGTATGAATCACCCTCGATTATTAAATATCTTGAGCCAAAAACGGGTGATTTATTTACTGCAAGATTTGCAGACTGTCACTTTGATGAAACTCAATTCCCGACATTAGGGGGAGGAAATGATCAACTGAAAAAGGAAATATCTTGGCAAAGTCCATTTGATTTCCTTGATCCTCGTACAAGGCAATGCGAACTTGAAGTTCAAAGAATTGTGCATTTGCAGGGAATTGCAAATCAATTACCCGATGCTTTTAATGATGCTGCTAAAGTCACAAAATCATATATAAATGATGCAGCAAATGCACCAGCCAATATAAATGTCCCAGAAGGGCAAATTCCAAGTGCAAATGAACCTACTGCACGCCTGAAGCGTGGTAGGCCTTTGGGTTCCAAGGATAAAAATCCACGAAAGAAGAAAATTATCCATATGGGTGATAAATCAATCACAGATGATACTCCCGAAGGAGAAATTGATTCAACCCCCGAAAAGGTTGAACCTGAAAATATTCACCCAGAAGAAAATGAAGTTATTGAAACTTCTTTCAATTATATCAATACTGGGAAATGTTGGAACCGAAAAGAAACAAACGTTGATAATGCCTTTGCATACAACGTTGCACTCGATGTAATGGAAAATAACGAGGATCCTGAACCAAGATCAGTTGAAGAATGTCGGAAAAGAAATGATTGGCCAAAATGGAAAGATGCGATTCAGTCTGAACTAGATTCACTGAATAAACGAAAAGTATTCGGCCCTATTGTCCAAACACCAAAAAATGTGAAGCCTGTTGGCTACAGATGGGTGTTTGTGAGAAAAAGAAATGAAAATAATGAAATTGCCAAATATAAGGCAAGGCTTGTAGCCCAAGGTTTTTCACAACGACCGGGAATTGATTTTGAGGAAACATATTCCCCAGTTATGGATGGAATAACATTCAGGTATCTAATGAGTCTAGCAGTACGAGAAAATCTCGAAATGAGGCTGATGGATGTTGTTACTGCATATTTATATGGCTCATTGGAAAATGATATTTATATGAAAATACCTGAAGGGTTTAAATTACCTGAGTCTTGCAACTCAAAACCCAGAGAAAATTATTCCATCAAATTGCAAAAATCGTTGTATGGGCTCAAGCAATCTGGCCGAATGTGGTACAACCGCCTCAGTGAAAGTTTGATAAAGGAATGCTATACAAATGACCCGATCAGCCCTTGTGTATTTATAAAGAAAAATGGGTCAGAATTTGTGATCGTCGCAGTCTATGTTGACGATTTAAATCTAATTGGAACTCCTGAAGAGTTGAAAAAGGCGGTCGAATATCTGAAAAAGGAGTTTGAAATCAAAGATTTCGGGAAAACGAAATTTTGCCTTGGCCTACAAATTGAGCATTTGGAAATGGGCATATTTGTTCATCAATCAGCTTATACCCAAAAGGTATTAAAGCAATTTCGAATGGATTATGCTCATCCGCTAAATAATCCAATGGTCGTTCGGGCACTTGATCCTGCAAAGGATCCATTTAGGCCAAAAGAAGATAATGAAGAGCAACTTGGCCCAGAAATCCCATATTTAAGCGCAATTGGTGCGTTAATGTATCTTGCAAACAGCACGCGACCTGATATCGCGTTTGCAGTCAATCTACTCGCAAGATTCAGCTCTTGCCCTACTCAACGACATTGGAAAGGCATAAAGCATGTTTTTCGCTATCTCCAAGGAACAATTGATCTTGGGTTATTTTACCCAAAAGACTCTCGACATGAGTTAATTGGCTATGCCGATGCAGGTTATTTATCAGACCCACACAAAGCCAAATCTCAAACAGGCTATATCTTCACGTGTGGTGGAACTGCTATCTCTTGGAGGTCAATGAAGCAGACTCTAACTGCTACTTCTTCTAATCATGCCGAAATATTAGCAATCCATGAAGCAAGTCGAGAATGTGTTTGGTTGAGGTCAATGACTCAACATATATTGAAGAGTTGTGGTTTAATCATTGAACCACAAATGCCCCCAACAATTTTATTTGAAGATAATTCGGCTTGTGTAGCCCAGTTGAAAGGGGGTTATATCAAAGGAGATAGAACGAAGCATATTTCACCAAAATTCTTCTACACTCATGATCTTCAAAAGAATGGTGAAGTCGATGTGCAACAAATTCGATCAGAAAATAATTTAGCGGATCTATTTACCAAGGCATTGCCGACTGCAACATTCGAGAAACTCGTGAAGAAAATTGGAATGCGGCGGCTTCGAGATTTAAAATGATGTCCAAATCAGGGGGAGCATCTGATACAAGAATATTGTACTCTTTTTCCTTCACTTGGATTTTTTCCCACTGGGTTTTTTCCAAGTAAGGTTTTAACGAGGCATATTCTTCGTATTGACGACATTCAAGGGGGAGTATTATGCATGTAAACAAAACATGTGAATGTCTAGTGTTCAACATCCATGTTCATGCCTTGATCATAAGGTTAGACATGTGAAAGTCTTGAAATGTATATGCCTTGATTATGAGGTTAGTAAATAGTGAGAGGATAAAAAAGTTTATAAATAGCCTATGTAATGTATTGAGAAGTTAAGTTAGAAAAATTTTATGCAAGCTTAATACTTGTTTCATTTCATAGCCATAATTATTACACTTTATCCATTTTATTATCCCACTTTTAAACTTCCTTTCTTTCATCATTTAATCCCAATTTCCATTACAATACTTCCACTATAAACACAAGCTAATAAGCCATATACCATTTTATTGTACACATACATAAATAAAGATAGTTATTTCTATAACAATTATATATTATTACATAATAATCATTGATATTGGGTGTGTTGCACAAAAGCCACAACCATGATATATTATCGTGTATATTTACCCTCTCTTGTCATTGTCAGAATCAAATCTCCTAAATATCATAATTTATTTCTTATCATGCATGTCCATTTCTTGGTCTTAATAAATGCCACCTTTTTTGTGCCCTAATTTAGAAGAGGGGTAAATGTTAAAAAGGACATAACAAGGACACTATTCCACTTTTAGGCCATAACAAGTTGCAATTGTAAAAATAGGTCATAACAAACACAGTTTGGCAAAATTTAGGCCATAGGACCTATTTGTACTTAATGAATGACCCAACAACTTTTCTTTCTTTCATTTCCACTCCAAGAAAGCTTGACTTTATTTACTTTAATCCTTTCTCAATATACTTAATTTTTCATTATGCAAATGACTCCTAATGCGCTTGAAAATTGGTATCAGAGCCTAGGTTTTATTGAAGAACATATTAATTATATTATTTATAATATTTTATCTCTTAATGGTGAAGACTTAATTATTTTATGAATCCAAACAATTTGAAACCTACGAGTTATTTCCAAAATTTGGAAATAAAAAATAGAAATTTCCAGAGGAAATTCTTGAACTTGTCTATAAGACAAGATATTATTAAAATTAATTTCTTTCATAAAAATGACAGGAACTGACTGGAAAGAAATTGATCCGGATAGCTCTAAGTTATCACAAGACTTAAGAGAAATCCAAAAGACGATTCAAGATTATGGTAACCGGGTATTAATTATACCTGGAAAAATAGATAACTTGAATCAGTCAACAGAGGAGATCTTGAAATTATTCAAGATCTAAAGAAAGAGATTTTGAATCTGAAATTTGACATTTCGGATATCAAGAAAAAGCAAAAGGATATTCCTGGATCTTCCAAGAATAACCAAGCCAATATTAGAGATGCATTCGGACCAGTACAACCTTTACACCAAAAAGGTAAAGCAACCATGGTTCCAAAGCAGAAATCACAAGAAGAGCTTATGATTGATCCCTGAAAACAGTCGAATGAGTGTTTCCAGGGCAGAATTATCAGATCTACAAGAATTAGTAGAATCATTTTCCCAACTTGGGATTATGGATCTAGTTAATGTAAAACCCAATGAAGTTCTTCAGCTGAGTTATGCGGAAGAATCAGGATCCAACGTAACCCACGATGGACCGCCTGATGTCCCAATGAGAGGAAGTACAGACTTCCACATGAACAGGTATCCTGAGGTGTATCTCAATGCAAGACGAAACCCAGGACGGAACCCAAGTAGAGCACCAGAATCCACACCATGGGCCAAGACGATGTTACAACCATTAAATCCATATGGCATAACACTGAACCTCGACGTTATCGACTTCCGAAACATCGAAGACCTGATCGACGAATGGGTAGCTTCAATGAAGATTGCAGCAACCACCCTGGATCTCGATAAAGAAAACTTTGTCAGATTAATAGAGCTAAGTCTCGAAGGATCGGCAAAGCTGGGCTGGAAAAACTCCACGGCTACTTTAAAGGAGCAAATACTCGAAGGAGAATCCAAAAGCACAATATGCGAAAGATTTGGCCTCTTATTCAAAACCCATTTTGTAGGAGATGGTTATTTTGAAGAACAGAGAACCGAAAAAGTCAAAGTCTATACCCAAGCACTATTGGGTATGGAGTTAAGAAGTATTTGCGCAGTAGACGAATATATCTACTGGTTTCGTAAATACTATTTTCGGAGTAAGATGACAGTTGAAGTAGCATGTCCTATATTCTTTGCAAAGATCTGCAGCCCATGGAGAGAGATATTGATCCAATCGTACACAGTACCCCCTGGTACAGTGGACTCAATAGCCCGGAGAATGTCATTCTTAAAGGATAAGCTCAGAGAATGGTGTCAACAGGCAGCAGCCCAAAAGAACATCAAGAGACTAAGAGGTAAAATAAAAAGAACCCCTCTTTGCTGTGAGAATAATGATTTTCCTACAATTATAGGAGAATCAGAAGAAAAGAGAAGAAAAAAGAAGAGCCGGGACTGATAGAGCAGGAGTTTCAGAAGACCTCCATTCCGAAGGAGGAGAGCATGGTGGTCCAAGAGCAAGGCCAGATCATACAAAACTGGACAAAGAACGGGAACGACTAAGAGTTCATCCCAAGGTTCAACTAGCTCAGCATCAAGGAGCACGGGGAGAACGACGTCCAAGAGAACATTCAGACGAGCCCATACCCGAGCCAACGAAAGTTTCAAGGACTGCAACTGTTGGAAGTGTGGAGCCAGAGGTCATATCTCACCCGATTGCCCTCAGAATCGTGAGATACGAATGTACGAAGCCACGGAGGATATCGTGGAAGCGGTTTGCCATGGAAAGCTGGTACCAGTCTATCAGTTTAAAGACATCCCCTCGGATGAAAGCATCTATGAGGAAGAACTAAGAAGTGACTCGGACTCATATTCAGATGGATCTTCAACCGAGTCTGACTGAAGAAGATAGGATTCAGACCACTGAAAACCTGTCTAGATTCTTTTCAAGGATGACGATCTCGAATCGAACCAGGGAAAGAATAATGTGGCAAGATTCCAACCTTAGCCCATATGACGGATTCAGAATTGGCGGGATTGGACGAGTTCTTAATCAGATGGGACTCAACCAGAGAAGACATAACATTATCTACAAGGTAAGTGCAGGTGAGTTTGCAATTCCTATGGAACTTACTTGTAATGTTATGGATATGCAATTAATTCCTAAAGAAGAAATTCTTGAGGAATTCAGCAGAATGAAAGAAGAAATTGTCATCACTATGAAATGGATCCACATAGGAGCCATTGAAGTAGTAATTAAGGCAACCTTCAAAGAAGGAATTGATTCTGAATTACATCTATCAGTCACTGATAGAAGAATCAATAACCTTAGAGATGGTCTTCTTGGGACTATGGTAGGAAATTTATATGCAGGGAAGCCAATGTTTGACATTCATCCCAGAATTTCCAATAACTTAGCCGACCAAGATTTTAGCAGAGTGCTAACCCTTCATCAGGATTTCAAAAGAAAAGATCCGATGAAAGAAGGGAATAGGCCATATTCTATAACTTATAGAATTTTTTATGCACTTTCCAATAGTCATCATTCTGACTTATTTCTTAGGAAAGAATATATAGAAATTCCTAGAATTTTCAAGGAATTTGCTAAAGTTATGACTCCAAATCCTACCCAGATTCCAAGGTTAGGAGGATTAGACATACAGATAAGAGATCATCCAATTCTAGACAGATCAACGAGTGCTAGAATTGACTACGCAAGCCGTATGTCTTTTTCGGAAGACAGAATTATGGCATATAAAGGGAAGGAGTTCATCAAAGATCTAACTCCTCAATCCATTGGCGGTAGATATATAATGATTAAATGCCCTGAAGGATGGAAAGAAATACGAGTAATATTTGACATCACTGAAAAGATTAACTGTTTTCCATATGATGACTTATACTACTTGCAGCAGCCATCAATTGGAACCTATGAAGGAACAATTGAAATTGCAGGACACGAGATCAGAGTCATAGGCACCGCCGCAAAAGACAATGGGGTTATGATTTTGGGATTAAGTTTTCTCAAAAATCATAAACCATGGG
The DNA here is from genome assembly GCA_030278955.1 of Hygrophila difformis. NCBI lineage: Eukaryota > Viridiplantae > Streptophyta > Magnoliopsida > Lamiales > Acanthaceae > Hygrophila > Hygrophila difformis. The sequence continues at coordinate 52,578,830 of JAOANR010000009.1, forward strand.
TAGAGAAAGGATAATGGTATAGAATTTAATCTGAAGGGTCACATCATCAGAATTAAATGACAAGTCCATTTTCCATTTATATCTCAGTAGGGATACTATATGAACAATATAAGTCAGAATATTTTGCATCTTATATTGATTCAGGATCAGGTATTTGCATGGCAAAACCAGGAGTTTTCCCTAGCGAAGCTATGGAATCATTACCCATTATTGCAGGAAGAGATTTTTTCCAAAAAATTTTAGTATTAAATAAGGGTATTCGACATGCCAATATCATGATTGGAGGAGCATTTGGTACACCTTGGTATAAGGTAAAAACGCCTCCTATTTACTTTCATTATACAGGCGCGGATATTTTGTTAGGTAATAATTTTATACAATCCTTTACAAAATATGTTCAAGATAACAAAAGAAATTTGTTAATATTTACCACAAGTTGTGGAAATGAGATACAGGTGTTGCGCAGAGAAAAAGCATTCAACAGATTAATGCCTATATTATTTCGCAGCAAACGTGGTGATAATGATGCCAAACTAACCCATCCAAAAATGCAGGATAAAAGAAAGTTTGGTAAGGTTTTGTTGTCTTTTAGACAGCAAGGATTCGATGAAGCTTCTATTGAGGAAATTATAAACCTTAAAGAAGCAATACAGGAAATGAAGCTATTAAATATAAATTCATTAGACATTGATGGGGAAACTAAATTGTCCCTCGAAAATGTCAAAAGACTTATCCAGAGAAACTTTAACGAGGATCCTCTGGCATGGTGGGATAAAAACAAGATCAAAGCTACTCTACAGGTAAAAGAACAATATAAATATGAGTATGTTCGATACAAACCCATCTTAATGAATATGCAGGATAAGAAAGATATGCAACAAATTATCAAGGAGCATATCGATCTTAAACTCATCGAGCCTGGAGTCTCAACTTATAGTAGCCCTGGATTCTTGGTAAGAAACCACGGTGAAATAAAAAGAGGTAAACCTAGGTTGGTAATAAACTATCAAGGTATTAATAAAATAATACAGTTTGATGGTTATTACATTCCAAGTAGAGAACACTTAATTGATTGCATCAAAGGTGTTAAAGTGTTTTCTAAATTTGATTGCAAATCTGGTTTCTATTAGATTAAGATGAAGAGTGAGTCGAAGAAATTCATAGCATTCCCCACTCCACAAGGGCAATATATTTGGAATGTTATGCTAATGGGGGTTTCTAATGCCCCTCAGATATTCCAAAGAAAGATGAATAATCTATTTAAAGATTATCTAGAGTTTATGTTCGTCTACATAGATGACATTCTGATTGCATCTCGAAATATTAAAGACCGTATTAAACACCTTGAAATATTTTCAGATGCATGTCACGGGGAAGGTCTTATTCTCTCTGAGAAAAAGGCTACCATCGCTGCTAACAAAACTGAATTCTTAGGAGTTCAAATTGATGAAGCAGGGATAGTTATAGGAACACATTATGGAGAAAATCCGCAATTTTCCTGACATATTAAAGGACAAGAAACAACTTCAGAGTTTCTTAGGAGTTGTAAATTTTGTAGGTATGTTTATAAAAGACCTTGCAAAATATAGAAAGGATTTTAGACCACTCCTGAAAGAGACTGAAAGCTCTAGATGGAAATGGGAAGAAATCCATAAAAAGAGAATTCGCGAACTAAAGCAAGTTTGTAATAGCTTGCCAAAACTCGCGATACCTCAAGATGAGGATGGGCTGGTAGTCTATACGGATGCAAATGACTTTCGATGGGCGGGAGTGCTCATGAGAAAAACAACTACGGGTCAAGAACCCTGTAGATACACAGGAGGGTTATTCACTGAACAACAAGCCAAACTTTGGCATATTAACGAAAATAAACTCTTTGCAGTATGGAAAACATTTAAAAAATGGCCTTTATTCTTACTTGCAAAGAAATTTGTATTAAAGGTTGATAATACTAATGTTAGGGTTTTTTTAATAAATAAACTTGAATCAAAAATTGAAAAAGCTCGTATTATCAGATGGCAAGCTGAATGTCAATATTATACTTATGATATTTATGTTATAAAATCTCATGAAAATGTTCTTGTAGATTTCTTGACGAGAGATGGAAGCATTTGAAGCAGATTCCATCATAACGAGATTCAGGCACCTCAGAGAAAACCTAGAGGAGCTATCAAAGAATTTTGGACAGCTCGAGATCAATGCACGAGCAGCTGGCCAAATACAACAGAACAATGTGGACATGGTCCGCAACAATATACGAACCTCCCATATTGCAATGACAGCACTATGGGAAACAGTATTAGAGCCAATCGGAAAAGCGTCAGCTTCCCTGGTAAACAAAGAGAAATGTGCCCGAAAGGATAAAGTGGTCACTTATGAAGAAGCAGATTCAAGCACTGCTTCAAAGGAATCATTGTCGGATACCGATAAAAATGTTGAGCAAGAGGAAAGTCACATTTCCGAAAGTTCAAGTCAACCCACTGCCTCTAGGGTAAAAGAGGAAGAAATTAACCTCGGGCCAATGACATGCACCTCTAAGGTTAATTCAGAAGAGAAGGTTATTTCTACAGCCTGGTTGGACTACCAAGGAAAATGGGAACAATTGGTTTTCAAAAGAGGAATTAACCCCAGCAAAACAGTAATCGAGACATTCGGGAGATACAACAGGGTATGGATGCTCGAAGGATCGAAATCAGAAGAGGTTCGGAAGTGGTACGACTTTGGAGCATTAGCATTTGTTCATACTACATCACCAGGGTTTCCGGAAATTGAAAAACTTCCGGGATGGATAAATAGCACGCTGCACGAATCATGGCAGAACAACCCGCACCTGCAAAGAGGAGATATTCTGGAGTTTAAGTTCATTTCAGCGGCACCAGAGATAGTCAGAAAAGGTTCTTATCCGGTCTTTCAATTTATTAAATTACAGAGACCTGATATGATTGCCTTCAACAGAGTTAAGTCTATGGATGAGAAAGCACCACTGGTATCTTCAATCAACGAAGATAAAATCTCCACCCGACGAGTATGGGGATTCTGAGTCTGTCTCGCTGAGATGGAAAAGGTTAAATATCCATTTAAAATATTCTCAAACAATTTAAATGGATCGTTCCTGGTTAATTCTTTAACAGGGCAAAGCACAGACTTTGCGGAAACCTCCTTCGAAAAGAAGAGGTTACTCATCTGGGAAAACAAGTTGCTGGCAACCGAGTCTACCAGAAAGAAGGCATGCAACATGATGCATGTTGGCCAATGGGATAACCATATATGCCCATATTGTGCAGAACAGGAGAAACCCCTATTCGGTACAAAGATCCGGGTAACCCAGAAAAAATCCGGACCCGAACAGGACAAAGGGAAGAAACGTCCAAAAAAACTTTCACAAGCCAAAATAAGATTAACTGGATGTAAAAGAAAGAGAGGCGTCGGCAACACTCATAATTAAAAGTCGACAAAGAAGGGCAGAGTAGCTGGCAGAAAGTGGCCGACAAGAGAAGGTGGAGAGTTGACAAAAAGCCACCTAACGCAATAATTCCAAAAGGACAATAATGTAGCCGGTGGAAACTAAAACCAAGTGACGAACGTATTGACGTCACAAGGATTTAGAGGAAAATTGGAATCCGAGATTGAAGTCCGCGGGCGCCTATAAATAAAGGAGTTTGAAGTAGATGGAAGGCATCGAAAATCCTCCCGACTCTTCAAAACATTTGTACTATTTCCTTTCTGCAAATTTTCCTTTCTGTGTCTGTAATAGTATGGGGAGCATCCCCAAGAGTCTTGCTTCCTCCATGAGGAGCTAAGTATCTGTCTTATCCATTAGGGGAAATAATGTTTGAATAATATTTTTAATATTTCTTCAATAAAATCAGGCTTCCAGTATTCCAAATATTCCGATAATATAGTTAAAAACCCTTTACCCATATCTTATTACGCCCTAAGGTAGGAACAAAATAGGGCTGTGCTGTTTGTTGCTGAAGGAGCCAAGAATTGGTGAACCATCGGTCGCGGCTGCGTGGTTGGAAGAAATCCGTAAAATCCCAGAGCTTAGGAAACCCGGCAGCAAGACGGTCAAATCCAAGGTATGAAGTTTAAGGCTTAATTTAATTATCGGAAGCATGATGGGTTTTAATTGGACTATATTTAATGAAAAATATAAGATGGGGGTCAAAGTGTAATAGGGTAAAAGTTGAAGACAACTGATGGGGTCAAAAGTATAATTAGGCAAAAGTTGGTAGGGTCAAGTATAATTTTTAAAAGTCTTAATAGCCTAAAATTGGACAAAAATGGTTTGTTATGGCCTAAAATTCATAATTCACGTTGTCATGGCCTAAAACCTGAAAGACCTCCTTCTAATGGCCTATTTTGATAATTATCTCTTTAGAAGAATAGTAGTAGTATTTACTTTATCTTGAGTTGTTTCTTTGGCTGATGACATTTTGGTTGGTTCATCTACTATCTCCATTCTCCACTTTAAACTCAAATATGTATGTACATTTATATATACACACACACACACACTTCTTCAATTATACTCCCTCCATCCCGGGTAACATGTGTTGTTTGACTTTTAGACACTGTTAATTTTTCAACTTTGACTTAATTTTATTAAATAGTCAAGTCAGGGCCGTTCCTGATATTTGGTGGGCCCTGGGCAAATTTAATAGGCTTAGCTAAATATAAAAACAAACTTTTTTATTCTAAAACTAAATTTTCCATTAATAGCTCTTTGTGGTTTTCTAAACTCTTCACAATGTTCTTTTTTACGATCCATAAAAATGATTTTTGATCAACATAAAAGGGTGGGTTTAAGAAAAAACTTGGAAAACAGCAATTATTACTAAATTAAAATAAAATATGTGAGTTTTGAAGAATAGATAGAGTCCTAGAAATGAGAATTATATGACTCATCTATTATTTTAGTAAAATTAATATTTTTTAAAACAAAACTTAATAATTTTTGTTAAAAATGGGCCCTATTTTAATACCGGGCCCTGGGCAACGGCACTTCTTGCCATGCCTTTGGGCCGGCACTGAGTCAAGTTGGGTCTTATTAAAATCGTATAATCATTTAGTTTTAAAATATATATGTATATTTTACATGATTTTTTGTTGTACATATTTTGAGATATTAATGATTGAAAAAATATATTGGATTGTGTGTAGATATTAAATAAGACGGGTTAAATAGGACAGACGGGGTATATTTTAATGAGTCATCCTTTTTCTTTTAAGTTATTTTAAAATGAGGTAATAATTAAAATAGGCTACCAGAAGGAGTCATTTCCACTTTTAGGCCACTATATTTTGATTTAGGAAAATAGGCCATTAGAAGGATTTCGGGCCTGAATTTAGGCCATTGGGCTGGAATTCGGGCTGCGATGGCCTAAAATTGAAAATGACTTCTTCTGGTGGCCTATTTTAGTTTTTTTTTCAATTATTTTTTTTATTTTATGTAATTAAACTAAATAATACTCATTTTGTGTCATTATTATGTCCTATTTTTTTTTCTTGTTCCAATATTTTTATTTCATTTTCATTTTAAAAATAATTAAATATTAATCGTCAAATTACCCTC